>CM052539.1:188329991-188692880 GCA_028533065.1 Trachops cirrhosus | reverse complement strand
ATCCTTGGTTGTCCGACTTCCATAAACTTCAATTTTCTGTCAGTTCTGGTTGTTATTTTGTTTCTATATCTTTGTTGTCCCTATCTTGGTTGTGCGAGGAGGCACAGTGCGTCTACCTATGCCTCCATCTTGGCCGGAAGTCCTCAATCAGAGCCATTTTCAAATGCGTCCACAACTAAGAGACTCTAAAGCACAGCAACAAAATCATCACATGTTCTGAGTAGAAGTCATAGCAGTTTTTTACAGGGCTATCTATAGCACTCTCAGGAAATTAATAATAACTATTTCTATGTTAAAAATTCTTCCATTATGCACAAAAACAGCCACTCCCAGGGAGGAGGTACAACCCTGCTGGACGGCCACGCTCTGAAACCTCACCGACCAGCACTGAAACATCGGGCACCAGCTGGATGGTTCCAGGCCAACCCCGCAACCTGTGCAGGCCTCGGTTTCCTCATCAGCAGAAGGACGCCGCTCGGCTGACAGCCCCACACCAGTGTCTGCCAAGTCCTCAGCGGAGCATACGGCTGTTTGTACCGTTATGTGGACAAGCACGTTTCACTTCAACAACAATCGCTTACGACCTACGGGTCAGGCCAGCACAGGTGGCAGCCACCTCGAGCCAACAGTGAGAATTGCAGGTGCTGCGCTTGCCCCCATAAGTCAAGTCCTTAGTAAGTGAATTGTTACCACTGCGGTTGAGATGTACTGAAAAAACAAAAAGCCCCTCCGTTACCTGTTCCACCTGCAGCCGCCTACGAGGAGGGAGGGTGGGAAAGAGAGTCTACCCCTCACATATCCATGGTGCCAACTACACTCGAAACATCACTGTCCAAGGCACTGAGACCTCAAGTGACCGGCCAGCCTAGGTCCTGACACCTGGGGCTTAGGAAGCAGCAACAGTGCGGCGACACACTCCACCTCTCCTGAACCACAGGTCATGCAGTCTCACACATAAGTCACAGGCACATGTCTAGGTGTGTATTTCTGTCGCCTGATCAGATTGATCAGTTTGACAGCTTTTTTTTTGCGGGGGGGGGGGGGGCTTTAAAAAAAAATAGCACCCAGTGGTGTGGGGTTGAGTCAATTGTGAGACCCGGAGCTGCTGACCTAGCAGGCGGCTTGCCAACCCAGGGACATAGTGGCAGGCATTTGGGTGCAGGAGCTGTGAAATGTCCCCATCACAGAATTCATCAGAGCCGTCGCTGCCATTGTCCCGTCCCCAGGCCCCCCCAGCAAACTGCCACAGCAAGCAGTCGTCCCCCCCCACACACTGTCTCTCCAATGGTGTCCACCTCTGGGGCAGAGGCGAAGCACAAGCAGATCCTGGTCTGGTCCTCGACCCTCCCACGGACCTCAAACACAAAGGCCCCTTCACAGATGCAGTCGCTACAAATCTTTAGTTGCGAAATCCACGGGAGAGAACAGTATGTCTCCAAGTGAAGACTGCAGCACCTCTCCGGTACTGTGTGAGGCCCAACAGCAGAGTCACTGGCCCAGGGTCAACTGTGACCGCTTCAGTAACGCTACAGTCTTGTGACTGGGATCCCAACAAAAAGAGTAAACACAAGTTTATGGTACACGCAATTTTTGCTCCACCAAACGGTTCAGATATGAAAGCTGTGGGGAAGGAGGCAAAACCCAATGAATTAATGGATTCTAAACTGAGATGTGCTTTTGGCCCTGGCTGGGGAGGCTCAGTAGATTGAGCACCAGACTGTGAACCAAAGGGTCACTGGTTCAATTCCCAGTCAGGGCACATGCCTGGGTTGTGGGCCAGGTCCCCAGAAGGGGCTGCTCAAGAGACAACCACATATTGATGTTTCTCTCTCTCTCTTTCTCCCTTCCTTCCCCTCTCTAAAAATAAATAAAATCTTTTAAATTGAGATGTGTTTTTGAAATGCACAATGAAAATGATACATCAATTGATATGGAACCTAACAAAGCTGTTCGGCTAAATGTATCTAAACAAGATGGACCTACGCCAAAACCACAGAGTTTCACTCAATGATGCTGAAACAAAGAAACTCGTGGAAGAGTGTAAAAGACCTCAGGGAGAAATGAGGAAGCCATCAGAAGAATATCGACCCCTGAGAGATGAAAGCTTAAGGCTCAGAAAGGTAGCACGCTCAGAGACACTTGGCTCAGCCTCAAGGATGCAGGATATAATCTCTGCATCCTTCAGAGATGATATCACCAGTCCTCTTTCTTCACTTGTGCTTATAATTGCAGCCATTTTCATTGGATTCTTTCCAGGGAAATTCACCTTGTAGAGTGAAGCATGCAGAGCGCTATTTCTTTTGTCTTATTTGGACCAGAAAAAGATTTGTTTACGTACTATTTCATTGGTAGTGTGGCCCACGGTGACCATACTTTTTGCATGTGTGCAGCATCACATGGGCTTTGCCTTTAATTCTCTCTTAAATAGATAATTTATTTAGAAATAAATAAACGGTTAGAAAACACAAAACCAAACTGTTCGGCTACTGGGCAAACTGTATCACCAGATCATCACTAACAGATGTGAGCTGCCCAGTCAGTCCTTTACGAAGTTCACAAAGAACTGTTCTTTCTCTGTGGTTTAGGAGTTCATTTTCTTATCCCCTGTGAGGCGGTTATTGACTGAGTTTTTCATCCTTATAATCCTGTCCCATGGTATTTAACACACACAAAAATAAAACTGTTAACAGATTCTTGCTCAATTAAAAAAATAGTACCAGCTACTTAGGAGGTTATACTGGTTTTTCCTTTACAATCATCCTATAAGGTCTCCTTTAAAATACACTTAGTGTAAGTGACTGAAAATTGAGAATCACTGCCATAAGCCAGCAACTGCAGATTCTGGTCCTAATAAGGGCACCACAAACTGTGCACTAGGCAGACACCGCTGATACAGCCTTCAACTCTGCCGCCCACAGGAGTGGTCCCAGCTGCTAAGGCTTTCGGCTGGGTCAACTCCATGGTTCCGTTTCTTGTATCTTTTCTAAGTGTGCTTTTTATTACTTGTCCCATATTTTAAGCCACAGAAAACATCTCAGCACCTGAGCTAGAGTAACATCTCTGAATGGAATGTGCTAACTTGTTAAATAACGAGTATTAAAGCAAAATGTATCTAGTCCCCTCTCCCTACTGTCCCCAATTCTTATTTTGATATTTCAAAGCCACAGGGAAAGTTATGCGCATACAGAGTAGAGAACTGTCACCGGCGTGCACTGCCGGTGGAGGTAAAGTGGTGCAGGTGCTTGGGAAAAGGCTGGTGGGTCTTCAAAACGGTAAACAGAAAGTTGCCATGTCACCCAGCAATTCCCCTCCTTGGTATCTATCTTAGAGAAATGAAAACATATGTTCGCACAATTACTAGTATGTGCATAGCGGCAGTACCCACAATGGCCAAAAAGTGAAAACAACCCGACTGTCCATCATCAGATGAGTGGATAAATAAAATGCGGTATATCCACACAATGGAGTATTGTTCACCCATAAGCAGGAATGGGGAACTGATACATACTAGGACATGCATCAACACTGAAAACAGCTACGCTAAGTGAAAGAACCCAGACACAAAGGCCACGCATTGCAGGATTCCACTTGTGTGAAATGTCCAGAAGAGGCAAATCCATAGAGACAGAAAGGAATGGATACATCTGTGACAGCCAGCGGCTGATGGGGAGGGAGGATGATGAGGGACTGCTAATGGTTTCTTTTTGGGGTGATGAAAATGTTCTAAATTAGATGATAACGATAGTTGCACAACTCTGCAAATATGCTAAAACCACTGAATTCTATACTTTAAAGGGCAAATGTTATGTATTTGAATTGGGTCTCAATAAAGATGTTATTTTAAAAAGAATACAAAGTAGACCCATATAGTGTTCAATTGGAGTCACCAATATTTTAATTAATATATTTTGCCATACTTGCTTTCTCTTTTCTTGTCACATGTGGGCGTGTGCATGTGAATCATACATAATTTACGGCTGGGCCATTTAAAATTTAGTAGTTGTGATACTTCTATATATTTTAGTATTCTCCTCTGGAACCAAAATGAACATCCTATTCAGGAAACTTAATACCAATATAAAGCTATTATTTATTATATAGCCTACATTCAAACTTACCAGAAATTATGCATTGTATTTGGTTATCATATCCCTTTAGTCTCTTAATCTAGAAAAAAATCCTTTTTTCATGTCATTGACATTTTTGAAGGATCCAGACCAATTATTTAAGAAAATGTTCTGAATTTTGGCAATGCCTGATTGTTTCCTCCTGAACTGGTTTAGGTTCAACGTTTTTGGCAGGAACACTGCCTGGGTGGGCTGTGTCCTCCTCCTTGCATCCTGCCAGAACCCTGTATTGTTACACCAGAAAATGTGTCAGTCTCCTTAGTGGTGATGGTGAGGTGGGGTTCACTGCTGGTCAGTGTGGGGACAACCATATTCTTCCATTATAAATGCAGCCTTTTCCCTCTGCCATTAAGGTAACTATTTGAGTCTGTGTAAATACTGGATTTCCCCAATAACCTTGGACCCAAGGCTTTTAGCATCCATTCATGATCTTTGCCGGGTATTCTATACCTTTTGAGATCTAGCTGCATTCATATGACTGATCACGACTCTCGGTTTTATTCCGCACAGCCTGAGAGCACCCGTCATTTCAACACCGGCTGCACACTGGAATCACTGGTCTCCTTGGGGTGGGACCTGGACAAGCACATTTTTAAATTCCCCAGGGTGACTGCTTCTGAAGAAGAGGAAGGGCTGACATTCCCCGAGTTAGAATCAGGGAATCTTGCAACAGTTTCATTTTGCAAATAAGGAATGAGGCCCAAGGCGGTTAAACGGCCAGTGGCACAAAAATTATTGATGGCATAGTTTAGATTTTTTGGACTTGCATTTTAATATGCCACTCGTTCTGTATGTTATTCAAAAAACAAAACCAGAGAAATGAGTAACCTTTGCATAGCGTTAGAGCTGACTACAGCCTGAAATGCGTATTTCCGTTTTGAAGGTGAATTCTGCCTTTCGTTCATTACATCTTTGCAGTCACCTTAGGAGTGGGGGAACGGGCGGCTCGATCATCGAGCTCCTCCGCCCTCAGTGCTGCACACTGCGACAGCTCAAGCCCGGGACCCAAGGCGGAGCCGGATGTTCACGGAGCCAAGCGGTAGGCGCTGCAGCCCCGGCGCCGGCCCCTAGGCCCCGCACACCCTCCCCACACACGTCGGCGACTCCTTCGTGGAGGGGGGGGGCCTCTCGATAAGACAGCCCGCCGCGCACCCGACGCACCTGACGGGAACTCACCTGGCGGTGCGCCCCTGCCCCGCCCAGGGACACCAGATGTGCGTGGGATCGTGGAAATGACAAAATCTGCAGGCCTGCCCACCCCACTTACCCCAGCATGGTAAACCTTGTTCGCTCTTTTAATCTTAATGTCCAAGGAGGTCCCCATCGCCAGAACTCCGCTGCAGGCGCCACTTCCTGCCACACGTGACCAAATGAGAACGCGGGATGACCCGCCCCTCCGGTGAGGGCCCCGCCCCTTTCCACTCTCCGCGGGCAGTAGCGTCACGTGACCTCGCGTCCTACTCCGGACTAGCTCCCCCGCCTTCCTTTTTCCGGCGCGGAGGCGGGCCGAGGGACAATCACTCTGCGTCACACCCCTGCCGGGCGTGAGGGGTGAGACCAACCTGGCCCCACCCCTTCCGTAAAAACAGTCATAACGCCGGAAATACCCCGCTTCTCGCCCGTTTGCCACTGGGAGGGGTAAGTCGGCTCTCCCGGCGTTCGCCGCGGCGGGGGCGGTGCCGGAGACGGGTCGCGGGCTGAGCCAGCGCGGGGGAAGCCGAGGCTCCCATCAGGCTGTGCGGCGCTGAGGCGCTGCGCTAGTGAGTTGGCTTTAAGACAGTGATAACTGGGTATTGCGTTCCCTCCTCTTCTTCCTCTCGTCTTTTCCAACCCTTCCCCCTTCCTCCCAGGGGTTCTGAGGAACCGCGCCCCTGTGTCCGGCCCGCGGCCCCGCACTCAAGGCCTGCAAAGCGCTGGCTGGTTGGCGTGCTCGGCTGCCTCGCCCCGCGGGCCAGGGACCAAGGTCTCGGGGAGTGTGGGTGACTTCGTCCCGCTCCGAGCCGCGGTGCGGGGTTCACCGAGCGCGGGGGCTTGTGGGTACTTCCTCGGCGAGCCCCTGGGAACGGGGTGTTGAATATTCATATTCGTGCGCTGAATGCGGGAAGGCGCGGCTTGCAGGCCCTGGGTCTCGGCAGTGCGCGGAAAGGAAAACCTCAAAGTCGAACGGACTGCCTAGTCTCCTTTTTATTCCCACGCAGAGCTGATTGAACTAGATGCAAGTCATATATTGTTCTGGGGGGAGAACTGCCTCCGGGCGAGGCAGCAATGCAGTGTTAGGCAACATACTACATTTATGGAAATAAAAACCCTTGTAAACATTTTAAGCAAGGACATCTCCAATAAGCAGAGAGGTAAAATTAATAAGAATTACTTTTGATTTCTTTAAATTTCTTGATACCGTTTTGTGCTTTTAAACTGCATTATTTCTAGGATGACTTAAAATTTTCTGCAAGGCGATTTTATGAATTAGGATCACGAGTGCTTCCCTCTCGAGAATGTAAGGTATTTTATAGGACAGCAGTGACGGTGCAGTTGCTTTTGAAGGTTGTTACATGTGGTATTTCCCGATAGTCAGTTGTCAGTTTTCCGTTTTCCGCTCCTCTCTGCCCTAGGGCGTCTCTGTCTTGGATCTCTTCCTGGCAACTCCCAACTCAGCAATTCTAAAACAATTCATTAGGGACTTAATAATCACAGTCTAGTCTATTTGCAATTCAAGAAGTGGATCCCTCTCCACCAGACTCGCCCATCTTTTCCAACCCGTAAAATATCCATCTCGGTAGACAATGTAAGGAAACCGGAAAAGAAACTCAAGGATCCACATCCTAGCCATTTGCTTCAGCAAACCTACTTCATGCTTACTTTACAACAGAACGTTACTTGTTCCTTGAGGACAGGTGTGCCATATTTTACTTATCTTTGTAGGTTGTGTATAATCCTTATGGAATACTGGTGCAGTGCAAAGAGCTTTAGTTCCAGTAATTACCAGTGTAGTCAGTTTGTTGAGACATCTCGGTGTGATGGCTGCCAAACATAAAACGGTCTATTTTTCTCCAATCACTGCTATTTTCCATCCCCTTAACTACACCTTAGGTGATATTGTAACTTTCTGGTCAGTTTCAGTTACTAAAAATCAAACGTGTTCAAGTGCCAATCTCATGGCTTGGGCGGGACCCGAGATCCTTAGTGAGGGTGGGAAGGCTCTGAATCACTTCCGTGTTTTCTTCAAGGCCAAGGCCTGACCTCGACACCTTCTCCAGGTAACTGGCCCTTGTGTGAAACACTCTCCACGGGCACCTATAAGAAGGACCAATGTCCTTTTCACGCATTTTCAAGGGAGCTCCATACCCAGCTTGATGTCCATCAGCCCAGTATGCCCCGCCTCCTGCGTGAGGTCCGGCAAGACCACGTGTCTTCCGTAGAGCCCACCTGGCTTGTGAGAAATACGCATCCTTGCCACACGAAAGGGCTGGACTGGAGGATGCCCGTGGCCTCTCCTCTCCGCCCTGCCATCTGTCTTTAATCTTTCTCCCTCCTGAAATACAGACAGGAATAAATCAGCAAGAATGCTGACTAGACAGTTTTTCGAGTAGGGAATAGAACGCCAGCCTCTCCTTCCAGGAGGTCCCCCTGATAGCAGGGAGAGATGATTTTACAGCCCTCCCGTCACCTCCCATCAGAAACGCTGTTCTCTCCACAAGGCCAACCGTGTCCTTTCATTCTGTCCCCTGTCTTCCTGTACAGACTGAAAAGGAGAGGATTGGGGACATATTGGGTGGAGGCACGGATAGGTCTACATCTTGTTAAGCGGTTAAGCCCCAGGGAAAGTGTCGAGTGTGGGCATCTTTCATTAGAAGGTGGGGCCCTCTATCCACTGTTTTCAGCCGTGAGCCTAGTGCTCAGTCTGGGACATTAGGGAAGGCACCGCTAAACAGGTTTTGGTGGACAGTGTGATACTCTCCCCAGACCTCCGTTTCAGGGTTGAAGAACATTCCTGAGCCATTCAGAATTTGGTCTCAACGGCTTTCAGCCAAGTCACTCTTTAACAACTTGCCCTCAGCTGAAGATAACTGCTTAGCTCCAAGTCATGGTCCCTTCTAAAGGGGCTGGCCACATCTGATGAGTAGTCAGCATAAAGACCTCTTCTCCTTACCCCAGGTTGGGACAACTCTGAGGGACAATTCCAGCTCCAAAGCTCCCTGTATTGGTATTTGTTGTGCATAACAAATGACCCCAACAATTAGTAGTTGAAAACAAGAAACATTCATTACCTCATGGTGTCCGTGTGTCGGGAAATTAGTTGCAGCCTTCCTGGGTTCCCGGCCCCTGACCCAGGAGTAGTTATGGTCAAGATGTCTGGGCCCCAGGCACGGGAGGGCGTGGCTGGGGTGTCCGATCCACTTCGAAGATGGCCGTTGGCTGGAGGCCTGAGCCCCTCACCATGCAGGACTCTCCACAGGCTGCTCCCGAGCCCTCACCGCCTGGCAGCTGACTTCCCCTAGACCCGTGGAGCCCAGAGGGAAGCATCGGGGGGCTGCAGCACCCTGAGTGGTCCAGGCTCTGACTTCTCACATCTGCTTTTCATCTCTGTATTAGAAGGGAGTCACTAAGTGCAGCCCATGCTCAAGGCAAGGGAAGTTTGACTTTACCTTTGGAAGGGGCATCAGAAACTCTGGGTGTATTTCAGACCCACTCTGTTCCCGTTGGATGGAGAACCTTTGTTGCGACTGCATCACAGTTCCCCGTTCCTTCTGCCCATCCTACTCCAGCTTCCTTTGCCCCACCCCTGCACACCTGTCAATTTGGAGAATGCCCCACATGGCCCTTTCTCAGAGCCTGGTAACCCAACCTGCAACAATCCTGTCCGCTGGCTTCCTGACTTACCTTCTCGCAGCCTCAGCTTCTGTCATTGTAAAATGATCTAATGCCTCCATTACAGGGAAGTTGACGAGATTCATAACAGCTCACGTATTTTCTTAAAGATTTTATTTGTTTGTTTGTTTGTTTTTAGAGAGAGGGGAAGGGAGGAAGAAAGAGAGGGAGAGAAACAACATGTGGTTGCCTCTCACATGCTCCCCACCAGGGACCTGGCCCGTAACCCAAGCATGTACTCTGACTGGGAATCGAACTGGTGACCTTTTGGTTTGCAGGCCAGTACACAGTCCACTGAACCACACCAGCCAGGGCACAGCTCACATATTTATCACCTACTATCTGTTGGCCAGGCCCTGTTCTAAGTACCTTAAATGTTTTGCTTTATTCCATCCTTGTAAGTCTTAAAATTACTATGTACTTACCTTACAAAAGGGAAAAAACTGAGGCACAGAAAGATTAACATACTCGTCCAAGGCCACGTGGCAGCCATCTATTGTGGTTTCAGAGCTCACACATGCACTCAGCAGCCACCGTGCTGCATCCCAGCAAATGCCTGGGCTTCCCATGAGGGCCACAGGGTCTTAATGAAAAGACTGGGCAAAGGACTGCAGCTCAGATGTGAAAATCAAGCAGAGGTGCAAGGTTTCAGTCAAAGGTGATTTTTTAAAAAGAAGTAGGGTCATATCATCAATTGATCATGAAGATAGTATATAAAACCATAGCAGAATAGCATAGTGTATTAGTATCCTGGGGCTGCCTAAGAAAGTAGCACAAACTGGGCATCTTAAAGCAACGAAGCGCCCTCTCACAGCCCTGCAGAATGTAGTCTGAAAACAGGGCCAGCAGGGCTGGTTGTTTCCAGAGCTGAGCGGGACGCTCTGTTGCAGCCCTCCATGGCCTGCTCGTGGCCATGCCACCATCTTCTCCCGATCTCTTCACATTGTCTTTTTTTTCAGAGGCTGGGGGTTAAGGAAGGAGGGGGAAAGAGAAGGAGAGAAATGTGGAGGGGAGAGAGGAACATCACTCGGTTGTCTCTTGCACACGCCTGCCCTGATCAAGGACCAAGCCCACAACCCAGGCACGTGGTGCCCTGACTGAGATTAGAACCCAGGGCGGAACAGTGCCCACTCAACCGAGCCGCAACAGTCAGGGCTACATCGTCGTCTTTTTACGTGTCTTCATCTTTACTTGGCCCTCTCCCCACATGCATATCTGCCTCCAATTTTTCCCTTTTTGTAAAGACATCAGTCCTATTTATTGGGTTGGCCAAAAAGTCCATTTAGTTTTTTCCATGAAATAAAAGACACGTTTTTCACTTTCACCAATAACTTTATTGATTTGGATATTTTGAGTGTGTTGGCTATTTTCCACTATTGGCTTCTTGTGGGTAGAGGCCAGGGGTGCTGCTAAACATCTTCCAATGCATCAGACGGCCCCACAGCAAAGAATTATTTGGCCAAAACGTCAGTAGTACCAAGAAACTTTGCAAACCACTTTGAATGCTTTCAATCAGTCACATCACCTTCTCCACACACTGCACACATTTTTTTTGGCATTGCAGTTGCGTTTTTACCTTTCTTGAAATAATAAAGCATAATACACCAAAAATGTGTCCTTTTTCCATCTTCAATATTAAAATGACTGCACAAAAATTCACCAATTTTGATGTTTTTTTAAATATATGTTGATACGACAGCTGTAACAATATAATCTAACAAAATTGTTTAAAATGACGTTAAAGACAACTAAGCACTACTAGAGCCATCGTACAGAAAAAACTAAATGAACTTTGGCCAACCCAATATTAGGGCCACACTAATGACCTTATTTTAACTCGGTTACTTCTGTAAAGACTGTTTCCAAACACTGCCACCTTCTGAGGTATTGGGATTAGAACTTTGGCATGTGGTTTTGAAGTGACATTAAACCAGTAACATATAGCAACAAAATTACAACAAAAATATTTGGACTTTTAAAAATAATGGGCAGACACAGAAAATTTTAACACAACACAGCCTATCAGAGATTGAGTGGATAAAAAAATAAAGACAGTTTTAACAAAATAAGAGGTACAATTAAATAAAATGGAATCACCGGAAATTCACCTTTTCAAGTGCCAATGATGCATTTATAAACATTAATTGCATTCTAGGCTACAAAGAAAATCTCATATGCAATTAACTAAGTACAATGTGGACACCATAACCACTAAAAATTTTAAGTACTTAGAAATTAAGACATCCTTTTCCAAATACATTAGGTCCTGAACCAAATAAAAATACAATAACAGATTTAAAATAACAGTGTGAATGCTTCATGCAAAACATATGCAGAACAAGCAAAGGAAGAACCCTTTGAAGACATATTAGAAAAAGTTTGAAAATTTGGCCGGAGGGAAATGATATGATATCTGGGATTTGCTTTAAAATAACTCCAAGAGGCGGAGGAAGAGGAGAAGCAAGAAGTGGTGATGGAGTTGTGGTTGGGGCAAGGCGATAGGCAAAACATGTCTAAGCTGGGTGACGAGGACACGGAGCTTTCTTCTGCTTTGTACAGATGGATGTTTGCATTCCATCATAGGAAACAAGATGTGCAGTGGGGTCAGAGGTCCAGGAAGAGTGAGTTGCTGGCCGGCAGGAATGGGGAGCCGACTCCCTCTCCTGTGAGGTTGCCTGTGGGACTCCACTGGAGTCCACAGGAATAGACTCCAGCGGGGACTCGGGCCCAGGTACTGGGCATTTCTGATCTCCATGCCCCTCCCCAGCCCAGGGAGAGTACTCAGGGAGAGGAGAGTGAGGAGGTGACAGGGAGTGACTATCAGTTGAGTTCCAGCTGAACAGGAAGATTGATTTTTTTCCCCCACCCTCAGCAGAAATGGTTGCTAGAGAGCTAAACTGGGTTAATTTATAGAGAAGTGAAGACTGCTCCTTCTTTGGCCATTTATGTGTTGTGCCTGTAAATTTTAAAACAGCTACATATACAAAAATCAATAGGCATTTTTATTTAAGAGCAATAACCAGTTAGAAAGTAAAATGAAAATAGGATTGTATTCTCAATAGCAATAAAAAATAAAATACTTGGAGTAATTTGAATTTAATATATGTTTGAGTTACATGAATGAAGCTATAAGGCTGAATTAAGAACTATGAAATATGAAAGTGGAGATATGTACCATATTTTAAAAATGGAAATCTAGATACTTTGAAGTGCCCAATCTTATCAAATTAATTTTTAGGCTTAATTAATTCCTTTCGATATAATTTCTAATGAGGAAATTTAATGAAATTATGTTAAAATTCTTCTGAAAAAATAACACAGTATTAAAAAGATAGGTCTTTTTAAAATGTTAATTGTAGGGAAAAGAGCCCCACCAAGCATAAAACAGTAAAGCTATAGAGTTAATATAGCATCGTTCTGGCATAAGATCAATTGGACAAGATGATAGCTCACAACACATGCCAGTATATTAGTCTATAGATTTTAATATATGATAAAAGAGTGATCATGTCTATAGAGAAAAGAGGATTGTTCTGTAAATAATAGATTAAATGGCTTGATATGTAAAAGAAAAATTCGTTTAGATTTTGCTATCACACCATAAATCACTTACCTCCTCCACAAAAAAAAAAACTTAGTTGGATTAAAGAGTCATAGACTTAGTGGAAAAGGTGAAAACTGTATGTGAGAAAAACTATTAATGTCTTGCAAGCAACATAGCAGTAGATTTGAATGGAGGGAAAAGCATACCATGTGCCTGGATAGGAAGGTTCAACATCATCAAAATATTAATTCTCTCCCACTCAATTTATAAATTTAAAGCAACACCAATAAAAATACCACCTTCTCTTTATTTCTGGAGCCAGACAGATTGATTGTCAAGTCCATTTGGAGTAATAAATCAGTGAGAATAGCCAGAAAAAGTCCCAACAAGAAATGAGCAAGTGGAGAGGAAGGGGCCTGGGCCATCTCGTAGAGATGATGTCAGCTGGCAGATATCAGCACACGGGACTCGCTTTCACCAGTAGCCGGAGGTAGGCATTCTGGTCCGGAGCTTTAAAAAGGCTGGAAACACCTGCTTTTGCACTTTGGGGGCTCTGAGAACTGCATAAAGATCCCCAAACCCTGGTGGAGAGACCATATTGAGGGTCTACGAGGAGCTCCCAGGTTCTAAGACCAGCTGCCTTGCCATCCCTTCCCAGGACCTGACACGTGACTGAAGCCACCTTGAAGGTTCCACCCTGCTGCCATCTGACTGCCACCAGATGAATGACACCAAGTGAGACTGGCCACAGTAAACCCACAGAACTGAGAAACCGTAGAAGGGCTATTGAAGAATACAGAATTTTATAAGGCGATTATGCCTGTGAGAAACAGGCAAACAAAGAAAACATACGCCACCCTCCACCCCACCAGAGAAAGCCTAGCAGAAAAAGAACTACCCCAGAGTATTAACAGTGTCTGTTCTGGGGTGATTAGGTCTATGGGTATCTTTTGTGCTTTTTTTGCCCTTCTCATGAATATGCATTAGTTCAAAAATATTTAAAGTTTAAAGTATTTACTAGAAAAATTTAAATACATTTACCATTGAAATTTTTTAAAAGAGTGAAAAAGGCTCCATAAGGATAGAATCAGAATTCTTTCAAATGCAAGAACCAGAAACCAATCTAAATGGTCTTAAGCAAACACAGATATATTAGCTTTTGTGAAGACCAAGATAGAGTTGTTTTAAGTTATATATAAAATTAATTGACTCATTTCTGGATGTTCTTCCTTAAGATCCTTACCATTTGTAGGAGAGACATTTAAAGCACCTCAAACAAATCACCTAATACTTCATCATAAAGGCAGAAAAGAAAACTTGTAGAAACCATATGTGTTATCTCTTCCATTGATTTCACTCTCACAGCCTTCCGGTGATTCGGCCTGTGTAAAGTTAACATTTGGCGCCACGCACCTCTTCCCCTGGCTGTGCTGTCTGCTCTCCGGCCATCGTGTGTGGCGTACCACGGAGAGACTGCTGCCGTGCCAACGAGAGTTTCCTGCTGCGGGCCAGCGTGCCCTGAGAGTGTGTGCCGGAGTCACTCACAATTCCCACGTGTAAATCCACTCAGAGGAAATTTTTACAGTAAGTGTAGCCAGAAATTATGCAAAACAAGCCCCCAAGATGCGTGCCGTGGGGTAAAGTTGTTAACTGAAAAGAACAGGTGAAGCCTTTGTAAGAGACATCATCTCGGTGAAAATCACCAAAATTCCCTTGATTTCCTGCCATTGCTCATGAACGCCTAAGGACATGTCACGGCTGGTGTAGCTGATGCAGGCCAGGTCCCCACTCCAGCTCCCGTGTCAGCTGATGGAGAGGCCCTGTGCCTGCAGCAAGGAGAGGCCGGGGTGGAGGGGAGGGGGAGGGCGGGCACAGCCCCAGGCTCCTTATCTCCAGCCCTGGGCCTGCTGCCTGAGCTGTGTCCGTGTGGACTGCCTCAGATCTCTTTTTTTCCATGACTTCCATCAGCTCATCAGCTTGGGCTTCTCTTTCCTACAGGGACTACAGGGTTTTCCTGGAGATCCAGGAGGGCCAGGTGGCAAGGAGACATCAGGTGCTACCACAGTCTGTAGGGAAGTTCCACGTCTTAGTTCACCCTCCCTGACCCTGACCCAGGCCTGGGGGCAGTGGCAGCCTGCCACGGGCTCCTCCTCCAGAGGTGGTGTCCTTCCTTCTGTTTCAGTTAGGGCCCCACTGCTTTATTTTCTCCACTGTCGTGGAGCTCTTGGTTTACCTGGGCAATGCCTTTATTAATCCTAAACCGAGGGCGGAACGTTGCGTTAGATAATCTCTCCTGAATATATACCTACACTGGAAACAGGTAAGGGTCTGAAATAAAGGGAATGCTGGGTAACGGCAGAGTCTACTTTTTAAACTTCCAGTTCCGAGTTAGAAAGCCACACGATCAATGTGTTGGCGTAAAGAGCATTGGCACTTTCAGGCATGTTCACAGTCGGCTGTGCCAGGAGTATCTACTGAACTGAACAGGCGTTTGCCAGGCACCTTGAAGGCATCAACGATTTAAAACTCGGTCAAATGAGAGAAGTTAGTGGGTGCAGATATTTGAGGAAGCTAATATAGCAAATCAATATGGTAGATGTGTGTGTTCACTGTACAGCCTTTTTAGTTCCTCACCATGTTGGAAAGTTTAAAAATATTAAAAGTTGAGGATGAAAAGGAAAATAGAGATACACACAGAATTCATAGGAAAACTATATAACTCATGAAACTAATATATTGAATGTCAACTGTAATTGAAAAAAATTTTTTAAAGAAAATATATTATTCATCTGATGAGTTTTTTATACCTATTTATGGGGTGCCAGTTATATGTTGCACCAAATCCTGAGGACTCGCAGGGGACAAAACAGACATAGTCTTCCCTACACATAGGTTACAGACTAGAAATGAAGAGAGATGGTCAAACAACTCCAGTGAAGTGTGACCTGATTTTACCTTAACTACCTCTGTAAAGACACTGTCTCCAAAAAGGTCACATGCTGAAGTGCTGGGGGTGAGGACTCGAACTTCTTTTTTGCAGGGACACAATTCAGTCTGTAACAGGAGGTGATCAGCTTTGCATTCTAGAAAGCTCCTTTTGGCTGCAGTGTGCAGAATATATTGCAGAGTAACCTGGCACTAAACATCACCGTCAGGAAAATGTTTGTAGTAATCTTAGCAAGAGACAATAGTGCTTGGACTGGACAATGATCACGGTAATGATATAGGATTGAAAGAAGTGGGCCAATGGGGAACATTTTCAGAGCTCGTCCCACTATGACTTAATTATTGAGCTAGGGGAGTGAGAAGGGCTCTCTACCTGCAGATGCCGGGAGTCCCAAACCACTGTTCTCTCAGGTGTGTCCTGCGGCCTTCATGGATCTCATGGTCAGCATAGGGGAGAGTGCCCACTTCCTGCCTCTCCATGTCCTGGAACCTCACTTCCGCTCAGAGATGCACCCCTTCCACCTGCCACACCCCCACCCATTCACTGATAATTAGTAGGTCATTGGTACACTCTAAGCTTCTGGAGCAAAAACTCCTGTGTTTATTTCTGGAACCATCAAACTTCCATTTCATGCCCTTCTTCCTTGGAGGTTATTTATGTAAATATATTTGATTTTTTGAAAATATATTTTATTGATTATGCTATTACAGTTGTCCCATTTTCTCTCCCCTGTATTCCCCTCCACCCTGTACCACCCCTTCCACCAGCATCCCCCGCCCCGGCCACTTAGTTCATGTCCATGGTTCATACATATAAATTCTTCGGCTTCTTCATTTCCCATACTATTCTCAACCTTCCCCTGTATTTTCTACCTACCATTTATGCAGCTTATTCCCTGTACCTTTCCCCCCATTCTCCCTCCTTCCTCTCCCCACTGATCACCCTCCATGTGATCTCCATTTCTGTGATTTTGTTCCTGTTCTAATTGTTTGTTTAGTTTGTTTTTGTTTTTTGATTTTTGTTTTTTAGGTTTGGTTGTTGATAGTTGTGAGTTTGTTGTCATTTTACTGTTCATATTTTTTATCTTTTTCTTCAATAAGTCCCTTTAATATTTCATGTAATAAGGGCTTGGTGATGATGAACTCCTTTAACTTGACCTTATCTGGGAAGCACTTTATCTGCCCTTCCATTCTAAATGATAGCTTTGCT
This sequence comes from Trachops cirrhosus, assembly GCA_028533065.1. NCBI lineage: Eukaryota > Metazoa > Chordata > Mammalia > Chiroptera > Phyllostomidae > Trachops > Trachops cirrhosus. Next base: position 188,676,184 of record CM052539.1, on the reverse strand, counting down.
AAATAGAGTAATCTTGGATATAGGTCCTTGCCTTTCATGACTCTGAATATTTCTTTCCAGCCCCTACATGGCTACAAGGTTTCTTTTGCGAATCAGCTGATAGTCTTATGGGAACTCCTTTGCAGGTAACGCTCTTCTTTTCTCTTCCTGCTTTTAAGATTCTCTCCTTATCTTTAATCTTGGCTAATGTGATTATGATGTGCTTTGGTGTATGCTTCCTTGGGTCCAACTTCTTTGGGACTCTTTGAGCTTCCTGGACTTCTTGGAAGTCTATTTCCTTTGCCAGATTGGGGAAGTTCTCCTTCATTATTTGTTCAAATAACTTTTCAATTTCTTGGTCTTCCTCTTCTCCTTCTGGCTCCCTTATGATTCAGATGTTGGAACATTTAAAGTTGTCCCGGAGGTTCCTCAGCCTCTCCTCATTTTTTTTAATTCTTGTTTCTTCATTCTTTTCTGGTTGAATGTTTATTTCTTCCTTCTGGCCCAAATCGTTGATTTGAGTCCCAGTTTCTTTCCCTTCACTGTTGGTTCCCTGTATATTTTGCTTTATTTCACTTTGCTCTTCACTTTTTCCTCTATTTTGCAACCATACTCAACCATTTCTGTGAGCACGATGATTACCAGTGTTTTGAACTTTGTGCCTGATAGATTGGATATCTCTTCATCATTTAGTTCTATTTTTGGAGCTTTGATCTGTTCTTTCATTTGGATCATATTTTTTGTCTGAGCACACCTGTTATGTAGTAAGGGGCAGAGTCTTAGGTATTTGCCAGGGTGCGGCAACCTACGTCTCTGTGTTGTGATGTTTCCTTGCGGGGACGGGGTCTGAGAGGGAACAATGACTGCTTGCTTGGCTCTCCGCCTGCTTTCAGTCACTTTCTCCTGTACCCACAAACAAATTGGGCCCTTCTGGTGCTGATTCCTGGATGGGTGCATTTGTGTATATTCTAGAACCCTGTGGGTCTCTCCATTGAACTCTCCTGTGAGGCTGGGAGTTTGTTCTGCTGCTGCAGCCCCCACAGGTTTTTATAGCCAGAGGTTTTGAGGCTTTATTTTCCCTGGGTTGTGTGGTGTGTCTCGCTCCCCAGTTGTTCCTCCTGGTTTATCTGCACACAAATATGGGACCACCCACCCCACTAGTCACCGCTTTACCTCTAGTCCTCTCTGCCTTGACTGCCCACCTCCACCCCTCCTGCCAGTCTGGATAAATGTTTCTTCTTGAACTCCTTAGTTGTCGAACTTCCATACAGTTTGATGCTCTGTCAGTTATGGTGGTTTTTTGGTTTTAAATTTGTTGTTATCCTTCTTTTGGTTGTGTGAGGAGGCAAAGTGTGTCTTCCTATGCCTCCATCTTGGCCAGAAGTGATTTTTTTTTTTAAGGAAACACTGGTTTGGGTGCCACGGCGAGGATGCTTGCTGCATTACTCGGGAGGTCTGCATGAGACTAGTGGCAGTTGGATAAAAACTGCCTGCTTTCCGGAATTGAGCACACTTGCATGTGAATTACAGTCATTCTCTGGAAATGTTCATATAATCTTAGGGATTTAGTCAGGAATGCTGGGAGGGATGCTAGGTGTCCCCCAGTAGGTATCCTCCCCTTCCTCTCCAGTTTTTTAGTTGGGCATGTAGCTGCCCAGAATAATTCTTGCATTTTTCAGTCACCCTTGCAGCTAGGTATAGCCAAGTGACTAAGTGCTGGCCAGGGGGATGTTAATGGAAGCGAAGTACGCAACTTCTGCGGTGTATCTTTAAAGAGGGGCAGCACCCTGGCTATATGGCTCAGTTGGTTGGAGCATCATTCCATGCACTGGCATTCCATGCCAGTCTGATTCCTGATCAGGGCACATACCTAGGTTGCAGGTTTGATACCCAGTCCAGGCACAGACAATCCCCAGTCTGGGTGTGTACAGGAGGCAACCAATTGATTCTTCTCTCTTATCAATATTTCTCTCTCTCTTCCCCTTTGTCTCCCCCTCCCTTCTTTTCTCTCTAAAAAGCAATGAAAAAGTATGCTTGAGAATAAAAATAATAATAATAAAGAGAGGGAGCAAGTCCTTCCTTGTCCCCTCTCCCCACCCTGCTGGTTAGAATTTGGGCATGTTGACCACAGTTTGAGGAGTCCTCCTGGACCATGGGGTGGAGCCTACTTGCCCTGAACCCTCCATTCTGGCCCTGAGTGCCTACATTTATTTGAGAGAGAAATAAATTTCTTTCTCGCTGTGGTGGACAGAATAACACCCCACCCCCATAAAAAGATGTGCCCATCCTAACTCCTAGAAACTGTGAGCATGGTACCTGACACAGGGATTTTGCAGGTGTGATCAAGTTAAGGGTCTTGAGGAGGGAAGATGATCCCAGACTCTCCTGGTGGGAACAGGAAGTCAAGGGGCTCCCGTAAGAGGAAGGGAGGAATGTGGCGGTAGAAGCAGCAACGGTTGGAGTGATGCGCCTCGAAAATGGAGAGAAGAGCCGCACGCCGAGGAGGGTGCCCAGACAGGGCAGGAAGCAGCGTCTCCCCCGGGTCCTCCAGCAGGGACGCAGCTTTGCACAACCTCGGCGTTTGGTTCAGGAGTCTCATTTCAGACGTCTGACCTCTGCAACTGTGAGAGAGTAAACCTGTGTGTTTCAAGCCACTAAGTTTGTGGTGATTTGTGACAGTAGCAATAGGAAACTGAGATACCTGTGAAAGTGACTGTTACTTTGTGATTTCTGACACTGGCAGCCGGCTCCATGCCTAACTAGTACAGCATTCAGTGTCTAGAAGTGGGGAAACTTCTGACACAGAACCTAAACAGCCTTAGGAATCGGATGGCAGGAACTCAGATCGCAGCCAGGAAGAATGACATTAGTCCGTGGCCATGAGACCTTTGGTGGCATGTGCCCCGTGTCACTTCAGCAGGCATACTACTGTTGACCAAAGCTGCGCCTCAGGAAGAAATGGTTGTAAAACTTCAGAATTTGGGGCACTTTCAGCTGCTTCCTGCCACTTCCTGCGAAGTCTGAGACAGAAGCGAATGTGGGGAGAAGCCAGCCAGTCTGTAAACAGAGTGGGGAATGCTGCTCAGCTCAGGAAGCCCTCTCTGCCTGGAGCTGACAGTGTCATTTGACTGATAAACTGGTCATTTGTGGTCTGGCGGGGCTAAATAACCCGCTGCTTTCCGACCCCAAGCAAAGGCAGCCTGGATAGACAGCATTACTGACATCTGAAAGTTTTACAAAAGGCTTCATATTTCAGTGTCTCTGCCAGTCCAGAGACAAACATTCATGTAAGGGTGTTACCTTCCCAGCTGAGCCCTTCATTTCCTAAGGCCTGAAGGTAGTGGCCATTATACTGAGAAGTGGGTGGGGGAGCACAGAGACCCAGAAAAATAAAAAACAAAAAACAAAGAACCAGTCTAGGCAAGGATCTGGGCTCTGGTTCTTGAAAATAGAATAGGACTGCCAAATAAAACACAGGATGCCCAGTTAAATTTGAATTGTAGAGAAACAACACATTATTTTTCAGGATAAGTATGTCTCAGCTATTTTAATTCTCGTGTTATTCATCGTTTATCCGAAGTTCAGGTTTAACTGGGAATCCAGTGCTTTTGTTTCTCAATTTGCTAAATCTGGCAACCCTAAAATGAACAAATGTTTCAGAAGCCTGCTCAGTTTGTGAGGGCAATGCTTATACTGTTCAAGAAGCCACACACTGGCCTGCTCAGGCAGGTGAGCAGAGAATCCACAAAGCAGCTCCTGGGCTCTCACAGCTGTTCAAGTTCCAGAAAAGGGCAAACCTCTAACGCTCACTCACTTCTGCTGTGGCTTTCACAGATGAGGGACGAGGCGGCCCTCGTGCAGGGCAGCGAGAGGGAGATGGAGAGCAGGAGACTGTTCCAGAGTCAAAGGTGTTCAGGTGGGCTGACCAAGAAATTCCCTGTGTTGCCAGAGAAGGGGCCCCACCCTTCCCACAGGATTTGATCCCTGCTGCGGGCCAAGGACTGCTGGCTCCCTCCCATGAGCCTTCTTTTCCAAAGGGGTTTTTTGTTTTAACTGCTGTTCTCCTGCTGTGCCGAGGTCTAGTGCTCATTTTGAAGCAGATGCCTTTTCTGTTAGGTCAGGGGTTTCCAGACCATGAGAAGCCCGTCTGGACCGATGAAGTGCTCCGAACGCCGCCCAAGATGCCGGTTCCTGAGCTGGAGGGCGTGTCTCCGTGGGACCTTGGAGGAGTTGCCCTTGGGAGAGGTATGCCTGTACTGCCGGTGGGAAGGAGGGTGGGCGGGTGTCTGGGCGGCCGAAGGGCAGGTTTGCTCTGGGGACAGGGTGCCGTTCTCTGCCAGCATCCGCCCGCCCCCGCTCTTCTGCAGCAGTGTCCTGTATTGCAGCGTGCTGGGACGGCATGACTCCGCGGTGTGTGTTCAGACGTCGGCCTCTTCGTTGTCGGGGCGGGCAGACGAGTCCTGGAGCACGTGGAGCCTCCGGCCACAAGCAGCCTTGTCCTCGCGCTCCCCTGTGTTATTGTCAGGAGACGGGTGGGGTGCTGGGAAGCTAGAGTGAGCACAGTCTACAGAAAACCACTCTCACTTCGGAGACCAAGCACAAGTTTGGGGGATTCCCCAGCTCCCTCCGTTTCAGTAATTTGCTGGAAACTCTCACAGGATCCACAAAGGACTGTGGTTCCCCAGGTTATTATTTACTGCAGCAGAAGAATACAGGTTAAAGTCAGGCGAGGGAAGAAGCGCATCCAGTGGAGCCCAGGACAGCACCCAACGTGAACCTTCCGTTGTCCCCTCCCTGGGGGCCATGGACAGCATCACACACTCTCCTGCCAGCCCAGCTTGGAGTCCAGAGTTCTGCTGGGGCTCCGTGACGTCGCAGTGCTCATTTCCCATGTGGCTGTTCAGTCATGAGCTGCTCTTGAAGCTGGACTAATACCACGTGACCCAAAGCCCCCCCATGGATCCCCTGAATCACAGAGACTTTCTGCCACGCCAGTCCCAGTCTAAGCAAAGACATGCCTGTCGAGCGTGGGGACTTATCTGAAGCCGAACGCAAAGTCCAGACTTCTCCTTGGGCAAGGTTACATTCCATTCCACACAAACGCATCCATCTACCACGAGAGAACCCCGATTTTTAACTGAGCACAAAGCACTCAGAATCAAGAACCCCAACCCTCCACACACCTTATTGTGACTACGTGACTAAATTCTAGGCCCTGGGAGGTAGGGGAGGTGGTATTTGCTCCTTCTGGGAAGTGTCGTCAGATGGAAGGGGCTTGGTCGCCCTCTTTCTTCCTGCTGCCCAGGTGGGGCTTGAGGAGCTGCCTGGGCCCGTGAGGTGGAGTTTCACGCTCGGGTTGAGCAGGGAGGTAGCGGGAGCCTGGGGCCTGTTGATTGAGGCCTGCGTAGTACGGCTGTTCAGAGAAAACATTCAAATTATGTTTAAGCCACTATGACTTTGGATTTTCTGTCCTTTGTAGCAGGATCTAATTTCAGCATTTGTTTGAAACTTACTTTTATGTGGCTTTCATCCAAATTTGCAAAACTCTTTGCCCCTGAGCACTGGATTGCATCTCTAACCCAGCTCATCCGCACGCCCTCACGCCCTCCCTGGCCGTTGCCTCTCCGCGGTAACTCTTGCCCGGCCAGGGCACCGGCCCCTGCCCCAGGCCTTTACACGTCCAGGCATTTACTGACCGTCTTCAGCCGAGGCGTGAGGACAGGAAGGGCTGCTGTCTGATCATATAATCATCGTGCTTTCCATGGCTCACTGGTGGGAGATTTGACTGAACTTTATACCATAGCTTTATATCTAAGCCCTCAGGTCAGTTTTCTCGATTCGCCTTTTTAAAATTGACAAAGAGATATTTGTTTAATCAGAATGAAGATTTATAGATCTTTCTAAGACCTGATATTTGAATTTTATCCCCATTTTATCAAAATATACCAGGATTCCTTGTGAGTAATTGTTTTGCACCAGACAGAAAGCAGGATAAACACTAAATCTTTTATTTTTATGTTTTTTGATGTTTTGTCATCTTTTTTCCATAAAAACTTGACCACAGCTTTTGTAAATACCTAGGAAATTAATCATTAAAACCTAAAGGATGAGCAAATGCTACTTTTTACATTATGAAGATAGGGATTTTATCCTTCCTTCACTTGACAGCACAGGGCATTGGGACATCGTGTGACCTCTGTCACCCTCTGCCTGGTTTATCAGTGCTGAAGTGGAAGTTGGAAGAGAATGGAAGAACAGACACTAAAACTCAGAAGTCTTATTTCTGATGTGCCTACCTTAATAACTTGATTTCTCATTGTTCTGGTAGTATGCATATATACTAAATATATGTATATTTATATGTATGTATGTTAAAAATGTGAAAGTTAACTTTTGTTTTACTGCACAGTCAAATCAATGTTTAAAACTTCAATATGTATCAATCGCGTGTTTCTTACTTTGTTCTATACAAACCCATGGAAAGAAAAGATGTGTAACACCGAAGAATGGAAAAGTCATAAAGGCTTAGGAGGGTAACCTAATAGTAATTATTAGACAAGGGTTGGCCAGGGATTTGTGTTCTCAGTGAAAAAGTCCTCGTGGAATTTTCTTGCTGAAAGCAACCTACAACTTAATTGACACGAGGCTCTTCCTTTTCCAAATGGGATAACCGGACCTGGGAAAAGCAAAGTGATGCTAAATGTCGCCCAGCTAGTTAGCAGCAAAGCCAGGATCAGCACCCAGGTTGTTCTGGCTCCTGGGCCGGGCTCTTTCGGAACATCCGGTGCCCGCTCTGTGATGGGCACAGAAGTTCGTATCATCAAGCTTGATTAAGTAAGCTCATAAGCTACAGCCACGGTTCAGTGCTTGCTCAGAAAACGCATGCTCTTCTGATTGGAAAGAAACTTGTATTCTGGTGAAGCAAGGGATTTCTATCTCCAAAATAATGCCAAAATGATTTTTCTGTTAAACCAACCCAAAGAAAGAATATGGAGGTCTCCAAAGTTCATCAGCAAAGACAAAGAATCGCACCCAGTTTATGCTGCCTCGTAGGTTGCGCATTCCTTGAGGAGAAGAATTACTCAGCTTTGTATCTCGCACCTAGCATGCAGTTGGTGCTGACATTTCTTCTTAATGAATGGGGCATATAAATCATTGTTTTATACCGTGGCATTGGGCCCTTTTCAAAGAAGCACTTAAAAAACATGTGTCGAATTTCCTGCGCTGTCAGAAATATTGCTTAATCATACTGTTAAAAATAAAGAACTCCAGGGCTTACTGAATTAAATTCTCCAGACCACTACATGCTCTTTCCTCTTTGGGCCACTCAGCTGTGCAGCCGGAAATGGGTGGTGGGGGAGGAGCTGGGGCCCATCTGCAAAGACCCCGGAATGCTGGCTATGTTGGAGAGTGTTCGGAGGGTGCCTGGGAAGCTGAGGGAGTATTTCCAAAGCAATATAGGCTCAGAGATATGTGGACCAGAGAATATGCCCTCCAAAACAGACGCATGGGGTGCCTTCAGAGAATGGCCAGTTTTCACCAGGTGTGGTGCTCCAGCCCAGTCCTGTGAACCCGAGGACGAAGGCGATTGCCAAACGTGTGCGCCACAGGCATGCTGGTAGTAGGTCACATCTTCGCACATTGATCTTCTTATGGTAAACTACACATAAAGTTGTGATTAGACATAAGTGTTATTATCTAGTAAATGACACAGCATCTTAAAAAACCCCTTCATAAACAATAATATCTTTTTAAAAACACATGCATTGATTTTTTTTCACTGAAAAATAGGTATCAGTAGTTGAAATCGAAGAACGTGAGCTGACTGTTAACCCAACACTAAGAAAACGGTCCGTTCTCTTGTGCCCCAGCGCACGCAGCGGGGAAATGGGCAGGTTTCCTCCCCGCTGCCTGACAGAGCAGCGAGACCTTGTCTAGGTTTGGAGTCTTAGTCATAGAAAGTTGCAACCATCCGATGGGAAAACATTTTATTTCAGAGAGTTAAGGGAGCAAACCAAGACAGTAGAAGGATCCACCCAGTGGATTACTACTCGGCAAGAAAAAAAGATCGAACTACTGATCCACGTGATGCCTGGGTGGACCTCGGGAACATTTTACTGAGGGAAAGTAGCCAGACTCAAAGGCTGCAAAGTGAATGATCCCATTTATAGGAAATTCCTAGAAAAGGCAAAACTGTAGAGATCAGTGGTTGCCTGGGGCTGCCAGTGGGAGCAGGGGGTGACAGCAGATGGACAAAGGAAGCTTTTTGGGTGAATGGAAGTGACGGGAAACGGGACTCACTCATAATGTTGACATAAATGTATAAGCTCACCAAAGCTCACACCATTGCAGTGCGTGAGTTTATAGTATTGAGGTATATAAATTACATCTCAATAAAGCTGGGGTTTTTTTGGGCTCAAGTGTCCCTATCTTTATTTATTTTATTTTTTAGTTCTAGTTTTCAATCCCAGTTTACATTCAGTATTGTTCTGTATTAGTTTTAGGGGTACACATAGTGTTAGACCATCACACACCTTACAGAGTGCTCCCTGACGGCTCCAGCGCCCACCTGGCCCCACACATGGTCACTACGGTATTACCGACTGTGTTCCCTGTGCTTCACATCCCCACCTATTCTGTGACTGCCAGTTTGTACTTCTCAATCCCTTTACATTTTTCACCCAGCCCCCCACTCCCCCCTCCTCTGGCAACCCTCAGTCTTTTCTTTGTATGTATGAGCCTGTTTCTATTTTGTTTGTTCATTTATTTTGCTCTTTAGATTCCACATATAAGTGAAATCATATGGTATTTGTCTTTCTCTGCGTGACTGTTTCACTCAGCATAATACCCTTTGGGTCATAGGTGACAAACACAAGGCCTGTGGGCCGAATCTGGCCCTCTACCTTGTTTTATCCGGCCTGGCACCTTGCTTATACCTGGCGGCAGCACCAAGCTCTCGCTTAACTGTTAAGGAGCGGTTACATGGATACAGTCCTAAAATTATATTCGGCCCTTTGAAGGCAACCATAAGGCTGAGGTGGCCCCTGGTGAAAATGAGTTTGACACTCTGCTCTAGGTCCATTCATGCTGTTGCAAATGGTAAGATTTCATTTTTTTTTAAATAACCAAGTAACACTCCATTGTATATATATGTACCACCGCCTTTTTATACACTCGTCTGTTGACAGGCACTTGGGTTGCTTTCATGTCTTAGCGATTGTCAGTAACGTTGCAATGAACATAGGGGTGCATATATTCTTTCAAATTAGTGTTTTGGGTTTCTTTGGGTATAATAAAGCTGTAGTTTTAAAAAAGAAGTGGCTCTTCCAGGACCAGCCCAGGATTGCTTTGCATAGACAGGCACCTCACCTATCTTACTCTTGGTGGCCATTATACTTTCCTAGCGTGGAGACTTTCCCCGGCAGGGTGTGTGATGTGCGAATCTAGACACTGTTATATTAAACCAGGCTTGCTGAGATATCAAAAATCAAATGTACAATTTTGTACTATTATTATATTAGTCAACTTACGGTACCAATGCCATGTTCAAAAATGTTAGTCCGTCAGTCCTGGCCAGGTAACTCGGTTAGAGTGTCATCTTGATACACCAAGGCTGTGGGTTTGATCTCCGGTCAGGGCACAGACAGGAGCCAACTAATCAACAGCAGTGCAGTGAGTGGAGCGACAAGTCCAAGTTTCTCTCTCTGTCTCCCTTCCTCTCTCTAAAATCAACCAATCAAAGAACGTTAGTGATGAGAATATTAGCCCATTGAACCGAGGGAAACAAACTGCTTCCCTGATTCAGAGAGATGGTGGCGGGACGGGCGGCCCAGGAAAGCCTCACACCCGGGCAGCTGTCTGGGGCAGAGCCCGCAGCGGGAGGAAGGGTATTTAGGGTGTAGACTCAAATGCGTTCACTAACAACTGTGGTATGTTGGCTGGGCACACCTCCGTCACCACAGAAATGCGGGGAAATTATATTAGGAAAATCCATCTTGTTCACAAGCAAAAGAATGAATGGGACATTCTGGGGTCCACTTGACTAGTGTTTTCTGTCCACAGCAGGTGGTTCTCAAAGCTGGGCGTGCATCACAATCTCCTAGCTTGTTAAAAGGGCAGGTTCCCAGGCTGGGCCCAGGCTGCAGAATTGAATGTCTGGGAACAAAGGCCAGAAGCTGAATCTTTAAGGAGTCACCGAGGTGACTGTTATGCTAAAGGTCCTCGAAAGAGGGTTCAAGGAACTCTGGATGAAGAGGTCAGAAGAAGAAGGGGAGCTGTTGTTAACAGAGAGAAGGGAAAGAGGGACAGAGGGAGGGAGGGAGAGAGGGAAAGGAGTGCCTGTGAAGACACCAGTCAGTCGGGCTTGCTGTTTAGGCACCTCAGCTGAATTTAGTTTAGACTCCTTCTAAACTGTTAACTTTGTCTTGTATCCACATCTCACACTCTGCCTTCATCCTTACCTGCCTCTTAGCCTTGCTTTCATGGAGAGGAGTCCACCTGTGGTAGACTCGAGACAAATAGTTTCGAAGGGTTTTCTCTTGCACACACCCCTACCCACTAGGGGCAGGACTGAACTGGAGGAAGATGAAACCTTTGCTCCCAGGCCTGTAGGGTGCTTCTCACTTTGGGATCTCTGACAGGGAACCTGCAAGGGATTCTTAGTTCTAAAACCCTTTTGGGGAAAGGGGATGGAGGGAAGGAAGCCCAGAGCTGGTCGACTTGACAGCGCAGCTCAGGACTGAACCCTTTCCCTAGGGAGGGCATCCATCCCGTTGTCACTGGGGAGACAGAACTGTCTCCCTCTGGAGAGGCCAGCACACAGTGGGCCGCTGCTGATCACTTAGCTCCAGAGGTGCTTCTGCTTTCCATCTGCTTGGTGACTGCCCAGCCCATGAGCGGTGCCCCTTGGCTGTCATTGGGAGGGTCTGGCCACCCACCGGGCCCCATGGGTGAGCCATTGGCAGCCATGTTTGTAACCTGGGATCCAGCCCTTCAGTCACTTGATTGGATCAATAGTAGACACCATCCAGTGTGGCCTGATCAGAACCCCCTTTTCCTGGAGACATGCAGTTAGAACTAGGACATTCCCATTCTGGGGTGGGCTGGTTCCTTATATGGGCAGATAGAATAAAGGTAGAGACTTTGGCATTGCTTTTCTCTACTCATGAGGCCTGAATAGCCAAGAAATGTGGGCAAGGGAGATGGTACCCCTGGGGTGCTTGTGCTCCATTCCCAGGCCAGGCCCCTTCCAAGGCGTGGCTGACTTCCTGAGCTTCGGTTCGGAGACACACTCCAGGGCTATTGGAATAAAGGGTCCTTTTCCAGTTGCTTAATCCGGCTCTGACCTGCAGCCACGTCTCACTGTGCCTTCCCTGTCCTGGTTTTAGCCCACACTGCTTCCTTCTGCAGGCAGGAAGCAGGCCACCTTCTCTTCCTTACAGTGCACAGTGAGCGTAAAAACAGGTCCAGTTTGAATTCCCAGAATGTACTATGATGACTATATTAGAAATTATGAAATTATTATTAATTTTAGGTATAAAAATGGAACTATGGATATGTTAAAGTTAAAAGAGCCCTGTGTTTATTGAAATATTTACTCCTGAAATGATGTGACATCAGGATTTACTTCTAAACAATTGTGGGGGGCAGGAAGTGGGCGAAGGCGTAGGCGAAACCAGGCTGACCTTGAGCTGAGGGTTGTGAACCCGGATGAGTGGGCTTCATTGTACCAGGCTCCCCACCTTGCTATATGTATAAAACTTGCCATAATAGGAAATTCTAAAAATACCATTGGGAATTTTTTCAGGGGAACCCCTCTGAAATAACATAAAACTATTAACATCAAAAAATGAGAAGAAGGTTCTTAAATGAGAGTTGGAAAAGTGTGACTGCCTCGTCACCCCTGGGGGGCCTGGGTCCCGTGCAGCCTGTGGCCAGTGTGTGAGCAGCGCACTCCGGGCGTGTGTGTCCTTCCTGCCCCGGAATGAGAATCGCACCGCGGGTTGTGTTCAATCACCTCTGCTGATGCAATCCCCAATAAAATATTCGAAGGTTGGTAGCTTTCTTTTAAATTAAAAAAAATTTAAACTAGGTACTTAGTAGTTTTATTTTATAACAAATTACTTGGTAGAATCAAGAGTAAGAAACATTCCCTCAAAGCAGAACATTTTCCTAATAGGCTGAAAGCCTGTGTGTCAGGAAATAAGGCATCTTGGGACCTCCCCCAGCAGCTCTAAAAAGCTGCCTGTCTCTGTGCAGACCGTCTTATTTAGAGGAGTGAGTAGGAGGTGGAGGATGCTTGTTGAGTATTCAAGAGCATCTGATTTCGTTCTTTATATGTTCTTTACAGCTAAGGGCAGTCTTCTTTGGAAGTGTGGATTTGGGTAGAAATATTAAAAGTTCTAAGTTGTGACTGTCCATTTCCCTTCATACCTACTCATTTTCAAGGTGGCCAGAGTGTGTTCTCTGTAGGAGGACCCAAGGGGACCCTCTGCTGCTGGTGTGACCCGTTGCTATGCTGAGTTTATGGTTACTCTCACACTGTGGACTCATTTGGGGGCTCAGCTGTGAGACCAGGAGTCTGCCTGCCCCTCCCGTGTCTGAACGTCCATTTCTTTTCATTGCTGCTTTTGCTCTGTTGGCCCATCTGTCCCTTCCTTCCAACAACTGAGTCTCCTGTTTACTTTGCTTGGACTTTGCGACAATACTTCACTCCTGACTGGTGTTTCTACTGTGGCTTTTTGCTCTTATCTCACATGTCTACTTAAGGCAGTGTATCCTACTCTCTAAGTTGTGGCTCCTTTGGTTCCAAGGACTGAAGATCCGCTCTCTACCTGATGGAAACATGAATTCATTGCGAGAATATTTTTCACCAGAATGCACCGGGACCAGAAAAGAACAACAAAACCCGTTTCTCCACTCGAGGGCCCACTGACCCCCTTCACTGCATCTCCAGGTGTTCACGAATTGAGTTAGACCAAAGGTTTAGAACTACAAACATAAGATTTAAGAAATGTTTTGTGATGTGAAATATTTACACCACAAAAACAATGAAGCAAATAACGTAGCTGAGCCAACGAACCAATGAACAGTTGACATCATTCTCCACGGGGTCCTATTCTTTTACAGAAGAGGTGATATTAATTAGAAGTAAAACCTCGATCAGACCTCTCATCCTGATATCCCCAACACAACCTACATTCTAAAGTGCAAATTTCAGACCTTAAAATAATGTTTAATTTAAAATATTTTAAAGAAAAACGCAAAGACCTTTCAAACCACAGTTTCTTCTGTGGATTATATTTATTTTATGTGACTATGAAACAAAGTATATACAATTATATATAATATACTATAACTAAGACTAACAGTAAAGTAACTTAAGGTCATACAGAAGAATTTTGTTGAAGGTATTTAGTGTGTTCAGCCAGTAACTTCAGATATTGGATATATGGCTTTGAACATTTTTGTCCAGAGCCCTCAGGAAAAAAAATATATTTTATATAGCAATACACTAAGCCCTGCAGTAAAAGTTACACAAAACAATATTTAACTTCTTACCTAAATAATCTGATATTTTCTACTACATTCTCTTTACCTTTTTTTTTCCTTAAGGTTCTGTTAGGAGCCACAAAGCTGATTTTACAAACTACTTCTTCAAAGTGCAGGTTGGAAAATGTTTCTTTGTTAACAAATAATGACAATATTTAATGATAAAAACAGCCATGTAGCCACCAACCACATGGCTTTGAAAAATCTTGACATTTTGCCGTATCTGCTTTAGATGATTTTTTCAAATAGTGTAGCTAGACTCAAAGGTCCCTTTGTACTGGTCCTGGGTCTGGCACACCTTCCTTCTTCCAGCAGGCAAGAACTATCCTGAATTTGGTCGTTATTGTCCCCATGCCTGTTTTTATATAATTACTAAAAAGGTGTGGATCCGTAGTCTCCATCAGTGTGAGGGGCACACTTATTTAGGTTCCCTTACTGTGGACTGAATGTTTGTATCCCCCAAATCCATATGTTGAAGCCTAATTCCCCAGGTAATGGTATTTGAAGGAGGAGGATATATATATGTGTGTGTATGTATGTATATGTATATGTATGTATATATTGTTTTATTTGCCTTTGATGATCCCTTATTTTCAATTTTTTGGTTGTTATGTGTCTTATTGCTAATTTTTAAAAAATTTAGTACACTTTATTTTTTTACAGCAGCAAAATCTGGGTTCACAGAAAAATGTATCAGAGAGTACGGAGTTCCCATATACCTCCTGACCCAACATGTACAAAGCCTCCACCACTACCAGCAACCTGTGCCAGAGAGGTACATTTCTTACAACTGATGAAGCTACATCAACACGTTGATACCACTCAAAGTCCATCGCTTACTTAGGGTTCACTCCTGGTGTTGTCCTATATCCTCTGTGTTTTGACAAATGCATAGTGACATGTGCTCTCATCACAGCGTTGGACAGAACAGTTTCACTTCCCTAAACGTCCTCTGTTCTGTATTTATTGGTCCCTCTTTTCTGACCCCTGGAAATCACTGATCTTTTTATTTTCTCCGTGGTTTTGTCTCTTCCAGATGTCATATAGTTGGTATCATACAGTTATTAGCCTTTACAGACTGGCTTTTTTCAATTAGTACTATGCATTTAAGTTTCCTCCTTGTCTCTTCATGGTTTAATACAGCATTTATTTTAGTGTGGATTAATATTCTGTCATCTGAATGTACTGTAGTTTATCTGTTTGCCTACTGAAGGACATCTTGGCTGCTTCTAAGTTTTGGCAAACCATCCTCCTGGTACCCACCCTCCAGATCCCCTGACATACTGTTATCAGAACTGCCTGACATCTGACTGACCGCTGTCCTGGACCAGTCCTAGGGCTAAGAATGCAGAACTTACTATTCTCAAGATGGTACTTTTTACTCAAGGAACTCTTAGCTTTTCTTCCTTCATTAGCATCCTTCTGGGTTTTTGCCTAGTTGTGTTTCTGGTTTGCAAACCGTAAGACCATTGAATAAACCCATCACGTATTTCTAGCCCAAGCCTCCAGGATGCTTTTGGTTCATTCAACAGCTGTTATACACATTCATGTAGAGGTTTCTGTGTGCACGTTATTTTCAGTTTGTCTGAGTACCAAGGAGCACAATTCCCGTATTTCTGGCAAGAGTATGTTTAGTTTTGCAAGAAACTGCCAAACTGTCTTCCAAAGTGTCTGCAAAATTTTGCACTCCCACCAGCGATGAGTGAGAGTTCCTGTTGCTCCACATCCTCCACAGCGTTTGATGTTGTCCGTGTTCTGGGTTTTGGCCCTTTCAGTGGACGTGTAGTGGTGTCTCATTATTAATTTATTTCCATTTCCCTAGTGGCATACCATGTAATTGCTCGGTTTTCATGTTTTCACTTCTGGGCTGGTGAATGCATGGATGTTAGGGGAGAGTGGTGTGCTCACACTGAGCACGAAAGCTTCAAGCCTTTTCCTCTACCTGTTTCTATGCATCTGTTCCATTGGGCTGTTCCTGATTTATACCCTTTTATGACATACTGGTGAAATGTCTCTCTGAGTTCTGTGAGCTGCTCTAGCAAATTAATGGAACCCAAGGGAGTGGGTTTGTTGGAGGCTTCCATCTACAGCCAGTTAATCAGAAGTCCTGGACTTGCCATTGGCATCTGAAATGGGGGGGAGGGGATAGTCTTATGAGACTGAACCCTTAACCCGTGGGGTCTGATGCTGTCACTAAGTGGTTATGCTGTCAAAATTGAGTTAATTACCTACTATTGGTATGGGAATCCCCCTCCCCACCAACCGGAATTGGGTTAAGAACACTTTCTTTGCCAAAACTTGTTATTTCCAAGTTCTTTTTAATTTTATAGTAGCCATCCTAATGGGTGGGAAATCTTTTCCTTTCACTGTGTGTTTAACCAATTCATATTTTAAAATAGTTACTGATTCCTAATGTCTTATGTTTTTTTAATTTTCATGCATTCTTTTTTAACTTTTCTATTTTTTATTTACTATTTTTTATTGGATAGATTGAATACCTCTCCCCTATCCCCACATGTAGTTTGGAAAATCATGATAGTATCTCTATTCTATTGATAGCCCTTAATTTTTTAGCCATTATTAAAGTTCCTATTTATTGAATACTTACTATATTCCAGTCCCTACATAGGTCTTTTTATACAGATTATCTCATTTAATCCTTACAATACTTCTATGAGTTTCATTGTATTTCTTTAAATAAAATTTTACTTTAGAGTCATTTTGAATGTATAGAAAAATGGCAAAACAGCATTGAGAGTCCCATATACTCCATACCCAGTTTCCGCTATTATGCACATCTTCCACTAATATGGTACATTTGTCAGAATTCACGACCCCATATTGATTCCTTTTTTAACTGAAGTTTATACTCTGTTCATATTTAGATTTTGTCAAATGTCACTCATCTTTTCAGGAGACCACATTACATTTGGGCTCCTCTTGGCTGTGACAGTTTCTTAGTCTTTCCTTATTTTTGATAACTTTGACAATTTTGAGGAGATGACTATTAATCACAATTAATGACCATCTCCTTAAACATGCTTTTCTACAAGAATTTAGCATAAATCAGTATAACTTTCTCCTCTGGGACCAGATACAAGCTAAAGCATCTCATGTTTTGTTGCAATAATCTGAAATTTTAGTTCCAGTTTATCATTAAAAATCTTTTTGTTACTGGTGATGTTGGCTCTTCGTTCTCGAGTTCAGCAAGTAAAGAACTGAGAGCCAAGAACTCGAGTGCAACAGGAAATTTGTTTAGCATGCAAAGTGAAAGTGCACTTGAGAAGATTGGAGTGGGCTGCTCAGAGAGCTGCCCCGCCTTTTAGAAAGAAAGTCAGAGGCAGAAGAAGGGAGCCAGCTGAGCTGCATGGACTGGGGAAACAAGTTGTGAGGCAAAATAAGAGCCCCTGGAGACAGGCTCGGCGGTTAGAGCAGGGTAAGCTGCTGCTGCCTGCTGCTCCTCTGGTTGCAAGTGTTGTGGGGACCCTTAGAGCTCAGGAGAAAGACAGCAAAGATACACACCTGAAGAAAGGAGGTGCAGGTGTGCTCTAGAAAGGGCACACCTGGGTCCTTTGTCTTAAGGGTTTTTATCTGTTATTCTAAAGTCGGGAATTTTACTGAGGATCTCAGGGGGGGACCTCAATAAAATATTCTTCAGCTTTCCAGGTGTGTCCTTTAACATGCTGATGCATCAAAGTGAGTGAATAGGTCATTCTCCAGTCAGTTGCACCTTCAGAGAATGTCACCAAAGAGGGACCAGGACAAGCAGGTCTGCCCCAGCTCGATCTGGAATGTGTAAGACAAGACCTTCGGATTCATTGCCTGGCTGTAAATTGCTCGGCCAGTGTGTTCAGCCGTCTGTCTTGGTTTCCCTATTCCACTTGCCGAGGAGTTTTCCTGACTTCTTACTATCCTGCCTCATTTTTAATTCTTCTGTTTTATTTTTTAAAACCCCTTTTATAAATGTGTTAACCTTGATATTATGTATAAATTTTACTAGCTTATTTTTCCGTTGCTTTTGCATGTCTTTGAAGTTTTTCAGGAAGAATGAATGGGTGATAAATTTGATTCCTTTATGCCCATGCCTTTTTTATCTGCAAAATGGAGATGATACCTTTCTCACAGAGTTGTTTACAATTAAGTGAGGTAAGAGTTTTAAATTTTTAGCAGAGTGCCTGGCACCTTATAAGCAATTAATAAATATTAGCTCTTGTTACTGCTATAATCAAGGATTATTTTGTACGTACAAAGAAATACACACAAAGACATATGCAAATGACAACAAATGGGGGCAAGGGGGTTATAATAAAGAGATTTTGCACAACCGTAGAACAGGTGACATAACCCCTATGATCAACCTGATGAATATGGAAAAGGCCTGAGCGGTTTTGCCAACCACTTTAACCTGGGTAATGCTGTCATCCGTGGTCCAGAGCCACAAAGCCCATGTGTCTCCTCAGAGGTCACTGGAGTTTATCAGCTGTTCTGTACCCTTGGCGTGAGTCAGGAGGGTTCTGGGGCAATGTCTTCCTGCTTACAAAGAGTGACAATTCAGTTCAAAGATGAATAAACAGAAAATAACACTTGGGAAGCATATGTCCTGTCAAATGCAGAATGTATCTTCCAGAGGGAGGAATAAAGCATGAGAGTATTCTTTATGCAGACCCAAATTTCTTCAATGGATTCCTTGTTATTCATGAGCGAGGAGAGAGAACAAATTGTTATGCCTGACACCAGATTTCAGGACTGGCACTCTGTGGTATGATTCATGTCGCTATATTTAATATTTGCAGTGTCACAGAGTGAGTCCTATTCAGTCCAGGGAAGCCTTCCCCCAGGGGGATCCCTTCTCTCCCAGATATTTGCCTGCAGACCCTTTCTTTTGGGCTGGTCTTGGTATGGCATAGAAATTCATTGCACCGTTGCATGGCAGTGCTGTGACTCCATAGAGGCCAATGCTGACGGGACACATCTAGGTCTTTCGTATTAACTTCAGAATGTGTTGCTGTTACAAAGACAGGCATTTACTGCTCTTGACCTCGTGAAAGGTCTGTGACCAGTCTGAGATTTTAATAACAAGGGCCTCTGCTGACTTCCTGTGCTCAGGGGGTGGAATTCTGAAACCTGACATACATGAAAACAGGGAAAAGAAAAGTCAGACTGCTAAACATGTGTGGGCTTGTGACTGTGAGGTGGGACACTGTGTTCAAATCTGACAATGTGCTTGTAAACATTGATGGCATAATATTTCAATGACAAATGGCATGGCTGCATCCGTTGCTACTTTAAAAGCTTTCACAGGAAACAGATAAAGGATAATGTGGCTAATAAAGGAAATGCTGATAAAGTATTAAAAAGAACAGAACACTTCGGATGGCTCCTCACTCCAACTGGGAGCATGGGAAATAAGCAAACACAAAATAAAACAGCTGGGGGGCTCAAAGGAAATAAGAAAGGGGTTTTTTCCTCGTGCATTCCCCCAAATAGAAACCACGAGGAAAAATAAAGCTTCTCCAAATCATGATAGGGGAACACTTAAGAATTCTAATATTGTAAGTAGACATTTGGGCTGCGTTTTCCCTTCAAAGTGAGAACAGGAAATAAATCCTTTCGAATCAACTAAGAGACTAATAAAGCAATAGGAATATTTCCAGAGGTTTAGAGTAAATCATTAAAACAAACAAATGCAAAACAATATAATGAAGACATTTGTCAGACGTCACACATGACAACAAATATACAAACCAAGCTTTTTCCAAGAGCAAATAAGATATAAAGAACTTTGAAACTGTGAACCATTGTTAGAATGTGTGGCGATATTAGCATTATTTGGGAAAATTAAACTCTTCTCCCTTTTCCCGTTTCCTGTTCCTTATGCTTACCTTCAAATGCAAGAGTTGAACCTGATCGACCTGATGTAAAATGGAACACACAGAATGAGACCATGGTCAGTTGTGAAAAGATTTGTTTTCCTGGTTATTATTTAAAAATTGTTTGAAAAAATTCAGAGAGAAAGAAAGAGAGAAACCTGTCAAACGCATGTACTTACCCCTCCCTCCAAAGCTGACCCGCTCTGGGGCGGTCTGCTCCATCTCGCCCACCCACTCGGCCAGCTCATGCTGTTCTGAAGCAAACACCACGCGTCACCATCCTTTCAGTTAGAATGCCTGAAAGGTAAAAACACTTCGGAAAGATCATGAACCTTCATATCATTGTGGCCCCTTAAAATGAGAACAATACTTTAATTTCAACAAAACCCCAGTCAGTGTTCCATTGGCTTGCTTGTTCTATACTTTTTTTTAACCTGTGAAAATCAGGATCCCAAAAAGGCCCATTCATTGTGATTGATTGATGTGTCTCCTAAGACTCCTAGAATCTGAGCATTGTCACGACAGCCCTCTCTCTCATTCATTCATGTTCTCTCTCCCTCCCTCCCTCTCTCTCTTTCTCCCCACCCCTCCTCTCTCCCCCTGCCTCTCTCCTCTCCACCTCCCACTCACCAAGGGCTGCCCTAGGACCTGGTTGACTCACCATTTTACTCTCTTCCATTCTCTCTGGGCTCTGATGTCTCTGAGGATCTAGAAGAGATTTTAGGATCTAGGAATGGGTAAGAAAACTTTCTGAGGAGCCCCTCCAACAGGACTGAGGATGATGACTTCCTTATTCCTCACTAAAGCTTATATTCCTCACTGGTATGAAGAACATGGGAGGCACTCCAGTGGAAATTTCTGGGTAAATTTAAAGTGCGTTGTTGGTGATGTTATCATCCCAGGATGTTTTGGAGGGGGGAGTTTTCCGCAGGAAGTACAAGCAAAACTGAATCATGAGCAATTTATGTGACTACCTTCAGGGTATCCATAAGTTAAACCAGATAATTACTCACAGGCTCAGAAAGCTCTGGGACCAGAAGCCATGGCTGTAAAGCAAAGAGAGAAAAAGTCAGATGTTTCCTTAATACCCATTTAAAAGAGGAAAAGCAATTAGAGAATATGTAATTTAAGTAAAGGACGATGGCAAAATACCATTAAGTAGGTGTCCAACCAGTTATTCAATATGACGGCAATACAAATGACACAAAAAAATACTGTCCCTTTTTCTCAAAGTTTCAAGAGCTGGCTCATTGAGATTTTTGAGAAATGACTCCGTCTACCACCGCCTCCCACCCACTTCGTAGCCGAGAAATAGGGGCCCAGTGGGGCTGCGAGCTTGGCCCCAGGTGGAAGAGCCACTCGTCTGTGGAGCGCACCGTACGACACAGGCCACCTGGCTGACTCCGGGGCCCTCCGTCGCTTCTGCCCCCTTCTAGCAGGTTTGAGAGAATTTACAAAGGGTTCGCAGCAATTTGAAGGAAATAACACCAGCCACAGAGGTAGCCTGGTATCACCAACAGGTTGAACCTGGAGACTCCTCTGCGGAGGAGAAAAAACTCGCCCTCTGCCCTCCTAGGTTCCATCAGTGTACTGACAACGGCAGATTCACAGAGGAGGCGTGCAGACTTATTCATGGTTAATATTTGTCCGGGGGAGCATCACAAGAAAAAGGAAGTTAGTAACTGATGAGATTTGAGAGCTCACGTGCCCTCTAATAGGGGAAGGTTAGGGTAGGGTAGCTCACTCAAGGGAGAGTAAATTTTAGGAGAGAGGAAGGGGACTTTAGAAGACTAGATGGGAAGCACCACAGTTTGTGACAAAGTTTGGTTGTGATGCTGACTCCTGGTCTCCTGTGATAAGAGTCAGTCTTCCTGGATTGATGGACATTCCTGGGCGGGGGGCGGGGCCGGCAATTATGACAACCGAGTACCTTTTGCAGGATGTGGCTGCAGGCGGATGAGGGGAGTTCAAGATAAGCCTCTCCCTACATTTGCTGTTTTTCTAGTGCCCTCACTATTTTTTCAGCTCAGAATAGTCCATATACCAGGATTGCACGTCCCGAAGTCCTTTACCCTTAAATTCATCAAAAAGTTTGTTGAGTACTTCTATGCCACAAGAACACTTTGAGGATTCTTTTGTGTTTAGTCTTGTGTCTCAGACTGTTATCATTACCAATTTACTCCTCTGCCCTCTTTTAATAGACAAGAATACTGGAGCCTAGAGAGGCCGAGGGCTTGCCCCAGGTGAGCAGGGTGTGCATGGCAGGTGCGGGTCCAGCACCCAGTCCCCACTGTGCTCGGTCTCCGCTTTCTCGCCCGGAGAACCAGTGCTGCTCAGTGACCAGGCATTTGTGCAGGAACAGCTTCCGCTTGCGGCTCCAATAACTGACACAAGAATTTTCAGTGACAGAATTCCATGGGCAGATGAGGGGAAAAGTCCCCACCGGGAACACATTGTAAATGGGAAGCTGTGAAAATGCCTGCCTCTCCGTGAGAAGGTGTTTAACCTGCTTCCTGGAGCGACTTGTGTTAGGGAGCGCCTAGTAAGCACACGCTGACCCAGTTAACAATGGAGAAAACCTCAGCCTCCGCCCAAGGCAGCCTGGGAGAGAAAGTGGTGGCTCTTCAGTAAAGGCACATGAATGCTATCTCCTTTTTTGTTGTTGTTTATAAAGTAATACATGCCCATAGAAACAGTTTCAATGGGAACCTTAATGGGACCACGAGATAACATCTAGCACATGGGCCATTTGATAAGGCAACTCAAGTCCCATCTTCAAAAAGCTCAGCGTCATGAAAACCAAAAAAGGCCTGGTAGGGTGGGGACTACTCTGTAATTTAGAAGTTCAAAGAGGTGGAACAAACCAAATGCAAACTGACATCGATAAGGTCCCAAATGGGAAACAATATATACAAACAACATTTGGGGGACTGTCTAGGAAATTTGTGCATTGCCCATCAATCCACATAGGGGGTCACAGGGAATTTCTGTTAATTTCCTCAGAGGTGATGATGATTTTCCGAGTGTGGAGGACAGCGTCCTTGTTCTCAGGAGACCCTGCCGGAGTATTTATGAATGAAGTGCTGTGGTGTTTTCAGCTCCCTTCACGTGGTTCCCGGGACAATGAGGGAGAAGTGACGCTGACGTCGAATGCGGGTGGAGAGTACATGGATATTCGTTGCACTGTCCTTTACATTTGTAGAGATTTAAACACTTTTCAAAGTACAAGTCAGAGACAAATGTCTGGTGGGGAAAATCTCATTACAAAACAAAATGTGGTCTCCTGTTTCAACCACTTCCTGTTTCCAGGGTATCTGCTTCTAGTGTATTTCGTTGCTTGTTCTGGTGTTTACCCCAAACTTAAAAATAAAGGCAAATACTGCTATTCGTTGAGTTTACAATTTAGAGCTATCCAATAACTTTCTAGTAGTGAGTGACAGTTTTAGTTCTTCGGTGTTGAGATTCACGGTCAACCTTTTCACTGTTACAAGGAAACACTACAGGACCATATGCCGATTAATAAAACAGTATACATATACAATGATGACAATTCCTAAATTGTAAAACTGCCTTTTCTATTGGACTTAATTGCTTCACTTCTTCCATTGCTTTGGTTTTTATGAGCTCTTGTTAAATGTTTCCTCACCTAAGGATAACAGCTCTGAATGCCAGCCACTTCTCTCCCAAGTCATCTCCACCAGCCCCATGTTCTTTCACGGGACACCCGTTTGGGTCTGGGCTGCGTGCTCGCCAGGTCTGCGGCACGAGTACCACTGGGGCTCTCCTCCCCTGCCGCCCTGGGAATTCCTGTGGTGTCTCTCCCGTGTTGGAGCCTAGATTCCCGAGTCCCATTTTTCTTCTTTGCTTCCTTATCCTTACAGCCATCTGTGTTTTGTTGAGGAGTTGAATTCCATTCTCATTCCTGATACTTCGTGTGTGACCTTTTCCTCTCTAAGAATCCTTGGGATATTTTCTTCCACCTGATGTCCTGACATTGCACCATGGTGTTCTTTGATGTGGGCCATTGTCCATTCATTGTGCTGGACACTCATTAGAACTCTTCACTCAGAGACTTGTGTTCTTCAGTTCTGGGAACATTTATCGAGCTATTTATTCAGTATTTCCTGTCTTTTCATTTTCTCTGGTCTGTCTCTTTGGAACTCCTGTTAGCCAAATAGTGAGCTTCCACACTGATTTTCTAATTTTGTTACTGTTTTCTTCCATGGAATATACATTTTTTGTTCTACTTTTAGAGAGCTGTCTTAGACTTAATCTTTCAGCTCTTTTACTATTTTTTTGCTGTCATTTGTATTTATATCTATCACTTTTTAGTTTTCAAAGACTCATTTTTTTCTCCAATCTGTCCCATTTTAAGCATCCTATATTTGTTTCATAGATAGGATATTTCTCTTATTTTTCTGATGAAATATTTTTTACTTTTAAAATGGTTTTTTTTATTTATTTATTTTTAGAGAGGGGAAGGGAGGGAGGAGGAGAGAGAGAGAAACATTAATGTGTAGTTGCCTCTCATGTGGTCCCCACTGGGGACCTGGCCTACAACCCAGGCATGTGCCCTGACTGGGAATCGAACCTACGATGCTTTGGTTCGCAGCCCGCGCTCAATCCACTGAGCTACACCAGCCAGGGCTATTTTTTACTTTTTATTGAGGTTTAATTTGCCTATAATTAAGTACACAAACCTTAAGAGAATAGCTCAATGAAATTATATGTAAATATGTATATTACATACATTAAATATTGAATTTATATAAATATTACATTTAAATATTGTTAAATGCTCATTATTTATGTGAATTTTAACATATAATTGTGTATACTGAATTATTTCACTATATCTAAATTATATATATTAAGGTACCCGTAAATTGCACATACTGTGGTAAAATATATCACATATTACCTCTATTTATAATTTAAATATATACACATAACACCACCCAGATCAAAATAGAACACATTTCCAGCATGCCCTCAGGCTGCCCTGTGCTTCCCTTGTGGTCAGTTTTCCCCACAGAAACAATCACTGTTATCATCTCGATCAGAATGGTCCATGTTTCTCCTCTATTAACTTTTAAGGTAGGTGCTCTTGTATACATTTTTGTGAGAGAGAGCACCTTATGCGTCTTTGACTTATAACAGTCTACTTTCTTTTCTTTTTTTAATGTTATTTTAATTGTTGTTCAAGTACAATTTTCTATCTTTTACTCCCATCCCAGCCCACCACAGTCTACTTTCTTTTTAAGTTTATTTATTTTTAGACAGAGGGGAAGGGAGGGAGAAAGAGAAGGAGAGAAACATCAATGTGTAGTTGCCTCTTGTGCACCCCCTTCTGGGGACCTGGCCCGCAACCCAGGCCTGTGCCCTGACTGGGAACTGAACCAGAGACTCTTTGGTTTGTAAGCCAGTGCTTAATCCACTGAGCCATACCAGCCACAGCCCACCACAGTCTACTTTCACTAGTAGTTTTACCATTTACAAAACATGCAAGCATCTTACGACAGCTTAACTCTTTCTGTGCGTTCCTGCCTTTGCTGCCACTCCCCTATGTAACAGATCACCTAGGACAGAATTATTATTATGATGGTTTATACACTCAGTAGTCCTTTGTGTTTTTCATTGCTTACCTCTTTTGTGCTTCTCAATGCTTCCGGTAGTTCCAGTCTCCTTTCAGTGATCTGTATTCTTCAATTTCAAAAAGTTCCTGTGGGAGTTCCTTGAGCACAGATCCAATGGCAACAGATTCTCCCACTTTGTTTTGCCTGTAAGTGCTTTTATTTTGCTTTCATTTCTGAGGGATATTTTCACTAGGTATAGAAGTCCGTGCTGTCAGTTTTTTTTCTTTTAGTACTCTACAGATGCTGTTCTGTTCTTTTATGTCTTCCATAGTTTTGTTGAAAAATTAGCTAAATGTTGCTTTTTAAAGATGTGTCCTTTACTCTGCCTTTTTCTCTTTGTCTTCGGTTTTCAGCAGTCTAAATGCAATATAAATGAATATGAATGTCCCTGTATTCTTTCTGCTTGCAGTTTCCAAGCTTCTCAAATCTGTACTTTCGTGTTCCCTGCTCAGTCTCTTCAACTATGGCTTCTGCCCCCATCTCTCTCCCTTTCCATCTCTCTTGCTGTGTCCAGGTCTCTTATATCTGTTATTTTTTTTCTCAGCATCAGTTTGGATATTTTCCTAGTGATCTTCCCTTAATTTTATGATTTCTATCTTTTTTTCAGTTTTCTGTTTCATTCTTCCCATAAGCTTTATTTATTTTTTTTCAGTTTGAAAGCAGTCACTGTTTATTAACTGACCAGATTACCCAGATAACCACGGTGGATACTTTAGTTCACTCTTCTAATAAGCCTGTTTATCTAGTCTTCCCTGTTGCCAGCATCTCCACCTTCTATCTCAATACAAAATGGGTGTTCTTTTTCTTCATTCCACCTCGTGGAGAAAAGAATTTGAAGGGCCACAGAAAGTTGTTCCCTTCTTTGATTCATTTTCCAACAGTATAGATCTCATGAACCAGAAACATTTATGGGAGAGAGAAACATCGATCAGTGTGTGCCCCTTCTGGTAGCCAAACTCGCAACCCAGGCATGTGCCCTGACTGGCAATCGTACTGGTGACCTTTCACCTTGTGGGATGCCACCCAACCAACTGAGCCGCACTGGTCAGGGCTCTTTCTGACTTTTAATCAACATAAGTTTCAAGCTGAAAAACCACGACATGGTGTGGACCTGTGAGTTAAAAGGAAACTGGGCATCCACCATCCCCATCAGCCTTGGTTTCCTACAAGCACAAAGTCAGGCAAGGTTACCCATCAGTTCACCATAGCAGCCACCTGATCTCAAACAAGACCGTGACCTTGCGTTCCTTTGCACAGGTGATGTAGGTATTTATCCACACCTTGATATCATACATATGTCTCCATTGGGATAGATCGGTCAGGTTGGCCAGGGACGCCTTCTAGACTATTTGACAATCGCTTTGACTTATTTGGCTCATTTATTTTTTAACTCAGAGCCAGGTAACATGCAGCAGCAGGAGCTCTGCTAGTTCAGACGTGCTAGTCCACCTTCTGTAAAGACCACCACCGGTGTAGTTGTGGATTTGGTTGGCGATCGGCCTCCTCAAAGAGTTACTGACCCAAGATTTGTATACCAGCATGGGAGTGAGAATGCTAAGGGAAGAGTTCACCTTTTATGTGTTAAATAAAGTATCCATATTCTACTTTCAAATTATTCATTCTTGTGGAGAGTGGGTGGGAGATGTCATGAATGAAGCAGTCCCACAAACTTTAGGATGAGTTAAGAGGAAAACTCATGTGACTTGGGCTCCGGCGTTTACCGTGAGTGGTAGTGGTGACGACGAGGATGACAGTGCCAGAGGTAGACTGAATTATCACTCAGAATATTCATCACCTCTCTCTGGGGGCTCATCCTACAGAACATTTTCTTCGCCCTTTTATATGACGCCTGGCCATATGATTTGCTTCAGCCAGAGGCTCAATGTCACATACCAGCAGAAGTTTAAGAGAATCACATGCTCTTGTCCCTCTGCGTAGAGTCCAGCATGTCTCAACAGAGAGTTTCTTTCAGCCTGAGCCCCAGAATGAAGAACACGTGGAACGGAGTCAGCGGTGGCCTGTGACAGACGTGTACTATGAAGGAGAGAGTAGTTGTAGCAAGCCACTGAGATTTGGGGGTGGTTCGTAATTATCGCATAACTTAGTGAAAACTGACTAATATGATGACAACTTGAATTTTTGGTGATTTGTCTGTCATGCTCAGAAAACTTGAGATATAACATTCCCCGGGCCAAAAATAATGCAGAGGAGAAGGTGAGTCGTATGTTTTAATTTGCCTACTGTGATCTGATCAATCATTAATTAAGGTAAGATTTACAGTCTATCCTAAGAACTTACCAACATTTCCCAAAATAAACATTAAAGACCACATTGGTAATATTCTTAAATCTCTCCTCAGGTCATTAAGGTAAAAACCATTGATAATGTTTTAAAATGCTTCCAGATTTTTTCTTAATTGATATGGGTGAGCTATTTGATTAGTTAATATTATTTACTGGTAAAACGGGAAATATTAAACCCACAAGTATAATACATTGAAATATATAAAATTTGGATAAATGTTATGAATGCAAAAAAACTTATTAAAATTATATGTCATATATGTATGTGTTAAATCACTGGTTGTAGCAAAAAGTACACATAGCGAAGGTAATGTGACTTGCAGCAATGAGAGAAAACCAACTATTGAAACAACAGACATAGAGTGAAAAAAGGCACAGAAGAGGACAGATTGTATGATTTCATTTACGTGAAACTCAAAAACAGGCACAATCCATCATGATAGAAAATAGAGAAGTGCGGCTCCCCACGGGGTGGATACTGACTGGGAGAGGGCAGGAGGGAGCCTTGTGCAGAACTCAAAACACTCTGGGCACTGATCTGAGTGTGAGTTAACCACATGTACACGTGTGTGAAAATTCACCAAGCCTGTCACAATTTGTGCACCAATTGTACGTAAGTTATTCCTCAGTTTACACTTGCCAGTGTAAGTATGGGGTATTTTGCGAATGTTTGTAAAATTTATTACCCAATTACTAAAGCATTTAAAACAAGCATTTAAGTTCAATGGACTTGCCAACAAATTATAATAATATCCAATTGTGGAGGCACACAGTCAAGGACATTAATTGGTAGGACTGAGGAAGCTTGAATTGACAAATAGAATATAACGTTATGGTCTTTGGATATTTTATCACTTTATATATGTATACAACTTGGGGGAGGAATGACACTTTTATGTTATTTAGCTTACTTGTCTCCAAATTACAACCTTTCTCATAGCTACTTAAGCTTTCTTTTATTTATGTAAATCTTGCACATTCCCTGATAAGTTAAATTTTACCATGTTTTTTCCTCACAAGTGAGCTTTTTATATACAGTAAGGCTACTGTTTTCTTTATATTAATTTTTACATATCCAGCTCACATAATTCTGTTATCTTTCATAGTTTTTTCCTAATTCAATCTTCTTGTGCTTCCTATGTAAATAATCATATCACCCGCAAATAAAAATTGCATAAACCAGTACACTCAGAAAACTCTGAAGTGATGGTTACTGTACAGGTCATCTTTATCTTGTTCCTGACTCAAACGATCTTTGAGCATTCTCCATTAAGCGTGGTGCAGCAGTTATGATGAGATTTAATTTCATCATGTTGTGGCAGCACTAATATATTCTAAAAGCAAAATTTGACCAAAAGTAAAGAGGAAGAAACAAATCTACAATCACAATCAAAGCAAAACAATCAGCAATGGACACAAAAGATTGGATAGCATTAATAGCCAAATTAGTCCAATTCACATTTAAAAAATGCTTCACCCATCAACTGCAGAACACACTTTTCAAGTGCATATGAAACATTCACCAAAATAGACCACGTGTACACAGAGCCATAAATCAAGTCTTAACAAATTTCAAAAGATTGAAATCATACAGAAAATGTCCTCTAATTACAGTGGAATTAAAGGTGAAATCAATAACAAAAACTAGTAATATCTGAATATTAAGTAACAGATTTCTAAATAACATGAATCAACAAAAAAGCACAATGGAAATTATAAATATTTTGAATCAAAATAATTTATCAAAATGTGTGCGGTATAGCTAGAGCAGTGGTTACAAGGAAATTTATTGCATAAACTAGGAAAAAAGGTAAAAGCCAATTATCTAACCTTACAGTTGAAAAACTAGAAAGACAACATCAAATTCAACCCAAAGAAAATAGAGTGAAAGAAATAAAATAAGAGCAGAAATCAATGAAATGGAGAAGCAGATGTAAACAAAAAGACAAGACCCAGAGCTGGTCCTTTTAAAAGATTAATAAAAATGATATAATGTTTATAGGACTGATGAGTAAAAAAGAAAAACATTGCTGATATGAGTCATGAAGACTGAGACATCACTACAGATCCTACAGACACGAAAGGATAACAGAAGGAAATTAAGAATAACTTTTATGCCAAATTTGACAGGCTAGATGAAGTGGATAAACTCTTTGGAAAAAAATCAATTTATCAAAACTGATATAAGAGCGAATATAATATCGATATCCTCATATCTATTAAAGAAATGTAATCTGTTATTAAAAACAGTCCCTCTATAAAAATTTAAGGCTCAGGTGACCTCACTAGTAAATTCTTTCAAAAAATTTAAGGAAAACAATACCAATCTTACATAACTCTTTCACAGAAAAGAGAAAAAAGGGATATTTTCTCATTTTATGAAGTCAGTATACCTTTGATAACAGAAACTGACAATAACATTATAAGAAAAGAGAGTTATAGACCAATATTCCTGATGAATACAAAAATCCTAAACAAAATATTAGTGAATTAAATCCTGCAGTTTATAAAAAGGCTAATACATTATGACCAATGGATTTAACATTTGAAAACTTATTAACAAAGTCACTATCAAAATAAAGGAGAAAAACCATATCATAAATTCAATGAAAGTCACTCGGTGAAATTCAGTACCTATTCATGACAAAAAGTTAAGTGGGCGTAGAGGAAATGTCCTCAGTTTGGTAAGACTACCCCCAAAAGCCTATGGCCGATAAACTGCACAAAATTCTGAACTGGAAAATACCGGAAACTCCTCCCTATAAAGTCAGACCAAACGGAACCGCTTGCTATCACCACATATGTCCAATGTTACACTGAAGGTTCGGGTAGGTGTGACAGTGGAAGGAGAAATAGAGTATGTAGTTTGAAAATGAAGCCAAAGTGTCATTCATGTCTACCATAATTTTTTATACGGAATATTCAAAGGAACTTACAGACTATGTATCAGAACCAATCGCTGGATCAGGCAAAGCTGTGGGATATATGGTCAGTAAACAAAAATTAATTGTTTCTATAGGTTAGTTACAAAAAGAATTGGAAAATGAAATGTAAAAAGTAAAAAACTCTTTTGAAGAGCCCCTCTAACATGACCGAAGATGATGCCTTTTTCCACACTAAGGCCTGCACCGGTCGTGGTGTGAGAAATATGGGAGGCACTACGGTGGAAATTTCTGGGTAAATTTAAAGTGCGCTGTCGGTAGTGTTATCATCCCAGGATGTTTTGGAGGGGGGAGTTTTCCGCAGGAAGGACAAGCAAAACTGAATCATGAGCAATTCGTGTGACTACCTTCAGGGTATCCATAAGTTAAACCAGATAATTACTCACAGGCTCGGAAAGCCCTGGGACCAGAAGCCATGGCTGTAAAGCAAAGAGAGAAAAAACTGAATTTGAGGGAAACGCTGAAGAAAAAACAGGTTGCTTTCCTGGAAAGGGAAAACGTGTAGTTGAAGGTAATACTATATAAGATAAAATCATGAAAGCCAGAACCAAACAAGGAAAGAAAAATTGAATATTTCCTCATACCCATTTAAAAGAGGGAACGTGATTAGAGAATAGGTTATTTCAGTAAACAGCATTTGTTTTTTCCCCAGTGCTTCTGCTCAAAATAACCCACGTGCCAGAGCAGCACTGTGAGATGACAGGTCCTGAACTGTCTCCCGAGGAGCAGTCGTCATGCAGACTGTCCCCTCCCCTTTCAGGGCTCCCCTCTCCTCTCTCCCAGACCTTCCAGGCCATGTTCAAAGCTGGAGGGTGGGCCAGCCAGAATGAGGTCTGCAGGGAGAGGGGCCGCCAGGCAGGGCTCGCGGCTCCTTCCTCGGGACTCAGCGTCGATCGCGGCACGGCTTGTCTTCTCGCTGGTCTTCTCCGTGGGTCTCAAGCCTTCAGGACTGAGCTTCAGTCTAACTTATCTCTGCGTCCCCAGCACTGATCAGGGTATCCGACACAGTGCAGACTTAACAAACGTGTGTGAGGTGATTTATAATTCAGCTTATATAAAACGGTGGCTGCGTCCAGGAATGGGCCATGTAAGAGAACCTGTTCAGGGAAAAGATGAGCTCTGCGCTGACAAGTTGAGACTTCTGATTTTATTCCATTTATTTATGTTTGGCTACTCACTGTCTAGATTTTCTTCTGGAAAAAAAAAACCCTTTATAATACACAAAATTGTGAATGGTGCATCATGCTTGTTTTTTTCTCTCCACTGCCAATAATTTCTGTCCCTTCGGAGAACCAGTCAGAAGATAGGCTGCACTATAACATGATGTTGCATCTGGAAACGCTGGCGTTCATACTGCCTGTCACTACCAGAACCAATACGTAGGGACAAGGATGGAATCTTCATGGATGTTTTATTCAGATGCTGGCCATCCAGAAGGCGACAGGTTATGTACCTTCAAAAACCATCCTAACAGCTCATTTCAAGCAGACCTTTTCATAAGGAGAAAGAAAGGGTAGGTGAGGGGGTTGGGAAGAAGGTTAATTGGATAAGAGTTGCAGTCAGGTGATTTTCCTAGTACTTCTTTATGTGTTGATTGGCTATTCTTTCCTGGAACACAACGGCTGAGATATACCATCTCCATCGCATGCAGACCCCCTGGGGCACAAAGGTGGAATTGCTTGTCAATTCCACTTGGTCATGCATTCCAGTTTCTGGAATACCAGCTTTCCACGTGCATTGTCACTTGAGCCTGGCAACTACAACCACAGCTAAAATCTTTAACTCTTGAATTCCCCTATCAATGTCATGAAAAGTGAGGAGATTAACTCCTGGCTATTCCACTTTGATATATCCTGGAGTTCTCCTGGTTTAAGAATACCGCAAAATGATGGAGCTGGCATTCCCTTTATACTTTTCTTCCTTTTAGTGAGATGTGTCTGCTGCTTCTTGTTGGTGCTCAGGACTCTCAGGAATCTCTCTAATCAATACCCTGGACAGAGCTGAAGGTTCACCGAAAGTCATTTGAAATATGGGATAAAAATCAAGTCAAGGGAATCAGACCAGAGAAAGCCGAATGAGAAGGGATGACGAGAGAGTGGTTCTCAAACACTTAGAGAGGGAAAGAAGCTCTTGACGGATGCCCACTCAGCCGCCGGTGTTCTAGGTGTACTTGTGCATGCTGCTTTGTAAAATGAGAAGGGAGAGGAAGCCTGTGTTATATTTCAGAGATTTAGGACCCGGACTAGTGGGTAAAAGCTGTGTGGGCTTAGAGTCTATTTGTAGCCATAACGGCCCATAATTGACTGTAGAAAGTTTGAGGTGTGGCTCAGTGGATTGATCCTCGGCCTGCAAACCGAAAGGTTGTGGGTTCAATTCCCAATCAGGGCACATACCTGGATTGCAGGCCAATGTTTCTCTCTTTTTTTCTCCCTCCCTTCCCTTCTCTCTAAAAATGAATGAATAAAATCTTTAAAAAAAAGTTTGAGAAAAGATACAAGGAAGCTAATTGTCACCTGTAATTGTACCACCCAGGACTGAGCCTTATGCAAATTAATTAATTAATATATATATACTTATGTGTACATATATATGTATGTTCCTGGCTGGTATGGCTCAGTGGATTGAGTGTTGGCCTGGGAACCAAAGGGGCATGGGTTCGATTCCCCATAAGGGCACATGCCTGGGTTGCAGGCCAGGTGAGGTCCCCAGTGGGGGGCGTGTGAGAGGCAACCACACATTGATGTTGCTCTCCCCCTCTTTCTCCCTTCCTTCCTCTCTAAGATAAATAAAATGTTTTAAAAAATTTATATAAAGTTTATTAATAAAATTTGAAGTCATACAAAATCTACTTTAAAACAATTTATCATCAAGTAGGCTATAATCATTTTTCTCATGCCATGAAATATATTTTTATCATTAGTGTACGTTCTATTTTGACATGATATGCTCCATTTTGAAATCGAGCCTCCTCTGCTGGACATTTAAGGTGTTTAAAGATGTCCTTGAAGGGAGTCTCACCAAGGATGGGGCATGGCCTGGGGCAAACATTAGATACGAGAGGGTTAAGCCTGGGAAAGACTAGGTTCAGGTGAGAAAACCCTAGCTTCTTCCCAGTATTTAAAGGTGGGCATTTAGAAGAGGAGTAAGTTTTGGTCCGTGTGACCGTCAAAGAAAAGAATTAGAAAGAGTGGATGGAAACTTTGGGGAGGTCGATCCACGGTGTGTAAAGAGGACTCTCCGCCGCTTGGGGCGCCAAAGCAGGTCTGGGCCGTTCCAGGGACCGTGAGTGTCCGGCTGGTGCAGATGCTTGAACATAGGTGTAAAATCGCTGGTGTGTTTGAGGACGTGGGAGGAGTCACTAATTTGTTTGTTCTTGTGGAAGGGGAAGGCTTCCAAAGTGAAAATTTGAGCCCTGGCTGAGTGGCTAAGTTGGTTGGGGTGTCGTCCCATAAACCAAATGTTGTGGGTTAGATCCTCGGTGAGAACACATACTTGGGTGGCAGGTTCCACCGCGGTTGGGGTGCATGTCTCTCACACCGGTGTTTCTCTCTCTCTCCCCCTTCCCCTCTCTCTAAAATCAATTTAAAAACATATCCTCGAGGGAGGATTTTTTAGAAAAGTGAAAATTCGACTGTAGTCCTCTTATTATTTCTGTCAGGGCCCAATATTTATACAACAGCCTACAGTTCATAAAGATCATGATGCGGGAACAGACTCCGAGATGTTAAGTAAAGCACCCGAGTTCCTGCAGCTGGGGGTAGCTGAGACTGGACTGCATTTCCACGTCCTCAGTCCTCGCACCCCTTCTGCTCAGTTGCTGTTATGACTGTCAGGTCACCAATACCTTCTAGAACGTCCAGGTTCACATGACATCGCCTATGCCCTCCTTCGTTGCAAGAAGATGAATACGTCTCCGATGACCGTTAGGAGCAGAATGTCACTGTGCAGTTAACAGGTAAGGCCTCCGGTATGTCATCTCTACCCCACAGCAGTGACATCATGACTAGGAGTTTGGCACGTAAGGGTGCAGCTTCTCCCCACTCTGACATCCTGTGATGTCCCAGGTGCCTCCTGCTCAGGACAGGGTCCCCTTCCTTCAAGGTCTGAATTAATACACCTCAAACTTTGGCCCGCTGTCTCCTACATACACGTACTTTCTGGTCTGTCAACTCAGAACTCTGGAACACTGGGCTTTTGTTACAGAACAGACCCAAGGGGTGGGGCGAACAATATACTATTACCAAAAGGACCCCATTTTTCTCTGGGGGTCCCCCCACCTACTAGGTTTGTTTTGCCTGCCGCCAGAGGAAAGACGTCTCTCAATGACAGAGATTGGTGAAAAGGAAAGGGATTGTTTATTTAAAAGTTATACAGACTTAGAGTAATGACTTAATGTCTTCATTAAAATACTAAAGACCTTTAGAATACCCACAGATGCACGCAGTCCTTCCTTCTCCCTCTGCCCAGTGCAGGGTACCGTATCTCAGGAAAAGAAGTAGAAGTCCATGATTCAGGTTCCTGGCACCATCAGCTGTGTTGCTGCCACAATCTCCAGTTAATCCGAAACAATGTGGCACCTTCTCATGGCCACCAGCAAGAGTCTTTTCACCCCTTTCTTCCCGGCAAAATCTCTCCTGCTTCCTAAGCCTTGTGGTCCTGACTCTTGCCAAAGCCGAGGATCCCCCACTCTGCCGAAGCTGAGCAGTTCTCCCTGGGTATGGCTGCTGCGCCTGGGTTTTAATCCCAGTGCCAGTCTTCCTCTGCAGCCCCATTTCCGACTCCTCCTACAATCAGTTACACCTGCCAGCACTCCCATACCCTTCCAGCTTTCCTGGGCTGCCATAGTAAGTCTGGGCAGGTGTGGCCCCATGGCATGGAGCCAATCATCTCCAAGCTCTCACACAGGTGCTGTAACCAGGGGGAGCTGCCTCCCAGTTACGTCTTGGGTGGAAGTCATTTCCATCCCCCTGGCTCAAAGCATGGCCACAGCTATTTAACTTATCTATGAAACCGATTAAAGGTTATAGATATGTTGTTAAATGACCATGCCAGATGTTAGCTGCAAAGCTGTTGCTATACAAAACAGTTCTCAGTGGCCCTGCTCCATGTGTCCCATCCCCCAGCTCAGACTGGTAGGGGTGAGGACAGCCTATATATATATATACATATATATTTCTAATATCTCCTGGACACCTTGAATTCTGGACTCCATTACAAATCCCTATTTGGGGTCTCCCTCTTGGCTGCACCCTGTTACACTTTGACCCTCCACTCTACCTGTCTAGCTGCAAAGCACACCGCCTAGGAATTTATTCCTGTTTCCAACAGCCACCCTGAATCCTTGCCTTAGCCTAGTCCTTTTGGGCTGGACAATCTAGAAGGAAGTGTCAAGGTCTCCTGGCTAAGGGGGGCCTAGCACCGTCTGCAGGTGACCAGCTGCCTGCTTCACTCCTGGGGGCTCCGCTCCACCAGGCTTTTCTCCCTAAAGCAATCAGAGGGGCCTCCAAAGGTGACCCCTCCCCCTCAAAGGTGCCTGCATTCAATGTTCCACTAAAGCCACCCGCAGCCCTTCCTGCCCGTTTGCAACCTGCCTGCCGGGATCCCCCCCAATCTTCCGGAAGCCTGCACCCACTGTGGTAGGGAGAGGAAGGCCGGAAGCAGATGGCCACCCCCTTTCATTCCTGTGAAGTGTATTCCTCTTGCTTTTAACCATTTCCTGGTTTTTGTTGCTTGCCTACTGGTGCTAGGTCTTGCTGGCTCCATTCTTTCAAAAATGTTCATTTGGTACCAGTATACGCCAAGCACTAGGGGGGTGGGAAAGCCAAGTGAGTAAGGTCTCTGCCTTTGCAGAGCTTCCTTGTCTCCTGGCAGATGGAAGAGGAAATCTGCAATGAAAATGCAGGGAGGTAAATGCTTTGAGGAAGGAATGAGGCCTCACCTGTGAGAAAACAGCAGCCTGGAAAGAACCAGTCAGTCCTGTGTTCTGGGGACCTCAACTGGGGAAGCCCCAGCGGAAAAGGCTTAAGGGGTCCAGCCCTGAAGGGCTCTGGGGACAAACTACCAGGTAGGAATGTCATCCCCAAAGCAGTGGGAGTCCTCTAGGTTGTCAGCAGGCAATGATGTGATCCTGAATTTGAAAAAGACCCCCTGCAGCCTCAAGGGGGTGAGGGAAAGACAGGGAGGACGGGAGTGTCTTTCAAGTTTGTTATTCTTTTCTGTTCTGTTCAGATTCTCAAGCCATGTACTTGAATTGTTTCTATCTGAAAAATAAACAGTGATTATCTGGGCGATGAGAGTGGTGACTCCTTTTGTCTTATTCTTTACACTCTTTATGTTATAGATTTTAAAAGATAACATGATAAATAGTGTTTTGCTTTTATTTATTTTTTCCAGGTCTGTTGAGATATAATCGACACGCTACACTGTGTAAGTGTAAGGTGTACAGCATAATGATTTGACTTACATATATTGTAAAATGATTACCACAATAAGTTTAGTTAGCATCTACGACTTCATAAAGATACACAAAATAACAAAAGGCATTTTTTTCTTGTATTAAGAACCTTTACAATTGACTACTCTCCTAACAACTTTCCTAGAAGGTGAGGAAAAAGTAGGTAGGCTTATAGTTGTTCATGTGGAAAATATACAATAATGAATAAATGATAACACGAGAATAAACTCCTTTTCACGTCCTCGCAACTGTAAGCTTACTTTTGCCCCACCCTGTACAGGTCAGACCGCAGTGTCTATTACAGTTACCGTGTTGTGCGTTACATCCCTCCTATGTCCTTACCTTATAGCTGGAAGCTTGTCCTTTTGACCACCTTCATCTGATGCCTCCTAGCCCCAGCCATTTTTCCCTTTTAAAAATCTAAGTGCATTTAGACATGGGGCTGCAAAGATATGCTTGCTGTCCTTCATAAAAAAAACTTTGGCTCTTGGCTTTGGCTTTGGCTTTTGGCTCTTGGCTCCTGCTCAGAAGCTGCTAACAGTGCATGCAGGTAGAAGGCTATTATGACTTTCGCATTTGGGACTGTGAACCCTGAGAAAGAAGATACCTGCTAAGAAGGGCTGTGGCTAACTGGGCTCAAATTCAAACAAACAAACAAACACAACGAAACCAAACAACAACCAGCGGAGCCTAGCAGTCATTTCTACTCGCCAACTGCACTTCAGGGGGAGGCCTGCACTGAGCTGCCGCCTGCCACGGGAGCCAGCTGAGGGAGAGGAGCTCCTGGAATCCTGTTTCAACCAATAGGACTGAGTTTTCTTTCCAATTGGAGCTGAGCATCTCTCTCTCTCTCTCTCTTTCTCCCTCTTTCTTTCTCTTTCTCCCCTTCCTGACCAATCAACATCTTCACCGACCAATAAGAACAGCTAATTTCTGACCAATCAGGACAGTACCTGTTGGACCAGTCAAACTATGAGGATTTGAAGTCCTCATTTGCGTGCAGTCAGACCAATCAGAGATCAGAGGCAGGGACTTCTGTCTATATAAACCAGCTGCCCTCTGGCTCTGAGGGTGCCTTTTCCCTTTCCACTAAAACAGAAGGGTGTGTTCCTCTTGGGTGAGCTGAGACAGAAGATGTATCATTAGCGCAGAGAGGATGAGGCCAGCGTGAGCCAGGGCAGACCAGGGAGGAGCAGGGCTGTCTAGCTGGAGGGGGACCTGGCTGGAGGGCTGCTTCTTAGCTGTGAGGTTTTCACAGCCGGACTGTGTCACAGTTGAGCTGCTCTATAGCCGTGTTGTTTTCATAGTTGGTCTGTATCACCATTGCGCCGTTTTGCCCTAAGTGAAATTTCCTTCTTCATTGTACCCCAACTGGGGATTCCTGTTGGTGCTGAATTTGTGCCAACAACCATCAGTGGACAGTACTGTAGACATTAATAGGCTTGTCCATGCAGAGGTTCTGCCTAAACCTCTGTGTAAAGAGAATGCCCAAATCTTTGGTTTCTCAGACTGGAGGTACCTGGAGTGAGCTGCGGACTGTGCAGAACAGTGCTGTGATAGAACCAACTGGCTACCTGGTCATCGCTGACATCCCTGTATCTCTTTGGTGGAATGTTCTTTCAGCTTTGCTGGCAGATCACAACAATCTGTCCTCTGGTGTTAGAGAAATTCCATCTGGTGTTAGAGAAATCCCATTTAAAGATCAGAAGAGAACATTTCAAGGTTCTATACAATCACTGACTGGACGGCTTCCCCCGAAGTCTTAAATGATTGCTAAAAAACCCCCCTTCGTGATGGAGGAAAACTGGAAGAAAATAGCAGGAGCTCAACATTCACTTAAAAAATGCAACACAAAATAGTATTTAGGTATGCCAGATACGGTGCTAGTGATACAAGAATGAAAGTATATGATCCTTGCTCTAAAAGCACTTATACTTGAGAAACAGGCGTGCAAATACAATATAATAAAATAATATCACTGCTATGACCACATAAGTACCTTTCGAATTGAATTGGAGTAAAATAGGAAATATGTTAAAGACAGTAGCAGTAAGTGTGCATATTGATACTGCAGGAATGCCTACTACATGCCTACATTAAAAAGCCAAGAAAATAAGCCAAAACTCGGAAGAACTGTTGAGCTCATGAACCATTGAAGTAAGTGACCTTTGTAGATTTCTGTGCCTCCCACCTAATTTTAAATTCCAGGTACTTAATTGTTTTTCAGTTTCATTAGGACATTTTCCCTAAACCTGTTCATTTCAAGAAAGCTATGATATATGGTGCTCGCGTAGGTAGCACATGTAAGAAAGCTATGATATACATACGAATCAATATATTAAAGTGTATTCTTTTCAAATCTTGCCCAAGTGTTGCAAAATACTGTTGCAAGATATTCCAAAACAGTGTGAATTATACACTGTTATCTAACAATTTTACACTTTCTATTTAACCTTTATCTTGATGTCACAAAAAAGAAAATGTTAATTCATAAAATAAAATTGGTAAACATTCTCCATGGTAGGAAAGTAATGAATATAGTCCTCCTTTTTAAAATTGGCACCAGTGGAACCACATCTTGTCATAAAACCACCTTAGGATGCTAGGAGAACGGCGGCAGAGCCCTTGGTCCAGATAAGAGGCGGCGGGGAGGGACGGGCAGTGAGGCTGAGCAGGGAAGAAGTCTGGACTGGATCCACCTGGGGGATGGCTGGGGTGGGGATGACCGCAGATAATCTGCTGTGGGGGCTGTGTGGTGTTTACAGCATACAGGAGCCTGAAAACAATACCTTCCAGTTTTCTTTCTTCTTTTCCTTTTTTTTTTTTTTTGCAGTGAAATTAAAAAAAAAAA
This sequence comes from Trachops cirrhosus, assembly GCA_028533065.1. NCBI lineage: Eukaryota > Metazoa > Chordata > Mammalia > Chiroptera > Phyllostomidae > Trachops > Trachops cirrhosus. Next base: position 188,636,598 of record CM052539.1, on the reverse strand, counting down.
GAAATCAATGAAAAGATGACACCTCTTCCCTCCTCCCCCAAATGAGCACGGGATATATACAGGCAGGGCACAAATAGCGCATATGCATGACATTAAATGGGCAAAGACGTGCAAATTAGAACAAGAGTGTGGAAGCAAGTCTTTCTCACGTACTACTTTTAGGGTGCAAACTGGTGAAATCATTTCTGAGGGATATTTTGGCAACATGAATCAAAGCTCTTGAAGGAGTTAGGCTCTTATCCTCAGGAAATGACTGGACAGGCATGCAAAATGTATACGTGCGATGTTTGTGCAGCTTTATTTATAGTAACAAAAGTGAAGAGAACTTCCTTCAAAAATAGAGGAGCAGTTATGTGAATTATGGCCCATTCAACTGATGGAATACTTGAAGCTGTAAAAATAATGACCTAAAGTTCAGTTAATTAACACGAAAATGTGTTCATAATTGTAAGTTAAAGAAGGCATAAGATGTACCTGTTTATGCGCGATGCATGTGCATGTGAGTTCACCTGCCTCTAAGAAAGTCTGGGGGGACATACGCCGATATGAAGATGCTGTCAAGGCTCATCTCTGTCTGGGTGGTGCTTTGTTTTTCCATATTGTGAAACTGTTTCTAATGACTTTTCTTGGTTTTGTTTCTTGACCTCAGATGTTGAGAACTGAGTATTCACTTCTTGATTCGTAGCATACTGTCATTGTCAGTTGAAATAAGGCCCCTCTCTTGTTTTTACTTTGTTTTAATCTGTTTGATATATATAAATTACTTTTAAAATCAGAACAAAAGTAAATCTTATGCAAAGGGGAACAATCAAGGAGCTTCACTCAGGAGTCTGTAAGATCAGGGGTGTCAGATTCTGGCCATGCCTCTGTCCTGTGACAGATTGTAAATTGCCCACCTTTCCACCTGGTTTGTTTTCCTATTGGTTAGTTTGTTTTTTGTCCTGGGATGTTTGGGTTATAACTCCCAGTGGGGTTCAACTCCTGAACTTTTGGGCTTAGTACAGTGCACCACTAAGGGTGGGCATTCACCGATGTGGAAGCAAGCAGAACCCCTGCCATCTAGGCTTGGATCTATTACTTTGCTGGGGCTGCCATAACAAAGTAGCACAACACAGGTGGCTTAAACCACAGAAATGTATTGTCTCACAGCTTCGGAGTCTAGAAGTCCAAGATCAAGGTGTCGAGGATGTTGGTTCCCTCTGATGCCTGTGAGGGTGAATCTGTTCCACCCTGTCTCCCCGCGTCTGCCAGACTCAGGCATTCTTTGGCTTATAGGTGGCATTGTCCTTTTCTTCACATCGTCTTCCCTGTGTGTATGTCTGTCTCTGTCTAAATTTCCCCCTTTCCCCTTTTTATAAGGACATCAGTCATATTGGATCAGGGCTCACTCTAATGACATCTTAATTACTTCTGTAATGACCTGATCTCCAGATAATCTTGGATCATCTTAGTGTGGTGGAAATAGGCTTTGCAATCATGCCTGGGTATGCATCTTGGCTTTCCCACTCACTGGTGGTGTAATATGGAGAAAGTTACTTGCTCAGGACTTGTTTTCTCCTCTGTATAATGAGGGTTAATGTTGCTGTGAGGATTAGAGATACTCTAGAATGTACTGGACAAGTGTAAGCTGTTACTATTATTATTTTAGATTTTATTTATTTTTAGAGAGAGTGGAAAGGAGGGAGAATGAGAGGGAAAGAAACGTCAATGTGAGAGAAACACATCCATCTGTTGCTTCCTGAATGCGCCCTGACCTGGGACTGAGCCCTAAACCCAGGCATGTGCCCTGACCAGGGATCGAACCAGGGACCTTTCATTTTGTGGGATGACACCCAACCAACTAGGCCACACTGATCAGGGCAAGGCTGCTATTATTGGTGAGCTGGGGGTCAGTGCATGTAATGAGGAGATTCTCCAGTGAAAGCAAGAATTTAATCGTTGAACTCGGTCAGCACTAAACTGGCATCAGTACCAGAGTTCTTCCTGCGTACATATTGTTCACTTGTTTGGAGACAACGTAATTTACACGTTATCCTTTAGGCAAAGCCTGTGTAAAACTATTTTACAGCATTCCAACCTGGACGCGAAGTGACAGTTCATTGATGGATACTGCATAAGGCTGTCACACTGCCGGGGGGGGGGGTGGGGGGGTGGGGGGGAGGGGGTAGGTGGGGTGTGGTGGAGAGGGGAGGGTGAAACCTTCTAGATATGAAGACCGGCAATGCCTCCTATTACTGCATGATTAAAGCTCAAGATTTTGCCTCACCCTTACTATCTTCTAGATAGATTTGACTGAAGACAGGGGCACATTTCTTGAGACACTGTCATATTCTTTTCAGGCTACCTATGATTAATTATGCAAATTTCCTTCATTTTCAGCAATAACAATTTGACTCAAATTTAACTTAGTGTTAACAGTTGCAGTGTCCAAGTGTTCCCACAGAAGTGACACCATTGAGTGGGGCGGGGGTGAGGAGCAGGGACCCGGAAACAGGAGGAAGGCATTGTATAGGTGGAAGTATGAGTTTGGGAGGAATTAAGGTAGCCATCTCTCACCTAAACAGGAACAGTCTTGGCCATTTCCTTCAAAAACAGTCCAGTTGAATGTGGACTTTAATTACATTAGCGGGACAATTTGAAAAAAGTCGGCAATCCAGAAGAACTTTTGCGAGTCATGGCAAGTTTTTTAAAAAAATTGTTACATATTGATTTTAGAGAGACAGGGAGAGAGAGGGATTGATTTGTCATTCCACTTACTTATGCATTTGTTGGTTGATTCTTGTATGTGGGAGATTGAACTGGCAACCTTAGCATATCCGGATGATGCTCTTAACATACTGGGCTATCCAGCCAGGGCCGTCACGGAAACTCCGTAACAGGAAGAACCAGTCATTATAGTAAGCTATTTGCTAGACTAGTTTTTGCATAATTTATTTTAGGTTTAGTTTGATTTCTTTCAGGGCCTGTGTTAATTTGAATGGTTGCCTTAGTGTTTCAATGTTTTAACTACTGAAAGAGGTAGACATTTGTTAGAAACCATTTATTTAAAGCAAGTCTCTTTCCTTGAGTCACATAGGATAGAGACCAGTACTTTTTTGCGGGGTTGTTTTCCTTTACACCTGTAAGATTGTATCTGTTGGCTACTGTATTTGTGAAGTTTTAGCTTAAGAAAAATTGGTATGAACACTACCGTGTGATAGCAAAATCAAGCTTAGAAATCAATAAATTAGTGAGTTGGTGTGAAATGATATTTATATGATTAGCGTAACATTTAAGTGCCATTTTATTAGGTTTGGTAAAAAATAGTTTTTAGCCAGTGACTCTCTGATTACAAAGTAGCCAGTACTAGTATAGCTAGATTTTAATGCCTAGGGAGCACACCTAGCAACATTCATGTAGAAAGAAGGGGCAGAACAAAAATAAATGTAAGCTAGAGTACTAATAAAGAATTGTGAGCGAATTCAGAATCTGGAAACAGATGGTTCATGAAAAAGAAAAAAACAGGGTGTTGAGCAACAAGGACACAGTAACAGCTCCAGGATTAATTTAAGGGGCATTCCGATACAAGGCTTAGCCCAGAAAAGTGGGTGGGGGTTTGAATAGGTGGAAAGCCTGGGAGAGCGTGCACAGCCTAAAAAAGTTTTTATGATGGCTCCGTCCATAATTTCTGAACATAGGCATTGGTTGCTACACAAAACGAGTGCCATGATTTAATCAAGGTGTCAGCCGCAGGGGCATCCCGGATTCCGGCGAAGCGTCCGGAATTCCTGAGATGTCTGAAACGCGGAGGCGGCCTCTTCCCCACCCCCGCCGCGGCCTCCGTGGGCATTTTCCGGCGAGGGGAGCACGCCAACCCTTCCAAGAACAGTTTAAACGCGTCGACGTGCGCACCCAGGATGCCGTCCCGCGGCCGGCGCGTTCCCTGGGGATGAAGGTGAGAGCCCCCGGCCCGGGCGCGCACGGGTGGGCTTCCCGGGTCTCCGCGCGGACGCAGAGTCCACCCCCCTCCCCCGGGCGCGGGCGGGGCTGCGGGCGCACGACGCGGAAGCGTGGGGCTTCGGAGGCGGAGGCGCAGAGGCCGTGCGCGCGCTCCCCAGGCCGCAGTCGGCGCGGGCGCGGGGTGCGGCCAGGCTGCCGGGGAGGCGGCGGGCTCTCGCATACAGGCCCGGCCGCCGCCTCGCCCCCCCTTCCTCTACCCTTCCCCTTCCCTCCCTCTGCCCAGTCGTCCCCCTTCTCTCCCCTCCCCCGAGCGAATCACGCGCCCTCCTCTGACACTCGTAGCGGGCCGAGCTCCGAATTTATCCTTCACGTGACCTGAGGGGGGTTGGGTGGTTGGTTGGGGACGGAGGGGGAGAGGTAAAGGAGGGAACGGAATCTGCCGTTGCCCGAGCAACAGGCCCCGCCCACCGGCTTGGGCCGTGGGGCGGGAGGTGGACGTCAGCACGTCAGCCGGGGTTTTGCGTTTTGATTGACAGTTGCTATAGCGACCGGGTCGGTCCGTCGCCATTTTGTTGGTTGGTTTTTTTTTAAACCCTTTCGCTTCCCGCCCGAATAATAATAAAAAGCCCCATTGGAGTGAGGCGGGGGTGGCGGCGGCAAGAGCGGCGGGGGGATCCGGGGAGACTGCTGCCGTCGCTGCTGCTGATCGCGGCTCAGGTCGGGCTCAGGGAGCGGACACCCCGAGCGGGGGGTGCGGGCGCCGCCGCCGCCGCCGCCGCTTCTGCTGCTGCTGCTGTTCCTGCTGCTGCTGTTGGTGCCGCTGCTGCCGCCGGCGAGCGGGCGGGCCCGGTGTGAGTGTGAGAGTGTGTGTGAGTGAGCGTGTGCGCGGGCGAGTGTGCGTGCGTGTGTCTGTCTGTCTGTGCGGGCACTCGGGGGCGGGCGGTTCGGGCTCTCCTGGCGGAGCCGCCGCCGCCACCACCGCCGCCGCCACCGCCCGGCCCGGCGCTTCTGGCTGCGCAGGTTTGGAGCGCGCGCCATTTTGTGAGATTTACAAAATCTTCCTCGGGAAGAAGCTGCCGGAGCGGCCGCGCATCGGCGGCCGGCCTCGCCACCGCGCCCTCAGCGCGGGCCGGGCCGCGCGGCCCCGCCGCCGGGAGCCGGGGTCCGGGGACTGCGGTATTTGCCGGGGAGGGGGCTGTCGCCTCCCCGGCCCCGGGCGCCGCTGGAACTGCCAGCCGGACTGAGACTGAGAAGGCTGCGGATCGGCCGCGGAGCCGGGAGCGCCGGGGGCGGAGAGAGGCGACCGGGCGGCGCTGGCTGCGGAGGCCGCGGCGGAGTGCAGCGGCGGGAGCCTGAGGCTGAGACTCACCGGAGGGAGCGGCGCGAGCGCCCCGCCATCGTCCTGGTGAGTGTCCGGCCCGGCCGCGGCCCCGCCCGGCCAGGCGCCCGGCTCCCCCCGCGGCCTGCAGCCGGGCCCGTGCCGAGGCCGGCCGGGTGGAGGGAGGGACCTGCCATTTTAGGAGGAGGCGCCGCGGCTCGGGGCTGGCCGCCGGGGAGGGAGCCGACTGGCCCGGTCCCGGAGGAGAGGCGGGTGCGAGCGGAGGGAAAGTTGCAGAGGGTGGGAGCGGGGGCCGTGGCCTCCCGGGAGCCGGGGCCTTAGGGGCCGGAGAAAGCGCCAGACCTTCACTGGTCGCCCGAGCTAAGGGGAGGAGGTTGTCTTCCTCCTCCTCCTCTTCCTCCTCATCCTCTTCCCCCAGCTCCTCCCTCGTCCCTCCTCTCGGCCCCCTCCAGTGTGGGAACCGCCGGGGTTCTCCGCAAGGACAATGCACGGGTTAAGAAAATGGGGCTGGCTGCCAGGCGACGCGCCGGGGAAGGTCGCGAGCTCAGTCCCTCTGCGGCCCTTCGGGGTGTGTTCCGGAGCGACGGCACTCGGCGTGCCCCGAAGTTGTGCGGGGAGTGCACGCTATCCCGGCCACTCGGGATGGAGTGATGACCCGCCTAGCAGCCGGGAGGAGTTGGTGGCGGAGAATTTGTGAATTATAATTGATACCTGGGTATTGCAGCAGCACTTCACAGGTCTATTTACAGACCCCAGCCTGCTCTCGCTTAGATGTACGGAAACTGCCGAATATCTTATTAACACTTAGCGAAAGGCCACTCCCTAGTCTGAAATGGTTAAAAATGGCAAAATTAGTGACTCTATTTGACTGTGCTTTTCTTTCAAACGTAGATTATATGAATCCTGTAATCTAGGTGCAGCACTTTTTGGTTCTTGAATTCCGCTTAAGTTATCAAGTTATCAGAAAAATACACCTTAAAACACTTTTCACGCTGGTTTAATGATTGGGATGAAAAGTGCCACATACTCTTCTCGGGACTTTACATATATTTGCTGGCTTACCCTGCGGTACAAACTGTTACCCATTTTACAGATGAGGAAACTGAGCCGGGGCTCATCCAAGGTCACGCAGCAGGAACTCTGGGAGCCAGGTGTCGAGTCACCCTGCCCAGGCTCCTGGTCGCTGGGTTATAACTCGGTATTGGAAATACTTGGCACATTTGGAGGCGATCCGTGTGTCATGACTCAGGGTTCTAACTGGAGATTGTATCCACGTCTGTAGTGGACTTGACTTTGTGGTTGAGGCCCTCTCAATGAAACCTATCAGTCCCCTGCCCACCCAGAAGACCACGTAGACTGTTTTTTGAATGGAATTAATAAATATTCTTTGGTGCGTTCTGTTCTTCACACTTAGTTTTAATTATGGGCGTTAAGTATTGTTGAGTCATAAGAAAGTTTTCCATAAAGTTTAGTCATTTTTTTAAATCTTTGAATACATAGTTTTTTTTCTGTAACCCCTTTATACTTGTCATATACAGTGCTTAAGGATATATTTAATACTTCTAATTTGGGGTGTTTAATAATTCAGAGGAATTTTAACTTTTGTTAAATTTCTCATTTTAATTGTTTAGTTACATTAAGAGAATATTTTTAGATAGACTGTAAATTTGAGACGATGCTGATTTTAATCTGAAGAAGATAGTTTGAAAGAAATTGTAGACTCTTGGGAAGAAGTTTACTTGGTGATAGTTAAGATTTTTAAGATACACAGGACTTTGGTTTGAAAGACCCCAGTGCTTTTGGAGGGTTTGCCTTGTGTAGCGGCGGTGCTTTTGGTGGCTGTTCAAATTCAGACTTCAAACCTGGCCAGGAAGTTAAGAGCCCTTGTCTGTGTCGACACCAAGTTCAGTTCTAAAACAGTGTAACATAAAGTTGGTAAGAGACATAAGCTTAGAAAGGGCCACCCCTGTGTCTATAAAGTGAAGGCATTCTTATTTGAAATCTAAAAAAGATTTTGAATTTGAAGGAATAGATTTGAATGGATGATCGTTATTGGTATGAGTGGGAAGTGGACTAAGTGATACAGTGAGTTTTTAATCATTAGGGATTTGTAATTTAGGTCTAAGATCTTTTCTTAAATGTATTTTAAAGACATTTAGGTGGGACCTGTTAGAAACTTAACAAACACAAAATTACTGTGTGTTGGGGATAAAAAACTTAATAACGACTTTTAAAAACTTAATGAGTTCAGTCTTTTAGAGGCACTAACATTCAAAATAAATGAAAACATTCCATTTTAATGCACTGTCCTGTGCATTTGGGGAAGGTGGGTAGTAAAAAAGACCCTTGGTTAGAATTTTTTCCCCCATCTAGAATATTGTCCTTTAGTTTATTTAAAGAGAGTTATTGTGTTCATGATTTAAAGTTGTGAGGGTGGGGAGTGCTAAGTGTAGCAACTAGTATTTAAAGAATTTATTTGTTTTTTATAGTGGTATGAATGTTTATCTGCAGAAGCAAAATTCAAGATAACTTGTTATAACACATGATACAGAATGACCTTGGGCATGCATTTTGTTTTGCAACTATACAAAGAAAGAAAAAGTTAATTTGTATTGAATTTTGAGTACTACTTGAAAACAATTAAAAAAAAGAAATAGCTTAGAAATCTAGTCTTCCCAGGATGTTTTCACATGTGTGTTTATTGCTGGCAAGTGTCTGTAGTTATTGGAAGAAATTTGGATAGAAGTAAATTCATTATGAGAAGGGAGTTGCCGTATACATAACATTAAATATGAGATTAACTGAACAGGGGGCTTCATTTGTGACTTGATATTTGTGATAAAGTGTGTGTCAACTTTGATTTAGCATTAACTCTTCTCTATTTCAAAGAGCTTGCACATTTTCTACACACACACACACACACACACACACACACACACACCCCCTCTAAGCCATTTCTCTTATCCCCCAAGAAAATCTTGAACCATCTAAACCCAGCAAAACCCAAGAACTCCCAGAAAGACTCTTCATGAAGATCTTGTTTCTTTTCTCCCCAATTTTAGTGAGTCTTTTAACTTGTTATATTCCTCATCAGTAATTTCAACTGTGCGCCACGAATTTGTGTTGAGAATTCTGGTGGTTTTACCTCCAGAAACTCGTGTATATTTTCTTTTTAGAAGTAAAGACACTACTTGAAACTACCAAACATGGTCACCTGAAACTTGACACTTAACACAGTTTGCCCTGTCAGAGTGAGTTGTGGAACTTGCAGAGGAGCGAGCGCCTTACACACCGCGGCTGTGCCATTTAAGAGACTTACTACCCTGTATTATTTTGACCGCTTGCATGATTTTGGACTAACAGTTTCGGGTGGTTAAAATTTGTGTTTAATTACTTGGAAAAATAATCAAGTTACTTAAAGTTCCTAAAATTTCTTTTCGTTTGCCCCTAAAGGAAGAAATCTTTTGAAATCTTGCCTATGCCAACGTTGTAATGTTAAGCTAGACCTGTGAAGTTTAGCATTGGTTATAAGAATGTGAAATGTTGACTTCACATAACTGAAATAGTTAAAGTTCATATTAGGTAAATAAAGACAAGTCTTGTTTCCTAACCTAAAGGCTACAGGCAGCCTTACTTTCACTTTTTGGTATATGAAAACAGAAATTTTGGAAATGCTGATTTGTATAAACCAGCTACATGTTTTTTAATAGTGATGCATTTGCTTTGAAATCCAACTTCTAGAGTTGTATAAGGAGTTAAGATTCTTTATTGGCGATAATAACAGTACATTGAACACACATCTAAAATGATGTGATTCCTTGTAGGGGTACTTTTTGCTAATACAGAACCATTCTGGCTTCTTGGCAATTGATTCTCCTACCAGAGCTATGTACCCTCTCTTCTAGAAGATTATTTTTAAAAGTTTGTATCACCATGAAAGTTTTGACAAGTTACATGCATATTTTTGTTTGAGGGACATGTGCAAATATATGCATAATGCATAGTGCATAATAGCTTAAAATGCATCTTTCGAATTGATGTATTGTTTTGAGTTTTATCTCCCTATGATTGGAATGCTTGTTTAAATTGATTTTGTGTGTGGGGGGAATTAGTGAGCTGGTTTAACATGGAATGAAACTGATTTTCAGCATCACCTGTATTTCAGATAACATCCCTGCATTAAGTAACCCTCTAATTTTTCTAAATGTGTGTGTGTGTGCAGGTAATGTTTATAGGTGTACACAGTATCTATATGTGTGTATACACATACATACACACACACACACACACACACACACACACAAAATACCCGATGACAAGGATGGATTTTGTTTGCTCTATGGATGTCTGTGGTTAAGGGTGGCATCTTAGCACATGTGTTTGGGTAAAAACATGAAATTGTGACATCTGTTTGCAATCTGCTTGACACGTAGGTGTTGATAGTGGTTGAGGCAGCGTGGTGCTGTGGAAAGAGGAGAGAACGGGCCTTTGGGTGGCACCTGGCAGAGGCTCCAGCCAGGCAGGTCTGGGATCTCGGCAGGCCCTGCCACTCACCGGCAGCGCGCCTTTTACACAGTGAGCGCACTGAGCATCCTCAGCGGTAAAATGAGGTCGCCGGGACTTACCCTAATGTTCTTGTGAGGGTTGATACTGTATATAAATTTCCTAGTAGCCTTCTTCTCCCCCTTTCCCACCCTTCCTCTTCATTCATACTCATCCTTGTGGTCTCAGCATAAATGGCTACTACTTTAGAAAGGCCTTCCCCACACTCCAAGTCTATTCTTGGCCAGGTGTTCTTACCGGAGTCTGCTTTTTTCACAGCCCTTATCGCAGAGAACTGTGCAGCATTCATTCCCTTACTCCGTTAGATTGTGAGGTGCATCCGGACAGGAGTAATTCTTTCTAGAGCGCGCCTGTTACTAGTGCCTGGCATGCAGCATGGGTGTATAAAGAGGTGCGCACACAGAATGATGGAATGAGGAACCTGTATGCTGAGTCCTGTGTGACTACCTCTCCTTAGTTGTGCAATCTTGGACAAAGTAGCTTCTTTGGGCTTCAGTATCCTATATGCCAAATGTGCATAGTGCCAGCTGCCCTGCCCAGGATTTCAAGAATGTGAAATGAGATACTGTAATGAGGTGCTTTGGGAAAGTGTAAAATGCCATATTAATATAAGCTGATACAGTAGCAATAGTTTCAGTAGTGGAGTCACCCAAGAATCTATAGTTATTTTCAGCTTTATTGAGTTGGTAAGTAGCTATAATTTAATACTTACTACAAATTTAAACTTTCTGTACGAGACTGGGTCTATGTTTTAAATACAGTGGCTTACACAAGAGGTTGATTTCTTAGGTAAGTGTAAGCAGTCTAAGGCTGATGTGGTTCCAAGGCGTAGGGACCTTGGTTTCTGCCGTCTTTCTTGTTTCCTTGATCTTGAAGAGACGTCCCTTTCTGTGTAGTATGACATGGCTCCCCAGCACACCCACGATCCAGGAACAGGGCGTTGGGAAGGTGCATGCCCTCCCTTTAAAGACAAATCTGGACATTCACACTGGTTTACACTTTTGTTTACCCCTGTTGGTCAGAACTTAGTCAGGTGGCCACATTTAGCTGCAAAGGAGGCTGGGATGTGTGGTTTTTGGTAGTTGTCTGGCCGAAAAGCTGTTTCTACTGAAGAAGAGGAGAATAGGAGATTATGAGAAATTACCTGTCATGCTTTTAGATGTTTGGGGAGAAACTTGCAGAAATAAACTTCTGAGAAGACAACTTACTGCACTAATTAATGTTTTTTTTTTACATTTGGTCATCAATATTTTAAACTATGGTGTGCAGGTTCCAGTACCTCGTCATTATTTGGCATATGCAGTTTATACATATATAGTCAGATTAGAAAAAATGTAGCAAAACTTTTAGTAGTGAAGAAATTTTGAGTCAGCACATTATTTTTCTAACAGTATTTTCTGACAGAAATATGATTCTTGATGGCTGTGACTGTACTGTATGTAAACATTATTTGGAATCCAAGCTTTTGTATTTCATTTTAATAGTCTCAAGTACACTGTGTGTGTTCCTGCTGATATCCTCAGCGGATGGCAGTAAATGTTCCAGTTGCTGAAGTTGCAAAGGTGATGGTAGCAGTGATGTTGTGTTAACTATCTAATATCTTCCTCTTTAAAATCTGTGGGCTTGAAAAAAAAGTAAGATGTAGGATTCCTTTGAACTCTATAGAGCATTTTTAGATGTGGTAGAGAACTGAGAAACGAATGGCTTTCAAACAGTCTGCTGGAGGATTTGTCCAAGTGGGCTTCCCAAGTCGTACCACGATCCTCTGGAATCTGCCTCTGTAAAAGGGCTTCACGTAATTAATCCTGATACTGTAGAAACATTTTGAGAAACATTATATAGTTCATCTCTCTTAGAGAAGGGAATGAATGCAGAGTAACTAAATTACTAACCGGCGCCTCAGAATAAGCAGGTCTGGTACTACTACATGCTTTCCTGACTCCTGGCTCTGTGTCCTTGCAAAAGAAGGGACAGAGGACTGACGACCAACTGCACTGGGGTTTTATAGGGATACCTGTCATTCCCAGATATGTCACTTTTTGGTGTGTGAGCTCATTGGTAGTGAGTGGTCGGCTCACACGCAAGCCTTCTGGAGAAACAGTTCAAGTTTGTCAGTTGAGTATTTACAGGTGGGAAGTTGAGGTTTTAAATAGGGTACTGTGAGTGTTAATGCTGTGGTTGGCAGGGTAGTGAGTGCATCTCCAGGGTAGATCAGTGATTTTCATCCTTTTTCATCTTGTGGTACACACAAACTACTCCAATTCTGTGGCACACCAAAAATGTATTTTTTGCCAATCCAACAAAAAGTAGGTATGGTTTTGATTCAGTCACACTGGATGGCTGTTGTTGCATTGACTGTTGCCATATTTTTATTTGATAGTCTAAGGGAAAAGAGGTCAGTGCCCTGACCAAATAGTCAGGTATTGCGTGTTTAAAAAATTCTTCAGACACATTGGTTGAAAATCACTGGGGTAGGTGATAGGGAGGTTTTCCTCAGAATGATTAGAAGGAACAAAGGTAGGTCTTATCCCCAAATTATTACTTTCTTTTCCATCTGGTTTGTTCGCAGTTCTCTTTGTTGAATTTATTTTTTTAGGTTAAGGTAAGAGTTGGATTCCATAATTTAAAATGGAAACACTCCCAGAGGAATGTCTTTTATCTGTTATCAGGTTAAAACTTTATTTTAATCAATTAGCTGGCTGTCATTTTTAAAAATTGGAGATTAGCACCTGCACTAATGAGAAAGCTATTTTGGAAGGGGCGGGAAGAGCAGGGCACATGTGTCCTTGCCAAGGAAAGTGAAGGGCGGGTTTGAGAAATGTCGGCTTACTATAATCTTGGGAAGGTGCATGGGGGCTTGGTGGCCAGGGGTTGGTAGCGTTAGACTGGCACTTGCTGGCCTCCCATCACCGTAGCGAGTGTTGCTAATGGAACTGGTTAATTTTGCTGAGGGCCCACTGGCTTTACTGTGTATCTACCGGAGTAGAAAGAGTTTCCTTTTTTTTGTTAGTGTTTTACCATCTGTGTAGGGCTCCTATTTGAGCAGTCTTACAGAATATCAAACATATAAAGTGTTGCTCTGATCACCTAGGGAATTACAATTTTTAAACTAGTCATGTATACTCATGGCTTAAAAAAAAGATCAAGCCATGTAGAATGGTGTCAAAAATTGCCCCTCCCCGTATGCTCTGTAGGTAATTAATAGCTGTTCAGTTTTTCCTACCATAAAAGTCTTGCGCATACATATATGTACAGTTAAACATATTAAACGTGCGATACACATGGACATTGTGGGAAGTGTGTGTGTGTGGACGTACGTCACAATGTCTGTGCACTTAAAGTCAGAAACAAATGGGATCATGCTGAACACAGTTTTGCAACTTCAGCTTCTTGATCTATCTCAGAAATATCCTCATGTACCTGTTTTTTCAGTAATTGGGAAATATTCCATGTTGTGAATGTACTACAGTTTAGTCAGTCTCTGAGAAAGAGCACTTACGTTGTTTCCATGCTTTTGTTATTTTAAGTAGTACTGCAGTGTACATCCCTGTACATATAACTGTTCTGTTAGCATTAGCTACACTATATCCATTTATAAGGGAAGTTTGCTCTTTCACTGCGTATATGCACATTTGAATATGTACTGCCAAATTGCCTTCCAAAAAGTAGCACCAAACCCTGGCCGGGTTGGTTAGAGCATCATCTCAATACACCAAAGTTACAGGTTCTGTCCCTGCTCAGAGCCCATAAAAGAATCAACCTATGAAGGCATAAGGAAGTGGAACAACAAATCGTCGTTGCTCTGTCCCTTCTCCCTTCCTTCCCTTCCTCCTCTCTCACTGAAATAAATTACAACAAACTAAGAAAAACAAGCACCAATTTGTGCTTTATCCACCCTGTCTGAGTGTGCGTAGTTCCACTCTCCAGCAGTGGTATTTTCAGAGTTTTAAATCTTTGTCAGTTTAATGGGTGAGTAATGATATTTAGTTGTTTGGGTATTTATTTCTTTAATTTGAGTGAGTTTGAACATTATAAGTTGTACTGTAAGTCTTATACTTTAATAAAAATACTCATTTTTGTTTGATATAGTTAAAATACATTCTGATTTTTCTGAACTCTGTTGGATGAAAAACTGGTGTTTTGATACATTGTGAATGCTTTGATAATTGTAAAAGGGGATTCTTACTACTCTTCACAATTGAGTAAACATTTGTCCTCTGTGTGTGAATTATGGTGGTATAAGCTTTGACTACAAAGGTGAGTAGGATTTGCTCTCCTCTACTGCTAGTGTTGAGATAGTTGTGTGTACACAGGCAACATTAACAAGACCTTGGCTGCTGACAAGGAGAGGTACTGACATACGAAGGACTAGACGAACAGGACTAGACAAACGTAGGAAGTAAGCCAATTCTGAGAACCTGAGCCTGCCTTGTGGAGGAGGTGGGACTTGATCTTGGTCCAGAAGATTGGCTAGGCTTGTTGCAGTGGAACCTGGGGAATTGACAGTCCCCTGGAGGAGGTCATGTGGGCAGCCCGCATTGGTGAAAGTGGAGGGTAACAGCCTGTATGAGCATGTGTGTGACAGAGAATGAGAGACAGACACAGGCCTCGGTTCTGGGCCAGGTCCCCAGTTGGGGGCGTGTGAGAGGCAGCTGATGGATGTACCTCTCACACGTTGTTTCTCTCCCTCTCTAAAATTAAATAAAATCTAAAAAAAGAGAGAGAGAGAGAGAGATGATGGGAGTCTTGAGGAAAAGAAAAAGGTGAATCCTACCTTTTTCAAGAGAGGATTGGAAAGCTCTTAATAGCCAGAAAAAAGACACAATTATTTACTCATGGATTAGTAATTTAAATGCATATGAAATATCTAGTATATGTCAGAGGCTAGATTATAGGGTGGAAAGATTGTGCCTTTTTCTTTCAAGGCGTGTATAATTTTAGTAGTTTTCTGAAATGGGTACAGTCCTCAGTGGTCATTTGGAGTGGTTTTAAGTTGTGGGTTTAACTTGTGGATATTCTTCATGATTTCTCGCCAACAGAGTGATTGATGTTCATTCAACAGTTACATCTGGAATGTCAGTCCAGCATTTGTAGTAGCTGTTAGGTTCACATTTTAAAAAGGCTCTAGCTTTACTTTATTTAAAAAGTGTTGGAAAAATGAAAGTGGTTTGTTGGATGCTTTTTGGCTTTTAACTTCTTCAGGTTTTGATGACAACAAGAAGAATGATTGAGGGACAGTTCATTGTTCGGATAGATTTTCCAAATAATGAATTTTGTAGCTAGAAAATTATTAAAGCTGTTCTTTTCAGGAGAATGAACTTAAAAAAAAACCTCACCTGAGTATATGTTTATTGATTTTTAGAGAGAGTAGGGGTTTGGGGGTAGAGAGAGGGAGAGAAAGAGAGAAACATTGATCAGTTGCCCCTCATACACACCCTGGTTGGGGACTTGAACCCACAGCCTAGGCATGTGCCCTGACCAGGATGGAACTCGCAACCTTTTTGGTGGACAGGACGGTGCTCCAGTCAACTGAGCCACCTGGCCAGGGCAGGAGAGTGAACTTTTTAAAGTTTACCAAGTGATTTGTTTTAAAATACTTCTGAAACCTTTCTCAGTGACTTAGTTTCTGTAGTAAATATTAAGAAAAGCAAATACTCAGATTTTAGGGAAGGTGTCTCTGGCAGGCCCCATGCTACGCTTTGGGGCGCAGTGGTGAAGTGGCGGGTCACATGGACGTAAATGGTCCCTGCCCGCTCACAGTTCTTCAGTCCAGTCAGAGCTCGCTGGCCAGAAAGGGAAGGAAGCATGGCTTGCGGTAAGGGTGGACAGGCCTCCTCCCTCCTGTCCGTCTGTCTCTTTATGTCTTGAACTTTGTTTTGGTGGCAGCATGTCAGCTGCGTGTTGCACTGTCTGGTAACGTGGGAGCGAAGGGAGATAACGTTTACACTAAAGTAAAAGAGTCCGGGATCTTCAACCTGTTGGCATATAAAAAAAAGACGTGTGTGTAAATTACGTAGTGAGTTTCTCCTCTTAAAAAAGTAAGCTACCATTTAATAATAGTAGCAGTAGCTACTACTAATTGATTGCCTGCTATGTACATATTCATTATAGTTATTTTAATCTCCTCAGCAACGCTGCAAGTGGTTGGTAGTATCTGTTTTCTAAGTTAGAAAACAGATTCAGGGAAGTAAGTTGGCTTGAGGTTAATCATAGTAGACTATATGCTGCCCCCTGATAATCAAAACCCAGTGAACAGGTTACTGTCCTAACGCTGAACATTAGAGAGAAAACAAAGAAGAAAACAGCTTCTAAAACCCATTAACTAAAGAAATAGGTGAAAGTTCTGGTATGCCGGGGTTGCTGCCTTGTGCTACCAGTTTGTCAGACTTTTGGATAATAAATGAGAACATTCAACGGCTTTCAATGTTTGGGGAATTCTTTACCTTAAGAATCTTGGTGGGAGATGGAAATATTCCATTATAGAAGCCAGTTGCTCACTTTGTCTGCATGTCTTGGAATTTGATTGCAATCACGTGACCTCCGCTGCACTCCTCAGAAGCCTGGGATTTGCAGCGAGGAGGGTCACGGCTACATCTGTTTTCCAGAGGCGGCAGTGACACAGATACAGATGCAGCTGCAGCGTTTAGTTTCTGGTGTCACTGGTATCTGTACAAGTTGCAGGGACTGAATCCTGGGTTGGCTCCACTGGACCAGATCTGTGATTTGAGTTTCGGCTGTTTTTGATTATGTCGCCTTCCAGCCTGGCCCTCCTGGGGTTTTCTCCGAGTTGTCTCATATACTTCAATAACTTCCTTTTCAGTTTCAACAAAGCCAGTTAGTTTCTTTTGTTTGCAACTAAAAACCTTTACTTAGATGATGTTAATGAAAATAATAGATAATTCTAAAGCACTCTCCAGGGTCACTGTTACCTGCGTCTGGATCAGAATTTACTAATGAGAAGAGTTCACAGTATATATTAAGTGAAATACTTACAAAACAGTTTGCTGATTGATTTAATGAAGTTGCAGAATTTGAGTACCCAGTCTAGGTCAGGATATGTTCTGGGTGTTGGGATGCAGGAGTGATGAGATAGACAAGATCTCTGTACTCCCAGAGCTTGCGTTCTGTTGTGAAATGTAGAATAAGCAACAGAGGAAACTAGACACAGTGACAACAGAGTGGTATATCCCATGATGAAAATAAAGATGGGGTCATGTGATAGATGATGTATGTACGTACATGTTTAGGAGTTGTATCTTACAAAGCATTTCCTTTAAAACCAGTGTCCGGAGTCATGACTCCTGCTTTTAATTATAAGGCAGTAACATTCTGAATTTATCCTCTACTATAAAGAGCTAGGGAACTGGACAAAATACATGGAACGACCATTTTCAGACATTGAACAACAGGCAGTGAAGAACTGTGGTCTCTGAGAGCTGGGAGAAAGTGAGGTGAGCCCTCACATGCTCTGGCTTTGTGCCTGAAGGCAGTTTGCAGGTCTCAGTGCAGTGAGGGGTCCTGGATGGAGCCCAGTGGCCTCACTGGGCCGAGGAGATGAAGATCGGAGTTGGGGGAGTCCCAGAATGGTTCTAATGTGAGAAGCAGAGTTCTGGAGAGAAGGGAGCTCTGCAGGGTCCCACAGATCTTCTTAGTGGTCCCTTCAATTTTTTAAGACTTGATTTTAGAGAGAGGAAGAGTGGCGGGGAGGAGGAGGGAGAAATTTATTGTTCCACTTACTTATGCATTTGTTGGTTGCTGCTGTTACGTGCTTGACAGGAGATTGAACCTGCAACCTTGGTGTACTGAGACAACCCTGTACCCAGCTGGACTACCTGGCTGCAGCTTGGTGGTCCCTTTAAATGTCTGACTGGGTGCCAGTCTGATGTGCACAGGTAGGATACAGTTTCATGAAGGAATAATTTTAGGGTGAAGGAGTCACTGGGAAACTACTAAAGGCAGAGCCAGTCTCAGAGCCCTCACACAGGGCTGAGAAACACTTGAGTATTGTGTAGGTAGAGAGATTGTGTTGGATGCTGTGCTTCTGACATAAAACTCCATGAAACGTGTGCTTCTAGATGAAACTCCAGAAGGGAATCTTTGTAGTGGGCTTAATAAACTGGCTCTGAATAAAGACTGATGTAGCTCTGTCTGATAAAAAAGTTTATTAATCTGGAAGTAATATAATTGCCTGCCATTGTGAAGCCCAACACTCTTTAGAGAAATACAACAAAACCCATCACTCAACAATGTAACATCCGTCATGCAATTAAAAATCACTAAATATGCAATAACCAGGGTTAACATGACTTATAATTAGGATATTTATCCGTTAAAACCAACAGAGAGCTGACATGTTAGAATTGATAGGCAGGGACATTAAAGCAATTATCACTGTATTCTATATGCTTAAAAAGGTAGGCAGAGACTTGGAAGGTATAAAAGAGACCCAAATAAGACTTGTGGTGGTGAAAACTAATGTGTGAAAGGGAAAAATACACTATATGGCATTAATGGCAGATTAGACATTACAGAAAAAAAGATTAGTGAATTTGAAGACAACAGAAAACAGTCAATAGAAATAAGAGAAATAATGCAATTAGCTGGCAAGGTTGTAAAAATAGCTACTGTAAAATGTTGGGTCAGATTGTGGTTAATGTTAACATCCGGCTACATGAGTTTTGCTTAAAAAGAACGATTGTTATTACTGCCTGAAGCTGGCCTGATGTGTGGGGAAGAGTAGTTGGAATTCAGTGCTTCAGCAAAGCACCAGGCAGTGGTGGAAGAACTTTATTAAGTAACCATATTATTTCTCGATACTTAACGATGTTGCCACAAAGTTAGAAGTGTAGCACACCTGCATTTATGATCTTGCAGGCTCTGTGGGTCGGGTTTCTGGGCACGGCTCGGGTGGGTGCTCTGCTCAGGGTCTCGGTGGGCTGTAATCGGGGCGTCGGCCGGGCTCTTGTCTCATCTGGGGCTCGGCCGGGGAAGGACCTCTCCTGGGCTCCTGGTTTACATGGAACTCAGTTCCCTGTGCGCTGTGGGGCGGAGGGCCTCAGTTCCTCGCTGCCTGTTGGCGGACATCTGCCCTCGGTGTCCTCCCGTGCGGTCCTTCCTAACACGGCCACTCACTTCCTCAAAGACAGTGAAGGGGAGTGTCTCCATGCAAGATGGTGTATGAGGTTGTGTGTCGCACCCACAGAGGTACGTTCCGTCACCTTTCCTGGGTTCTCAGTTAAAAGCGAGTCAGAGGTCCTGGGCGAAGGCGAGAGGTCACAAAGGGCGCGGCCCAGCAGGACGCTGTGCCCGCAGAGCCCCCTTCGAGTCCATCTGTCGCAGACGGTATTGTACGGTAATGGCAAGGGTGCATTGTGTGCAGTCGGGCTGGGATGCCTGACTTTGAACCCCAGCCCTGCCTTTTCTGAGCTTCGGTTTCCCTGTCTGGATACCTGGGGCAGTGTGTGTCAGGAAGGGTCAGCGCCACGTTGAGGACTTTGTCCTGCCGATTTCTACTCATCTCTTTTTCGTCTTGGATTAGGGGTTGTGTGTTCAGGGAAGTCTTCCCTGACTCCTCTTTGACTCCCCCTCCTTCCCTTTGGGGCTAGGTTTCCAAACACCTAAACTTGTTTTCCTCATAGCTTCACACTTGTCCCACCTGAACTCCGACAGTTACTAGGGTTGTGTGCGTGAGCACGTTTAGTGTAGATTACGCTGCTTAGGAGCAGAGGTTGCATCTCGGGCCTTCGTTGCTGTATCCTAGGGCCCTGGTGCACAGAAGACTCCATAAATGCTGAATGACAGGAGGAGTGAAGTTCAAGTGTGCATCATTTCTCTGAGAATGCATTTTTTGTTACCATATTGTGTTTTTGTAGGTATATGAGTGCCAGTCTAAAAGATAACTCCATTTCTGAGATTGATAGGGTCTAGTGGGGGACCAAGGCATAATAGTCTTTTTTCCCCCCACTTCCTTCTTCTGCACTTTATTTTTTAAAGATTATTTATTTATTTATGTATTTATTTTTACAGGGAAAGGAGGGAGGGAGAAAGAGAGGGAGAGAAATATCAATGTGTGGTTGCCTCTTGGCGCGCACCACCACTGGTGGACCTGGCCTGCAACCCAGGCATGTGCCCTGACTGGGAATCGAACTGGCAGCCCTTTGGTTCGTAGGCCGCTGCTCAATCCAGGGAGCCACAGCAGCCAGGGCAAGGCATAGTAGTCTTATAACTATGGTTATAAAGGTTTGTTGCGTGGACGCTAATTAGTGGTTAAAAAAATTAAGTGGCTGGCAGTATGAGGACATAGTAATAAAAATCAGTCCTAAGGGATTAGAGGCAGTATAACCAATAGTGAGCTTCTCTTTGCCGTAAAAGTGCTCTGCAGACCACTCTCTGAGGTGGTGTGGTGTGACGGAAATGAACTGGAAGAAAATTACCTTCTTGGAGATTGCACATTGCACATTAGCGTGTTGTAGGAAACCACCTCTTACCTGTTAACATAGTGAGGGCGATCTTTATTAAGCTTGAACACTTTATAAACATACATATACCAGAAACTAGTAAGGTATTCATTTAACTGATGGAAAACTTAGGCTTAGAGGGGAAGTAATTTTTTTCTAGTGGTTGGTAAGATATTCAAACCAGGATCAACTCTCTCATAGTTAATCATTCTGTGTTGCTTTTGTGGAATATGGTTTAGGTAATACTGGATTAATTTCATGAGAGCAGGACCATGTATGTTCTGGGCATTGTGTGTCTAGGGCTAGAATCTTGCTTGGCCCTTAACATGGCTGAATGAAGGGTTTCTGGTGTTAATTTATGCTGTTATCTTAGCTTCCCAAGTTGAATTTCTTGTAAAACTTGAGGAGACTTGAAATTTGGTAGATAGCATCTAGTATAATGCAACCAGTGTAGTGCACAACAAAAAGTAATTTTGTGTTTTCTCTTTGTGATTGAGTAATGTCCCCCAATAAGAAACATCTGTGTAGTCTTTGATTCCTTGTAGCTGTTCCTCTCCTGTCACTTGCAAACCTACTCTATTACCCAGCTCTCTTGAGCTTTATTTCTGAAATAGTCTTCAGCTAAGTTATTGTTAATGACCTCTGCAGATCTTTTAGTCTCTTTTGCTCACTGCAGTAATTTGAAAAAGAAAATTTTTAATTGATTGCTTTTAGAGAAAGAGAGATGTCAATTTGTTGTTATTCTTATTGCTGCATCATTGGTTGGTTGTTGTATGTGCTCTGATGAGGGGATCGAACCCACAACCTTGGTGTGTTGGGCATGATGCTCTAACCAACTGAGTTACCTGGCCAGGGCCTGCTTACTGCAGTAATTAAAAATTTTTTTTTTATTTATTGATTTGAGAGACAGAAATAGAGAGGGAGATGTACTTACTGCTCCACCCATCTGTGCATTCATTGGTTGATTCCCTCATGTGCCCTGCCAACCAAGGACCAGGGACTGACTGAACAGACCAGTGACTGAACCACAGCCCTGGTCCGTTGGGATGAAGCTCCATCCAGCTGAGCCATCGGGCCAGGGGTGGGATGGGCTCTAGGGCTAATTGATAAGTGGCACCATCCTGTCTAACAGGCCTCAGGTTTTCCATCTCCCCTGTTAGGTCATTGGCTGGCTATGCCCTCAGAGTAGTAAGATGGCTGCAGCAGTTTGAGGAGTTGTATCCAGCACAAGAGTGTCCAGAGAGAGAAGAGAACATTATTTTTCTTGTAGTTACGTAAGAACGTGGAAACTTTGCCTAGAAACTCTTCGGCAAATTTATCTCCTGATAAAATGTGGATTCCTCCTGAGCGTGTGCCTAAATGAGTAAGTGTGCAAATGGGTTCTGAACAAAGTTAGCTTTTGTGATAAGGGAAGAAGGGGGCTCGGTAGGTATCCCTGACCCTATTTTTGTATTTGACCTAAAATTTAAGACATTACTGACTTTCTATTAAGGTAGATGAATATTTAACTTTAAACTACCTGCCTTACACTTTCCTTTTTTCATCTGCTCATTATAGTTACAGATTTTTGGTTGAGCACATTCAGTGTTTAATTATGACTGTGAGAGTCTTGTTCATCATAGAGCCAATTGTATGCTACGATTACATTTCCATCCTTGTATGATTTTGTTTTTCCTGGAGTTAACAGTCGTCTTGGTTTCCCTTTGCTTTGTGTTTTAGGTACTTGTGACTAAGTTTTCTCATACCTTCCAGTGGCCTCTTAATATAGTTTTCTGCACAGACAAATCATATAATTAGCTGTCCTGTTCCCTCCCTCTGTTCTTTCCCCTTCAGTCTTCTTAGAGACCCTGTATCAGACTACTCCTGTATGAAATGAAGTCCCTGCTTTCTAGGCCTAGTAACAAGTGCCTTTGGCATAGCCCCAACAGGTTTGGATCTCCTGTTTCCTGCTTCTCTGACTTTTATTTCCTGTTTTTATCTTTCATTTTCCTGGAGCACAGCTTTTAGTACTTCCTGAGAAAGGGTGCATGAGTGTTTACTTTTTTGACGTGTCTCAAAATATCTTCAGTTTGCTTTTCCTCGTGATTAAAAGTGTTGACTAGGTACAGATTTGCAGTTTAAATACAGTTTTTACTGAGAACTCCGAAATTATTGCTTCATGGTGTTATAGCTTCATGTAGTAGATATAATTTGTACTTTGGACTCTTATTAAAAATACCCAAAAGTTTGGAAAGGTTAGAGAACATAATGAACTCCCTTGCACTCGTCACCCAACTTCAACATTTATCAACTCATGACCACTTAAAATCTTCTCTGGCTGGTGTGATTCAGTGGATTGAGTGCTGGCCTGCAAACCACAGGGTCACTGGTTTGATTCCTAATTGGGGCACATGCCTGGGTTGTGGGCCAGGTCCCCAGTAGGAGGCGTGTGAGAGGCAACCACATGGTGATAGTTCTTTCCCTTTCTCCCTCCCCGTCTAAAAATTAAAAAAAAAAATCTGTATACCTGTTTTCCTCTCTTCCCTTAGAGTTCCCTTAAACCGAGGTGCATTATTTTGCTTGTGAATATTTCAGTATGCATCTCTAAGGACTAGCTTCTAAACTATAACCCCAGGGCCATTGTCATACCTTTAAAAGATGAACAATAATTTTTTAAATATCCGGAAAGAGATCCAGAAAATTACCTTGCTTGCCTCATAATTACATTTTTCAACATTTTATTCAAATCAGGATCTAAGGACGGTCCATAAATTGTCATTGATTGACAGATCTCTTGTCTCTCTTAATCGTGTAGTTTTCTTTCTGTATCTTTTTCCCTCCTTGACTTTTTGGAAACTGTGTCATTTGCCTGGTAGTTTCCTACAGCCTGGATGTTGCTGAATGAACCTCTGTGGTGTCAGTGACATGTCCTCTGTCCCTTGTATTTCCTGGTACTTGGCAGTAAGATCTAGAGGCTAGGTAAAATCCCATTACTTCTTTTTCTCTGTGTCTTTGGGGAGGGTGGTGGCGCTGGTGGTGAGTGTTGAGAATACCGCATGAGTGGTGTGTCCTACAGGGGGCACAAAATATCTGACTCTGTGATGTTGCATAAACCCATTAATATATTAGTGTATTTTGGTCCATTTTATGTGACATCTCCCCCCTCACCTTGGAAGTTTTGAGGTTCTGTTCTTCATTTTGCATGGGTGTTTTCCTTGTATGGGACCCATCCTTTTACTTGAGAGATGTACATCCTTTACATCTGGGAAATTTTCTTATATAATTTTCTTGATAATTTCTTCTCTTTGGTCTTCTCAAGGGAGATGTGATTTTGTTATCTTGTCTATTTTCTGTTTACTTTTTTACCCTTCTTGGGAGATATTTTTCAACTTTTATCTAGCATCAGAGTATTTTTTGGTTGCTGTTCTCCGCTGCCCCTTGCATTTTGTTTTTACCTCATAAATACATACATTTTTTCACTTCATCGGCACATTCATGCTATGCTTAAACTGCCCCCCCCCCCTTTTTTCCTTCATGACATTGTCTCAACTTCCTCTGGGTTCCTGTTTTCCTGCTTGTTTTGGTTTGTCTTTGATGTCAGTAGCTTTCTTCAGAGCTTTGGCCATCCCTGGGCTGGTGGCTTAAGAGTAAGGCCCAGTGAAACGGATGGAAGACTGTGAGGGCGGGGCTCGCTCACTGCAGCCCAGTACTGTGATGGAGGGCCGGGAGTGTGATCATCTCTAGGGGTTTTACTCCCGGTCTCGGTGTCCGCTCAGGGAAAGTGCAGTCCCGTGCCCAGCGGCAGGAGTGCAGGTTCCAGTTGCTGCGGGTCAGCGGGCACGGCTGGGGGAGGACCTGTGCGGCCTTGTGCCTCGGGTGCTCTCCGCTGCGCTCCTCACCTCCAAGTGGGGCTTCTGTTCATGTTCCTCGGAGACGGTGCCTCTGGGCTGTTTGGGGACACGGTGGTTGCTAGCCTGGGTGGGGTTTGGTCGGCAGCCTGAGGTCTGCTGCCTTTATTTTATTTACTAGAATGAACTCAGAAGGGTTGCAGTGTAATACAAAAGTAATTTATTTGCTGAACCATTTGAGAGAAAGTTGTTGGCATGATGTCTCTTTTGAATATTGTGGTGTGCGCAATCCCTGTGAATGGGCCTAACCGCCCTACAGCCATCAAAGGCAGGAATTTAACACTGATGCATTGCAGCTGTCTCTGGTCCTTAAGACTCCATTCAAGGTTCCACAGTTGACCCAGTAGTGTTCTCTACAGGAAAAGATACTGTCTAGGATCACTTACACATTTGTCTCAAAAACCCAAATTTATTAATTTACATTCAGAAGCCTAAAATGGTTCTCAGCTGGGCTCAGATCAAGGTGTCAGCAGGGTTACATTCCTTTTGGAGGTTCTGCAAGATGTCTCTCCTTGCCTTTTCCAGCTTAGATGCTGCCTGGCTTATGGCTTCCTTCCTTCATTCATTTTCAAAGCCAGCAACTTTTGGCCTAGTCTTTCTCATAGAAACATCAATGTGTGGTTGCCTCTTGTGTGCCCCCTGTTGGGGGCCTGGCTTACAACCCAGGTATGTGCCTTGCCTGGGAATCCAACCCGTGACCCTTTGGTTTGCTGGCCGGTGCTCAGTCTACTGAGCCACAACAGCCAGGACTCGTCTGTCTGTGTGTCTCTTTCTCTCTTTTCTTTCTTTTTTCCTTCCTTCCTTCCTTCCTTCATTTCTTTCTTCTCTCTCTCT
The DNA here is from genome assembly GCA_028533065.1 of Trachops cirrhosus. Classification (NCBI taxonomy): domain Eukaryota; kingdom Metazoa; phylum Chordata; class Mammalia; order Chiroptera; family Phyllostomidae; genus Trachops; species Trachops cirrhosus. Next base: position 188,611,579 of record CM052539.1, on the reverse strand, counting down.
TTCTTTCTCTCTCTCTTCCTTTTTAAACAAAAATTTTAAAGGTTTTATTTTACTTATTTTTAGAGAGAGGGGGAGGGAGGGAGAAAGAGAGGGAGAGAAACATCAATGTATGGTTGCCTCTCATGTGGCCCTCACTGGGGACCTGGCCCGCAACCCAGGCATGTGCTCTGACTGGGAATCAAACTGGCAACCCTTTGGTTTGCAGCCCGTGCTCAATCCACTGAGCTACACCATCCAGGGCCTGTCTTTCATTTTTAAGGACACTTGTGATTATATTGGGCCCACCAGGATAATGTCTCTATTTTAAAGTCATCTGATTAGGAAATTTAATTTCTTCTACAACCTTAATTCCCCTTTGCAATGTAAAGTAGCACATTCACAGGTTCTCAGGATTAGAATGTGTACATCTTTGGGGGTGCATTATTGTGCCTACTACAGGTGGTATTTGATTTCAATTTGTCTCATTACAGATAATATTTACTTTGATCACTTAATGATGGTGTTGCCTTCAGGCTTCTCCATTTTAGTTACCACTCCCCCCCATTATTAATAAGTATTCTGTGTACAGGTGCTTTAAGGTGATGTAATATCTCATTATTAATCAGACTTTAGTCACTTATATCACTGTGGGTACCTGGTTTTTGATTTTTATGCAGTGGGATATAGTCCTTTACTGTAAATATTTATTTTGATTCTTCAGGTGTTCAACATTTTTCTAGTGGAATCCCCTTCAAGTTGGCCTCTGTGTCCTTTTGCTATGTCTCCATTTTTTTAAACTTTCCCAACTTATCTTGAACTGCTTTTGCTTTTGTCTAGTCTTGGAAGTGGACTTGGCCAGTTTTCCAAGGAGCACTGCCTTTTTTTTTTTTTTTAATCCTTTATTTGAAATACCTCACAGGAAGTTGCAACAGTAGCATGAAGTCCCATGTACCACCCTCACCTGATTTTTACCAATGCTGAAGTTTTTCTAAAATGATTTTATATTTTCAGTTACAGTTGACGTACAATATTATATTCATTTGAGGTGTACAGCTTACAAAGGGGTCATCCTGATAACCTAGTATCCATCTGATAGCATTGTTATTACAATATTACTGACTATATTCCCTCTGCTGTACTTCATATCCCGTGACTGTGCTGTAGCTGCCAATTTGTACCTCTTAATTCCTTCACCTTTTTAACCGATTCTTCCAACTGGAAGCCGTCAAAATGTTCTTTGTGCCTATGAGTCTGTTCCTGTTCTGCTTGTTCATTTAGTTTGTTCATTAGACTCGACATGTAAGCAAAATTATATAGTGTTTGTCTTTCCCTGTCTGACTTATTTCACTTAGCATAATATCCCTAGGTCCATCCATGTTGTCACAAATGGTAAGATTCTTTCTTTTCATTCTTCTTTATGGCTGTGTAATATTCCATTATACGTATGTATTGCAGCTTTGTTATCCACTTGTCTGTTGGTGGGCACTTGCGTTGTTTCCAAATTTTGGCAGTTGTAAAACTAATGCTGCAGTGAATGTAGGGGTGCACAGATTCTTTCAAATTAATGTTTTGGAGTTCTTTGGATGAATACCCGGAAATAGAATTGCTGGATCATAAGGCAGTTCCATTTTTAATTTTCTGAGGAACCTTTATACTGTTTTCCATAGTAGCCACACCAGTCTGCATTCCCACCAGCAGTGCGTGAGGGCTTCTTTTTCCCCACATCCTCGCCAGCACTTGTGGATTTATTGATGATGGCTATTCTGACAGGAGTGAGGTGGAATCTCATTGTGGTTTTAATTTGATGATTAGTGATGTTGAGCATCTTTTTATTGGCATTGGTATGTCCTCTGCGAAGAAGTGTCTGTTCAGGTCTTCTGCTCATTTTTTAATTGGGCTGTTTGTCTTTTTGGTGTTGTGTGAGTTCTTTATAAATTTTGGATATTAACCCCTTATCCAGATGTATCAGTGGTGGATACCTTCTCCCATTCAGTAGGCTGTCTTTTTATTTTGTTGATGGTTTCCTTTGCTCTGCAAAAACTTTTTCATATAGTTTCATGTATTAATTTTTTCTTTCATTTCCTTTGCCCGAGGAGATGAAAAAATATTGTTAAGAGAAATGTCTAAGATTTTTACTACCGCCTATGTTTTCTTTTAGAATTTTATGGTTTTGACTGTAATGTTTATGTCTTTAATCTGTTTTGGTTTTACTCTTGTGTATGGTGTAAGAAGGTGGTCTAGTTTCATCTTTTTACATGTCTCTGTCCAATTTTTCCCCAGTGTTTATTGAATAGTCTTCACTCGATTGTATATTCTTGTCTCCTTCACCAAATATTAATTGACCATATAGGTGTGGGTTTATTGCCGGGCCCTCTGCTCTGTTCCACTGATCTGTATGTCTGTTTCTATGCCAGTTCCATGCTGTTTTGATTAATGTGACTGTGTAGTGTAGTTTGATGTCAGGTAGTTTGATACTTCCAACTTTGTTCTTTTTCAAGATTACTGTGGCTGTTTGGGGTCTTTTGTAATTCCATAGAAATTTTTGGGATGATTTGTTCTAGTTCTGTGAAATATGCCACTGGTATTTTGATAGGAATTGTGTTGAATTTATAGATTGCTTTGGGCAATATAAATATTTTAATGATGTTAATTCTTCCTATCTACAAGCATGGTGTATGCTTTCATTTATTTGAATCTTCAATTTTTTTCTTTAAAATTAAAAAAAATTTTTCAATTACCATTGACATTATATTAGTTTCAGGTGTACACACCGCAGATTCGATGTTACATAAGTGATCCTGGTAAATCTCACACTGATCCGACACTATATGTAGTTATTAGAATGTTACTGACTATATTTCCTGTTCTGTACTTTATGTCCCCATGATTAATATGTAGCAAACAATATGTACTTTTAATTTCTTCACCTATTTTGCCCATTCCCTCAACCCCCTCTCCCATCTGGCAACTGTCAAAATGTTCTCTATGTATCTATTTCTATTTCTGTTCTGCTTTTTCATTTATTTATTTTTTTTAGATATAGTTGTCAGTAGATGTGTATTTACTGTTCATATTTTTTCTTTTTCTTCTTAAGGAAGGCCCTTTATCATTTCATATAATACTGGTTTGGTGGTGAGAAACTCCTTGATTGTTTTCATTGTCTGGAAAGCTCTTTATCTGCCCTTTGATTCTAAATGATATCTTTGCTGGGTAGAGTAACCTTGGTTGTAGATTTTTGCTTTTTATCACTTTGAATATTTCTTGCCAATTCCTTCTGGCCTGCAAAGTTTCTTTTGAGAAATCAGCTGACAGTCTTATGGGAACTCACTGGCACGTAACTGTTTTTTTTTTCTTGTCGCTTTTAAGGTTCTCTCTGTCTTCAATGTTCTGCATTTGATTTTACTTTATTTTACTTTAAGATATTTTTTATTGTTGTTCAAGTACAGTTATCTCCATTTTCACCCCACCACTCCACCCCGCCCTCAAACCTACCCCCTTTGGCTTCGCCCATGTGTCCTTTATACATGTTCCTCAATGTCCCTTCCCCTGTTTTCCCCATTGTCCCTCTCCCACCTCCCCTCTGGTTACTGTCAGTTTGTTCTTTATTTCAGTGCCTCTGTTTATATTTTCCCTGCTTGTTTGTTTTGTAGATTATGTTCCATATGGTATTTGTCTTTTTTAATTATGATGTGTCTTCGTGTGGGCCTCTTTGGGTTCATCTTGTTTGGGAGACTCTGCGCTTCCTGGACTTGTGTGGCTCTTTCCTTCACCAAGTTAGGGAAGTTTTCTGTCGTAATTTTTTCAAATAGGTCTCCTTCCAACATCTCCATGATGTGAGTGTTGGTACTTTGAAGTTGGTCCAGAGGTTTCTTACACTGTTCTAATTTTTTTGGATTCTTTTCTGTTTTTGTTGTTCTGACTGGGTGTTTTTGTTTCTTTATATTCCAAATCACTGGTTTGAATCTTGGCTTCCTCTATTCTACTGTCGATTCTCTATAAATTACTTTTTATTTCTGTTGGTGTAGCCTTCTTTTCTGGCTTGTTCTTTTTAATGCTGTTGAGGTTCTAAGTTCATTGAACATCCTTATAACCAGTGTTTTGAACTCTGCATCTGATAGATTCCTTGTCTCCATTTTGTTTAGTTCTTTTTTGGAGTTTTGTTCTGTTTTTTCATTTGGGCCGTGTTTCTTTGCCTTCTCATTTTAACAGTTTGTTTGTATGTATCGGGTAGAGCTGCTGTGTCTCTCAGGTTTGGTAGAATGGTCTAATGTAGTAGGTGTTCTGGAGGGTCCAGTGCCGCAGCCTCTCTGGTCACCCAAGCTGGGTACTCGGGTGTACCCTTCTTGTGGGCTGTGTACACTCTTCTCTTGTAGTTGAGCCTTGATTTGCTGTTGGCATGTCAGTGGCAAGGACTAGCTGTGAACACTGACCACCGATACGAGACCACTGTGTGGGATCACCTGTGCAGGGGCCACCCCACAGAGCAGGACTTACTTCAGCAGCGCTCTGGTGCCAGCTGAGTCTGCCCCTTGGGTGTGTCACTTGTGGAGGTGGTTGGGTGGTGGTGTTCTGAAGCTGTCCACTGCGTGCGCTGGCTCTGGGGCCGCCCAGGAGGTGTAGACCGAGATCAGCCGCCGCCTGTGTTCTGCCTGGGGCCGTGGGGCCTGAGCTATAAAGCGTCTGCAGGTGGCTGCTGCTCGTGCTGGGTGTGGAGGTGCCTAGGCAAGGCCAGCCTGTGAAACGGCGCTGCTTGCTGCTAGTGCTGGGCCTGGGCCACTTAGTGAGAGGTGCAGGACCGATGTTGTTTGGGAGATTTTTGGATAATCTGAAGCATGAGTGAAGACAGGCCACCTGTAAGGAAAAACCACTAGAAACAGCTTGGGTGGGGTCTGAAAGTTGGGTGAGTCAGGACCTCAGGGAATAATCAGGGCCGGGCAAACTGTGAGCCAGGTAGATAAAATCTCAGGTGTGGCACCTGCCTGCAGGTTTTGTGGGGGGAATTGGTACTCATCAAAGGAACAATGGCCTTCGCCATCACTTCTGTCCAGCTCTCGCCCTGATGCCAAACAATTCCGATCCTCCCTGTATTGTCTCTGGTGCCGTTCAAGCTGCGCCCCTGCACTGGAGCTCAGAGTGACTCAGTCTGAGTTAGTCTGTACGTGGGCCCTTTAAGAGGAAGTTCCCATGAGTACAACAACCTCAATCCCCTCTGGGTTTCACAGCCAGAAGTTATGGGGACTTCTCTTCCTGCCCCTGGAACCCTGGTTTGGGGGACCTGGTGTGGGTCTTGGACCTCTCGCTGTTTAGGGAGAACCTCCACAGCAGATACTCCTCCCAATTTTTACCCGCCACATGTGGGTGTGGGACCAGCCCAGCCCCTTTCATGTCTTTGCACCTCCTACCAGTATTGACTTAGCTTCTTTGAATAACCTAGTTGTAGGGCTTCCTTTCAGTGAGGTTTCAGGCATTTCTGACTATTGATTGTTCTGTAGTTCAGTTGTCATTTTTGATGTGGTTGTGGGAGGACGCGAGTACCATGTTTACCATGCTGCCATCTTGACCGAATGTACAAACCACACACCCCCGACTGTGAACCCCCGACCATTTGGTGTTCAGAATGATAATGCTCCAGCCAACTGAGCTATGCTGTCCAGGGCTCTTTCTTCGGTGTCTTCCAATTTTCCAAGCACAGGTCTTCTACCTCCTTAGTTAAATTTAGTTCTAGGTTTTTTTTTTGAGGCAGTTGTAAGTGGGATTGTTTTCTTAGTTTCCCTTTCTGATAGTTCATTATTGGTATATAAAAATGCAACGTATTTCTGAATATTTATTTGTATCCTGTTACTTTACTGAATTCATTTGTCAGTTCTAGTAGTGTTTTGGTAGAATCTAGGGTTTTCTATATAAACTATATAAACTTGCAGATGTAATCTGCAAGTAACAATAGTTTTACTCCTTCCTTTCCAAGTTGGATGCCTTTCATTTCTTGTTTGATTGCTGTGGCTAGGACTTCCAGTACTACGTCTAATAAGAGTAGTGAAGGTGGACACCCCTGTCTTGTTCAGATCCTAAGGGAAGCTCCTTTAGTTTTTCCCAATTGGTATGATCCTAGCTGTGGATGTGTCATATACGGCCTTTACTATGCTGACGTATGTTTTCTTTGTTGCCACTTTGCTGACAGTTTTTATCATGAATGAGTACCGTATTTGTCAAGTTCTTTTTTCTGCACCTATTGATATGTTCATATGGTTTTTATCCTTCATTTTGTTTATTTGGTGTATCATGGAGGTTGATTTGTAGTCTTCCAATTTTTTCCTGTGTCTCCACTTCCCCTACCAGTCTCTACATGGCTTCTTCTGTATATTTTTAATTATAGGACTTCTGCTAGATTATAGGTGGTTCTCAATGATGGTTATTCTGCAGTTTAGTTGTTACTTTGATGTGGTCCTGGGAGGATGCCAGTATCACTGCATTTACCTATTCAAACCATCTTGACCGGAACCCCAATAGTGAAGTGTTATGTGGCCCTAGTACAATATCAAAATCAAGAAACCAATATATCTGGTACAGTTCTGAAAATGACACTACAGACCTTATGTAGTTGTCATTGTTTCTTAAAGCTGCATTTGTGTGTGTGCGTGTATGTGGTGGTGTTCTTTGTAACTTTATCCCATGTATAGTTTTGTATACCTACCCCTACAATCAAGATAACAGAGCTGCGCTCTGACCGGTGTGGCTGAGTCGTTTGGGTGTTGGTGTGTAAAGCATTAAGGTCGCCGGTTCGATTCCTGATCGGAACACATGCCTAGTTTGTGGGTTCCATCACCAGCTCGTTAGGGTGCACATGAGAGGCATTCGATTGTTGTTGCTCTCTCACACTGACACTTCTCTCCCTCTCTTTCTCTTTCCCTTCCCCTCTCTCTTAGATGGATGGATGGATGGATGGATGGATGGATAACAGCTCTCCCATCCCTTTAAAAGAACTCTTTTGCTACCCTATCTATTTCCAGTACCCTTCCTCACAATCATTAGTTTATTGTCCGTATCTGTATTTTTGTCACTTCAGTGCATTGCACAAATGGAATCATGCAGTATGTTGTGTGTATCAGTAATTTCCTGTTGTTGAATAGCATTGCGTTACATGGATGTACCAAGTTTGTTCAACCATGCACCTATTGAAGGACTTCAGGTTGTTTCCAATATTTTCTATAATATTATAAATACAACTGCTTTGAATATTTAAGTATAGGTTTTTGTGTAAACATTACGTTTTTCATTTTCTGGGGTATATGCGTAAGAGTGTGATTGCTGTGTCACTTGGTAAATGCATGTTTAATTTTGTAAGCAACTGTCTGTTTTCCAAAGTGCCTGTACTACTACACATACGTGCCAGGAATATATGAGGGACCCAGTTTCTCAGCATCTTCCTTAACTTTTTCTGTTTTACTTAATTTTTTATTTGGCGGTTTTGAGAGGTGTAGTGATAATCCTATTGTGGTTTTAGTTTGCTGTTCCCTAATGACCAATAATGCTGAGCATACTTTTGTGCGCTGCTTTGACACCCGTATCTCCTTTTTGGTGAAATATCTGTCCATGTCTTTTGCCCATTTTCTGATTGGATTGTTTGTTTTTTTCACTGTTGACTTATGAGGGTTCTTCATATTGTATATTCTAGATACAAGGCCTTGGTTAGGTATGTGGTTTGCAAATACTTTCTTCCAGTTTTCAGCTTATCTTTTCATCCTTTTTCAGAATCGAAGTTTTGAATTTTGATGAGGTCCAATTCATTGAACTTTTCTTTTATGAATTGTGCATTTGGGGTCAAGTGTAAGAACTTTTTGCCTAGGGCTCTGGTTCTTTTCCTACTGAGAATAGTGTTTGGTGTTAGAAGCCAAGATGTGAGCAGTAGGTGTGCTCATCAGTGTTAGGGTGTGGATGCTGCTAGGCTGTCGGTGGACAGAGCCAGAATGTGTCTTTGTCCACTGCCTCTCCAGGGTTTGGACAGCATTAGCTAGTTTCCTTGGTATCTGTCTCCATGTGTAGATACTTATGCTGTGGCTTCCTTCATTCTCCTAAGTCTGCTACCCTGTCCGTCTTCTTTCTGTTGCCCCAAAACTTGTTCATCTTTGTCCTTGTTTTATTATTTATGGACTTCTTCACTGATGTTAGGTGGGTTTTATTGTTAGTGTTTTGTGAGAGAACCAGAGGTGCAATAAATGCATGAATTATCCACGGTGTTGAATGCGTATTTGTTGGAGCTTAAATATTGCCCTTACAAATCAGTTTTTCTTTAATTATTTTTTTGCACCATCAGCTTAATTCCTCGTACGGTACCTGCTCCCACCCTGATTATGCCAGTCCACAGGCTGTGTTCTCCCATGACAACCATTCCCGTGAAATGAAGACCATTTTTATCGAAATGTTCAAGTCTTCTTTGTAGTCAGACCCCAGCTTACCTCTCCAGGCTCTTTATCTGCAACCCTACCCTACTTGCTCCACTCCAGAGCTGTTCTAAGTAGCTCACATGTCCCCACATGTTATGATCTTCTCTTCCTCTCAGATTTCCATTGTGCCTCTTTAACTATATTTTCTATAGAGCACAGAGTCTTACATATAGTAGATGCTCAGTGCAACAGTAAACAGATGCTACTTTCCTCTATGATAATAATGCCACCTAAACTTTTTATTGCCCATTATCATTTTCCAAATACTATCACATAATACCTCGTTTAATTTTCAAAGCAATTCTAAGCCATTATTCATCTTTTATAAATGATACTGTGTGAATTTATCCATGTCATAACTTTAGTAGTTAAATTTAACATGTGTGTGCCTATTACGTGACAGACACTGATTTAGATGCTAGAGACACTTGGGGAACGAAGCAGACACATTTGCTCCTGATGGAACCAATATTAGAATCCTTAAATTTTAACCTTTGTGGATGGGTTTTGGGAGAAGTCTTCTATGTTCTGTAGCCTTAGTTACTCATCTCAGATGTCATCCCCTTCAGCCTTTCTTAACCCACCTGGAAGGAGGCAGGAATTAGGATAGAAAGGATGGCTTTGTCTTCTGTGTTCTCATTAGTTCTTTTTTGTGTTTACATTGTGTACAAGTTTCTTCTATATAGCATCTGTAAAATCATTACTGGTATTTATGGCCCTTGCTAGGTTAAGCTGCCATACACAGTTGTGTGTGTGTGTGTGTGTCTCCCTGTCTCTCTTGTATGCAGCATGCCTTGCATGTAGTATATACTGTTCTCAATGTTTGACTCATTAATAAATATTTACCCACAGTAGCTTCTTACAGATAGGAGGTAGCAGTAATTTCCGTTACTCATTACTGCCTCTATGTGGAGATACAGACCAGTTTCAAAAACTTGATATTATATTGGCATCTTCCTCCACATGGCTTTTTCCCAGCGTGGTCTTGGGGTAGTAGGACTTCGCATGTGATGACTGGGTTCTGCAGGAGCCAACAGTGGAAGCGGCTGGGCCGTCTGCAGGTTTATGCCTGGAACTGGAGCGGTTTCATCTCACTAGATTCTCTCAGCTAAAAGCAAGCCACAGGCCAGCCCAGGGTCCAGCACAGGGGATTGTACCCGGAGCAGACACTGGCAGGAGTGCTTTTTGGGGGGCTACCAAGGAACACTACACCACAGGAACCATGCATTTTTCTGAAGGAAAAGAAGGAATAATGGCGACCTCTTTTTCTCTAATTATTTAATCTTACTAGGTTATTAATTTTATAAAGTGATTATGTAACTGTATTCCTAACTTTTTGTTATAGCTACATTCAGGTACCTGTATACTAATATAATTTGTCAAATTCGGTTAAACAGTGGATTGGTAATTTTGGGAGGATTCAGAAATAGATTTGGGAGTGGAAAAAAGATATATATTACACTTAAATTACTAAATTACTGGAAAAAAACCTTGAATATGTACTTTGTGAAATAAGTGATGTAAACCTTGTGGGTCACATGTTAAGTCCATAAAATACCTTAGAATGTCAAGAAAACTGGAAAATTTAAAAAAAAAATTTCAAGTATTTCTCTAGTAATCCCCTAATTATCCTTCATACAGGAGAAACAAGTGATAGACAACTGTATATGTCCTGAAATTGCAGCTCGAGACCCTCTGTTTTGCCCCCTGAACCAATGTCTCCTGTCTTGATGCCCTGGACTGGACAGTGTTGCATTTCATTTAAATAGTTCTCCTCTTCATTCTGTCTGGAGGTCATCCTATTATTAGGCTTGGGTGTGAAATGCAAGTTTGTCAGAAACATGGGCCGTGTACCACATACATCAGAGTCCTCAGGAAAGTTCAGTAGGAAGTGTAGATTTTGGTGCCCAATCCAAGACTTAGCATCTCCAGATGTCTTGGAAGGGGCCTGGTCATTTGAAGTTGAGGATCACATTTTCAGGCTCTACACATGCCCAGGGGGGTTGCTGTCACTCTGTAAGGGGTCAAAAATTGTTCTTTGGCATGGGGAAATGAGAAAAAAAACAAACAAACCCAGATAATACAATGATTTGTGGCCCTCCATAAGTCAGCCCTACCTGTCAGTATCTTATTCCTTGATTTTTAATTTCTCTTGTTAGGGAGAGATTAAATTGCCTTTTCCTTGGGGATAGGAATAATGAAACAAAGGCTGAGAAATATTTATCCTGTAAGAATTATTCTGACTTAATACATGTTCCGCAAGATCTATGCCACTCTGCCATCCTGAGAAACCTTATGACACGGGCGGCAAACACGAGGCCCACCGGCCGAATCCGGCCCGCCACCTTGTTTTATCCGGCCCGGCACCTTGTTTCTGCCCGGCGGCAGTGCTGAGCTCCTTGCCCTAGTTAAGGAGTGGTTACATGTACACAGTCCTAGAATCACATTCGGCCCTTTGAAGGCAACCACGAGACTGACGTGGCCCCCGGTGAAAATGAGTTTGACACCCGTGCCTTAGGATATGATTTGTGTAATGTTTTTTAATGCTAAGATTTTACCAACACTAGATGGATTTTTCTTTTAAAAAATCTAGCCCTGGCTGGTGTGGCTCAGTGGATTGAGTGCTGGCCTGCGAACCAAAGGGTTGCTGGTTTGATTGCCAGTCAGGGCACATGCCTGGGTTGTTGGCCAGGTCCCGGGTTGTGGGGGGCTGCGAGAGGCAACCACACACTGGTGTTTCTTTCCCTCTCTTTCTCCCTCCCTTCCCCCTTCTCTAAAAGTAAATAAAATCTTAAAAAAAAAAACCCCGAGAGGCTGAAAGGAGTTTACTCCGTGGTGTTTTGTATCTGAGCAGATGGATCTTACACTCATGAACGGAGTGTGGTCAGAATGGACTGTGTCCTGGGGTTTGGAAATCTTTGGGCTTCGTACAGTCGTTCCCCCTTATCTGCGGGGGGACGTGTTCCCAACCCTCAGTGAATGCCTGAAGTTGTGGGTAGTACCAAACCCTGTACATACTGTGAGTTTTTAGAAAATTATTATTATTATTATTTTATTCTCACCTGAGCACATTTCCTCATTGCTTCCAGAGAGGGGAAGAGGGAGAGAGAAACATTGATGTGAGAGAGAAACATGAACTGGTTGCCTCCTGTGTGCGCCTGGACTGGGGAGTCCTATGCGCCCAGACTGAGGATTGAACCTGCAACCCAGGCATGCGCCCTGACCCAGAATTGAACCTGTAACTTTTTGGCTGTGGGATGATGCTCCAACTAACTGAGCCACACTGGCCAGGGCTGTGTAATTTTTTTTTATATCTATATATACCTGTGATAAAGTTTAATTTATAAATTAGACAAAGTAAAATGAACAATAATAACTAGTAATAAAATAGGATAATTATAACAATACACTGTAATAAAAGGTAGGTGAATGTGGTGTCTCAGAATACCTTACGTTAGTGTATGTTGGTATGGCATGAGATTTTACCACTCTGGTCAGAGTGCTGTGCAGTTGTTTCTTTCTGGAACTTTCTGTTTAATATTTCTGGGTCCCAGTTGACCATGGTAAACTGAAACCGTAGAAAGCGAGACCACGGATAAGGCTGACTGCTGTATTAGCAAAAACTCCTCATGTTCTCGAGCATGTTAACATACAGGTCGCTGTGATCCCCGACGTGCCACAGGTAGGAGGTTCCTGTCTCTGCTGGGGTGAGGCCCCAGGCGTCCCTGTTCTCTGGGAAGAAGTGTAGGAGGAATGCTGTCCTTGCATTTGTTGGCTTCCATCTTTGCTTTGGGCTGGGTGCAAATGAGAAAGCTTTTTGGGGATGGGGGTTTATTTATTTATTTTTTTAAATTTTATAGTTGTTCAATTACAGTTGTCTGCATTCCTCCCACCCCCACTCTCCCCGGGATGAGGGTTTTTAGAGGGCAGTGAGTAGTGGGAGAAGAAGTTTCCAACATATTACTTTCTATAAATAAAACTACCAAATTTTGATTTGAGTATCTCTAGATTCTTCAAGGTTGTATTATCTTCTTTGTACTTGTTTCTTTCTTTTTTTTTTAAAAAAAGATTTTGTTTACTTTTAGAGAGAGGGGAAGGGAGGGAGAAAAACATCGATGTGCAAGAGAAACATCGATTGGTTGCCTCTCACACTCCAACAACCAGGACCTGGACTGCAACCCAGGCCTGTCCCTGACTGGGAACCAGCCCGCGACCCCTTAATTTGCAGGCTAGTTCTCAGTCCATTGAGCCACACCAGCCAGGGCTTTGTGCTTGTTTTTGGTGTGATCTGTCCAGGTCAGGAGAGCTGAAGGCCTTCATAGTGCAGCCAGAAAATTGAGGGTCTCTAAACCTGCACTCACCTGAACACAGCCTTGCCTGCGACTGACAGCGGCTGGGATAGAGTATTTGTTGAATCCATGAGGAAAATTAATCCAACATTAGTTTTTAAAAATGTATTTCTCTTTCCTATGATTTTAGAATCTAGTCTGCAGCATAATGATGAAGGAAACTGGGAGGTTCCTTGTCCATAAACTTGAGGAATTTTGTAGGTGATCTTTTAAGAGCCCTTTAGGGTCCAGAGTTTTATTATCAGATATTGTGAACGCATGAGAAGCACCCCCGGCTGATGCAGTTGTGAGAGGAGATCAGTCCCGGTTACCGTGGGCGGTGTGTCCTACACAGTTCAGCTGCTGTGACTGAGAAGCAGGAGTCTGTGACTCTAACCAAGGACACTGTCTCAGGGTGAATGGCCAGATGGGCGGACTGCGACCGCCTCAGTTGGTCATTCAGAGACACATTATAAAAGCTGGTTTCATCGTCCCCGACAGGATGGTCTTCATCTGTGGTGTCCCTGCCCTGGCTCACCGGAAGGCAAAGAGACAGAGAAATTTTCACCCCATGTCTTAGGGCCCAAAAGTGGCGTGCCACACGTTTTCTCCTCATGTTCTCTTCATGCGAACTGAGTCCCATGGTTTTTCCCAGTTGCAAGGGAGGCTGGGAATTGCAGCCTAGCTGGGCAGGTATGTGCTTGACCCCAGGCAGTGTGGAGAAAGAGATGACTAGCTGTCTCTGCCACTAGTAGAGTAGATGCAGCTTCTTAATTTTCTTACCGTACTTTTAGGGGAAGCCTTTTACTTAACATTTTTGTTTAGCAAAAATTAATGTAATTAATACAAAGAGATTATAAATTATTTTTGCAAATGATGGGTTAAAATGCCAAGCAGAGTATATTAAAAGACAGATTTTGAAATTAATTAGAAACTAAAAAGTAACCAGCTGTATCAGGTTACTGATTATTTGTCTCCTCAAAATGTACAAGCCAGGTAACAGACATTTAATATTTGCCCGATTCTTTGTTCTTAGAAACACTGAGGCGCTCACTTCAGTCACAGTCTCTGTCTCTAGTTTTGCAGAGAAGTAACCCGTAGTTCACCAGGTAAACTAGTTCAGTGAAAGGAAGCTGCCTCTTAATATCATCAGGCCTCTTGGGCTTTCAGTTTTTATCATAAGGTCCCGAATTTGAATAGGTCTCAAAATCGCCTGGGGCCCTTGTTCAGAATATAGGCTCAAGTCCCACCCTCTGGAGGTTCTGATGGATACGATTTTGAATCTGGGTTTTTAGCAAGTCCTTGCGGGAGATTCTGATGCAGCTGGCAGTGGTAGGGGAGCTGCTGCTTTAGGTAGTCCGCACTTCAGTTGCCCGGCACGAAGGTGGCTTTCTAGGGTTCAGAGGGCATAAAATGAATTGTATTTGAAATGGTTTCACAAACTGAAAAGTACTGTGAAAATGTTAGGTGGTGTTACAAGGCAGGTCTGTGCCAGGTACTGTGCTAATTTACTTGCATAACAGTCTTAAAATGTGAGAGCTGTTTTCCCACTTAGATGTAAACTGGACATAAGTATAAAGTAGAAATCTAGCCTTCTTAATCTTGCATAATTGACAGGGATTCAGAAAAGGTTATCTGCCCAGCCTAACTACCAGTAGCAGAACATGCCAAATGATGTACGTGCTTTTGTTTTTACATAGTATTTTTACGGTACCGTGTGTCAGCTTGATGACTTCAGTTACACACATGAGCAGTGTCATCTACGCGGGAAACTGCTCTGCTTTGCACTTCGGCCAGGCCAAGCTGAACACTACATAGTCTCTGCCGGTAAGGACGCTGCAACCAGCAGAGAGGACTTAAAAACAAATTATGGAAACATTGGTAACATTTTCCTTTGAGAAGGAATCCTGCAGTCACAACAAGGCGGGTTCTGAATACGATGTGTTGTCCAAGATCAGGGGAAGGAAGAGGTTATGGGGTGTGGAGAGCATGGGTTGGAGGAGTGACTTCCCTTTTTCTTTCAGCCCCAGAGGGACCAGCCTCTGCTGGGTGCTGGTGCAGTCACGGGACATTGTAGGCAAGGAAGGTGATGGAGAAGCTTTTGAAGGTTAAGGATATGTCCTGTTCTCTGAGGTAAAGGGAAGCAGAAGTGAATTTGATGATGCAAATTATCTGCCACATACTTTATGTCACCTTAATTCCAGCATCTCTGTGAGTTGAGAGAGGCAGTATCCTTTAGGGGAAGGAGCATGGGATTTATAAACCTGAAAGCAGTTCGAGCCAGATCTGGCCTGTGTATGGATGTTCAAGTAAGTGGCTTTTCGCAGGACGTATCAGACTGTTTTTCCTTTTTAGCATGTGAAGTTTGCCTTGGCTTTGACAAGGCCAGGATGACTGTTAACCCACTGTGATAAGTGTTATGGATGGAGACCTGCGGGTTTATCATCAAGCTTCTGGACACAGGAAGTGGGGAAGAGTGGTATGTAAATGGGCAGCGTTTGGTAGTAGGGAATCTTTGTAACACAAGGGTTGATTTATTTGACAAATAATGTACTTGCTGAGTGTTAGTGAGAAACAGTTTGTGCCCTCGAGTCATTGACATCTAGGTTTGGCATTTTAACATTGCTTGTGGTAGACTGTGCAAGAACTTTCTTGAACTTTTCACTGTTGGAAAGCTCGATGTTAGGTTTCACTGAGCGTGAGAGTGGAGGCGATTTTAAACTATATGTTTCAGAATAGTTATGTCTTTTTAAATAAAGCTTGAAGGAATGCACCAAAGAAGCAGTAAGGCTGCCCTGACTGGTGTGGCTTAGTGGGTTGGGCGTCTGTCCGTAACTGAAAGGTCGCCAGTTCAATTCCCAGGCTGGGGCACAGGCCTGGGTTACTGGTCTGGTCCCTGGCCTGGTCCCTGATCGGGGTGTGCGAGAGGCAACCAATCAGTGTTTCTTGCCCTCTCTTTTTCCCTCCCTTACCCTCTCTCTAAAACTAAATTTAAAATCTTAAGAAAAAAACAGTAAGACTTTAATTTATATTGTTCCCAGTAAGATGCTGACATAAATTAAGCAGACTTTTTCACTTTGTGACTTTGTGAAGGTCTGAAGGGCTTCCTCAGGAGTCTTTCTTTTTTTTAATTTTATTGTAATTGTTGTTCAAGTACAGTTTTCTGCCTTTTACTCCCATCCCAGCCCACCCCAGGCTCAGGAGTCTTTAGGGGATAGTCTGTTCTTGCCTCTTCTAATTTCTTATGGTTGCCAACATTCCTTGATTTGTGGCTGTGTCACTCTAATCTCTCTCTCCATGGTCCTATTGCTTCTCTTTTGTCTGTGTCAAATCTCTCCCTGCCTGTCTCTTACAAGGATACTTGTGATAGTATGTGGGGCCCACCTGGATAATGACCTCACCTCAATATCCTTAATTTATTTATGATCATGCCTCTTCGCCTTCGAAGTGGGATGTGATGATGCAAACTTTTTCCCAAATACAGTAACACCTATAGGTTCCAAAGTTTAGTATGTGGGTTTTGGGGGTGGGGGTTTTGCGTACATTTTTCAACCTACACTCCAGTAAATTATTTGGAAGAGTAGGAAGATTGCTTTTGAAATAGTAACTTTTAAATACCAGTATATTTGCAATTACAGTTAGACTTCATAATGTGTTTCGTAATTTTTCAGTGTTAGCTTGATGGTCCAAATTTGGGATCCTAGTTGGGAGGCATCTCTCCAGATTTTGCCACCTTATATGCCACTTTCTAATGATGGTTTTTGAGCTACTTGTCTCTAAATAATGGAGGTGGTTGTTCTGTTAGGGCTGGTCAGCTGAGAGTGGTAAGTTTTGGAAGCATTAAAAATGAGTCTAAATTTAGGAAAATGATATAAATTACTGAATCTTATTTCAGCAATCTAGGAATTTTAAGGACTGTGAGAAAGTGCAGATTAGATTGTAGGAGAGTAGTGAAAAATATACTATGATTACTTTTCTAAAGTTGCCTGGTTGTGTCAAACTTGGAAATGTGTTCAAGTTGGACTCTATTTTTCTTATTGTGCTCTACTTTATTGTAGCTAGTTAATTTTGGACTGGCCTAATATAGCTCATTTTGAATAAGATATGAGCAGACATTACACAGTGAGGTTAAGGAAAAGAAAAGATGTTTGCACTTAGAATGGAAGGTGCCAGTGGAGGGGTTTTGCAGTCACGTACCATATTAATTTTAGCATGTGGTTCTTTCTTGAACCTGCCTGTTTTTTGTCATCCTTTTAAAAAGACTCTTCGTTTATTTTCCTAACCATTTTTGAAGTTCTTTTCAGACTATTTCAAGTTCCTTGATATGGAATTTGTTTTTCTGCTGAATTTCTCTTGTGATAGAGACTTTGTGTGTTTGTAATTACTGTGTATGAGCTCTTTACAGGAGCTTCTTAAGGTTATGTATACATTATTTTTTTCCCCAAATACATGTGAAAGTTTATTCAGAAAATCACAGAGGTAGAAAAGTGAGCCAGCTGGGCTGTGTGGGCTCAGGAAACAAGTTACAGAGCAAAAGAAGGGTCTTATGCAAGTGCATGTGCCAGTACTTTATAGTGTGATGGAAGTACATAATTTATTCTCAAATAGAGTCAGTGACACTCTGCACTTCCATTCCCCATCTCCCAAATGTAGTCATCACAAACACAGTCCGCTTACCTGCCTCCCACTTCCTGCAATTGTTTCCATGGCTTTTCCTCCTATATATATATTATAAACTATAGCTTACAGTTTTATGATTTAAGCACATTTTAAACTACAACTTAAAATAAATTTTTGTTTTAAACAATCAAAAATATTTTAATTAAATTGTAAGAAAGAAGAAATGCTCATTTAGGAGAATTTATCACGTATACAGAGGGCTGACTATGTATTGTTACACACCATTTTATGTAATGGAAGTGAGCATCTGTGAATTTTGCTGTTTGTGGGGGTCCCCCATTGATACTGAGGGACAACTGTAGTTTTTTTTTCCTATGTGCTTTCAAGATTTTCTTTTCATCTTTGCTTTTAAGCTGTTTGCCTATAATATGCCTGGATGTGGTTATAATTTGAGCAGTTTATAGCCATGATACCTTCAAAAAAAATTTTTGCCTCTGCCACTGTCTTCTGATTTAATTTGTGTGTGTGTTAGAGTATTTGATATTGTTCTGCTGACCTTTGAGGGTCTCTGTTTTTCTTCATTCTTTTTTCTCTTTAGTTGGATGATTTCTATTGATCTATTTTAAGTTTACTGACCTTTCTTCCATTCCATCTTTAATATATGGTATTAAATCCATCCAGTAAATTTTCATTTAGTTACTATATTTTTTACTTTCAGAATTTCCTTTTTGTCCTTTTTTTGGTAGTTTTTTTTTTCCCTGCTGAGACACTGTGTTCACACATTCAAGAGCATATGTTACTTAAAGTTTTTTTTAACATATATTCTTCTAGTTCTTTGTATAAAATAGCTGCTTTAAAGTCTTTGCTAAATCAAACATCTGCTCCATCCTGAGGTTGGTGTTCTATTGACTTCTCCTTGACTCTGGGTCACAGTTTTCTATTTCTTCTCTTGGTTACAGTTTTAGAATGTGAATGCCGTGTTTTCTTTTCGAGACTGTTAATGTTTTTCTTAAAAGGCTGGTTGGTTACCTTGAATTTATATAGGTTTTGTTCTGTGCTTTATTATGCAAGATCGATGGACAGGTCAGAGTGACTCCCAGCCCTTCTAGTATGATGGGACATGACTTCGACACGGAGTCTTTCCGTGGGTCGTGTCTGGGTTTGGCTTTAGCCGTTACTAGTATCAGTCTGGAGTAGGCTATACTTCAGAGTGTGGTCCCTTCGTGTTGAAAGAGGGAAAGGAATGTTAAGGTATGTGTTAGGGTTCTCCAAAGAAACAGACCCCGTAGGAGATGGATGATATATTATAAGGCACTCGCTCACACGATTCTGGCGGCCACCAAGTCCCAAGACCTGCAGTTGGCGAGTTGGGAACCCAGGAGAGCCAGTGCTATAAGTTGTCTGAAAACCAGCAGGCTTGAGATTCAGGAAGAGCTGAGGTTTCTGTTTGAGTCCGAAGGCAGGAGAAAAGATCTCTGTCCTGGCTCAGTGCATTCAGGCAGAAAGGGTTCTCTTTTACTTACGGGAGTAATAAAAAGCCCCAGCCTTTTTGTCTATTCAGGTCCTCAGCCCGGATGAGGCCCACCCACATTGGGGAGGACAGTCTCCCATTCAAATGTTACTTTCCTCCAGAAACACCCTCACAGTCAGGCCCAGAATAGTACTCATTGGCCAAGTGGCTGGGCACCTAAGGCCCAGTCACGCCGACATGCTGTTAATGCGATTTGTCTGCCGTGGCTGCAGGAACTCCACGTTCCCCTCGGCCTGCTCGTTCCGTCACTTCTGTTCTGCTCATAGAAGTCACTCTGCTAAACTTCGGGTAGTCTTGCCCTGTCTGTGGGCATTTTGTTCCTCTTGGGTCCCCTACACAGACTTGTCTGCGGCTCCCATCTCTGTGTTGCCCTGTCCCCCGAAGGTTCCAGCTGCTTGGAACTCTGACCTTTGCTTTCACATCTCAGCAGGACTGCTGTGCTCTGCTGGGACTTCGGTTCCTGCTGCCATGTTGGGGAATTGTGCCCAGTGAACCAGGGTGCAAAAAATAAAAAAGTCTCAGTGGAGGAAATGATTTCCTTCTCATATTTTAAAATAATACTGTGCCTTGGCTGGTGTGGCTCAGTGGATTGAGCGCCAGCCTGCGAACCAAAGGGTTGCTGGTTTGATTCCCAGTCAGGACGCATGCCTGGGTTGTAGGCCAGGTCCCCAGCAGGGACTCGCAAGGGACAACCACACATTGGTGTTTCTGTCCCTCTTTTCCTGCCTTTCCTGCTCTAGAAATAAATAAATAAACTCTTTAAAAATATATTGTTGTTATGTGGTCCTTTGGGCAAAGATCAAGCTGGGGGTGGGTCGTGGGGGTCCAGAATCATGGCTGTTTAGTGTTGGAGTCATGGCCAAGGTGGATGCTATAGGTCCCGGGATTCGCAGGAACAAGCAGTGGGGTGGGGGCGGGGTTATCCATTCATGAAACCACTCTCCTGTTGCATGCCTTTGTTCTTCTGTTTATTCTCCACCTGTTCTCCTGTAGTATTGTACCTATTTGTGGTTTTATTTTTGTCTTCTTGACCTACAGGGAGAAAGTCCATTCATTCTGTTTTTGTGAGACTTGCTCAATTTGGAGGAATCTATCCACTGTTCCTTCAGTCTTTCATTGTCTTGGTTGATGATCCTTGCTACTTCCAGATCCTCACCCATCTATTACTTTCTCCGAAGTTTTTCTGATGACCTCTTTTGTGTGGATCTGGATATTAAAAGAATTGGGACCTTAATAAACCTTACAGATAGTAAAGACTACAAATGCAAGCCTAACCTGTCAAATTGTTGGAAAGATTATTTCTGATATTCCCTCTTCCTCAGTTTGTTCCCCTTGTCATGTTCTCTTAAGCAGTCTGCACTTCCGTATGTAGTCAGAGTAGTGGGGTTTTTGTCTGTTCCATTGGAGTCTGAGTCCCCAGAGGGCAGGCACAGTGACAGTCGTACTCTTTTATCTCCAGTACTTAGCACATGTTGAAGAAATGAATGGTGAATTCAAAATTCTATTGTCGTGACATCATCTGATTTTTAGGATATTATTTGTGTATGTGCAGGTATTTAAAATTTAATTTTTCAGTTTCAATAGGTGTGAATGATGGCACTTCTGAAGTGTATACAGAAATATGTACGGTTGTCTCTCTTTCAACTTAGTTTCTGCTCCTACCCCACCACCTTGTCAACCCATTGTCTTAATCAGAGTGCTGTTAAAGGTTTGCAGTTATCTTTCTGAACATTTTTCTGTGTATTTTCATTTGTAAGTAAGTATGCTTTTGTTCTTGTTATACGCATGTATTTTCACATACTTCAGAGTAGCAGTGGAGTTTGAATGCTCAATTAAAATAGCAGTTTAGTATTACTTTGCTTATTTTCATTGGTTTGATTTTCAGAGCTTTTCAATGCTTATTTTACTTTCAGATTAGTTGTAAGTAAGGCACATAACTTCTAGACCCTAGTTTCCACATCTGCTGAAGGATTGATTTGAATGAAATGAAATTTAAGATATCTTACCTCTGAATTCAGTGTTATTATGTAATTCATCTGTATTAGACATGAGAAATGTGGTATGCTGCATAATATGAAAAAACAGGAAGATTAAAATAAAAATTGACTTAGGACGTTTGCTCTGTATTGATTCTGCAAGGCTAGCTGGTGACATCCTAAAGGGGACTTTCCCAACTCCCTGAATTTTCATATCACACTGTATGATTATTAACATGTGGGTACCTGGATTTTTAAAAAAATAGATACCAAAGGTTACACAGGTACATTTTAGTTAGTGATTTAGCTAAAAACAGCCTTTTGTGGAAAATAACTTCCAAGTTATTTTAACCCCTTTCTCCTCTCCCCAAGGAGAAACAGGAATAAAAATGCAAATTTTGCCCAGTGTTATGATGATATGTTTGTGAGCTCTCTTGTCATAAAATGTTATTGAGCCCTTAGGTTTCTTGTAATTAGCTTTTTTGGTCAAGTGGCTCACTTATTTTACAGTTCGACGCACAGATTTTCAGCTGGGGTTCTGCAACACACGGTGTGCCGAAACACTGGTGTGCCCAGGAATTTTTACAACTCGCATTTTATGACAAGTTTAGTGGGGGCACTGGTTTCTTTTCCTTTAAATTGTCAAATTAAATGACAATAGCCAACAATAGTTATATTGGCAAAAAAATATATTTTCTTGGTATGCCACAGAATTTTAGGATGAAAATCATGGGCTTAAATAATATATACTTCAAATAATATTCCTGATCCTTTAAAAATACCACTCTGGCCCTGGCTGGTGTAGCTTAGTGGATTAAGCGCGGGCCTGTGAACCAGGAGATCGGTTCGATTCCCAGTCAGGGCACATGCCTGGGTTGCAGGCCAGTTCCCAGCAGGGAATGCACAGGAAACAACCACACATTGATATATCTCCCTCTCTCCTTCCCTTCCCCTCTAAAGATAAATAAATACAATCTTTTTAAAAAAACACCACTCTGTAGTCTTTTTTAAAAACTTGACTATGGAAAGTGTCAAACATACTCAGAAGTGGAGAGAATAATACAATAAAGCCACATGTTCCTGTCCTCCTCTGGTAGGTATCAATATTTTGCCCACCTGGTTTCCTAACATTTTTGATATAAGTAATACCACATTTAATTTTTCTGTTTTAAGAAAAAAGGGCTGGTATTTAACAGGAAAAACCCCCAACTCAACTCAATTTATGCTCAAGTTTTATCTGATCATGGCCATTTATATGGAGTTGAATATTACTTATAATATTTATAGCAGTTACTATCTGTAGCAAATATACTAGATTTTGTGCCTTTTGTGTTGAAATGAGTTATAAAGCTAAACCATTGCAAGCTCATTTGTTCCATCATTACACTGCAGGTATGATATATATGTGCTTAATATTAGTATCTTACGTTTTAGGAGACGAACTGGTTTGATGATTATGGTCTTCATTCTCTGTGCTGAGAGCTGGCTGTGATTGAGGAAGCCGGCCTTCCTGGAGGGTGAGATGAACAAGGCTTTTCCTGCTTTCTGGAGCTAGACGCTGACATGTATACAGTTAGTTACCTACAGCTCAAGGCAGAGGAGGGCAAGGGTTGTCCTCAGGGCATGTAAATGCTGCCTGGGCAGGGTTGAGGAGGGAGTGTCTGTAGGGGGTGCTGGTGGGAGACTTTCTGGGGGAGAAAGCATTGGCGTCGGGCTTCCAGAATGGTGTTGATAGGCAGAGACGGATAAGGAAGGCTCATGGAGTAGCCTGAGCAAAAAAGTGGTATTTGGGGAACAGGCTTTGTCTTTTGTGGCTGCAGTGTAGATCTGGGGAAAACGTGTGGTAGGAGACAAGCCTGGAAGGGGGAGGTAATGCCAGTATGCAGTGCCGTGGATTTAAGACGTGCATGTGTGTTGAGCGCCTACTGTGCAGTGATGTAAGAGCTTTGCGTGTGATACGCCACTGAGAATATATCAGTTTTATAGGATTGTTCTCACTGTATAGATGAGGACATTCAGTCACTTAGGAGTTTTAGAACTTTGCTATAAGCCACACAGGACGTCCTGGGGACAGGAGTTAAGTGAAGGCAGGCTGACTCTGGAGCCTGACTGTTCAGGGCCTTGAATCATTGAATGTTTTTTTGGGGTCTTCCTTTGGACAGTGAGTGACCTAGCAGTATATTAATTGGTTTTCAAATACGAGGATCTTTAGTAGTTTATTATTGTGAGATTTTACCTTACATTGGAGTTTTGAAAATGGGCTCTTCTTAGAGGCTGTTCTCATAGTTGGGGTCGTCAGCTAGATTTCATGATGATTTTCATGGTAAGCAGGAGACTGGATTTCTTGGACTACTTTTCCCCCTGATTGTAAGATGTGCTTATTTATAAAAATGGTGGTTCACTGAAAAGTAAAAAGAAAAAAATTAAAAATCTCTCAGATTCTTATTAGTCAAAGGCATTCATCTTAATAACTTTATATATTTTCTTTCAGAGTTTTTTCTATGCATTTTACTTTCCTGGGACTGAGCTTTGGGGAGGATTTTGAGTTCTTTCTGATACATGACCCTTCCCCTCATGTAATGCAATTATTGTGAGAACTTAAATGATAACATACTTGTTATGTGACTTTACCTAACCTATGCCACCTTTCCTTTTTGTTGAACATTTATATTGTTTCCAATTTTTTAACATTATTACTTTTTAAAGGTTTCATTTATTTATTTTTAGAGGGAGGGGAAGGAAGGGAGGAAGAGAGGGAAACATCAATGTGTGGTTGCCTCTGGAGCGTCCCCTACTGGGGACCTGGCCGGCAACCCAGGCATGTGCCCTGACGGGGCATCAAGCCGGCGACCCTTTGGTTCACAGGCTGGCACTCATTCCACTGAGCCACACCAGCCATGGCTATTGTTTCTAATTTTTAATGATGCACTTTTGTATGTAAATTTGGTATTTTCTATCACAAAGTGCCTTTTTATTTTTATATTTATTTTTTAAAGGTTTAGTTTGTTTAAGTTTAGAGATGAAGAGAGGGAGAGAAAAAATAGATGAGAGAGAGAAACGTTGGTCTGTTGCCTCTTGTATGTGCCCTCACTTGGAGCGAACCTACGACCTGGGCATGTGCTCTGACCAGGAATCCAACGACCCGGCCACCTTCACTTTGCAGGATGACACCCCGCCAGCCAACCGAGTCACATTGGTCAGGACGTGAAGTGACTTTTTAAAAGGAGAGATTGAGCTCTGGCTGGGTAGTTCAGTTGACTGGAGTGTTGTCCTGATACACCCAGGTTGGGGGCTTGGTCCCCAGTGGGACTACATACAAGAGTCAGCCCGTGAAGGCATACGTGAGTGGGACAACAAACCGGTGTCTCTCTTCCCCTCTCTCTAATATCAGTAAAAATTTAAAATATTTAAAAAAGTAGACACTGAACATGAGGGACAATAGACTACAAATGCAGCATGAATTGGTGCTGCGTGAAGAAAACCATAGGAACAATCAGTACTTCTCGTTGCTGAGGTTCATGTGTAAGTGTACTGTGGACAGGTTTGAAGGTGGTAGATTGAGAAACACAGCACGCCTGCCGCAAGGAAAAGGGGCAGAGACTGGCTGGCTGGCGTTGAGGAGAGCCAGCGTGCGCCTTGGTGTTTGGTTGGGGAAGAAGCTGAGGAGTCAGTCTTTGTGCATGTGAAGTGTTCTGTAGGCTGTGTATAGGTAGCTTGTGTTGTTCTTTGGTGCAGAAAAAACACTGTGACCTTAAGTAGTTATAGAGGAAGTTATCAAACAGTTTGTGACTAAAGATCGCAAAGTATTGATATAACTTGTCATGAGAATTATTCTTTGAGGGTAGATTTTCACTATATTCTGGATTTTATTCTGCTTAAGGACAAAGGTTTCTTAAGATAGTATTTTAAAGGTGTTTCCAGACTTTTATTACTGAGGCGTATTTTAGTAGTCTGTTTTCTCACCTATTGTATGCCTCTGGTCTTATGGAAATAAGAGAACAGTAATACTGTGTTACAATTTGTGGTTTTGACTGAAAGGGCAAACCACAGTAGGAAAACAAACGAAAGCTTAGCCCAGACGCTGGAGAAGCAGATGCGCGGGGCTCTCCGCAGGCCCCAGGGCTGCACGTCACTCTGGTGAGGTCGAGTGCGATTTGACGTATACGGTGAAAATGTGAACATGAACGAATAAGCCACATATGTTAGGATGGCGACTTTGTGACTGCTGACACCCCATGCCAGTTATTTTCACAGAGTTTTCATTGGTTAAGAGGCTTTGGGACAAGTTTTTAAGGTTTAAAATTCTGTGTTTAAGGTTTTGTTTTATTACAAAGTGCACATTCATTTTAGAAAATTTAGAAAATAAGAGGAACAGTTTATTGTACTTCCTCTCTCTGGAGATAACTACTATTCACATTTTGTGTGTAACCTCTTTGTTTATCTTCATAGAACTAATTTTTTGCTCCATTTTTTAAAAAATGTAAAAAATTTGGTGTTTGATATTGCTTTAGTATTTACTTTTTTCTACATAAAAGAATATTTTCCATGTTGTTATTCCACTGTACTGATGTGTTTATTTAACATCTACTGTGATATACTAGGAGATTCACCAAGCAGTAGATAATGTCACTGGAGTAAGAATGTAACAAGTCATTAACAAAATACATTCTTGGTAATTCAAGTTCAGAGGAGAGACTGGAGTGGTTTTAAGCTGGATGAAGGGGAGCTGAGGTGGTCTCCAATGGTGGATGGAAAGATTGAGGTAAAAAGGGCAAATTTTAGATAGGGGAAATGGTTTGAGTATTGGTGCAGAGGAGGTTAAACGATATTCAGTAGAATGTCATGCCAGGCTCTGAGTTCGGGGCAGTAAGATTTGACTGAATGTTTTTAAAGTACAGAGGGGCTAAATGCATGTTGAAAGTCACGTGCTTTAGGAAGCTATGTGCGGCAGCTACATGCAGGGTGAATTGGGACCAGTGATAAGGGAGAAGCTACCTTTAAGTGTGTAGTAAGTAGTTCCCACACCTGGGTAGTGCTCAAGAATCACCTGGAAGTCTTGTTTGAAAAAACAAGAAGGGAGAAACATCCCAAACCCAGCAGAGTATCGGGTCCTCATTCAGTCAGGACTTTTCGGAGAAGTTTGGTCTGGGAGCCTCCCGTGGTGTTTCTGATGGCCACCTGCCATCACGCCCAGGAGGTGCTCGGCACTAGGAGGTGCCGGGAAGGAAGGACCTGCATCAAGGTGACTGCACTGGGCGTGGAGAAGAGGGGAAGGGCATCCAGCAGTTTGAAAATCGATGGGGCCGAGTGAGACGAGCTGGAGCATATGAAGTCGGCAGTTTTTGTGAAGTCACTGGAAGAACAGTGGTCCCAGGGTGGAGCTGGGGAGGGGGTGTAAGGAAGCGGTGAGGGTGCGTTTGGGCACTGTGAGTTGCGGTAGTGGTGGGCGGGTGACCAGCAGTGGCCCAGCACCTTGTCGGTCTAGGTATTAAGTGCGAGAAGTTAGGGTGGAGAGAATGAGTCCAGAATAATTACAGTGTCAAGTAAATCTGTGATGTCCTTCCTTTAAAATTTTTTTTTTATTGATTGATTTTTAGAGGAGGGAGGGAGAGAGAAACATTAATTTATTGTTCCACTTATCCATGAATTCATTGGTTGATACTTGTATGTGCCCTGACCAGAGATTGAACTGCAGCCTTGGTGGGTGGGGGCGATGCTCTTAACCAGCTGAACTCCTGGGCTGGGGTGCCGGAGTACTTCTTTTGAAGGGAGAGTGTCTAGAAGGAGGAGTGAAGGGCCAGGGACTGGAGGTTACCTGAGGTTGGGGCTGAAAGTGACAGACACGGACTATTTGGAAGACCACACATTTTAAGTATTTTTGAAGAGGTAGTGTTTTTGTAAGTTCTACAAAAGTGTAGCAGGGAAAAGAAGTAAATTAAACTTACTTTACCATTCACGTTACTACTCTTAGTAATAGGCTTGTTGGAGGCAAATGTGAGCTGTTAATGATCGTGTGTTTTTGATTAATTCTGGGCCTTGTTATTTTTGTGTAGTTTTGAAAATGCAAGGATAATTAAAAGCAGTGGTTTATAAAATTACATGTAATTATATAAGTATAAAAGTACATATTACCAACTAAGTATATGTGTTCATACATTTATGTAAATTAAATTTGTATAGTGTATATTTTTCAAATAAAATTGTGTGTGCGTGTGTGTGTGTGTGTAGACCATCCCACTCAGAAAAGTCAGTGTTGCTGGAAGGGAGAGAGCAGCGTGGTTTTCCAGTGCCTCTCTCAGACACTAGTGATGGGAAGGGCTTGGCAGCTCTCGAGTGAACATATATTCTTTCTGGGTCTTCTGTCTGACAGATGCTGCTTTGTTTGCGGATACATGCATGAGTGAGATCATCCCAGATGTTCAGTTCAGGGAGGGAAATGTAACCAGGGGTAACACTGATCCCTGTATCTCAACCTTGGATCATTCTCCGAACACCTAGAGGGCATTGGGCTACTCCTTTATAATTTCTCTCACAAACTGGGGTTGCTTCTTACAACAGAAAGTTTGAGTACATGATGTGTAGGTGATATAAACTAATATATTAAGAAAGCACATCAATAGAATAGATTGAAAAATGTTGGTGTTTTGTTCATATTACTTTGTTCTTGATTCCAGTTAGCAAGTGGGCGAAAGCAGGCTCCAAATTTCAGAATTCATGGGAGTGGAAAATTGGAGACAACCAAAGTATCTCCTAATAGGTGTTTGCTGAATGTAGACCTGCATTGGTGCAATGGAGCACTTACACAGCTGTGCAAAATCAGACAAATGTAAATTGTTGATGTGAAGATGAACGAGCGGGGATTATTCAAGGGTGATGAAATTTTGTATGACTTTTAGTTTTTTATTCCTAGTTTCTTTCTTTTTTTAAGCAATGAGCGTGTAATATGTCGGGTTGGCCAGAAAGTCTGAATGATCTTTTCTGTGAAATACAAGACCTTTTTAAGGCACATTTTTCATCTTCACCAATAACTGTTTATTTGAATATGTTGAGTATATCTGCTCTGTCCCACTACTGGCTTCTAGGGAGTAGAGGCCAAGGGTGCTGCTAAACATCTTCCAGTGTATAACAGCCTCACAAAGAATTACTCGGCTAAAATGTCAGTAGTACCAACAAACTTTGCCAGCGTTCTGCCAACGTCAGACGTTTGCCAGCGTCAGAAGAAACTTTTGATATGTTCTGTCAGTCACAGCACTTTCTCCATACACTGCACAAATCTTTTTTTGCATTTTAGTAGCATTTTTACCTTTATTGAAATAATAAAGCATAATATGCTGAAATGTGTATTTTTTTCCATCTTCAATATTGAAATGGTACACAAAAATTCACCTATTTTGATAAGTTTTTTTAATACACACTAACGACAGCTGTCACAATACAGTCTAACAGAGGTTTTCAAATGAAGTTAAAGATAACTAAGCAGTACTAGAGTTATTGTACAGAAAAAAAGTAAATGAAGTTTTTGGCCAACTCAGTATAGTTTCTCTCTATATATGTGTATTTAAAGATTTTATTTATTTATTTATTTTTAGAGAGAGGGGAAGG
Source organism: Trachops cirrhosus (assembly GCA_028533065.1). Lineage (NCBI taxonomy): Eukaryota > Metazoa > Chordata > Mammalia > Chiroptera > Phyllostomidae > Trachops > Trachops cirrhosus. Next base: position 188,583,102 of record CM052539.1, on the reverse strand, counting down.
GAGGGAGACAGAGAGGGAGAGAAACATCAATGTGTCATTGCCTCTCACATGCCTCCCACTGGGGACCTGGCCTATAACCCAAGCATGTACCCTGACTGGGAATCAAACTGGTGACCCTTTGGTTTGCAGGCTGGTGCTCCATCCACTGAGCTGCACCAGCCCGGGCTATATTTTTAATCCTTACCTGAGGATATGTTTGTTGATTTGAGAGAGAAATGAGAAACATTGATATGGGAGAGAAACATTGATCAGTTTCCCCTTGTATGCACCTGGGGATTGAACCCTCAACCTAGGTATGTGCTCTGACTGAGGATCGAATGCTCAACCTTTTGGTGTGTGGGGATGATGCTCCAACCAACTGAGCTACCCAGCCAGGGCAGCATGTAGTATTTTGCAGGACTTACCTGCTCTGATTAGTCTTGTCAAACAGTCTTGTGTATTTCAGATAAATGATGAGAAGAAAACTTGAGGTTTTTAATTTTAAATGGAGAGAAGACCATCAATTGTCAGTTCTAGCTTCTGAACAACAAAATTGCCCCCAACTGGGTTGGAGTGGTGACAGGATTGGTTTTTAAGGCATATAGTTCCGACGAGAATGGGCTGTACAGTGGGTAGACTTGAGCAGGACTGCAGACAGGGTAAGGCGGGCCCTGACTAAGATGGGAACGATAGAAGTGGTGTAATAAGGCCAGTTTGAAGGACTTCTGTGAGGCGAAATTCAGCAATAGAATTTGTGGATTGGATGTAGGGTTAGCAGTAGGAAAGAGGTTCTGGGTGATGAGGGTTTCAGTTTGGGAGATGGGGGGGATAAGTGACACCCACTACCCAAGATGGACGGTGCAAGAAGGAGAAGCGGATCAGTTCCCGTCCTGCCTGGTCTTGCCTCTCTCATCTGAGCAGGCTAGAGGGTGGTGTGGTCAGTTCATCAGGGCGCCTGGCCGCAGCAGTTGCGGAGACAGGTCGGTTGGATTTGAATCCAGTCTGTCTGCCAGTAGGCATGTGTGACTTGGGGCGATTTCACTTTACTTCTCTGGCCTTAGTGGTCTCACCTCTAAAATGGGGTAATAGTGCTGCTTACCTTCTGCAGTTATTTATAAGGATTCAGTGAGTTAAAGGAAATAGGCGCCAGTAAAGATAAGACACCTCGTTTGCAGCAATAACTGGGACGGCAGTCACCGAGACCTCCAGGCACAGTTCACTGGGCTCTCAGAAACGTGGACATGAAACTCCATGGAGAGCAGCTGGCTAGAGGCGAGCCAGCTCGTAAAAGTCTGCTTAATTCCACCTGTAACTACAAAAGTACTTAATGTTGACTTCCAACCAACTGTCTTAGAAATGAGCCTTCTGGAACTTAGGTCTGCTTCCAGTGGGGATATTTCCTGGCGTCTGTCTAGCAGTCACTCCAGGAGTGGCAGTTGTGGGTTCCTCCCAAAGCGATGTGGTCCGACATTCATACCTGAGGCACGTAGAATTCAGGTCCTGAATGTCTAGATAAACTTGTGCAAATCTCTGTTTTCTCACAACTAAGGAAGACAAAGGATGGCAAGCAAAGGAGAGTATCAGTGGTAGTTTATGTATTTTGATTTGGTGACAGGGCACTGTACTTTTTAACCCTAGAAGGTTTGTCTCTCTCCTCCAGTTATAAAGAATGTGTTTGTCAGTGCATTATATATTATTACAGATAACATGCATATGAGGATAAAGTGTTTTCTCCTGTTTTCCTGTCATTGTTGCTGGGTCCAAATAGTGCCCAATTTTGTATATTTGAACCTAGATGTAGTGTCAGAGAGGCCAAGGAACTTGGTGCTTGAGGTAGCAGAAATTTTAGGAAATGTTTATTTACTCCACTCAGATCTCAGTTCTTGAACCTTCTTCCAGGGCTTACTCAGGGTTTTGTTAGTTCTTTTCGTATAATTTCATGAGAAGTCAAACCCTTCTGTCGCCTTTATCACTGTCTCAGCTACTCCCACCTCCAGCATGCCTTTGGAGTTGTAGAATTCAGGGCTCAAGTGTATAATCCTTCATGCTTTTGTATCTTGCCCAAGGCTTTAGTGCAAAAATGACTTAAGTGCTATTCTTTTTTACTCCTTTGCAGTTTGTCTCCTTAAAAAAAATTTTTTTTTGAGGAGCCTAAGAGAATATATAACAATCTGTTATAAGCTGTAATCAAAATTACTCTGCTTCTGTTCTCCTAAATTGAAATTCTTTTTACAAATTAATTTACTACTTAGAAGCTTCATTTCATGTTTGGGATGGTTGAGGTAGAAGGGTGAGTTCAGGGTCTAAAATTAGAGCGAGATACACGTAGATTCTTGCACCTTTATAATTTCGTTGTAACCATGTCAGTGACCTTTGGTGAAAGGCATTTGGTGGGGTTTGAAAATACGAACTTCGGTGTGGAACCAGCTCTCAAGATGTGGCCTTACGCTGCACTAGTTAACCTGTCTGACCCGTGCTTTCCCCATGGATGACATGGAATAACAGTGTCTACTTGTGTAGGGCTGTGGGGAGACCCCCGGTGAGCGTGGCAGTGTCTGTGATGCGTCTCAACTCAGCGGTTGGTGCGTAGTCATTGTTCAGCAAATGTTCTTTTCCCTGTAGTTTCACTCATAATTTTGATTTCAAATCACATTCTAAAGTCTTGCGCTTTTTGCTTTTTAATTTTTTTAAGTCTATGACTGTTTCTTAGGGGCTTGGAGGGGGAGTCATAAATATTCTTGATTGTTAGGATTTCACTTGAAATACATAGTTAATGAAAACACTTTTTCTGTATGCCATCTTATTGGGAGTTAGAGTTACAGATCTTTTGTGTGTTGGGCATCGAAACCATGACATTTCTCAATTTTCCCTTTGACTCCTTTGCCTATTACAATTCTAGGAAATTTATAAAATTATTATGTGGAGAAAGATGTTTTCTTCTGTTCCTTCTTTAATCTGTTAAGAGTAACAGGGCAGAAGTTTATAAGGAAAGCTAGTCACCAAATATAGTTGTTAGGTAGTCACAGTGTAATTTTAATTCATGGAATCATATTTTAGATGTCAACTAAGCTTTCCTTGATTTTATTTTTGTAGCTTTTATTTGGGGGGAGTAGATTTTTCTTAATTGGCGTCTCCTGAACTTTTTAAATCCCATTGTGCATTTATTTTATTTTTTCCTGTGGGCTCAAAAAATTTAAATTATGAAATAAACATACAAAATATATAGCATTTAAAATTTAGTGATAGTAAAAAACCACTGTGTACTTGTAGCTTGAGAAATACTTTAAAACAATACCTACCAGTACTTCTGAGGCTTGCATCATACCGATCCCCGCCCCCCCCTCCCCCCGCCCCCGCTTGTAATGCTTCTCTGCTACTTTAGTTACTTTGAAACTAGGTAGGATTTTTAGTTTTATATGGTTACAAAACATTGTGACACTGGAGAAAACATCATACCTTCCATTTAATTCATCAACTCCTCAGTTTATGCCACATCATGCTAATGTATTCACTTCAATTGTAGTTTTGCCACTCTTGGTCCTTGTGGATTTATATTTATTTTATAAATCTCAACATGTCAGCACTTCTAATTAGGTGTCTTGATATTCTCCCCCTTCTTCTTTCTTTCTCCACCCCCTCCTTCCCCTTCATTCTTGAAGATTTGCTGTACATTAATTTTTTAAAGATCTTTACAGGAGGAGGATGTTTATTGATTCTAGAGAGAGGAAGAGTGAGAGAGTGAAATATCAGTGTGAGAGAGAAACTTTGATCAGTTGCCTCCTGTATGCACCTGCCTGGGGATCGAACACACAACTTTTTGGTGCATGGGATGACGTTCCAACCAGCTGAGCCACCCAGGCTAGCTAAACAGGTTTTTGTGTGCGTATGAAAAGTGACTACCCTGAAGGATATGTGGAATAATCGCTAGAATTGTTTATTTAAAGCAATCCAAGGTCAAGACTTACGGAGTTTATCATACTCAGTATATGATGGTTTAGTTGCTGTGTATGTCAGTAGCACATTTGTAACGTGTAAAGGTATTTCAAATGAGTGCTGATTAATGGATGGCTTCTAAAAGATGTCAGGTTTAAAGTCAGACAGTTTTTTAAAAAATATCTGATTTATCGATTTGAGAGAGGGGGGGAAGGAAGAGAGACAAAAAGAGAGACATTGATTTGTTCCGCCTTACATATGCATCCATTGGTTGATTCTGGTATGTGCCCTGACCCACAATCAAACCTGCCAGCTTGGCTTATCTGGACAATGTTCTGATCAACAGAGCTACCTGCCTAGGGCAGGGACAGACACTTTTGATGACCTTAGTCTGATGCAGTAGCCATTGTGCCACTGCCTCACCCCTACTTACTGTCCTCAGGTATTTAAAGTAGTCGTAAAGTTATCTAATTTCTAACAACTTTTATAAAATAAAAAGATTAATGTCTTACTGGATTCTGCTTTCTTATGAAGTGCTTTTGTATCAGTAATATCTTTTGTTGAAACCATTGAATTTCTCTGGGTATAGGTAGCATTGTAATGTTTTATATGTGAAGAATATGATGTTCAGAGTGTAAAGGATTTAATAATATATAGTGTGTAGCTAGAGCTTTAATTTATATTTTCTTTCCCCATGGTTCATTCTAGAATTGAGAAAAGATACTTATGTGGGGGCAAAAGTGTTAGAAAGTCATGACTTTGGAGTAAAAAATCTTGAATCTTGATTATTTCAATACTTTTTTTCCAAATAAAACTTTTTTGATGCAGAAATTAAATGTTTATCCATCCATTTATCCATACACCCCCCCAAATTGGATACTAATTGGTCCCATGTCTAGGGTTTTCCTTGCTACCATAGCGGCATCTGAACTGGAAAGGTAGTTTCACAGGAATGGAAAATGGGATATAGGTAATGATTTTAGACAAGCAGTTACTAATTTACAAATAATTTATACATTTAAACCCTGTCCCTGAGCTCCTTTTTTAGTTGCTACCTGTAATACAGACTTGGAGCTTTAATAGAACCTGTGCATTCAAAAGTAGGAGAAATAAATGAAAAGCAGAAATACTTTGGGGCTATAAATATAGACTCCAATCCAAATTATGACCCACTTCCCTAAAAATGTTTTCCTTCAAACTACCTTTGTACTTTTTACTTTATATTGCAAAACTATTAGAATTCTACCAGTTAGGGGTGCATTTGGGCTTAACTAGCATCCTTGTTGAAAATTGCAAATGTTAAAGTGAGTTACTTCAACCCAGCTGATTTCTTCACGCACCCAAGACGAAGTACACGGAGGCGGTAGGAGTGTTAGATGGTAATTTAGGAATATACTTAGGGGAAAGGATTATTTTTATGCAGGATGATTGGGATGCCATAATGTAGAATTTAGGAGTTGAGAGAGTGCTAACAGAGGAAAACAGTCAGTTTTAGAATTTGTCCAGACAAAGAGGGTCTGGAATTGGTTAACCTTCTGTGTCTGTTCTGCAGGGGCCCGGGTGCCCATGACCAGCAGAGTCTTTGGGGATCAGCACGCTTCTTTCGGCTGCCCTGGGAACTTGACCAACATAAGCAACATTTTCAAATTAGGAATACTGACTGAATTCCATAGCATCCATTTAAAAACACATTTTTAGACTGAACTCAATTTATAAGTTGGGTTTTAGCCTGTGCTTGTCTTTATCTCTGTCTCTTCTGCTATTACCATGTGCTCTCAGTTGATAACAACAGTGAGGTTGCTTTTAATTTCCTGTCCGTCATTATGGAATTTGCAGGTCAGTCCTGAAATTATCGGTGGAAGCCATAAGTAGGAAGTACAGTAAAAGAATGATAATAAAGTAAGAGAAGCCATTCAGAGAGTGAAAGAGGGTTTGTGGGCTTCGGGGAGTGTGGTGAGCGGTGTCTCAGACTTCGTGTGCAAGTGAGATGGTGATGGACACGCTATCTTTCCTGTGAAGTAGCTTTCATTGCGTCTGACAGTAAGCCCTGTGAAAAGTGAAGTCACATTCATACTGATCAGTGAACTGATGGAGATTACAAAGTACCCCCCACCCCCGATAATTTATATAGAATAGTGGAATATTGACTGTTTTATTGCATACCTAGAAATGTGTGCAGTTTTCATTGGTAGTAGGCAGATTTCAAAATGTTTTTCTCCCTGACAATTGAATACTTTATATTTTATACTAATCGATTTTCATTAATGAAAATTATTTTCAAGTAAGTTTAAATAAATGTTAGTAATTTTGTCTTTATGTTTTGGGGATAATAGTTACCATAGATGTTCCTCAATTAGGGATAATTGTCTTGCATCCTTATCTCTTATCATAATCTGTTTTTCTTCACACAGTGTTATAGTTTTGCTGCTGGACTCTTCCCTCCCTTCCCCCACCCCATCAGGATGATATGAGACTTGAAAGAAGACGATGCATACAGGTGACTCAAGTTTTAAACTACAGTAAAACTATGGCTGTCTGAGAGAATGTGGTATATTTTGAATGGAGAGCTTTCTGATAAACAGCATCAGGGGGGAGAATTATTTAGATCAGTAATGCAAAGATAGCTGGGAAATTTGTTTAACTTTGGGAATAACTTATAGTGAAACTAATACAAATACAGTTTAGTAATTGCAAGTATTTGACCTTTTTAAAAGTGGATGGTTGGCTGATACTTTGAGAACTGAAATATTTCTGTTGAAAAAAAATGAAATTCCTCCCTTTATGGTTGAATGCAGGTTTCCTCAGATTCCTGTTAGACTAGAGCAAGTCTTTGAAAGGCATAGGGAGTAGACAAAAGTAGCGTATCTGAAATCAAATTAAGGGTATTACTCCTGTATGTATGATTCCTTTAAAAAGTATGATCTGGGATTTTGCTTTTTCTTGTTCCTTCCTTGTCTTCCTCCCTCTCTCTTTTGCTTCCCTCCTTCCTTACCTTTCATCCTTTTGTCATTTGTATTATACAGGAGAAGCAGTATGAAGTTATTTTTGAAAGAATATTTTTGCGTGAGGTGCTCTTAATGATACATGAAAAAATAGAGGCTAATCCATGTATGGCTATGTTCAAACTCTTGAAAAGGCAGTATAGCTAATGAATCAAGTGTTACTAACTTTTAAACTTGTGTCTTCTTAAATCAGGCCGATTGTAAGGCATTTTGTTAAACCAAGTGGCTTATATTTCTTGACATCGTCAGAGGTATTTGATATGTTTGAAAATGTGGTCTTTAACCAGAAAAGGAGTGACTACATAAATCCTGAATCGTTATTTAATTACATTATTGGTATAGGATTGATAGAAAGTTTTTGCTAGTGGTTTTTGTTTTTGGCGATCTTTGTTTTCAAAAAAGAAAAATAATTAACATTTTTTAAGAGTGTGATTTAAAAAAATATCTCAGGTGTACCATTTTGTATGGAGAAATATACTTGAATATATTTGCAATTGAATTATAGAGCATATAATATTTCATATTCACGTGGGACTCAAAGAGTATGATGGTAATCCTTGTTTAAGTGAAAGGAGATCGAGGCGTCATCTCCGTAATCACCATCCTGCTCTCAGGCGTGCAGGGATGCATCGGTTGGACACCCCAGAGGAACACCAGGGTACTGAGGCTGACTGTTAGCATCATACAGAAATAACCAGGAGGCTGAACAGAGAAAACTTAGAATTTTATGATATGAAAATTCCGTTGTCAGATTTTGTGAGTTTGACCTTTTGGTGCAGGAACAGTGTCTCGGCGCCGGCTGCGCCCAGACTGCCCCTCGGGCACCGCGCTGCGCGTTGGCGCTGCCGGGTAGATGCTCACCCCGCCGAGGCTGGTAGGAGAACAAGTGCATTGCGGGGTGTCTTACAGGTTTGTTCAGAAATGTTAACGATTTTGGAGATTTTTCCTTATGAAATTTTGAGGTGGCTAAGTTTGCTGTTTTTATAAGATAGGAAGAATTTTCAGAAAGCTCTGTCGCATGAAAGGCTTATGGATGAATGAAATGTCTAAAGAGTAAATGCAGTTTATAAAGATTATCTAGTTAATTTAATGAATGCTAGACCACGCAAATAATATACAGAGATTTGATTTATGATACAGTCTGGTCTCTCTGACTTGGCTTTGTGTTCTTTAAAAGTTTTCAACATTTATTGGCTTATAAAGAAAAAACTCAAGGAAGGTCTGGTTCTTTCTAGTATGTGTATTAGCTTCTGGTGTATTTCCCTCTTAACAATTTGAAAGTTAATACTTGTTTTTGAACATAAACTAACAGCTTTTGTGAGCATCGTCAGTGAGCAGCAATTCGCTCCTGCTTCACCCTGCACACATTTATCACACTTCAGCTGGTGAATGCCCCCGCGCACTTGAACGAGAATGCCCCTTTTCCCACAGGCCGTCATGGCCTGACCTTGTGTTGGTTAGATGTGATGATACCTCCTTCTCCTACATCGGGCAGGTGCAGGCTCAGGGATGCCTGGAAGGACGTGGGAGTTGGCACTGACTGATCTTTCAAAAGCCAAACCTTAATAACAGACTTTCACTGAATGACAAGCCAAACTTCAATGTGCTTCTAGTACATATATATATGTAGGTGTTCCTGCACTTAATTTGAGAGTCTTTTAGCATAGTTTAATATATAATCGGAATGTAAATAGGTAAACTTGGATTTAAAAAAGTTTTTAGAGGAAAAATCATTTGTGACACATCAGTTATTAGGCTAACATTCGCTTTGTACCAGGTACTATGACAGATCCTCTGCCCATAAGGGTCCCTTGTGCTTAGGAATCATGGAACACATTTCAGTTGGAGGTGGGAGCACATGTGTAAACAAATGGTGCAGTGGATGTTTATGGAAAAATTTTAAGATATCCATTGACTTCAGGGCATCTAAGAAGAACAGAAAACACTCTCTGCTTAATAGCAAGCACAGTAATGACTTCACTTGGCATTGATATTCCGAGGTTGTCAGGTCTAAGTTTGTGTCCAACTCTTCTCTCCAGAGCTCCTGACTCATGTAACTGCTCCGGGTGTCTCTCCTGCATACACCTCCCTGTCTCCCATTTATCCTTGTTAGTGATAAGTGACCCCATTCTCCTCGCCATCATCCTGGGAATTTAGGCAGCCCCTCTTTACGCCTTTGAATTAAGAGGTAACCAAATTCAGTTTATTTAGGATGTACAATCACTTCTGAGATGAAATTTGGAAGATGTACTGCCTCAGAGATTACTGTGCATGTTAACATAAAAGCTCTTGCATTTTAAAAATGTACTTGATTAAAGGTCCCCCCCATTTATTTTGTATTTATGCCCACTACCATTTAATGGAACATTATTTGAGAAAAGCTGATGGATATAGCAATTGATACAATTCTTTTTGTTGTTGTTGACATGGACTTGTTTAACAACTGAAATTGTTTTTTAACAACAGAGATAGGTTAGTCACTTTAAAACTTGAAGTAATTCTAGCACATACAGAACAGTAACTCTTTGAGGATGTAGCCTTAGAAATTTATTTTAAATTGTGCCGATTTGTTTATGTTGTCATCATATTTCTTATACATACGAATTTAACTGCTTAAAACCATTTGATGTGGCAGTTTTTAATCTTAAATTCTCTAACTCATTTTAAAATGTGAGTTTTGCAGTGCAAAGTTTTCATACTTCAGTAATCACAGGAGTATGGCTTTTTATTACAGAACAATTAGAAACCAGATCTGTAAATTAAACAACAAAAACAGTTTCTTTAATCCCATTTGCATGCAGGGTGCATTGGAGGGGTCAGAGGGCCAGTGCATTTCTGTATTTTGGTGCATGGTGCCAGTTTGGGCCCTTCTGAGATTGTCTTCACAGGGTGCTGGGTGTCTGGTCTTTCTCTGTACTTTTCCTCCCGTAGCCCTCATTCATTTTTATAAGCCCAAGTGGGTCTGATTATTCTCTCAATAATTCAGTGAATTTATTATGTTTGGTGAATGGTAAATTCAGTGGATTTATTTTTGCTTTATGGTTTTGTACTTTTCTCTCTGTTTATTAATACACAATCACTGAAAACTGTGGAAATTTATGAAAACACAGATAAGTAGAAGGAGATATTTCTGAAGTTCTACTGCCCATTATACTGTGGCATGTTCTCTTCTAGTTTTTTTAATTTTTATGCTATTTATGATTTATTGAGATCATCCTCAATATCCATTCAGGTCGGTATACTTAGATGGAATTTTTTTATATTGTATATATCTTATATATATTGCCCATCATTATACAACATTTCCCCATGTCATCAAAAACTTACTAATTATAGGGCTCTGCTGTCACTTTGAACTTGGAGCAAATCTAGAGCATTCAGAACTATAATATTTTGAGGGTGAATTACTTTAGAAATTTGTTTTAAAGTGTGCTGATTTGAGACTGTTACATTGTATGATAATTTCCTAGTTAAGTTAGATACTTCTTATAAGACATTGATTTTTTTGACTATTCTCTTTGCTTTAATTTTTAAAAGATTTTATTTATTTTCTAGAGGGGGGGGGGAGAGAGGGAGAGAAACATTGATGTGCAAGAGAACCATCCATCTGTCCCTCGAATGCCCACACCTGGGCATGCGCCCTGCCTGGGAATCGACCTGGTAACCTTTCAGTGTGCAGGCTGTGCTCAACCCACTGAGCCACACCTGCGAGGACACTATTCACTTTTAAAAGTACTAACATTTGTGCATAAATGCTTGGTTGTATGATAAATTATTTTTCGTAATTGGTTCCTAGGAGTATACATATTGTGTCATAGGGTTTGAAAATGTTTTAAGGTCCTCAATACAGCTTTTCAGAAAGCTATTTGGTAATTAATAAGTACTAGTGTATACTCACTTGACATTACATGAATGTGTATCTTTTAATAATATCTTTGTGAACATTGAGTATTATAGTTAAAAATAAAATCTCTAATTCAAAAGAAGAAGCTCCTATTTTAGAAAATACAAAAATGACAATGTAGTGGAAAAAGTTCAAGTGAATCACAGATGCATGAAGTAAGTGACAAACCTAATAGTCTGGTGGGTGTTCTCCCCCCAGAATTCTTTCTTTCTAGCAAATGATTTTCAGTTCATGCTTTATGGAGTTTGCAAGTGTTGCGTACCAGTTTTTTTGTCCCAACTAGTTGGATTCTCAAGGGCGGGGAGGTAATGGCCTATCCTTTTTGTATGCCCTGTGTATGTGTAGCAGGGTTCCTGTGATGTGCGACGTTTTTAATGAATACTTGCAAAAAGAACAGTTTTTGCTCTCCTAGTAATTCCTAAAAATCACAATGTCTGCTTCATAAATTATTTCAGGTGGTTTTAAGAATTCCTCATTGTTTTTCATTTTCTTTTTAAAAATGTTTTTTGTATATATTTTTAAGATTTTAATTTAAATTTTTGATTTTTAGAGAGGGAAAGGGAGGGAGAAAGAGAAACAGTGACTGGCTGCCATTTGCACGCACCGTGTGACCCGGGACCGAACCTGCAGCCCAGGCCTGTGCCCTGCCCGGGAGTCAACGGGCTGCATTTGGGGTTTGCTGTATGACACCATACCAACTGAGCCACACTGGCCTGAGCTTTTTAAATGTCTCATATTTTTTTATTTACATTTCTAATTTCTAAGTGGAAGCAAGTAATAATTACATCATATATCTCACATAAGAGAACATGTGATATTTACAGAAAAGATGATGGGAAACCTGACGTGAGCTACATTAGAAAGTTGAGTTTCTTAGACCTTAGTGCCTTTATTCAAAACCCAGGGGAAAACAAATAGATTCGTATTCATTAGTTTAGATTTTAGGGGTACTACTAAATGTACCCCCCAAGAATGTTTTAGTTTGGGGAAGATGACAGCAGGGTATACTTTTTGAATCTCCACTGTTTTCTCTAAAAACAGACAGTAATCGATGGACAGCAAAACTAGAAACTCCTGGATACCTTTTGCAAAATTAGGTAACCCGTATTCCCACAAACCTAATACAGGTAGGTGGAGGCAGATCCCAAGTAACTTTGCAGTGTCAACGTTTGTACTGAAGGATGCAGAAAGAAGCAGTAGAGTGTCTTCAGGTGGGCCCTAGACCAGCAGGGGATCTCAAGATAGCCCAGAAAGACCCCCTGAAAAGTGGGAAGCAAGTCTGAGAACAGCCAACCGAAACTGACAGTTTTGAGTTCCCAGGATACTAGGAGCTCACAGTGACTTCTGTGGGGCTGAGCTTATCTGGTCCTTGTGAATTTTCAGAACTAAACAGTTGAAGCACCTGTCCCTGTTAAGGCCGCCCGCCCCCAGCCCAAGGAAACACTGCTGGGAAGAGAATTCAAATTAAGCCCTTTGGAGACAGTGAGGGCCTAGGAGAAAAGGTCCAGCGAAGTGGGGAAGGTGAAAGAAAGCACAGCATTCACTGGGCTCCGTATCCTTGCAGTATCCTTCGTGAAAACAGAAGCGGACTCTTACTGAAGCCAGAAAAGCTGCTCCAGTTCCCCAGAAGTTTTTTATTTTACACAAAAATGAGCAATAAGCAAGGATCACGGTCAAATTCCCATAGAGTTTTTGTAAGAAGGGAATAAGGAACAGAATAATGTTCCTGCAGGCCATGAAAGCATGTCAAGAGAGAAGTGTCTATAAAACACATGAAAACTATACCCTGATATTTCAAAACAGACCCAAAGAAATTTAGAAAATTTCAACGAAAACATCATGAATCCAAATGAGGAAATCTTAGAAATGTGGTAACTCAAGAATGGGAAATAAAAGGAAAATAGTCATTAAAAAGTGCAACCTGAACTAGAAGAAACATGAGAGTAAAAAAATAATAGGACATTTCTTTAGTGAGACAGAAGATGAAAAGGAGAAAAAGTAAACAAAATGAATGATAAAATGAGTGATATTGAAAAATAAACATTCTGTAGAAAGTAGCAATTAATAAAAACAAGCAAAGAAGTTTCAACATACAAACTATGAATCCTTGAAGAAGAACAAAAGCAATGAAAAACTTAGTAGATACTAATAATTATAACTCTAGTAAATTTCTTGAGATTAAAAAAAATGCACTGCACTTGAAAAAGGCATGTTGTGTACTTGGAGAAGTTGTTCCTGAAATGACCGACGTGTAGACATACTCTAAAAATTAGTGGACTGTAAATAAAAGAAGATTCTTAGGGTATCGAGCAAAGAACCCAAGTAATTCTTAAGGTAAAGAATATTAGGGTTATGTGATTCTGATAGCATTGTTTTCTGCCAGATGCAGTGGAGTAACTTCTGATACACTCAAGGGAAACAAATGAGAGCCAGAAGTTTTACATCCAGCTAAGTTGAACAAAGTATAAAGACAGACAAAATGTTATGAAGATGAGGATGAATTTGTGGACTACTTTTTCTTTGAGCCGCTTTTTAAGGACTCCACTAGAGAATACACTTTGGCCGCCAGGGACTGCCTGCAGTGGCATTGATGTAGGGGAACGTTAGCTAGGCACTTGGAGAACTTAAACCAAGTGATAGTTCCGAGGGAGTGGAATATGTAATGGTTATGTTCTCTGCAATGAAGATACATTATAAATAAAATAAAAGTAGAATAAAGTTGCTGATTCGTAGTTATTAGCAGGAAGTAAACAAGATGTATTTCTTCAAATGAGATGCTTGGAGAAGAGGAAAGGGAGGGAGAGAACTTACTGGTTAAATTTCATTGATATTCCCTAGGAGGGGAAGTCAAAGGGTTTGTGGTAACCACGAGAACAAAAAACGAAGTTCCAAACTTTGTTTTCTTCACACGGGGAGGAAGACGCACATGAATGGCGATAGCAGCTCACAGTGCATGTCCTGCAGAGTGTGCACATCACGCGTGCCTGGTCTGGTCGACGGGCTGTTTTTGTTACTGTCTTACCCTCCCAGTTGTTACCCTACTATTTATACATGTTTGGGGCTTGCGTTTTCTTACCGAGAAATTGACTTGTCTTCTGCAATTACACATTAAAGTTTCAACTTTTATTTCTTCTGCCTGCCTGAATATCAGACTTCACGCAGTCATTCTGAAGTCATATCTAACTTTACATGATTTAGAATTTTTGTTGAATGACTTGTATTAGACATTGGAATTGTGCTGATTTTTTTCTTACTGGAATTGTTCACAAAGGAATTTCAGGAGCAGGGTAGGTAGGGAAAAGTGTGACAGAAGTAGATAGTTTTTCTGGGAACCAAGTTAGCCATTTGGTTAACATTTTGGTTTTTTTCATACTGATGTGCTTGACGTGATTATGCAACATCCATTTTTACATGAAGGTAGTAGAGACATATTTTGTTACAGTTATGTAAATTTATTGTTGAAAGATACCCGAAATACTTAAGCTCTCCTTCTTGCCCATTAAATAAAACATAATATGGTTATAATTTGTTCTCTGAAGGTGGGGACTTTTTCCTACTCCCTCACCTTTTTAATAGGTACTGTGTGTGTGAATATTTAAAAAAATTTACAGAGCATAAAATTTATGCATTTTTTTAATGTTTGAGTTTTTAGTGAATTTAGAGTTACGCAGCCATCACCACCACAGTCCAGTTTATATATTTTTAATTACAAATAATTCACGTTGGGCTCTGCCTCTCTGTCACCGTTTGCGAGCAGCCAGGGTGTAGAGGGCAGTCGGGCGGCTCGGCGGGCTGTGGGTGGGCACGGAGGCAGCTGCGGCAGAATGTTGGATGTCGGCTACCGGAGTATTTAGCCTAATTGGCCAGTGAGCAATCTCCACCTCCGTGTGTGAGCACACGGGAGTGCTGTGAAGAGTGAGGACTTCGCGCTCCCGAGTTACGTCGATCCACGTGACTATCCCTTACCTGATGTGGCCCACGTCAAGAACCTTTCTGCCAGCCAGAAAGCCTTGAAAGAGAAGAGCCTCTGGAGTGGTCTATTGATTGATGAGAAAGTTGAATTGTATCGAATTAAGTTCAAGAGAGCTTTGCTGAAATGAACGGGAGCACGAGGGAGTGAGTGGAAGGCGGTTGTGGGTGCTGCCCTGTTTTTCATCGGCTTCACTGCTTTCATTCTGATCTGGGAAAAGAGATGAGCATTTGGCCCCATCCCGCACACCTTTGAAGAGGAGTGGGTGGCCAGGTAGATCAAGAGGCTGCTTGACATGGAGGTCAGGCCGATCCAGGGCCTCTCTGCCAAGTGGGATTAGATAAGAACCAGGGGAAGAAATGAGAACACACCATTCTCGTATCTGAACCTCACCTTGTTCTGTCATTTCATTGCAGTTCAGCATATTTACTGGAAACTGTTATGTTGAAGTCCTATTGCTAATAAGTGAGCACTTGAAAAAATTCAAGTTCACTTAGCTCTTCTGTAATTTTTTAGTTTGTATATTGCCTGCTATTTTATGTGCACATGGCTCCTTCAGGCAGTAGTTAAGAAAAATGGGGGTCATATTTTGCTGCCTTTTTATAGCCTCTGAAATGTAAACATTTCTTTATCATTAATGTTCTTTTATAGCATATTTTTAATGTCTAATTATTCTGCAAATCAGTTGCTACTTAACCCCATTGCTAATTAGGTCATAAATAATGTTTAAGTGAACACTTTGTGGCAGTCTTTGTGCTGATCTTTGATTTGTTGCTTTAAGTCCAATTCGTAGAAGTTGCAGTTGTTCAGTTAGAAGATACGTGTGTATTTTCCAGACTTTCTGTACATATTTTCAAATGCCTTTTAAAAGTATAGTGTATGATTCCTTAGTAGCTATACATCAGAGTTTTCTCATACTCTAGAATTCTGGGTACTTAAAAATGTTTGCCAATTTCATAAACAAAACATAATATTTTAATTTTCATTTGAATATTAGTACAATAGAAAGTTTCCCATGCTATTAATATTTTCTGTGAATTTCCTTTTAATATTCTTAGCTGATATTTCTCTTGGGTTTGTTATTTCTTGTTCATTTATTAGAGTTCCTCACTGAACCCTCACTCTCTGCCAAGAACTATTCTGAATGGTCCATATTTATTAACTCATTTTCTCCTGATGATGACTCTGAGATGGGGGTGATGATTAACCCAGGTTAGGTAGCCTGCCCCAAGCCACAGCTAGTAAACGATGGAGCGAGGATGCAGACTCGGGAGCATGACTCCTGACTCCGAACCATCGCATTCCTGCTGTGTTTCTTACTGCTAGTATGTTTTCCAGTTTGCATTTGTGCTTTAATTTTTCTCATAGTATCATTTTATACAGGAGGTTTAAGTTTTTGTGTGGAGGGACTAGATCTTATTTTTACTACTGTAATGCCTGGAACATAATTGACTCTCAAATATTTGTTGGACAAATGAAAATAAACCCATTAACAATCTGTTGATGGTGATCTTTTATCTTGGGTATTTCTTTTAAAGGGATTCCCAAGGGTTTCATAAATAATTTACCCTTTGGTTTTGATAAGATACAATAAGCTTATCTGTATTAGCTTTTCTGGAAAGTCTGTGGAAGTAAGTACTGCTTTAAAAAGGAATGAAAAGGAACATGTGCTCTTAAATGAGCAAATATGAGTTGTGAAGAATGTGTATTATTGACCGTGATTTGAATTGCAGATTCACATGAAACAAAATATTTGTTTTGGTTCTAGGAATAATTTGATGGAGTTTGGTTTTTGGAGTTTTAGCAGATGGATAGATTTGTCCATTGTTTAAAAAACTTTTTGAATAAATTTTGGTTTGCTTTAAGAAGGCACGTTAAAAGGGAAACCCAAATGAAGAAAGCTGATGTAAAAAAGTTGTTATTGTTAAAGGTTTGGGTAGTGTGGATCATCAGCTCCTCCAAAAGTGCAAAAAGTTTACTTTTTAGTGTTTTTCTCCCTTTTCCTTCCTAGTGGTCCCTCTTTAGATTGGTTGAAGCTTGTATATCAGTTAATGCTGATCTTTTAAAAAGTATAGAGTTCCATGTTTTTAATAGATCTGTGTTAGAGATTACATTAGAGAAAAGCACAAATACGTTTAACTTTCATTTTTACACACCATGCACAAAATACACTCACTACACAGAATCCAGTACTCAAAAAGCAGACACTTGAAAATATCAGTATTTATTTTGCTAATGCAAAAAAGCAAAAAAAAAGTTGTTGAATGCTTGCATTTCTGTAACCTGTGGGTTACATACAACTACTGCTTTTTTCTTCATAGTCATAGTTCTGATAGTCATACTGATAGTCATAGTTCTGATAGTCATACTGATAGTCATAATTCTCAGGTTAATGCTCAGCTGACAGGTTAAATTTAGATTGTAGCTTTCTTCTATATTAAACATTAATTACTCAATTTTCATGCATATGTTAATAAAATTTAATCCATTCTGGAAGTAAAAAATAATCAGTTTTCCTTTTCCTCACACCTTAGTGGTAAAACCCCTTTTAAGATTTAGCTTTTAAATTTTTCTATTGGTTACTTCAATTGCATTAAATACAGTAATGTTTTTTTAGCTGTTTTATTACTTAAAAAACTAGTGACTGTCCTCCCTGAAAGATGAAATCAAATAACATTCTGTGCTACCTTCTCCATGCCAGTTTTTATCCCCTTCTAAAAGTTTTTCTGTTGAGAATAGTCATGGGGATGTAAAGTACAGCATAGAGAATATAGTCAATAATACACCAATAGAGTGTAACTATGTATGGTATCCGACAGGTACTAGATTTATCAGCATGATCACTTAGTTATATGAAGTCTAATTTCTGGAGTGTACAGCTGAAACTAATACTGTATGTCAACTGTAATGAAAAAATAAAAAAATGATTTAAAAATAAAAATAAGTTTTTCTGTTATTAAAATTCTCTAAACTAATCTAAACGTCTCTTAGCAGTGTGAATTAATTATAACATTATCTAAATAAAGGCTTGATCAGTCAACTTTTGTATTTCCATGATACCTGAATGAAGGAGAAGTGTATTTAATATTACTTAAAATTTTTTATTTATTGATTGATTTCTAGAGAGAGATGGAGGGGGAGGGAGAAAGAACATCGATTTGTTGTGCTATTTATTTACGCATTCATTGTTTGATTCTTACCTAGTCCCTGACTGGGAATCAAATCTGCAGCCTTTGTACATGGGGTTGACGCTCTTACCACCAACTGAGCTTCTCGGCCAGGGTGCCATAATGTTCTAAGTGCAGTTTTGGTTTGGGAGGGGAGGGGGGATAAGGATAGGAGCATTTCCCAAACATGAATTACTTGATCCACAAACATACAGTTCAGAAAACTTTGTTTATAATCCAGATTTTAACATTTTACCTTCTATTTTTCTAAGTAGACATAATTGAGAAGGAGGGAAAATGCATTAGGATGGTTCTTAAATTGGAGGCTATAGACCTCTACTGGGTGTATTTACTCTTTTGTAAAAGATGTCCAGTTAAACAATATGGTGGCAGCCTCACTTTATAGATTAAGGAATTATAAACTTGACCAAACTGGTTTCTCAGAGTTTAAAAAGGTTTTTTTAAGATTGGATGGCTTCAAAATAAGAAATGAAAATACATTTTATCCACTTCGCATTTTTAAAAACTTTAACGCTACATTGTATCTCTTCCTAAAATGCAAAATTGTATGGTATGAGTTGTCATTTGAGATAATGTTGGATGATTTATTACTTGCATAATAATGGCCTGTTATACATTGAGAGGATAGAGGCTGTTTATGTGTCTAAACCATCATTAATGCAGATGAGAAGTTAGCAGTTATTTATTCTGAATGTATTCTTATAATGTCGGAGAGAAAATGTAGTTGGAATACTGTATTTTTAAAAAGTTAATGACTATTTATTTGGAAAACTTATTAGGAATTCTAAAATACATATTTTATGTAACAGCGATTCTAATTTAGTGGGCTAACTATTTTTAAATGTTTTAGATGTTTAATTTCTGATTCTAAAAGTAGTACTCATTGGTATTTTCCTAAACTCCACAATATAAGTAAGTAGCTTTTAAAAGCATTGAGGAAAAACTGAACCACATTTAAATTTAGGGTGTTTTATCCCAGAGCATCTGTTGCTAGACAGAAGATGTTTCCTTGTGTTTCCAGGTCTCAAAGGAAAATAAGAGTGCCAAGGATTTAATTTTTTTCCTTTTCAAGGATGGCAAAATTTTGTTATATGAGGAATGTTTAGGAGGTAGACCAGGAATCAGTCCTGGATTACATGGAAAGTTCCCTGTTTGCTACTACAGAAGATTGGAAGACAGGATGGGTTAGGATTGCTTTCTCAATGTGGAGGGGATAAGAAAGAGAAGCTTGAACTTGGGAGCACTAATGAAAATATTAAAGATTTATGGGCAAGAGTGTGAATGAAATTGTTTTAAAAAATTGTTCCCTTTTATTTCTTTTCATGCCTTTATCTGTAGGAATTAAAGGGGGCTTGTTAGGGTTCTAAGAAGTTCAGAAACATGCCAAATGACATAAATAAACATTGAGTCTTTTAGGGAATGGATTAAATTGCTTTGGGTTAGAGAGTGATTTTCAAGCTTTCCTGAAGCCTTGGTTAGTAAATACTGTGGATAATGGTATGGAGAATGATCTGAATAAATCTTTTTTAAACGCTCATATTGAAGTATACAAGGTCTGTCCAGAAAAAGTCCAGCCATTGTTGGTACAGTGAGACCAGTCTGTGCGACATCGATGGAACCTGGCAGCCGAGGAGACTGGACTGGAATGCACGTGGCACGTGCGTGAACAATGGCGACGTCACTGCACTAGTCAGTGCGGGCGGTAGACGCCATTGAGTGAGCATGTGCACTGTGTGGCCGTCTCACTCAAAATGACTGAGCGAGTGGAGCAACAAATCTGCATCCGGTTTTGCTTAGGTGAGCTTGAACTTCCTTTGTGGAAACTATTCGGGTGATTTAGAAGTCTGTAGCTATGGGCAACTGGCGATTGGCAGCTTCATCATGAAAATGTGCCCGCTCACGCATCATGTCTTGTGCAGAGTTTTTTGGCAAAACATCAAATCACCCAAGTGACTCAGCCCCTTGTAGCTCAGATTTGGCTCCCTGAGACTTCTGGCTTTTCCCAGCACTAAAATCACCTTTGAAAGGGAAGAGATTTCAAGCAGTCGATGAGATTCAGGCACATGCAATGGGGCAGCTGATGGCGATTGGGAGAGCTAAGGTCCCAAGGTGCCGATTTTGAAGGGGACTGTGGCTTCATTGTCCTGTGTACATTGTTTCTTGTATCTTGTGTCTTTTTCAATAAATGTCTCCATTTTTCGTATTACATGGCTGGATACCTTTTGGGTAGACCTTGTATGTTCATGTGAAAACAGACCAGGAGACTTTACTGATGCCTGACTGGTATATTGAATATTCATAGGTACTCTTAAAAGATAATTTGGGAGGGCTTTGATTTTTGTCTGTGGGATCTTCATCTCACGTGCTGTTTTTCTAAATGTAAAGTTTTTGGTTTAGACCACAGGTGGCAAACACAAGGCCCATGGGCCAAATCTGACCCTCCGCCTTGTTTTATCCGGCCTGGCACCTTATTTCCACCCGGCAGCAGCACGGAGCTCTTGCTTAACTGTTACGGAGCAGTTACATGTATACAGTCCTAAAATTACATTCAGCCCTTTGAAGGCAACCACGAGGCTGATGTGGACCCTAGTGAAAATAAGTTTGACACTCCTGGTTTATAGAATGAGGGGTTACTGTTAGATGATATTTAAAGTTTCTTTTAGCTTAAAGTTCAGTTATTGATCCTTCTCTGTCTTCTGAGGAGCTGACTCCAGTTTGGTTTCATTGGACTTTAAGTGGTTTCGTCTAGAATACCTGAGTAGAGAGAACGTGAGAAGAAATTAGGAGACAAGTGTCGGTGGTGAGTGCTTAGAGACGGTGGCAAAGTGGCTTCAGTTTTCTGCAGGTGGAAGATAACTGGCAGTCGTAGAAATAGGGCCAACGTAGTGTTTTCTTTTAATGTAATGATCAGGGTCTGCTCTGTCTTAATTCATTGTATTTTACAAATGTTAGATGTTCTTCTGGAGATATTTACAGACATCTGTGGAAAACATTTAAGAAGCACTACTTCTTGGTGTGGGATGAATCTGTACTTCGTTTAGGAGATAATTGCTAGGATAGGTGGGACTAGTCGATCTATTTTAAAATTAAATTGTATCTTTTATAAAGATAAAATTATAAGGCACAAATGGGAACTGTGTCTCCTTGACATGTTTCAAAGCATTTCTCTGAATGTGTGAGATTAAGGAAATTCTCTCAACCACTAAGAATTGTCAGAACACTGATGTTCTTTAAAACTATCTTTGTAGCTGTTAGTATGTACTGACAGTTTTTTTGTTTTATGAGAAATCTTGCAGAAATGCAGTATGCTTATATTATGCCTATATCTTAGTTTAATTTGGTTCCAAGAGATGAGTGTTATTTATGTGGTCTCAGTTTATATATTCGAAGACTTATAGGTTAATACTTAACTTGGCTTTATTATTTTAAAATTATTTTTGAAATTATATGTTAACATACATCATAATAAAAAAATGAAATGTTATTTCTCTTCAGCCTGATAAAGCGTGAGACTCCCAGTGAGCCATGTGTTCTCTTACGCCCACCTTTTATTTAGTCTTTTCATAGTAGAGTAAAAATGCTTTGTGGGATTTGTCTATAATGTAATGTTTGAGAATCTGTTTGAATGCATAGAAAGACATTTACAGAATGCTTCCTTTTGAGTCGTTGGGGGGAAAAGTTGAATGTTGATTGCAGCTTCTGTTAGTAAAATATATCTATATAGTAAAAAGTTAAAATTACAACAACTGCGGGACTTTCACTGTGTTCTGTGTGTATTATCATCGGATTGGTTTTGGATTGAAAAGTAGAGTATGATTCTAATCCTTTACAGTTGCTGTTAATTTTGCTCTAAACCTGAAAGCGTTAACAGCGACTTGAAAATGTGACAAAGCTCAATTTCATTTCTTGTTTATTGCTTGTTTTCCTATTGGACAATTGGAAGTAGCCCTGCCCTGGCAACTAAAATAGGCTATTTGCATAACCTAGTTTGATTGGCTAGCATTCCGACTAACAGTTCCAATCATATGGTGTAGGTTTAGTGGTAGGCTATGCTAATTAGCCGCTGTTGCTGGGGTTCAGGATGGTTTCCCGTGTGCTGTTCTGCTGCATTGTGTTGCCTGGTGAGAGACATTGATAAATGAGTGTTTAATGATCTGCAGCAGTTCCCACTCACTGCGGGCAGGCGGATTTTAGAACAGAAGTGGAAATAAGGATTTAATTGCTCTGTTAAATACCTGTAACCAGAATATGTGTATTATATTGTAGAAGTTAAGTTGTATAAAATCTTTACCTAATGAAGTACTTTATAACATAAAAGGGAAACACTTTAGCTTTGTCTCTTAAAATATAACTGAGCAGCACAATGTACAGGCTTTTACAAACTTTGTTCAGTAAAACTGATCTTTTTTCCCCAGGTTAGAAATAGTACCATTGCATAAAGTAGCATATTTGATTTTTTTCATGATTTTGGCCTTTTGTAAAGGTACATTTTGTTTTTAACAAATTTGTGCAAGCTTTTGCACAGAATTTATCTTGTATTGCTCATGTGATCTAGCAAGTAGGAGCATAAACTTGAAACCTTGTTTATGATCTTCTGTTCATCTGGTTGTTATTTACCACCTTCTGCTATTGTTACTTTTCAAATTTAATCAGATGTTTTAAGTATTGCTTGTACTGTTTTATCTTTGGTTTAAGTCTGTAGTGGGTACTGTTAGGTGGGAGATTCTGTAGGAAATGCGGAGCTTAGTGCTTTTGTTCAAGGAATGTAAGAGGTGAACAATAAGCACACGCAAAGTTAAATAAGAATGTAAGACAACTATACAGAAAGTGCCATAAGGATTTATCTGGAAGAGTGTCTGGGAAAAAAGAAGCTACCAAGGTGTTTTGAGGACATGGGCATGGGAAAGGCTTAAAGAGGAAGCCCATAGAACCTGTGTGAAGGTTTTAAATATGGTTTAGGATTCAGATAGCTGGAGAGTAACAGAAAGGAATAATGTTTTAGTGGGAAGAATAGGTGATAATTGAACCACAGTCATATTTCTGGTATTACTTAGTTATCCAGCATGGCAGGTGGTCATGATGATGATGAAGGCTCCCAGCCTTCCAGATGCTTCAGTGCCCAGGCTTCCGTGCGAACTGGCATCATTCCTTTAAAACAAGAACTGCTGTGTTACTGTTCTAACTCGCCTTCTCTTTGGCTTTTCTTCACTTGATTTTGTGGCAGCCAGTTCTCTTCACTTTTCGTGTCTACTGGTGAAGACTTTTTAACTTCCCTTCATCACTTTCTCCGCCTTAAAGCCCTGGAATACAGGATAGCACCAAGATAATTCACGTGAATTTAGATGTCTGTATCAAGGTTTCTAAAAATTTAATTGTTCTTTCTTTTATTCAAGGGCCTAGTAGAAAAGCTAATTGGACAATCTTACAGCCTTGTGAATAATGAAAACAAAAGTCAAACTTTAACGTTTGATTATTAATTTTATTTTCCTAGGTATATATACTTAAGAAGTATTCTAAAACAAATGTATAGAATCACTTCATTGTACCATGTAGTCAAAAGGCCATTGACTCCTGCACTCAAGACATTGATAATTCAGTGCAGGTGGATAAGATATTTCTTAACTCTGTCACATTGTGGAATATCTATGCTACGAGAGAGATGGAAATTCAGAAGAGGGGCATTTTTGGATTAGGACTAGGTAAAGATTCTTGTGAGAGTGGTATTTTACATGGTCTTGGGAATGGGGTTTTGACAGGGGGTTCTGGAAGGCTGCAGTTGTAGAAGATGCTGTACCAGGCGAGGTGGAGGCCCCCGTAGAAAACTTAGTTTACTGAGTTTGATGGTGAAGGAGACTGTTGTTAAGGGCCATGAAGAGCGGAGAACGTAGACTTTGAAGTTTTTCTTGTAAAGAGTGGGGAATTTAAAAATTATTTATAACAGTGTTTTATAGTGTTTTTAGAACAACATGCCTTCTATGAGTGCATGTAAGTCTGTTTTGTTTGTTTATTTGTTTAGAAGACTATCTATCTATTTATTTATTTATTTATTTATTTATTTATTTATTTATATCTGGAGAGGGGAAGGGAAGGAGAAAGAGGGGGAGAGAAACCTCAGTGTGTGCTTGCCCCTTTCGTGCCCCCTGCTGGGGACCTGGCCCACAACCTGGGCGTGTGCCCTGACTGGGAATTGAGTCAGTGACCCTTCGGTTCACAGACCAGCACTCAGTCCACTGAGCACACCACCCAGGCTGTTTATAAATTTTAAGAGGCATTTCTTCAATTTTTAAAATATGAAAATATGATATTGAATAATTTCAAGATATTTGGTGTAAGCAACTGGAAGGTTTGAGTTGCCATCACATGAGGTGAAATACACTGTGGAAGAACCAGGTATTTGGGGTGGGTGGGTATATCTCAAAAAGGTCAAGTTTTGGGAGGATTTAAAAATTTTTTCGGTCAGCTTTATTGTATTATGAGCGGCATACAATAAGTTGACATATTTCAAGTGCGTGATTCGGTGAATTTGGCACATAACACATATGAAGCTTTTCACCACAATCAGAATAATGAACATATCTACCCGCTCCCCAATTTCTTTGTACTTCTTTGTAATTTCGCTTCCTGTTACTCCTCTCCACTCAGTCCCTCAGTGACTACTGATCTGCTTTCTGTCACCTTTTCCAGAATTTTACATAATTGGAATCGTATAATATAATATCTGGCCTTTTTTTTTTCCTGGTTGTTTTTCATTCAGCGTAATCACTTTGAAATTCACCCATGTTGTAGCACATACCATAATTCATTTCTTTTATTACCGAGTAGTATTTCATTGTGTGGATATACCACGGCTTATTCACTCGTTTGCTGAAAGGGTGGGGTTGTTTACAGTTTTTGGTTGTTACAGAGTTGCCATGAATATTAATGTACGAGTCTTTATGTGGATGAGTGTTTATTTGTCTTGGGTAAACACCTAACAGTGGAATGACTGGACCGTATGGCAGGGGTATGCTTCACTTTTTAAGAAGCTATTGAATTATTTTCCAAAGTGGTTGTGCTATTTGTCACTTCTACCTGCTGTAGAGAAGAGTTTTAGTTTCTCTCCACCTTCCCATAGTTGGTGTATGTGGTCAGCCTTTTTAACTTGGCCATTCTAATAGATGTGCAGTGATATCTCATTGCATTTCCTAGTGATTAATGATGTTGAGCATCTTGCATGTGCTTATTTGCCTTCTGTAAGTCATCTTTGGGGATGTGTTAAAATATTTGCCCAACTATTTTTTTCCTTCTCATTATTAGGCTTTGAGAAATACCTTGTTTTGGATACAAAAGTCCTTTGTCAGGTAGATGCTTTGCAAAGATTTTCTTGGCCTATTTTTTATTCTCTTAAAAGTGTCTTGAAAAACAAATGTTTCCAATTTTTTTGAAGTCCAGTTTATTGATGTTCTTTATGGATCATGCTTTTGGGAAAACTTGTCCAATTGTCCCATGGTCTAAAAGATTTCCTATCTTTTAGTTACTTTTTCCTGCAGATTTTATAGTTTTATATATTACATTTAAATCTATCATCCTTTTGGAGTTGATATTTGTAAATGGTGTTGCAAGGTATAACTAAAAGATCACTTTTTGGGGGGGGCAAATATCTAGTTATTCTAGAACCATTTGGAGAAAGAGTAAGTCCACTGAGAAAGTAAGTCCGTGAAACAAATTTGTGTCTTTGTGGAAAATCAGTCTTCCGTGTGTGTGCGGATCCATTTTGGGACTTTGCATTCTGTTCCATTAATCTATTTGTGTGTGTCAATTCCAGTGCCGTATTGTCTTTATTACTACAGCCTTAAATGAGGGGGGACCGAACAAAGCAGAATTTGCTTATAAAAAATTGTGTATTTATTGTTACATGTTTAAACTTAAGTCACCTTCAGAGTACTTTCCATATGATGCAATACACCTATCGAGACATTTTTTCCACTGCTCAGAAACAGTTTTGAACTCATCGATTTTGATGTCTTTTAGTGTTTCTGTTTTTTTGTTTCACCTTTCCCACATCAACAAAATATTTCCCTTTGAGGACATTTTTCATTCAGGGAAACAAAAAGTCACCTGGCGAGTTACAGTTGTTAATAGGGAGGGTAGGGTAGGGTGGGTGGGGTCATGCTGTTTTTGGTCAAAAACTGCTGACCACTCAGCACATTGTGGGCAGGCATGTTCATGAATCACCCATCATGAAAGGCAAACACAGCAAAAGAGTCTTTAAAAAAATTTCACTGCAGCCAGACACAGCCTCTCACAACAATGCCAGCTGGTACATGGGCACAGATGGGTTCCTAGAACACTCCTAGTGGGGGTACCTATACTACAAGGGGCCTGCCCTTCAGATGATGATTCTTTTTGGGGTCCTACCTCATAATACATTTTGAAATCAGGTAGTGTTAGTTTTACAACTTCTTTTTCAAAATTATGTCTACTTTAGGTTCTTCGCAATTCCATATTGTCAGATCATTTTGTCAGTTTTTATACAAATGCCTACTAGGATGTTGATTTGGATTGTGTTGAATCTATAGATAATTTTGGAAGGAATTGATATGTTAATATTGATTTTTAAACTTTTTTATAGATTTTATTTATTTATTTTTAGAGGGGAAGGGAGGGAGAAAAAGAGGGAGAGAAACATCAGTGTGTGGTTGCCTCTCGTGTACCTCCTAATGGGAACCTGGCCTGCATCCCAGGCATGTGCCCCTACTGGGAATCAAACCAGCGACCCCTTGCTTTGCAGGCCTGCACTCAGTCCACTGAGCCACACCAGCCAGGGCTTAATACTGATTTTTTAAAAAAGAGTCATGCATCTGGTGTACACATAGTATATCTCTCCTATTTAGATTTTTATTTAATTTTTTTAATTAAAAACTTTTTAGCCCTGGCCAATGTGGCTCAGTTGGTTGGAGTGTTGTCCTTGTAAAACTGAAAGGTTGCAAGTTCGATTCCCAGTCAGGTACATGCCCAGGTTGAGGGTCAGTCCACTGTCATAGTACATGCAAGAGGCACCGATGGATGTTTCTCTCCCTCGTTTCCCCGCTCTCTAAAATCAGTAAATGTGTCGTCAAGTGAGGCTGAAAAGAAAACTTTTTAAACACTAGTCTTTCACCTCTTTTGTCAAATTTGTACCTATTTTATATTTTTATACTGCTGTACTGGTTTTTAAATTTCAGTTTCTGGTTGTCGTTGCTAGTACATAGAAGTACTGGTTTTCATATATTGATCTTGTATTCTGCAAGCTCGCTAAAATCACTTATTAGCTGTAATAGCTTTTTGTAATATTTTGAAGAGCTGGGAGGACTTGTTTTTGGAATTGTGCCCCAAGTCTCTCTTCCTTCCACAAGACCGTCTGTAGTACTTGGTAACCAGTGGTTCCTTGAATATGTGAAAGAGGGTGTCCGAGCAGACAAGTTGTACGAAGGAAGCATTTTAGGAAAGATTAATAACTTTAGGACAGACTGTAGTCTTAGGAATCTGGAGCTGGGGAAGCTTTTTAGGAGGTGATTATAGTATGCCAAGCACACAGTCATTTATTAGACAAATGCTTGTTGAGCCTGAGTGTAGAACCCTTCAGTAACTGTTTGGAATGGATAAACCTGTGGAAGTACCAGAATCTGCCTCTGTTCTCATGGAACTCACTGTCTGTGAAGAGGTACGAGGTAAAAGAACAGCGAAGAGGGATATGAGAGAATTTCCTAAGGAACCCTAGGCAGAACGTGGAGAGGGGTTAGCCATGTAGGGTGGGGCACGTCAAGTCTGGGTGAGTGGGAGAGGATTGTTAGTAAAAACGGGAAGTCGGGCAAAGGCATCCTTTTTGGGGGGGTGGAGGTAAATTTGCCCCTAGATAAAATATGTAGAACCCCTAAATAGAAATCCCAGATTGCGGAGCATTCAGAAATGGGGAGTGAAGTGATGGCTCTTGGTCTGGCTTTGCCATGACAGGAAGAGAGAGTAGAGGCGAGGCCAGGGCTTCCCTGGAGAGGGCTGGAGAACTGCGGGCGAGACCGTGCGGGTCATTTCTGTTTTATTCGTGGGGAAACGGGGGCACAGAAAGCGCAGAAAGGTGCCTGAGGACCCTGGGAAGTGGGGGGGGGGGCAAGACTCAAACCTGGGCAGTGTGGCTCCACAGTCCGTGCTTTTCAGCTTACTCTGCATCAGCCGCACTTGTCCCTTGCAGAAGGAGAAAGAGATAAATACAGGGAAACCAAAGCAATGTGTTAAATTTATACAACTTACAGAATCCATATCTGGAAACAGTGGGGCTGTTTATGCTTGGTTAGTAACTAAGGGGTATTCTGCTAGATGTCAGGTCGTTTATGGTCGCGATGAGATACTGTGTGAGGTAAACGACAGATACTTGCTGAGCGTCTATCAGGCCAAGCATTTCTCTGGGTGCTGTGTGTACATTCATGCATGAGACTGAATTCTTGCTGTCATGCTGCTTACATTCTAATGGATGCAGCTATACCATACACATCTAAGAAAGTACATTGTTGGGGAAAGTGCAGTTTTTTCTAGAAGGTCAGAGATGGTTCCTTCAAGGGAGTGCTTTCCTTCAGTTTTGTTTGACTTCTTTCAGATGACCACATACATCTCTGGGATATTCTCGTTTCTAGTGCCAGTCCCCGTCCTGCACAGGCTCTTGCAAATCTGTTCTTGTGTCGTGAACAACTTAGTATTTTTCCCAGCTGGATGAGAGGAATGGCAGTTCGCATGAAAACTCAGGAAGCTGCCTATAATAGCGTGTTCACGTGTAATCGCTGTCCACCTCGTCACAGCCAAGGGACAGGTGGAGGTTAGCACCCTGTCCTTCTCAGGACTGGCACTCTTGACATCCTTGTTATTCGTTTGGGGATCAGGGTTTTCCTGCTTTTATTTTTTTACTTATTATCATTACTAGTTTTTTAATCCTCACCCGAGGATATAGTCTATATAGAGAGAGAAACACTGGTGTGAGCAACATCAGTCAGTTGCCTCCTGCACTCAGCCTGACCAGGGATCCAACCCAAACCCGGGTGTGCGCCCCAGCCGGGATCCAACCCGCAACTTTTGGTGTGTGGGACGGCGCTCCAAGCAGCTGATCCCCCTGGCCACCGTGGGCTTTCCTGCTTTTAAAGAAGTGAGTAGAATTTGCTACCAAAATGCCAGAGGCTTCAGGAGGCAAGACAGTGGGATAATGTGCAGGCACATTTACTTGACGGAAGTCCTTGCTAGAGAACCATACGTGCCCTTCGTATTTCTCAGTAGTTAATGTGGAAGAACATTTTATGACCGAAAGTTTGAAGAAGTTTGAAAAATTGAGCTCTAGGTCTCTCAGTTCACTCATTTTGCATAAAGTGGGTTACACTGCATTGTCTTCCTTTAACCATCTCCTATGTATTGTGATTGTTTCTGAAATTCCCTTTTTTCTAAAACGCATTGAACTAAAGCCATTATTATTAAATACCTGCAGTGTGTGCCACTGAGAAAACGGAGCTAACAAGCTGTGTTTTCCAAAAACTGAAAATGACAATTGTCTATTTAGGACCGGGGGGAGGAAATTTTAAAAAAGATTTTAATTGACTTTTTTATTCATTAAAGTAGTTGATGGGAAAATTGGCACTACTTTCAAGCTGTTGAAACACTGTCATCCTGACATTTGGAATCCACAGCATGAAGACAGTTTTCAGACCCTTCATCTTTGAGTTTGTGTGGTTGAGTCCCTAAAGTGTGCTCAAAGGTGTCAGCTCAGGTGAGCCTCCCCTGGGTCTTGGAATGATTTCTCACCGCCACTTGACAGATGGGCAGCTGAACCTTGGAGAGAAGGTGAAGGGTCGCACTGCGAATTAGACCTGAGGCTGGACTCGGTCCTGTTTGATGCGCTACTTCCACGGTGCCTGTTGTCTGCTCGGGGCGCTGCAGGCACCCACCCCGGGGAGACCTGGCTCCCACTGCTTCCTGCTGTGGGAGCACAGCCCCC
This sequence comes from Trachops cirrhosus, assembly GCA_028533065.1. Taxonomy (NCBI): domain Eukaryota; kingdom Metazoa; phylum Chordata; class Mammalia; order Chiroptera; family Phyllostomidae; genus Trachops; species Trachops cirrhosus. The sequence goes on along the minus strand of CM052539.1, from coordinate 188,553,137 downwards.
AGGACCAGTGGCAGGAGGTCAGCTCCGAGGGCTCCCTCAGTGATTCTGGGGTCTGCAGTTCTTCCTAGACTGCGTGTTCTGCTGCTTGGTATTAGTGTCGCCCCCTTCCTTGTCCTCAGCACTTGTCTGCCTCCCAGGGACAGTCATGGCTTGGGAGGGTAGGGCAGGGCACTTAGCTCCTGACTGTATGGAAGCATAACTTCATGGCCTTTCTGCTCTCCTAATAGGAGAGTTTGTTTGTTTGTTTGTTTCTTGTACTCCCCTCCTCTCATTTAGTCTGTGTTGAAGTCTCCTGATGTGAGTTGAGTCAAGCAGCATGTCTTGAGGGCCGTTGCGTGCCCATTCACTTAACGGTTTGTCAGTGCACGAAGCAGCAGCTCTGTCCTCAAGGGCCTTACAGTGGCGTGAGAGAGATAATGACAAACACGTATGCTACAGAAATGAATATATGAATGTATAATGCTGTATAAGAGATATGTTGTATGTAAGTGTGTGTCTGTAGATGTGTTTTCATATATATATGAATGATAATTTCAGGGTGCCTCAGACTAATCTTGCAGCCTCTGGAGCTTCAAGACCCCAAATCCAGCTTGCTGCCTCTTTTTTATAAATACACAGCCACGCTCCTTGGTTTATATGCATTGTCTGGCTGCTGTTGTGCTGCAGGGGTAGACTCGATCAGTTCCAGCAGGCAGTATGCTCCTAAATGTGCACACTCTGGCTGTAACAACAAGTTGGCTGATCCCTTCTCGAGACCTTGCCCACCATTGTACTTGAAGGTATGGTTCAAACTAGACAATAAAGCCTGACTGGAGTGGCAGCAGAGGTGACAGATTGTCAGAGTAGGTAGTTTCTGCCCTGCAGTGTTGGGTCATCGTGGTAAGTCAGAAGGGAGAGGTGAGTGAGTACGCTTGCTTCCAGGTGGGAAGCCTGTTGTGCTTTCAAAGGAGTATTGTTGGTGTTTTCTAGTAAATGTAAATTGTGTGTAGCGATTTTAAAAGTGTGCATTAAAATTATTATAAAGGTATATATAGGTATACCTCTGGAGTTAAGGTTTGGTTCCAGACCACTTCAATAAAGGAAGTGTCACCAAAATATGTAGCGTTTGTGACACCCAGTAAAGTGAAGCACAGTAACACGTGCACCTGCATACGTTAGTGAAAGCGGTGCCTGTTTCCGAGACTCCTCCTTCAGAAGTGTTACTAAGAGTTGTTAGGAGTTGGACTTTCCCCTCTGTCTAAATATTCTCTTCTAGCAATACTTTTTTAAATGTGTATTTCTGATCATGTGTCTTCACATTGTGACCCCCTTGTTGGACTCAGTTCCTCAAAATGCTAAGAATAGGGGTTGAACAATGTTAAGTGTTTATTTCACACGATAGTAGTGTAAAATAGTTTTAAAAGGATTTTAGTAGAAGCCTCCCTGTCAGTTGATGAGTTAACATTGTACATTTTTAAAATTATACTTCCATGCCACTTATTAAAGTACTTTGTGCTATATAATAACTATTATGAGGCTTAAAATTTTTAATCAAAGTTCTTGTTTTAGTGGAGGGACCCATATAAACCGATCACCTCAGAAATCTGAAAAATACTGATGTCTGTTCCCCAATTTCAGACTTAATATATTTGAGTCCAAATCTGTAGAGGTTGGGATGTCATCTGTATTTTTTTTGGCTTTATCGTGTTCTAATTTTTTAAAAATTTACTTTTCAGTGAGTTTATATCAAATATTTTGTATTAGTTTCAGGTGTATGTCATCTGTATCTATAAAAGCTTCTCACATGAGCTAAATATTTAGGTAGCAATTTTTATAATGAAAATTTGTAGGATAGCAGCAAAGTTTAACATGCTTCTAGTATAGGTCATGATTTATTTTGAAAAAAAATTGTATGCTGAGTTTCTCTGAATTCATATATTGAACTGAGGGGAATATATATATATATATAATAGGGATTATTTAATTTGATAATTCATATCAGTTTTCTTACTCCTGCCTCTACTCTTACGTACCTGTTCTCTAAATAAAAGTTTACCTTTTCAAAACTGCAAACACACTTCTTAAAGTTTGGGAGGTAATTTTGTATTAGTCCAGATCCTTACTAATGGTAAGCTGCATGCATCTGATCAGTGTTTTCAAACTGGGGAATAACATTTCTCATAAGTGTTTACCAGCCATTTCAGGTTGATACTAATTTCTGTATTCATTAAGGTAGGCTAACTGATATAATGCACGTACCCAACATGTCAGTGGTTTAAATCCGGAGTGTATTTCCTTGCTCATGTGATAGCCCAGTGAAGGTTAGACCAGGGGGTGACTGCTCTGCTCTCTCTCGTTACTTATCCAGGGGCCGCACTGTGGGCACCTCTCACAGTTGACAAACATATGGTGTCTGAAGGTCACCCTGGTTTTGGCATTCAGTCATTGGATTGGTAAAGAGCGTGGAGGTTTACATGTGGGAGATTTTTACAGGTCGGGCCTGCCAGCACCACACACAGCACTGACCACTTCCGTTGGTACTCCATTGGCCAGGTCAGAGTCTGCGGCTGTGCTGGTTGCCAGGCAGCCTGGGAAAGGACTCGTTGCCTTAGGCAGGAAAGAGAAGCGCCGTTGGTCATTGGTAGGCAGTCTCGGCCATGTGGCCAGGGTTGCCACCTTAAACACCTGTCAGACGTTGATTTATCCTGCATAATTGCGGTTTTTATTGTTCTTTTCTCATTTCCCTATGTTTCTACAAAATTACTCTCCTCCCTCATGATCCTGTTTTTCGGGGGGTATGGTGGTCACTCATTATTTATGTGTGACAAAGTTTTTGTGTGCAGACAACAGAAACTCATCCTTGGCTAACTTGGGCAGAAAATGAATTTAATGGAAGGCTATAAGTTAGCCCACAGAATTGATTGGAAAGCTGGAGATTAGGATAGAAACATTAGGTAGGAACCAAAGTGGCAGGCAGCATAGGATACGGCCAGGGTCGAGCCTTGGGCAAAGTCTGGGTAGCATGCCACTCCTGGCACTTGGCAGTGAGTTGCTGTGTGAGCTTCATGGGACCCACGGCGGGTGTGCCCGCACTGTCCCTGAGCCTGCAGGATTCTGACCTCAGAGCACGAGCGTTTGACTGTTCAAAGCTTCGGTCTCTAGCAAATCCCTAGTTATCAACTAGTGAGGAAGAGTGACTTTTTTGTTAGTTTGGCTTTTATAGTAGGGACATGGCTTTTTTTGTCTTCTATGGTTCCCCCAAACTGGGAGAGATACCAACTGACCGAAAGATGACAAACACACCTACTGTAGGGACCTTTTTACCAGGACAGAAGCTCTCATGTTGTGCTGTAAGACAGGAAGGCATTTCAGTCTTGATTTTGCCACTAACCTTTTTGGACAAATGATTTAAACTTTGTGGATTGCAGCTGCTCCTCTGTAAACCGGGGTGGGGAGCTTGGTGTCTGATACCTGTTTGTCCACTCACTCATTGAATAAATAGTTACCGAGTGCCTGTGTCCTGGCGTAGGAGAGATGAGCGAGACAGAGCTGCTCCTGAGGAGTCCCCTCGTTCAGATGGGGGCGCAGGGCTGGGCAGCAGTTCACTCCCAAGATTCTGGGGAGGTTCCTGGAGAAGGCGACGATACATCTGGGTCTTGAAGGCTGAGTTCAAGATTTCTAGCTGCAGAAAAGAGGAGGGACAGTATTCTCGATGGAACAGTTCTGCCGTGGCGCTGAGCGGAAGGATGGTTGTATTGTACGGGGAACGGGGGAGAGGATGGTGCACGGTGCGGTAAGAGGTGTGAATGCTGAAACTGGAAACCCTGGGTGTTTCAGAGTGTTGGTGATTCTGAAACTTCAATTTTGAAGGAAGTTAATTTTGGGAGAATTAACTGAAGGCACAGAGACTGGATAAGGAGCAGTTACTATAGAATCCCTCCTCACTACTTTCTTCTGAATGAAGATCTTGACCAAAGAGTATGGAAATAAACAGGTGGATTTATGAAACATTCCTGAGGCCAAAGTCACAGAATGTAGTTATAGTAAGTGTGTGTGTTGTGTGTGAGAGAAGGGAGGGGGTGAAAGAGTGGACAAGACTTGGGTTTCTAGCGTGAGCAGATGGACAGGGAGATGCCCTTGTTAGAAGAGGGTCACACTTGGCACTCCGGCCCACTCTGCAGCCCCGGGCCGGCGCGGCTCATACAGCATGCTGTGCTTTCCAGCTGAGGTTCAAGTTAGCCTGTTCCAGACAGCCACTGCCGGTCTGCGTGAGTTTGTACTTGAGAGCAGACCTGGCCGCCTTCTCTGTTGCACTGGGAGGAGGAAGACAGCTGCTGTGCCACTCCCGCCCACTTTCTCTTTTCCCGGTCTTATTTTCTTCAGAACACTAATTCTCTAATCTTACTGGGTTTACTTGTTTATTGTCTTAGGGTTCCTACCACCCCGGCAATGAAGTGCAAACTCTAGGTGGCCAGAGAGTGTGCCCAATATCTTAATATTTATGTCCTTAATGCTGAAAACTTTCTTTAGTACAGCGCCGTCCAGTAGAAATATAAGCCACTTTCGTACTTAGAGGCACAGTTTAAAAAACCAGTAGAGAGAAAGTTACATAATTTTAGTGATATATTTTATTTCACCAGTATATCCAAAATATATTATTTCAAAATTAAAAATTATTAATCAACTATTTTACCTTTTTGGGCACCAAATTCTTGAAATCTTGTGTTACATTCATGGCACATCTCAGTCCCAGCTGACCGCATTTCTCGCTCCCCGTAGCCTCCTGTGACTTGTGGCTGCCGTTTTGGACAGCGACAGCGCGGGGTCTGGAGCAGAGCAGTGATCTTGAGTGGCGGGACAGAGAGCAGGCCAAGGTGTTGCGCTGTGCACCTGAGACTGACGTGATGTTATATGGCCCTTAAACCCAATTAAACACTTTTTTTTAAGAAAGGAAAAGTAAAGTAAAATAACTTTTTAGTTGGGAGGTAGGGAGAAGTGTTATATATCTATATTTTGGCATCATTCAACTAGAAAAATAAGTATTTTCTTGTTAAAAATAACTTAGTATGATTTTTAGCCTTATGATTATATTTAGAATTTTATAGAATCATGTATTGTACATGTCAATATACAGTGAGGTCACTTCCCCAAATTACCCCTCAGTCTTTGCATGTATGTTTGAGTCCCTAAACAGTCTCCAGTGGTGTCTCATGTTATGGGATGTGCTGTCCAGTGCTTCACTCTGAATGACTAAGTTCAGTTTGAGGGTGGTACGTGGGCATGGAGGGACCTCTTGTAATAGTAGTTTGGGAAGCTTATGGAGGTCACTTGATGCAGTGAATCTGTACAAAGTGAGGCAGAGAAGTTTGACAGAGTTTGAAGTTATGACTTCATGTTTTCAGGTATTGATGTTGTAAATAAAACTTTTAAAGATTGTTTTCTCTTTTTAAGTAATTGTGAATCTACCCATAGTGTCAATGGAAAATATCAGTTGTTCCAGTGGTAAAATTTTTGTATCATGTTACTCAGGATGAAGTGTCCAGTTATAGTATCATACAGGGATTCGAAAGGGTTGTATCTGAAACAGCTTCGAGATTAAACCTAATGCTCGTGAAAACCTAGAGGACTTTCAAGGAAACCTGGTGCTGACAGAGGCGCTGGTGTCGAAGAAGGTGGCAGGCTTTTGAGCATATTGAGGCGAGTGCCTCTCTCACAGAGAGAGATGTAATCCTGGTCTCATGAGGAAACCGCAGTCTCCGTGCCTTGGAACAGCCTTACCATCCTGATCGTGGCGTTGCCAGGCCAACAGGGGTCAGGGAGTGCCCTTCTCGTTGGTCAATGGCGTGCTGTCCTGTTCACAAATCACTTAATAGAGCCAATTAGATCTTCAAAAAAAGTGATAATGTCAAAGCTTACAGTGATTGGAGATGGGTATTCGGGTGCGGTGAACTTTTTTTCCCTGCTCGAGCACGCAGAGCACAGGTTGGTTATACTTGTCGAAGAATAAAGGCTCCCCAAACCAGTGGTTTGGAGACGGAGAGGAAGGGGCTGTGTGTGACTTGAGGCGGCCCCAGACGCGTAGTGGTGCTCCCTCCCTCCCTCTGTGACGGCGCGGGCCTATTTGGGCAGGTGGCATGTTTTCCCCAGTGTCCTTTGGCTCACTTCTCGGCGGGGACCGGGGACCAGGACCCAGGGCTTCTGTTCCCTGGGCAGGTTTCTCTTTCTCCGCCACACCCTTCCCCCCCCTTTATTGTTTTTGTACCTTTTTCCTTCATGTATTCAATAAAACGTTAACTGCCATGTATGCCTGATAAAATGAAAACTGCTGAGCTGTACTCAGGCAGTCTTTTAAGCTTACATCACAGTGCATTTAAGGAGATGTCATCGTTCAACTTCGTGCCCTTTTCTGAATTTCTCATCGTCACCACTAGTTTCCTAAGTCACCTAGGCTGCAGACTTCTGAGTCATTTTTGAATCGGGTTGTCTCTCATCGCCCATATTTAAACAAGCTTTCCAGTCCTTTCAGTCCTCCTCACAGTGTGTATTGATATGGCTCCTTCCTTTTCGTTCTCAACATTAACCTCTGAAAGGCTCTCTTAATCCTTCGCTTGGACTGCTGAAATAAAAGCCCCTAATTAAATCTGTGCGTGTAGTTTCCCCTTTCCCAATCCATTTTATACATCAGTTCTCTTATGATAAGCTTAAGTAATAGAATATTTACTGAGCATTTACCATGTGCTAGATAGTATTTCAAACATTAACTCTTTAGTTTTTGTAATCATCTTGAGGTTCATATATTGTTAATAACCCGTTCTGCAGGTGGAAGGGGAGACACGGATTTAATTACCCAAAGTCACACAGTAGCTGGGTAGTAAGTGCAAATTGAATCCAGACAACCCAGAGGGTTCATTGCTGTAACTGAAAACACAGCTGGAGTTGTGTCACTCCTGGCACAGCTTTTCTGACGCCCTCTTACCTGTTTTAAAGTCCAGATTCCTTAGCCTGGTGGTAAGTCTCTCGGGTGCAGTCTGCCTTTCTGTCCTTAGCCTGCTCCTTTGCTTGTCTGCATTCTGTTGTCCAGTCGAACTTGAGGTGACATTTGAGCAATGGGAGTTGAGTTGATCAGTGAGGCCATAATGTCTGAGGCAGCTCAGAGAGGACTGGCAACAGCTGGGAGGGTGGGCGGTGGGGGTACTGGAGCCTTGGGGCGGGTTGGGCGGGTTGCAGGGGGTGGTCACAGGGTGCCGCCCTGGGCGGAGCTTGGGGCCAGGTCGTAAACGCTTCTAGGCTTGTCTTGTTCCACAGGACATTTTCATGAGCTTTTTACAAAAGTCATGAGTATTAGAAAACTGGCTTTTTCTTTTTTTAAGGTGTTTTGTCAAATTTGATACGAAGTTTTCTCATTTTTCCTAGATTCCTTTTTAAATTCCCTTCTCTTCTAGCCACAGCCACTCACTGACCTGTTTGCACCTGAGTTTGAGTGGGTTGTGCTGGGGAAGGGACACGCTCAGGCAGGTGAGTTTCCTAGCCCCCCCTCCCCAGCCCTTCTTCTTACTAGTTCAGTTTACCTTCACTCCTTGACAGGGATTCAATAATCTCTTGTCTCATGGAGGCGTTTCTTATGTCCCTTGTGCACTTTTCCACTCTTTTTTAAGAAAAGGATTTTATTTATTTTTAGAGATGGGGAAGGAAGGGGGAAAGAGAGGGAGAGAAACATGGATGCAGGAGAGATACATCGATTGGTTGCTTCGCGCATGCCCCCAGTGGAGACCTGGCCTGCAGCCCAGCCACGTGCCCTGACTGGGAATTGAACTGGCGACATTTTGGCTCACAGGCTGGCGTTCAGTCCACTGTGCCACACCAGCCAGGGCTCCCCTCTTTCTTTGAGGCCCAACTCAGAGTGGTGAAGAGGACTTAGCCTGGTTGGCGTTCCCGCCGAGCAGCTTTGGTGGGACCCTATGAATGCACAGACACCTCCACACTTAGGGCCATTGTGGAGCCACTGACCTCCAGTTCCTTTCTATGTAAAACATAGTGAGTGCTGTGATAATAGTGCCTTTGTGTTTGTGGGTGTAAATATTGGAGTACCGGGACAGTGTTCAGCATGGAATAAGTTCCGCGAATGTCGTTACTGATTTTTATTTTTATTCCTTTTTCTATAATTGCAGAAAACTACTCAGAGCATTCTGGTACAGGGTCATAGAGATCTGCTTTATCCATACTGTTATTATTGAGGGCACTCTATCTGGTTTGGAACACTTCGCTTGTTCGAGAAGTAAAAATGTTACCTCCTTTTATTTATTCATTGACTTACTATTTGATCTCTAGTGAGTTTGGAAGTTTTCAGTATCCTTATTACTGGTTTGTGAGAATTGTATCTTCTGCCTGATTTTTCCCTGCAGTGAGCAGATCTTAGCGTTTCTAATTGTATTGGTGGGGATTGAGGGTAGTGTGTAACACTTTGGACAGTGACGTTTTCCAGACCCTTTCCTTTTTTTAATACTCACCCAAGGATAGGTTTATTGATTTGAGGGGCAGAAACTTCGATGTGGGAAAAATCAATCCGTTGCCTCTCGTAGTGCCCCAACTGGAGAGTCAGCCCGCAGCCAAGCTCTGTGCCCTGACCGGGGTCGAACCTGCAGCCTTCGTGCATGTGTACGGGACGGCGCTCCAGCCGGCCGAGCCGCCCTGCCAGGGCCAGCCAGCTCCATCTGACAGAGAACTGAGATGCAAGTTTTAACTACTTCTGCACAGTAGATATGGAAGAAGTCAAACTAATTATGAGCTCCACAATGGTGTACTTATTTGCTACTGTATATAAATATACTTTTAATGAAGGGTTACTGTTTTTATATTATTAAATTTTATAACCTCTCTTGAACAGTTAAAAATTTGCTTAATGCTTCACTTTTAAAGTGTCTGGTCAGATGAATATCTTGCCTTTTGGGCATTCTGTAATGGAAAATCCCCGTAAATATACAGTGTTTTAATTGGAATCACAAAGCCAAATGATTGCCTCACTGGATAATTTTAAGTGTTATGCTGCAATTCAATATAGGTACCCAAGTACTTAACTGGATTTAAAAATATCTTGTGTTTAACAGCTGTCTAGCTAGAACTAAAAATGAGTGAGGAGTATGTGTAAGGTTCTCCTCTTTTCTGCCTGGGGTGGAGGGACGAAGGTTTTTAAAAGTGGTGGTTTCCCCGTCTAGCTGCTGTGGCTGTGCTGCTTTGGGAGAAGGCAGAGGTAAAGACCAGGGAAGGCTTGAGGCAGCTTTCTTTCCAGAGAAACCTCACGTGACTGAAATTGGTAGAGTCTTCAGAGGCTTCTTAAACTGGCGTGGCCATGCGTAGTTGACGGTGATGGCAGCCTGTGCTGGGTGACGTTTCCGTCTCTGTTGTGTTCCTAGCTGCCTCTCCGTGTTTTGATCCTTTTACTCTCACGGTGATGGCAGCAAAGCAGGTGAAGTTCAGCCTTTTAATGACTTCGTAATATTTGAGCCTTCAGATGTGCTGTAACATGTAATTTCTCTTCCTTTTGGACTTTCGGGTTTCTGGAAGTTCACCTCTAGTGCGCCTGTAGGCCCTGGCAGAGTCATGGTCAGGAGATCTGAGATCAACCCTGGAACACGGTCGGGGGTGTCTTTGGGTAGTTCAGGTTTTTATAGATGTACACATGCATACATTGTGTGTGTGTGTGTGTGTGTGTGTGTGTGTGTGTGTGTGTAACTTTTGAAAATTTTTTGGTAGCCCTGACTGGGGTGGCTCAGTTGGTTGGATTTCGTCCTGCAGAGTGAAAGGTCAGACAAAGGTTGTATTCCTGGTCAGGGCACATGCCTGAGTTGCACGTTCAATCCCAGGTCAGGGCATGTGCGAGAGGCAGCTAATCAATGTTTCTCTCTCTCTTTTTCACTCCCTTCCCTGCTCTCTTTAAAAAAAATTAAAAGGAGCTAATTTTTTAAAAAACAAAACTATTAGGTAGTAATTTACTGGGTTTTTGTAGATCTTTTTAAAAAAGGAACTAAGTTAGACTCCAACCACCATTTATTAAAATGTGTCTTCTAAGCTCTAAACAGAGACTTGGGAGCACAACCTTCCCTTCCCTCTGACAGCAATCTGTAACTGTTCAGGTCTCTGGCATTTTAGAAAGGGAGGAATACTTGGGTCTTACATGATTGGACAAGATGACGAATTGTCTCATTTCATGTATAAGGAAACTGGCTTGTTTGGCTCTGCATTTATGCTGGTGCTAAGGCAAGTGAGAGGAGGTCTTAAATCCTCGTTCAGTGTATTTCTACATAGCAAACTGAACTTTCCAAGTGTTTTTCTCTTTTTACCTGTTTTGTAAATGAAAATGTGAGATTTACATGTTACAGAGGAATCTGAAGATGTAGAAAGCAGGGCCCAGGCCCATGGGGCTTTCACAAGTATGATTAGGAGAGACTTGAGACTTGGAGTTTTGCCGTCGGGATTGCCGTCAGTGCTGCCCCTTAACTGCCCCACAGATAAGTCGGATCTGGGAGGTAGTGAGTGAAAACCCCACCTTCGGACTGAATGTAGGAAGTAGCATTCATCTAGTGTACTTGTCCTGTTACATCCAGTTAGGCTGGACTTGCTCTCGTTTTGCGTGCTGCTGACCACTGCTCCTTCTGTCCCAGCTGATGGCATTCGCTCAGCCATCAGCAAGGATGCATCATCTGACGGGTACTTGTATGAGGGACAGCTTTGAAATCAAGACTGTGTCATAGCCTTGAGCTGTATGGTCACTGGCATTATTTTTCTTGTTGAAAATACACTAGCATCTCAGGATCTGGTTTACCACCTAATCTGAATAAGAATTTCTTAGCTTGAAAAAAATTGGTTTATTGATTATAACCAATATGTTAGTTTGAATGACTTAATGTCATTGTTATAAAACCTTGGAAATCTTTATGTATCTGTGAAAATTAAACACTGAAGGCTGAGTAGCTACAGTGAAAATGAATGAAGAAGTGGTTAGCATTTATACATTCATACAAGGATGGGCAAAAGTAGGTTTACAGTTCACATGGAAAAAGACATGCTGCTTATGAATATTGCAATGGCTTTATGGACTCAAAACTGTCACAGTGCAGCTGTAGACCTACCTTTGCCCACCCCTGTACAAGCAGTCTGTCTAGTCAGGACCCCTGATTATTTGCTCATTTTCTTTAGGATTAACCTGAATGCCAAGTAGAGCAGCCATCACTGTTCTGTGGAGATGTTTTAGACAATAGTTCATTCTCCTAGTGGTAGTGGTTTTTTTTTAAGGGACTTGGTCTTTAGCCCGATTAGTTACCTTTTCAATGAATGATGATATTCCAGTACTCTGTTGGAAGGAAATTCGTGTAATGCAGGCCCTGTGTTTACCTGCAGCACTATTTCTGTATTAAGACCCTGATACTGTCTGAAAAGGCTGCTTCAGCAGCTACTGTCTTACTTGTTCTCCTCTGGTGCTGGTATGTAGAATCTGCTAATCTGAAAGGCATCTTTTTCTGCCCCTCTGCAGGGATGTCCAGTGAGCCAGCATCTAAAATTAAACTTCTGCCAGAAATGAGTTTTCATTTTGTTCCCCCAAAGGACTGGGGTGCGGCAGGCAGGTCAGAATAGGTGAATTTAAAGCCAGCAAGGACCATGCAGCTATAGTTATTAAAAATAAGCAAATCATTTTTTATTGTATTTGCCTCAACTTTATTTGCCTCAAAAGCATGTTGATGAGCATTTTGTATGAGTAATTATTTCAGTTGCTGTGCAAAATACATTGCATATACTGTAATTTTCTAGTAAAGCATTAGTTTTCAGTTTTGATTTCAAAAGTTTTGTCACATTTAAAATCAGCTCTCAGTTCATCATACCTAAAATTCATCAGCTTGTATGTTTAACTTACTGTAACATATTAATAATCTTCCATTTTGGCCCTGACTAGTGTGACTCAGTTTGCTGGGTGTCATTCCGCAAAGCAAAGGGTTGCCAGTTTGATCCTGGTCAGGGCACATGGCTAGGTTGCGGGTTCAGCCCCCAGCTGGGGCATGTGCAAGAGGAAACCGATCGATGTTTCTCTCCCTTTCTTTCTCTTTCCCTCTCTCTAAAAGCAAATAAAAAAATGATCTTCCATTTTTGTGTTGATATTTCTGAGTCTCCAAACAGCCGGGTCATTTTACAAATGGTAGATGCGCGGATGTGTCTGTCCGCACTCCTTCATACCGCCCATTCAGTCAGACACGCGGCAGTTCCTGTGGTGGCCGTCCCGGGTGCTGAGCGCTGTCCTGTGTGCCTGGACTCGGGAGGACACAAAGCTGGAGGACGGGAGGTTCCTCTGGATGCCTTGTTTCCTACTAAATGGGGAAATTTTTCATTTAAATGGGTTTATTACCGATTAAACATGTTTTATTATGGATACTGTAAAAAAGATACTATTTTTCCCACTTGGAGTTTTCATGACTGCTGATAACTATTAAAATATCAGGTGGTATTATCCACTTTACTTATTTTTACTAATTAAAAAGTAGTTTATAATTTTAGAATCTTGGGGAAAAGATAATTTTATGCATATTACACATTATACTGTGTACAATATAATTTATGGAATTTAGTAGTTATATTTGGGTGACTGTTCTAGTCATTTTTCTCTTCCAGATGCTATGACTAAAAGTAAGTTCTTGATCTCTTATTTCAGTGGTAAGAATTTGGTTTGTTCTTTATAATGAAAGGGGTAAGGGCCCATTTACTGTAGGGTTAAGTAAGGTTTTCTGTATTGTAGTTGTTGGAGATAGTACAGTACCTCAAACATCTTGTGAATAAAATGCACACATATGCATTCTAGTCTCAAAGTATCAAGACTATTATTTTTAGTTCTTAGATACAGTTAGCATTCCACTTTGTCTCCTCTAGTGGCTCATTAGTGTACTTGTCTGTCTGTCTGTCAGTCCGTCTCTCCTGGGTCCCTAATGCTGTGTTTGTCACATGTTTTACTCTTGCGTTTGTTATGAACTCCATAATTACATTGTTATTTTTGCTTTAAACAATTATTTTTTTAAAAGTTGGTAAGAAAAATATCTTAACTATTTATCTACATATTTACCATTTCTGGTGGTCTTTAATTCTTTGTGTAGCTCTCAGTTTTTATCTTGACTCATTCTCCACTGTGAACTGTAAACATTTTTGAGTACAAGTATTCTGTCGACAAATTTTTGCACTTTCATTTGTCTTGAAAGTGTTGTTCCTTTAAAAAATTTTTTTAATTCTCACCTAAGGGCATTAAGAAAATTTCTTTTTAGAGAGAAAGGAAGGGAGAGAAACATCAATGGGAGAGAAACATTGATGTGAAAGAGAAGCATTGATTTGTTGCCTTTTGTTCATGCCTGGACCTGGAATTGTACATGCCTGTCCAGGGACCTGAACCCTCAACCTAGGCATGTGCCCTGACTGGGAATTGAACTTCAACCTTTCAGTTACAGGATGATGCTCCAGCCAACTGAGCCACACTAGCTGGGGCTTGCCTTCAGTTTTGAAGGATGCATTCACTAGATACAGAATTTGTATTGAAAGTATTTTTCTTCTATCATTTTAAAGATGCTGCTTTATTTTGTGTGTCTTTGTGTGGTTTCTAATGAGAAGTCAGGGGTTCTCCTGTATGTCAGTAGGTACTTTTCCCCCCCTCGGTGCTTTTACAACATTATGTATGCTTCATGGTTGGCTTTCAGAAATTTGGGTAAGTGCCTCATTGTGGGGGTTGTGCGTGTGTGTCCTGCTTGCGGTTCTTTGAGCTTGGATCTGTGGGTTGATAACTTTTCTTTGAATTTGGAAAATAGTGTTTTCCTTCATCAATTCTCCTTCCCCAGTGTTTTTCTACTTTTGATACTTGCTTCAAACAGGAATGTTAGCTTGATTTGTTTTGTAGGTTTTGGATACTTTGTTGATATTTTTTCCCATTATATTTTATACTTGTTTTCAATTTGGTTAATTTTTATTGCTTTGTTTTCATATTCACTGACCTTTTAAAGTGTCTAATCTATTAGTGTCTGGTCCATTAATTGAATACTTAGTTCAATTATTTTTCAATTCTAGAACTTTCTATTTGATTCCATTTTATAGTTTGTTTATTAAAATTTGCTGTTCTATTATTTTGTTCATGTTTTCTTTTTATATTAAAACATACCTATTTTTTGCCTGCTAGTTTTTATGTTTGTTTCTGGGTCTATAGATGTTTATTTTCCTACTAAATACGGCCCCATTTTCCTGCTTCTTTGTGTGCCTGGTCATTTCTCACTGGGTGTGGGCATTCATAATGCTAGGTCTTTAGGCATCTGGGTTTTGTTGCCCTGCTTCTGCAAGAAGTGTCGGATTTCGTCCTGACAGGCTGCTCGCTTACTTGTGGGCCATCGCGACCCTCTGCAGGTTCGGGCTGTGTTCGGACAGACGGAAGGCCGCCTCTGCGCAGGGGCCAGTGTGGCCCTCCTCACAGGGGCGTGCAGCCGTGTGGCCTCTGCGCCACGCCGGAGAAACAGTCGTCTTGGGCCAAACGTTAAATACACAAACACTCATGGAAACAAACAAAAAAACTCAGTGTTTTCAGTACATTTACGATTTTGTGTTGGGCCGTGTTCATAGCCGTGCAGGACTGCACGCGGCCCACAGGCCGGACACCTCTGTTCGAGCGTGGGTTTTTCCTGTCTCTGTTGGCGGTCCGTGGGGTCGGTCTGGGTTTTCCCACCCTGGTGAGTGGAACACTCGCTGTCTCCCCGTCCCGTGTGAGCTCTTGTGGTCGTGCAGCTCACGGACCTGCCCCTGGCTCCCGAGCAGCTTTGTGTTTGACCAGAGACTCCCGGGGGTCCCTGGGTGTGGACGCGTGGAGCTCCTCCTCTGCACAGCCCCTTTCTTTCCGCTGCCCGCCTGACCCTTTCCCGCTCACCCGGGAGCCTCGAACTCTCATCTCCACCTTCGCGGCTCAGCGAGATCGCTGCAGTCCACTCGGGCTCCCCTCTCCACACTCTGCGCGGGGACTGCCTCCAGAGAGGGAGCACAGGTGATCGGGAGGTTCGCCCGGTTTCGTCCCCTTTCCTCCGTGATCACAGCTCTGCACTGCCTGTCGTGTAATGTCCGAAAGCTGTTGTTCTGTGTGTTTTGACCAGTTTTACAGGGATTTGTTTCAAGTGAGGTAGTTTGGTACCAGGTACTCTCCAATGGTCAGACGTGGAAATCTGATATTATAGGTCTTTAAAGATACATGTTTTCATTTCTATCCCATTGTTATTCTTAACAGTTTAATACACAGATTTAATTAATGTTTTAGACTGAAAAATGTGAGCATTTATTTAGGTCTCACAGGAGTGATTTCACTGTGTTTGTAGACAGTTGAATATGCTGTTCTGTGTGTGTGTGCTCACACATTCTGTAGTGACATGTATTGGCCACTACCTAGGGGGTAATAAGAAATCAGTTTATTTGTCCTTACCTTTAGTTAATTGATAGAGTCATGACATAGTTTAGCCTTAAAATATATTTAACACCCGTGGAGCCAGGCGCTGTGCTATGTGCTCAGGATATAAAAATGAGTAAGAGAAACAGACTGTTATGCAGTAGCTCTAGCCTGTGCTATGATTAGACTTCTGTATTTCTGACTCATGAGGCCTCATTTTTAAAATACTTCTTCCATCCTTACCCCCTTCAGCTACCTTCCTTTCTCATCCATTTCTTCATATTCTAAATATTACTGATGGATTCATTCTGTTTCAGTGAGCAAATATTTATTGAATGTCGGCCATGTGCCACCTCTGTTCTTGGTACTCATGAATGATACCGTGATGAGCAAAATGTACTTGAGAGCTTAAATTCAGAGACCCTCCTGATTGTGTGTGCCTTTATTTCCAGCCACTAAAACTGCAACTGCCTGTTCCTTTTCTCCTTTTTATTGAATTTATTGGTGTGACATTTGTTAATAAAATTACATAGGTCTCATGTGTCCAGTTCTGTAACACGTCATCTGGATGTTGTGTTGTTTGTTCACCACCCAAATCAAGTCTCCTGCCGTCACCGTGCATCCTCTTTTACCATCTCCTACTTCCCCCAACCTCCTTTCCCTCTGGCAGTCACCATTACCATTGTCCGTGTCTGTGATTGTTTTGTGCGATGAAGAGTTTTTTTTATAGAAAAATGATAGAGCAAGCCTCAACAGGCATTTCACATAGGTGGATATGCATATGGCCAATACCTACTCAGTGAAAAGATGCTTATAGTCACCAGGGAAATACAAGTTAAAATCTCAGTGGAGTTCCACTTCACACCCCCTTTGTAATGACTGAAATTAGAAAGGCTGATGATTCCCAGTGTTGGTGAAGGAGTGGAGCGGAGAGAGTTTCTGTAAATTGCTAGTGGAAAAACAGATTAATATTAAAAAGCTGGAGAAACAATAGAACACCATCTCTGTGTATATCAAAGACACTAAAATGACATTCGGCCCTCTGAAGGCAACTGCGAGGCTGACATGGCCCCCAGTGAAAATGAGTTTGACACCCCTGCTCTAAAGTGAGGATAATGAACAAAGCAGCTTATAAGCATAACATTAAGTGTAGAGACCCATGTATATAAAGTTAAACTAATCTGGTTTTGGTAATGAAGATACTAATTTTTTGGAAAGAGGATATCTGTCATTAATTGGGAAGCGTCATAGGGTGGTGGCGGGGTTCAAGAACGATGGTCCTTTTTTGATACATAGGTTAAAATGGTAATTGTTTAAGTTATATTGTAATGATTTGCACTTTTTTCTGTAATAATTTTAATCATGGTATATATATAATAATGGTGTTGATAATAGGGACAGAATATTTTTTAAAATACTGTTTACATGCCGGACTCCGTTCTGCATGCCTACCGTGGCACCTCATTTAAAGTTCATAGCAGACCGAAGGGAATAGGATTAGTGTCCCAATGTCCTGACTTCACAGACAGGGAGACTGAGACCCAGGGTACTTATTTGTCATTCAGGGCCTCAGCCTTCTTAATGTTTACTTATAAGAGCTTTTAACATTTCTTCCCAGTTTTTTGTGTTTTTAACTGTGCACATCATCAGTTATTTCCTTAGGATAAATGTCCAGTGTTTTTTATCCTCACCTGAGGACTTTTTTTTTTCCGTTGCTTTTAGAAAAAGAGGAAGGGAGAGAAACTTTGTGAGAGAGAAGCATCAATTGGTTGCCTCCTGTATGCCTGGACCAGGGATCAAACCTGCAACCTAGATTTGTGCCCTGACCAGGAGTCAAACCCTCAACCTTTTGGTTATAGGATGCTGCTCCAGCCATCTGAGCCACACTGGTCAGGGCTAAGTTTTGTTTCGTTTTGTTTGCAGGTTTTTTTTTTTTTTTTAAAGTTTGTTTGTTGATTTGAGTGGGGAAGGGAAGGAGAAAGAGAGGGAAAAAAACATCGATGTGATAGAGTAACATCGATCAGTTGCCTCTCCTGTGCCTCCACCTGGACCAAACTGGCAACCTGTGCACGTGCCCCAACTGGGAATTGAACCTGCAACCTTTCACTTTGCAAAATGATGCCCAGTCAGCTGAGTCATACCGGTCATGGCTGACTGTTTGTTTGTTTGTTTAACTGAACAAAGTTGCTCCATGTGCTTGAATTGACTGTATTTTTTTATGAGTAATGAAATATTTAGAAAAGTTACCTTTCTGCCATCATAGGAACATTGCCATTTTCTATATTCAGAGTCAGCTGAGGGCCTTACAGTGTAGTGGAGGGAGAGAAGCTAGGGTCTAAAATCAGTGCTAAGTCCCTGACCAGTGTGGCTCAGTGGGTTGGGCATCATTTTGCAAAGAAAAAGATCACTGGTTCGATTCCCAGGCAGGGTACGTGCCTGGGTTGCAGGCTTAGTCCCCCGTTGGTGTACGTACATGAGGCAGCCGATAAGTGTTTCTCTCTTACATTGATGTTTCTCTCCCTTCCTTCCTCCCTCCCTTTCTCCCTTTCCTTCTCTCTAAAAATAAATAAATAAATAAATTGAAAAATAGAAAATAAAAGCAATGCTAAAGCAAGTGATAGTCAAGATAAAAGTAGTGTAGAAGGCTTGAGACTTGCAATTCAGGAAGGTTCCTCTAGTCATGTTCCTGAACAAGTGCAGAGTTGCAGATGGGCAGAGTAAAGACAAATAACTTCGAGCAGTCCGCTCAGTCATCTAAGTGAGGCATGGAGGTGAAAGGAAGGGGTAGTGTTGGAGTGTTCTACGGCAGGTGCAATCCACAAGATTGGGTGGCTGTTTGCTTGTGGTGGTCTCTGGAGAAGAGTCTTCTAGACTCCAGAGCTTTGATTCTGGTGGGCTGGTGAAAGACAGGTTATCCGCTGTGGTAGGAGTAGAAGGGGAACTTACATTTGGGGGGGCTGGGCTTGGTTCTTTTCAGTTGGCAGAGTCTACGCAGCATTCAAGTAGAGACTGCAAGAATGGGCACTGTCCCCGCCATTCTTTACTGTACAGCATAGTAATTGCAGCTGATACCGAGCCTTTTATTAATTACCGGAGCTGTTCTAAGTACTTTAGATGTGTTAAAACATTTAACCTTCACCACGGCCTGTAGAGGTAGATATTATCATTATCAGGAAATTAGGTGTGTAGCTGGTAAGTGTGGAGCTGAAATTTCACACTGCAGCAGCCTGGCTGAGAACCCATGCTGGTCACACTTGGGCCCTTGCTGTTGTGTGTCTAGAGAAATGCAGGCTTCAGAGAAAGGACCTTGGTGCCGAGCAGTCTGTTTGGTGATGGGGCGGGAGATAGTTGCTGTATGCAGGAAGACAAGCACAAGTATGCTGGGTCTGGAGTTTGCTGACCAGGGTTTTTATGCCTGCCTTTTGACTTTAGTCTGTGATTGCAAATTTGGTTGAATGTAAGGAGGTTTTTTTTTCCTTTAAGGAAGAGTGAACTTTTATTAGCTACCAAATACTTTTATGGGTCCAAAATATTTTCATTTCTACTACGAAAGTCATTTCTACTACAAAGTCATGGTCATGGATGGTCCCAGCCTATCTGTGGGGTAATTATTGACTATTCATCCTTGTGGCAGGCTTACCAGATCTCGGTTTTCTTAGGGTGGTTGGAAGCGTCCAGGGCAATCCAGCATTCCTGTGGATTTGTTTTTATGTATCATGTGCTCAACCTTTGGTTACCTGTGTCAGTGGTGAGCACCATTAGAACAAGTCTTTCCCCTGGCTTGGGGATGCTAGGGGTATTAACTGCCGTACACCTGACAGGTGCAAAGCAGCGTCTTAGCAGTGTTCCTGTCCCTTGGTTTCTGAGAGCCCAGTCCATTGGAGAGGCCCTTCACAAGAACGCGAAGATTATTTATGCAATTTATGTTCCCAGTTGATGAAAATCTCATATGTGAAAAGACAAGGATTAAAGAGTATTCCTATTGCTTTACAAAATTATTTTACAAAATTATTCTCTTAATACAGATTTATAGATACTTATTTTAATTACTGTATTTAATACCATTTAACATAGCACTGTTGTGTTAAGTGACTTAATGTTTGTAGTTTTGGAGGTTTCTGATGTCACTGAACATTATTAAAATCCTTACTTTAAAACGTACAGACATCAGGCACTGAGTAAGTACGTCCTGTAACCCTCCCTTACTGTCTCATAGGAGGAGAGACTTCAGCATGCAAACCTTCATCTGTTCGGCTCGCACCGTCATTTTCATTCCATGCTGCTGGCCTTCAGATGGCTGGACAGATGCCCCATTCACATCAGTACAGTGACCGTCGCCAGCCAACCATAAGTGACCAACAGGTTTCTGCCTTATCTTATTCTGACCAGATCCAGCAACCTCTAACTAACCAGGTAAGTTCATGACATGCCAGAAACGACTTATCGAAATGGTAGTTTATCCCTTAAAATGGTAATAAATAGGTAAAATGCTTTAATGGTTCTAAGTTTTACATGTCAGGTGGAATTCTAGATGGGCAAAATATGATATTAAGAAGGTTGCATTACAGAGTTTTTTTTTCTTTACGTATTTCTCTTAAAATGCACTAACACATAATCACATTATCTCATTCTGTGACAGGGAGGGGGGAAAGTTATTTTTAAAGAATATAAAAGAAACGGGGGGTAAATGTAATGGAAAAAATACAATAAAAAAGAAAAATATTAAAGAAACTAAAAGCTTATTTTTATGGAGAGGTGGTGGAAAGGTGGTTAAGAAGAAAAATGTAAATGATAGAACAAGTCAGAGTTCATTACAGCAAACTTAAGGAGTTGATTTTAGGCTTGTATAAGCTACTCTGGCATGTATACATTTATAAAAATGAATATAACACTTTTTAAACTGAAAAGGAACAAATATAATGCAAATTAACCATGGTATTCATTTTGATAGACGAGAGAATCACCACTTTTCAAAAAAAAAAATAGGTTGTATAAAGAGAGCAAATGCTGAAATCCCTTGGTGTACATGCACACACGCATGCGTATGAGCGTGCGTGTGTATTTTTAGCGTCTTCCTGAGCTCTCTGTGCCCACTGTGCTGATTTTGGTTGGGGGAATCTTTTACCAGCTGCGGTGTGGTAGTTGCCTTCCCTACTGGGACTGAGTCTCACGGAGTGCTGAAAATGGCCGTTTCCCCGCATGCTTTAGAACTGGAAATTCACCACTGTTTCATTTAGGTCTTTCAACATATTGAGGGTCGAAAACATGGAAAATTTCAGAGTATTTCTTATACTAGATTATTTGGAGGAAATGTGTTTGGCTACAGTTAAATAATGTCATTATGAAGGGCCCCCTTGTATGTATTATAAGATTTTGTCTAGTTGAACTACCTTTACTTTTACAAATGCGTGTAGCATGTGAATAACATTCAGTTAAGCAGTAAGATGAATTGTGGCAGGACTTTAAATGAGAAGTCATATGTTTCAGAATTGAAAGAGTTGGTCAGAATATTCTGGTTTGGAAAGTATTAAATTGTGTAGCAGAAGAAAATTCTCTGGGCATCCAGAAAGTAGTGATAGCACAATACTTGATTCGCATTGTGCTTTTAGTAAGAGGCAGAAGATTTGTACAATCTGCGGAGAAACCAGAGTATGTATTGTGTTTTTAAGGAACAAAGTGTATTAGGATTCAGTGCCCGCTTGTTCAGAGCCAGCGTGTCAGGACGCCTGTTTTTATCTGTTCCACAGTCGATGGGACTGACTTCTTCAAATGTGGAAGCAGTCAACTCTGGGGTCCAGCCCAGGCCTATTTCTTCTGATACAGTGCTCTGTGAGTTCTAACACCTGCCCTCTACGAAGGGGAAAATTCCAGTCCTCTAAAGTTAGTTTTATAGTTATTGTAGTAGGTAATTTAGCAAATACCTGTTTTTAGATACAGTGAACAGCATCTTTGTGGATTTTTTAAAAAAGATTATTTCTTTTTAGAGAGAGGGAAAGGAAGGGAGGGAGAGAGGGAGAGGAACATCAGTGTGTGGCTGCCTCTCATGTGCCCCCTACTGGGGACCTGGCCCACAACCCAGGCATGTGCCCTGACTGGGATTCAAACCAGCAGCCTTTTGGTTCTCAGACTGGTGCTCAGTCCACTGAGCCACACCAGCCACGGCTATTTGTGGATTATTTTAAAATAAGAGATAATTCATTTAGGATTTTCATTTTAATCTATAAGGTATTTGAAAAGATTTATATGATATAAAAGACATATAAAAGACTGTCTTAAGTGTAATATTCATATTCAATATTTATATTATGAAATAGTATTCAGCAAAATATTTCTGCTAAACCCCATACACTTCTGAGCCCTGCTAAGCAGTCAGATAGGAGAGAGCTTTCCTGTGCTCGGTGTGTGGAGCACTGCAGCTGGGTGCTGCTGTGGCATGGGCTGTAAGTCACAAGACGTGGGTTCAAGGTCTTGTTGTGTGACTGGCTGTAGGACTTGAGTCAGGTCACACGGACCTTCTGTCTGTCCCTTGAACATAAGATTGTGACCTTAGACTAGGGACCCCCCTCCCAGACCCACCCTACTCCATGCCTTCCAGCTCTAAAATTCTATAATTTTGTTGTTTGACTCCATTGTTTCTTGTTAATCACCCTGTCATCTTTTAAACTAGGTTTATTGTACAAATAAATTGAATGAGCTAACTTTAATGTTTTATTTTCGGTAATGTTCATACAAGTTTAAATACAGTTTTGTTCAAAACATAAATTTAGGAGATGAGAAATGTAGTAAAGACGAGGATGGGAAAGGATGGTTAATATTTGGAATGCTGAGTCTCTGGGCTGAATTCTCACAGTACCTTTCATAGTTCTTCAGCTTGGCCAGTACTCATAGCCAGAGTGGGATATTCAGCTTTATTAACCGCTCTCAAAATAACAAGAAAGTAGAATATAATGTTTCTAATTCTGCATTAT
The DNA here is from genome assembly GCA_028533065.1 of Trachops cirrhosus. Lineage (NCBI taxonomy): Eukaryota > Metazoa > Chordata > Mammalia > Chiroptera > Phyllostomidae > Trachops > Trachops cirrhosus. The sequence continues at coordinate 188,530,754 of CM052539.1, read as the reverse complement.
ATGTGAAAATACAAGGTAAATACAAATAAAATGGATGTAATCGATATTACACTGGAAAATGACTTCTAAATAAAGTTCTGGAGCTTATACTGTGGAATCTTTTCAGGAAAAAGATTGTTTTAGCTCTTGGTACCTATCTCAGCAGGAGGTAGAAACTACTACTTTTCTTTTGCTTTGTGGTCTGTGTCTTCACACAGAAAGGTCAAGAGATGTGAGGCTGGAGGGCGCGGCTTTTTCGGGGTGCCCCAGCCAGGTAGCTGAAGCAGCAGGAGAGAAACTCATCATCACCTTTACTTTCTACAGTGAGGATGCAGAGTGGGGTGGGGGACTGGCACCTTCAGCTTGGTGAGCTTTTGAGTCTTCTGAATGCAGTGGGCTTTTTCTCAGTTGTGGAACGGAAGGAAGGAGCTTGCTACATTATTATACATTTTCTTGACTTGGTGACTATAAGAAGCAGGAAGTGGAGAAAGCATCAAATACACAGGGCTGGTCTTGAGTCTTGTATAGATGTGTAATTCAATCTTTAGAAAAGTGATTTTCTAATTCTGGATTTGTTGCTTTGTCTGGATTCTGTGTTGCTTATTGGCAACACAGTACTGAGAAATAGAAAATTTGGTTCCCTAAAATGAAATTTCAATGAAAGTTAGTGAAGGGAGTGTTAGTTTGTAGAAATTAATTTGTTCTTTGCATTTATTTTGGAACCTACTGTGTACAAGGCCTTTTGAAGCAGTGAAATAACAGTCTAGTTCAAGGGCTAATTTTTTTCGTGAACAGAATGCATCTGGTGTGCACATACAGATCCCCTGGAAATAGTACTGTCTGTTGCCAGAGGTGTCCGAGCAAAGGAAGGTATTCAGACTTGGCTGTTCGACCTGGCCTCGCAGGCGGTGTGCGGCCAGCCGTGGGCCTGGCCCACAGTGCTTTAGGGTGTGCCGAGGCCGTCGTGTGCACTGGTGTTGGAGGCAGGAGAACGTCGTCACTTGGTCAAGATTACACCCACACCCAGTTTTATATGACATGCTATACATTTAAGGATTATTTTTTAGGTTGTGTGGTGTTGGTGTTTTGAGTGAGCATGGTTAGTCCTGGAAAGATGTAGTCAGTGGTTCTTTTTTCAGATGTTTGAAATGCCAGTGGAATTATAAACGGGCAAGTTTAAAACCTAAACACATTCACAGTTTTGTATAGGACTAATTTTAATAAATGCATGTGCTTGTTTTGTTGGTATTTGTTGTATATGACTCAATTATTTTGCCCAACAGATAGGTTAAAAATGATTCAACCAGGAGGGTAGGTCAGAGGCATGAAATTGATAGGGAGCTCCTGGCCTAGCTTTGTGGTTCGAGCATGGGATTAGGCGTGAGATGGCCTTAGTTCTCGTCACCTCACCTGTATTCTTCACTGGCTGTAAGACTTCGCCAAGTAACTTTATACCAGAGATTCAGGTTTCTCATTTGTAAGTGGTGATAGGAACATTACTTAAGCTTCTGAGATTGTTGAGGATTATGTGAGAGACATGTAGAATATTCATGCTCAAAATGTGGTATGTAGCAAATACTTGCTACCACTGTTGTTGTTTTATAATTGGCTACTTAAGTAACACATTTGTTTCTAACAGCAGTTCTGCCTTCCACCAACGTTCATTACATTTGTAATGAAGTGTTCCGCAGGTTCAGATTTTGTGAAGCCTCACAGGGAGGCTGTGCTTCTGTAGTCCACGCGGGGGCTTGCCGAGTGGGTTGCCTGCATGAAGATAGTGCCGGGGTCTTCAAAAATGAAAAGGAAATATGTTGAGGGAAATCTCTTATTACCTTAAATGCTTACAACATTCATTCACATAAAATAATTGGCATGCTTATTACTGATACTGTCTATTCATTAAATTAAGTCTTCAAGGAATGGTGTAAGAATAAAATATTCTGTGAATCTGGCTGTACACCTTCTATTCATATTTAGAAAAATGAAACTATATTAGAAAAGTTAATCAGAATTTCTTTTTCTTACTCTCTTTCCAGAAAAATAGTTGTAATCACTGGAGGTTTTTTCTCCTTAAACCTTATTTGGAACTTTAAGACAGAGGGGATCATGAGAAGAGATCATTATTAACAGTAATTCTGTGAATGTACCACCTGGATAACTTTTTAGAGTTTGAGTATAGGTGTACAGGAAACTAATGGTAGTACTGGTTAAAGAGAACATGTACCCAGGTAACTGCTGTGGTAATGCCACCTTTTCATGACACAAGGGTGGTGATTTTCTTTCCTGCTTTGGTGATGTTCACTGTCACCTTAGAACCCTCTTTTCTGCCTGCCTGCCTCCCTCCCTCCCCCCCCTTCCTCCCTCCCTCCCTTCCTCCCTCCTTTCCTCCTTCCCTCCTTCCCCCCTCCCTCCTTCCCCCTCCCTCCCTTCCTCCCTCCTCTCCCCTCCCTCCCTTCCTCCCTCCTCTCCCCTCCCTCCCCTCCCCTCCCCTTCCTTCTTTCCTTCTTTCTCTTCTCCTTCCCTCCCTTCCTTAACTTGGTTAATTATCCCAAGACTCCAAGCATTTCTGTGAAGACTTGCTCAGTATGATGTGGTTTCTGTCTCTGTCTCTCGCATTGACTTGAGTGTCCTTTGAGAGGGCCTGCATCAGCAGCTTTGGACTCAGTAGATTATACTGGCGTAAATGTCTGTAAGAACTAGAGGGGAACCCCAGGATGGCCACCAGTGGTGACTGTAGGTACCTTGATCTAATTACTTGGTTGTGAGGATGTGTTGATTGCAAAAGCCCCATTGGGATCCCCTTCCGTGCTGACCCACAGTGGAAGAGTGGGGAACAGGTAGCAGTGCTGGTGACGAGCCAGCTGGAGTGTCCAGGGTGTTGGTACGGGGCGGGGCAGGCACCTGCTCTGCTGGGCCCGCCCCCTAGCAGGAAACTCCCCGTTGAACCCTGACTGCCTGTTAGGTGAGGAAGAAGATGTGGTTTAGGATTGGCGCAAGGTGGGGTGAGGAGGACATGGCAGGGGAGTGGAGGAAATGGAGTATGGGTGGAAGAAGTTTTTTAAAGAGAGTTTCATTAGCTTTAAGGTGTCCTGTGGAACTTGTTTGTGACGTGGTCCTAGTGTAATCATAATTAGGGATATTGATTGGTATTAATGGATCTATTTGTTTATTCAAATATTTATTAAACACCTACTGTGTGCCAGGCATTGTTTGAAGCAAAGGGAATGCAACATTGAACAAAAGAATTCTTGCCCTTACGGAGTTTTCCTTTGAGTGGAAAGAGGAGAAAAGCCTCAGACCAGTGAGTGTGTCAGTGCCCAGTCTGTCGGCTGGTCCTGAGCAGCAGAGCACGGGGAGGGGCTGCGGAGGGCCTGCTGACTCAGTGTGGGAAAGAGGCGAGAGCAGAGGGCGGGGTCGGGGTGTGGGGGAGCTGTGGTGCCACCTGGGTCCTGAAATCCAGTTTGAGGGAACTGACGTTGGGTTTGTCTTTGACTGTCATGAACCAGGCCAGGCCTTAGGAATCATTCAGGAGGAATTTTTTGTTGGGCTAATTAGTTGTATGATGGAGAGTCTCCTGGACCAGGGGCGTGTCTGCAATCCCACTCTTCCATTTGGGGAACTGGATTGAAACCTTGGGCAGCTGGGCTTTTCATCTGCTAATTTCATTGGTTCATTTGCCATTGTCTTTAGTGGAACTGGTTGAAAGAGATAACAGAGAACGTATAACTCTCTAATGTAGATGCCTTTTTAAAAAGTAACATGTACATGGGTTACAGAGGAGGGAATTCATGCCAGTACAGCATAGTTAAAGTGCTAGTCTTTTCTGTCTATTTAAGGTGATGCCTGATATTGTCATGTTACAGAGGCGGATGCCCCAAACCTTCCGTGACCCCGCAACCGCTCCGCTGAGGAAACTCTCTGTGGACTTGATCAAAACATATAAGCATATTAATGAGGTAAGACTGTTGATTTATTATAGCGGCATGTCTCTTACAGGATAGGGGGAAGTTACTTTGTGACCTGTCAGTCATGCTAAACTTTCTGTTCTACCCCAGTGGTTATCGTGTTGATGATGATTGTGAAAACTGGTAAGTTAGTGATCCATAGACAATGCAGTTATGTAAAAGGAGGAAGATACACAGACAGGGACTGCAGAAATGTGACTGTACTTGTAGACAACTTCCCCCTCTTCAGAGTTGTCTCTAATACATGCTGAGTTATCATTTATATAATAACTTCTAAAATAAGAAAGAGGAAAGTGAGGGCACAGTGACACTGTAAAAGTGCGTTTATGCTAGTATTTTGCTTAAGATTTTATGTATCTGTTTCTACTTTTGCCATGGATGTGAGGGAGCTCTGAGATACATTTAATAACCAGTTAATAGGCATTTGGCCTAGTTTATTTGATCTATATTTTGTGGTTTTAAATTGTCTTTTTAAATTTTACGTGTGTTCTTCTGTCTGAATCTTCTCGGTGTCAGATACCTGAAAGCCCTGTGGGGTGGGAGTGTCAGGGAGAAAACACACAGCACTTTGAGTCGCTCGTCACTCATCTGCCAGCTTGACTCTCTGCCACTAAAAATTACTTTTTAGTGTCCTAGCCCTTTGGCTGGTTGCCATTTGCTTCTAGCCTCAACTCCAGCTCCGTAACTTAATTATTCAGTGAGCTTTTCTGGAGAAGGCGGACGCGCTGGTACTTTTTCCTCTTCAGTGCGAAACCCTACAGCTTTCACATTACAGGCCTGTCCTCCACCAGCTCTAGAGCCGTTACACAAAAAAGGTGTTCTTACTTACGTATGTTGAATTTTACAACAGTTGGATGCTGTTTAATGCCAATATTATTATATTGATGTGACAAGATAAAATTAGAATCAGCTCAATGAGGAGCATTTTTGAGTTGAGCTTTGCACGCACTGAGTTGTAAAAGATGGGCCCAACTAGCTTTTGATTATCTGAAAATCTCAGATAAATTAAGTTTATTAATGTCAATTTGTTAAGATCTGATAAATATTAAAAGGTACTGTTAAGCTGTTGTTAATAGTAACTTTGTTGAAGCTTGTTAACTGCATTGCTACCTTGTAAACTAGAGTTTTTCTAATGTTATTCTGTGAAACCTAATTTATAATTTCCTCAAAGTTAGTTACCAGTTACTTGGGCTGTTGCCTCATTGACTTACTACTTTTTACTGGTCTTAGAAACTGTTTGGAAGAAAAACAGAAGGAAGATAGCTCAATCTGTGATGCACCACCAGTGATGGCCCTGAGTGTTGGGGGGATGGAGTGGCTGTTTTTCCTTAATTGTTACATTATTACAGGCTTAAAAATCAAGCATGTCTGAGAATGTATCGTGTATATACATTTAAACTTGTATTTATAAAATCTCTTTGCCTCGTGACCAAATACAAAATTGAGATTGATGGGAAAGGGTCATGAGGAAACTTAAACATAAGGAAGATGAAAATATCCTTTATTTTGTTTGTCATTTGCTGATTATGTCAGCACATGCATATTTTTCAAAATGCCTCAGATTACACTCTTAAGATCCATGGCACCTCACTGTATGTAAAGTATACCTTGGTTTCAAAAATAAATGTAAATCGAGTCCTGTTACTCTTCTGCCATGGGGTCCTTTGGGCCAGTTTCTTAACATGTTCTATTTATAAAATGTATAAGCAGTATAATTTTAAAGTGAACTTCAGTGTCGATATTTTTCATTGGTTATGTATCAGTGTCATTCTGTAGTTCAAATAGCAGCTACAGGACATTTTTTATTTAATTTTTTGTATTTGTTATGAAGAACAAAAACTCATTAATTTCCTGCTGATAGCAGATCTGTGTCTTGATGTTCGCTCCCCGAGTCTCCAGTGCTGCTTTAAGTCACACGGGTAACTGCATGTTCTCGTTTCAGGTTTACTATGCAAAAAAGAAGCGAAGACACCAGCAGGGCCAGGGAGACGATTCTAGTCATAAGAAGGAGCGGAAGGTTTACAATGATGGTTATGACGATGATAACTATGATTATATTGTAAAAAACGGAGAAAAGTGGATGGATCGTTACGAAATTGATTCCTTGATAGGCAAAGGTTCTTTTGGACAGGTAATGCCATGGGAAAAGCTGGACTTCACAAACCGGGACTTTTGGTGAATCGTGTTGTTACGTTCGTGCCTCGGCAGCGCATTTTTCAGTGTTTGTAAATAGATCTAGACAATGGGTATGCATTTGGCTTATAGTTTTCTAAAGATAGTAAAACTGTACCAGCTGTAAAACCCCCATTGGACCTTTTTCCCCTTAATTTACTTTCTGTAGCTACTAACTACTTCAGGCTACTGAGTGATTGACTTTAATCACAAATATAATATTACCCCTATCATATGGGCTTTGTGTAGTCTATGGATGATTCTTCATTATGAATGCTGGAGATACTTACCTTCCTGTGGGATGGCCCTTTTCAGAGAGGAAAGAATTGCTGTTTTCCGCTGGTACAGCAGGTGCCTTCTCACTTTTTGGAAGCTTGGAAAGCTGGGGCTGTGCCCTGAGGTTTTCTCTCAACTCATCTTCTAACTCTCTCAGGCCTCTGAATGGAGCTATGGCCTTCTGGGTTTTCTCTTCCAGCCCTCACAGGATCAGCACTGCTAATAGCGTGATGGGTAATTCTGATGCTTTGAAAGGACCGTTTTGGCAGCTTCTACCAGGAAAACCCAGAAATTCAGAGCTCCAATAGACCTGTTTTTTCTTTCATTCTTGGCCTTTTCCTTTACCCACAACTCTCCCTCACCTGCCTGCCCAGGCCCAACACAAAGCACAAAAACCTAAATACAACAGTCTTTCATCAGCTGTGGCTGGACCAAGAGCTAGCCAGTCTTCCCCGTTGTACTTTTAAAAGGCCTTTTCTCTGGCTGTAGCTCCCCCAGCACTTGTAAATACGTCTTGAGTCCCGAGCTGTTCCATTGAGGTACAATTTACTGTTGATCCGGGATCCTTTGTTTTGTAGAGATTGTGTTATCAATACTTCTTTTGACATTTTGATGAAGAAGATAGAAGGAGTCTCCTTATGATTGTCCTGAACTACCTTAAAATTTTTTTTGCTGTTCCCTTTTCCGTGATATCAAGGACTTCTACTGATTGCACATAATTCAGAAACTTCTTTCTTGATTCATAACCCTTTTTCTTGTGAGTCTGGGGTTTCTCAGTGTGTGCAGTGTTTCTCTTTATGAAAATACTACTCTTTGTCAGAAGCAGCTGCTTTCTCTAGCAGAGCTTCTTAAGGAAAGGTGTTTCTGCAGCTCAGCTTTTAAGAAAGGTTGTGAACACTCTCAGTGTAGGGATTGCTGTGTCCACCTGTCAGATCACTCCAGCGCTGAGGCAGTTGCCAGCAACAGGATGTTTTTCCTTTTGTGATGTCCACCAAAATAGTTATGACCACGTAGCCTGCTCTCTGAACTTCGTTTTCCCTGAATGCTCGGTCTCTGAGCTCAGAGTGATGTTTTCCTCCTCTTTCACTTTAATTTTTTTATACTCTAGTCCCTGTGAACCCGTGACAATACAGGCCTCTTTGACATCACACTTCCTTTCACCAGGCCAGATGGATGCCCCTCTCCTACACTGTGGTGTGCTCAGGGTCAGGGCCCGCCGCTCACCGGAGAAAGTCTTCCATAGTGATTTGGTCAGGCTTTCTCTGAACTCTCTGCCAGGCCCTTGTTGAATAGGGGACTCCCTCATTTCTGTAGCCAGTGGTTATCCTTCTTGCACATGGACATTTCCCTGGGGAGCTTAACTGGCTAGGCTCCAAACCAGTTAGATCAGGCTCTCTGCAACCGGATTCGGGAGGGATATTGGTATTTTTAAAAACTGCCTATTAAATGTGTGAGTCAGGGTCAAAAAGTACTGCTTTGGCATTTAGCTGGTTAACTGCTTGCTAACTGAGTAAACACTTGGGCCCCATCTATGGCCTTTGTCCTGGAGACCGTTGGTACCTGGGCACTGAACTGCAGCTCTGGTGCAGCCAGTGTGTGTGATCAGTGAGCAGCACTTGGTCACTTGTTTCCATGGGTAGCCTCCGGTTTAAAAGACAGTAGACAGTAATTTTTAGAATTGGGTGAAGCTAGAAATACTGCGTTTTTCATTCCAACTTTGATTTCAGCTGAGTTGTTTCTGCTTTGTCATTGACAATGTATTTAACCTTGAACGATACATTCAAGGAACATACATTCCATTTTTGTCCTGTAATCCAGTGTTACTCTGCCCGCAAGTTGGAATCACTTGGAATTCTACCTGCATCTCCAGACTTTCTGAATGTGCTAAATAATGTATCTGAAACTGTTAACTAATTCATATTATGTACAATATTACAAATATTACTCACTTAATTCGTTGTAGTGGTTATTTGTGATTGGTAGAGATAGTTTCTTTTATCCATATTTCTTAATTTTTATGTAAATCTTTTTGTTAGTATTAAACTCATTTTAAATGAATAAATTTAAAATGAGAGGTATTTGTGGTGATTTGGTCATGAACACCTCTTTCCATAGTACTGATTCTCATTTTAAAACAATCAAAATTTTCTAATTATGGCATTTAATGTGTACAGGGGTGGGCAAAAGTAGCTTTACAGTTATGAGTACAAGAAACAGTTTATTCTTGTATTACTTATTCATTAGTGTAATTACTATTGTTTATTATATATTTCCATGTGAACAGCTGTAGACCTACTTTTGCCCACCCCTGTATTGTGGAACTTCACTGGTAACTTGTATTTGACTTTTTTCGTGTGAATTAATTTTTATTTTACATACCTAGTTTTTATCTGTGAAAATCTAATATAAAGTTAGAAAGTTATCTACATTTTTCAGGTGACAGAACTTTTAAAATATTTTACACTAATATTTGGGGTTTGAACCGGGTTTCTCCCTCATTAAAGGAAGAGTTGGAAGAACTGTCTTACAGTATTGTGTAGTAAGAAAGAAACTGGAGCACTTGTTAGAATTCATAATTTTTTAAGCAGGGAAATAATTTTATTAAGAAAGTTGTCTACTTTGTGGATATTTATAAATACTGTAAGGGTGCAAAAGAAATTCAGTTGAAAAAATTGACTTAGAGTGATGTGAAGTAGCAGTAAACGGATGACACTGAGTGGAAATGAAGGGGATCTCTTCTGAGTCGGAGAATGAGAAAAGGAGAGTTAGGTAAATGTACGAGTAAGGTGGCTTGTCAGCTGCTGAGAAATTGTTGCCATTAATGAAGGAGAGACTTAATTCCTCTTTCTTCTCTTTCAGGTTGTAAAGGCCTATGACCGTGTGGAGCAAGAATGGGTTGCCATTAAAATCATAAAGAACAAGAAGGCTTTTCTGAATCAAGCCCAGATAGAAGTGCGACTTCTTGAGCTCATGAACAAACATGACACTGAGATGAAATACTACATAGGTGAGCGGGCGGGCGGAGAGCGGCGGGCCCTGACCCGGAGCAGGAACCTTAGTTCATGGTCGTGTTTGTATGGAAATGTGTTCGTTTTATCTTAAAGTGACCCACCAAACACTCAGCTGTTTGTCTCCGTCAGCGGCGTGGATTTGTCTGAGCCACCTGATCTGGAAGTAATAGTCTAGGGTTTGGGGACAGTGCGTTCCAAGTGGCTACTGTTGAGAAGCAAGCGAGCGTGGTGTCCTACGGGGTCAGTGGCAGCTTACAGGTCACGTTTACTTGCTTTAATCACGCATCGTTATTTAGAGAGTCTTCTTCCTGGTGACTTGAACCTTTCTATTATAGATCAGAAGTGAGAATTAAGCTAATAATGTTCTTAATGGTTATAGAACCATTCTGAGTCAAGATCTCAGGCTCCTCCTCAGGCTGCCTGTCAGTTTGGCGGCATTAGAAACTGTTGGTCTTGATTACAACAGAACAGAGAGAATAGCCACTGTTTACTGAACTTCTGCCATGTTCTTTGTGTTTCCTTCACCATCTGTAATAATCATAGCAGTCCTGTGAGGAAGGTGGTGGTGCAGACGGTGGGTACTGGTCTGGCCACAAAGTCTGTTTTTTCCATACGATGGCTCTAGTAGTGCTTAGTTGTCTTCAGCTTCATTCAAGACAATTTTGTTAGATTGTATTGTGACAGCTGTCATATCAGCATGGATTAAAAAAAAACAAAATTGGTGAATTTTTGTGCAGCCCTTTAAATATTGAAGATGGAAGAAAATGCGCAACATTTTCAGCATATTAAGTTTCATTATTTCAAGAAAGGTAAAAACACAACTGAACGCAAAAAAAAAAGATTTGTGCACTGTATGGAGAAGGTGCTGTGACTGATCAAACGTGTCAAAGTGATTTGCGAAGTTGCATGGTACTGTTGACATTTTGGCCAAATAATTCTTGGCTGTTGAGTTATCTTATGCATTGGAAGATATTCAGCAGCACCCCTGGCCTCTACCCACTGGAAGCCAAAAGCAGGAGGTAGTCAACATACTTAAAATGTTCAAATCAATAAAGTATTGGTGAAAATGAAAAATGTCTTTTATTTTATGGAAAACACTAAATGGACTTTTCGACCGACCCAGCGTGAAGAGTGCCGGTACTCGAGGCCCCGGGAGTCCGCAGATCGGATGTGAACTGGCCTCTGTCTAACGTCCAACCCCAGAGGCTCTGTTTGTTTCCTGTGCAAATGGTAGTTCTCCTGAAGAGAGAGGGACAGAAGGAGGAAAACAGTGGACTCTCGGGCCAGTTGGTATATGGGCAAAACATCTAATTAATTATACATTCTTTAACACTATTCTTAATTAAATCTAAGATGCCAGTGGTTGTCAGACACCAATATTTTATGTGCCACCAGGAAATAAATTGCTGCCAAGCATAAATAAGCCGTCAATTTAATGATAGCGACCTTAGAATTAATTAATTATAGAAGTTTCTGTAGGCATGTACATACGTAGCAACTTTTACATTAAGAAATTCTGGCTTTACCTGATAGACATGAGGTTAAATTTTATTTAACTCTTTTTTAAGAAAATAAGGGGGGACACTATGGTGTTAATGGTTCTTTAGTTCCCCCCAAAGTAGTGGAAACAAAAAAATGTTCAAAGCAATAAGGTTCAGATACTCAGATTAAATTTCATTTATGAACACCCTTCGTTCCCCACTGTACAATAAAATGAGCTTATACTATTACTTCCTTAGTTTCTTCCCTTTAGATATCTATTATAATCTATAGTAGTAAGATTAGTATTAAAAACCTTTTTCTTCACATTTACTGAACGTTTGCTGTTCACTGTGACTATAACTTAGTATAAGGAGACCCATTTCCATTCAAGAGGCTTAGAAGCACAAGAAGGTCATTCTGAGGGTGCTCGACTGGAACAGTGGTCCCTGGACACGTCTTCCTGCTTCTTCTCTCTCTTGTGTGTTGTCTTTGGTGTTGATGCATTGCAGTAACATTTTGATTCTGCTTTACTGAAAGAAAATGTGCCAGGCATATAGTAGGGGCTCAATAAATGTTAGCTAGTCAGTTCTTATATAATAATGGCTCTCATTTTTATTCTTAGTAAACTGATGAATCATTATTAATTAGGTCATCACAGATACTCTTTTGGATGAAGCTTTTTAAGTTCTTTTAGGAAGATGGTGAATGCAGTGTCTCAAGAAACTGAGGTTCTGTGTTTGAAAACAATAAAGAACTTCAGAATTAGATGCAGCCATACCACTAGAGTTGATACCTGAAATGTAAAGTGTCTGAAAGTCCTGTTGCTCTTTGATGATGTAAATTACTTATATTTTGAAGTGATTGTTCAATATAGTTGACTATAGTTGTTTTAGTCTTAAGTTTTTGAGCTCTTAAAAAATCTTTACCATCTAGCATAGTTTCTTTTACGACAGTTCTTCATTGTTTTAATTGTGTTTATTGATTTTAGAGAGCGAGAGACAGAAACATTGATTTGTTGTTCCATTTCTTGCCACACTCAATCCTGTATGTGCCCTGACCAGAGATTGAACCTGCAACCCTGGAGCAGCAGGATGATGCTTCAGCCAACTGAGCCACCCTGCCAGGGCTGGCGTCAATTCTTATCTGGATTATTTAGTGCCTTCTGCAGTCTAGTTCGAAGAAAATTCAGGCTAGGTCTAAAACAAAGTCTTGCTCACCCTTTATTTTTTCTCCCCAAAGTTTAGTTTAAAAGGCCAGGCAGATACACTTGCGTTGGAGCATTCTTCGACGGTGTCGTTAGTGCTCGGCACATTGTGGGTAGTGAGTACTGAGTAAGGAGGTCAGGAGAGGCTGAGCGGATGGATCTTCCATCGGAAGCATTCTTTCACATTCCTTTTGTAGCTACTGCTTGACGGTATTAAAACTCCTTCATGGACCACGTCTGTGGGGTGTCTTACTGTTGCATGGAGCTATGTTTTTAGTTTTAAAACTTTGAATTTCAATGATGGAAAGCAGATGTTATACATTCGTATGTAACCTTTAAGGATTGTTTTTATTTGCAGAGTGTTGATTTGTACCATAGATTTCCCGTAGAGGCATGTAGTATTTGTGTTGTGTTTACTCTATTTTTAGATCATGTGTATCAGGAGTGATCTAAAAATGATATTGCTACCAGGATAAATCCATATATCCCCATCTTCAGGGACCAGACATTGAATACTGTCGCAGTTATTTGAGGTAGATCTGTAGAGTAACCTGTTTTTATGATACTGAAAGACCAAAACGAAAAGGTAACCGTGACAGATGGTTGAGTTACGGGGGTTCAGTTTGGATGTATGTAAGAATGTTTATAGTGAAGGGCAGCCCTGGACTGAATGACCACATTTGATGTGCGGTTAGTGTTAATACTTAAAGCACAGTCTTTGAAGCAGTCGAGCAAGTAGTAAGCCTTTATAGAGAGTCAACAGCGATAGCAAGTAATGTGTTCTCTTTCCCTATTCATAAGCATACTTATAATTTCTTCCTGCAGTTGAACTTTATTTTGAAGTGTTCCCAAACCTTCAGTGTTACACAAGATGTCCCAGTGCTTTGATGTCCCATTGGTTTGATGATCCAATGCTTTGATTATGAACTTTGTACCTTCCAAAGCCTGATTTTCAAACATTTGCTATATTTACCTAAAAGAGAAAAAATCTATATCTGTCTCTGACAGTTGTTACAGGGAATCGCTAGTGAAATGTAAGGCACAGCAGTGCAGGTTGTGTGTAGATGTTAAAGCCTTCCCTGGAGAGGGCTGCGTTGTCACACACCAGACCCTGGGGTGGGGCTTAGGCACGTGGGATTCCGAGGCAGGGTGTCGGCAGGTCAAAGGTGCTCTCTCCCACACGTGAGGGCGGAGGTACTGAGGTATCTTAGGGCTGTGTGTCGGGTCGCTGCTCAGGGTTTTAGACCTGACCTGAGTTTTTAAAAACAAGGCATTTTGGTGGTGCTTCTTACATTGTATTTCTTACTGGCAGACATCACAGCTGTCTAATAAAGCAGATGAGCGATTTAGATAGTCTTAACTGATTAAAGAATGTGCAGGATGCGGATCTCCAGATTCTGACGTGATTTTCACTCTGCATTTGACATTGTAATGTTACAGAATGTTTGAGAGGTCACACACACCTTCATTTTATTGGTTTATGTATAATTTTAAATGAACCTCTTTTCTCTTTCAGTGCATTTGAAACGCCACTTCATGTTTCGAAACCATCTCTGTTTAGTTTTTGAAATGCTGTCCTACAACCTCTATGACTTGTTGAGGAACACCAACTTTCGAGGTGTGTCTCTGAACCTGACGCGGAAGTTCGCCCAGCAGATGTGCACCGCGCTGCTTTTCCTCGCGACCCCAGAACTTAGCATCATTCACTGTGATCTGAAACCCGAGAACATCCTCCTCTGTAACCCCAAACGCAGTGCAATCAAGATCGTGGACTTCGGCAGTTCTTGTCAGCTGGGGCAGCGGGTGAGTGCGCGTCACGAGTTGTGGCTTCACCGGAACTAGGTAAAACCGTGTCGGAAGCTATGTGAAGTGGTGTTAACGTGAGTGCAGTACGGAGGCAATTACGGGATGGCTGTCTTTAAAAGGTAGCACTTGAATTAACTTGTGTTGATACCCGTTTTGTGGAAACGCCTCTTAAAATGTGAATAGTAATACTTTGAATTGGAAGGTATCGGTTTTTCAAAGTGGATTTTTAAAAATTACTGTATGCTAAAAGACTGAGACAGTAGGCAATGAGTGAATTAATTATTAGGTGACGTAGCTATATTTTTCAGATAGAGGTTTTAGTGTAAATTTGGTGAAATTCTAATGCTAGTACATTGAGTCACTGCTGTAAAATATTTCCCTAATGATAGATTGAGAGAAATATTTTTCCTAAAAAAACTAATGGGTTAAAAAATATAGATAGCTTGGTATTCTACATGGGAATATAATACAGATATTGCGTAGTTGATAGACATACTTGTTCTGATAAATAAGTTAAAATATTTTTCTTATATAAATTCTGAAGCTTGTCCCAACTGGTTTTCTTCAGACTGCTAAAAATAGACATGGCTATAGCAAAACATAAATTTAGGTTTAGGTGATTTAGGAAAGGAAATTTTTCCTAATATTTATTTTTTGTAGCATTATTTCTCGCATTTTTCTGAACAGTATTTTGGGTGTAAAATAGAAGTTATAGGTTGTTCTCTTCTTGGAAGATCTAGGATCACCATTTGATAATATTTTACTGTTAAACACTGTTCCTTTTTGCTTTCTGAAAGTATCGAGACTGCATTTTTTAAAGAAGAAAAAACCACAAGTAACTTACATATATTAGTATTGTATGCTGCCTTTCCATTTTGTTTTTCCAAATTAGGGAGATTTCCTGTCCAGTTCAGCTCTTTTCTGGGCTTCAAATACAGCAGGTCAATTTAATCTGGGGGGTTTGTAGCCAGTGCACGGCATTGTCTGGCTTTTTGTTATTTTTTTTATTTTCTGCAAATTATTTTACAGCAGCAGTGCTATATAGATCATTGAAATAATTTTCAAAATTGAAGATGTATGAAGGACAGTTGGCTGTTTCAGATGCCTTTGGATGTCAGGAGATGCTCATAGTTGTTCATGCGGGATGGCGTGCGTATTGACTGGAAAATACATGCTCATCCTAGAGTTACTTGAATAGGTTCTAGACTTGGTAAAACATTTTCTCTATTTGAACCAAGTTCTGTCCTAATATCCAGCGCTGTCTCTCTCTCCAGCCAAACAGAGACAACTATCCCTTTAGCTCAGTGAGTTTCAACCACATGAATGAGTCAGAGTCACATGGGAGGTCATTTCCAAAATACACATGCACTGGCTGTACCCTGGGTCTCTTGGCTCAGTATCAGAAGGTGGCAGGGCTGGTGAATTTCAGACCACATTCCTCAGGAGAATCTGGGGCACAGCCTTTTAAATGACCCCGTCACCATGTTAGCCAAACTACATGGGAAGGTGACAGACTGACTTGCATTTAGGTGGAAAATAAGGTCGTCGCAGTAGCAGGGAGTCTTTGGGACTCAGCAGTGCTGTTAGTTTATAAACACTGGGAAAGGTAACCCTTCTTCGGGTCCCTTTGAATTAGACTTTCTTTTCTGAGAAGACTGTAAGGTGGGTTTCACTTGCCCACGGCGCATGAGATCGCTCTTGGAGCCTTGGCTGGAGATGGAGGTGGGAGCCGTGTTACTGGCTGCCTGGTCTGCGTGTTCACTTAGAAAGTTTAGTTAAGAGGATTTTATTTCTTAGGTTTTTTTTTTTATAAATCTTTGCCAGTATTTCTGGATATAAATTTACAATGGCTAAGTGAAGGTCAATTGATCTCTGAAGACATTTTCAGATGACTTCATTGAAAAGAACCCATTTCACTGTCTTTTCTAAGAAGTCTTAGATGGAGGTGGGAGGGGGACACAGTGGAGACGGGACTGATCCACCAGAAACAGCTCCTGTTGTATCTTCACGTGGCAGCGTTTCAAGGGTTGACCTGTGACACTGGCGCGGTGCCTATGTCCGGGTTTTCCGTCGCACTGTGCTCAGTTTGTGTGACTTGTACTGCTGAAATACGTTCCAACCTGAGTTAACCTAAAGAAGGTTAACTTTATAAATGCAGTTCAGCTATGCATTGAATGGTGAACCAAGTGCCAGCCGTAGCAGCAACATAATTAATAGGGAAATAAGTTATTCTCAGTATTTTCTTATAATAAGGCATGCTTGTTTTAAGATGTATCTTGATTACTAGTTAGGACTAGACTAAATGAGAAGACTTTAGTTTTATACATTTTGCATTTCACAGGCAGATTAACCACTCCTTGGACATTTTTAGTTCTTTAAACAATATTTGTAGTCTATTATTGAAATCAGTAAAAGGAACCCTAATTTACGAGGTAATTTATTATTATTATTATTATTATTACTATTATTATTATTATTATTATTTTGTTAACATTAGATTAGTGTTCTTAATCCAGTGTGGACTACAATAGACAAAATTTATTTTGGAGTTGATACTAGTTTGAAATGTATTTCAGATATACCAGTATATTCAGAGTCGCTTTTACCGGTCTCCAGAGGTGCTACTGGGAATGCCTTACGACCTTGCTATCGACATGTGGTCCCTCGGGTGTATTTTGGTTGAAATGCACACTGGAGAACCTCTGTTCAGTGGCGCCAATGAGGTACGTGGTGGGCTGCTCTGTCCTGTTTCTGTTGCCGTAGTTGTGCTTCTGACACGTGACAGCGTGCTCTGAGAGCTGTTTGTAGCGAACAGTGTCTGTTTACCAGTGTAATCATTCAAACGTTAGGGTAGTTCTGAATTTATGTTACTCATTTTTTTCACTTACCATGGAGTGGTGAGATGGGAAGTGAGATCTTTTAATCTGCTAATAAAGGAGAATAATAACACAGATAATACGTTAAGTACTTGGGTGCAGATGTTACAGACTTGAAGCAGAACACCAGAAGACAGGAATGAAGGGGTGAGGGCCACCCTGACAGCGCTGCCAGTGCGCGGTAGCTACTACACTTTGAGAGTGTGGTTTGGAATGCAGGAAGTGCTCACCAGTGGGGCCAATGGATAAGTTTGGGTAAATCAGCATTGCAGAAGTTTGGAACTTCAGACTATGTAAAATTCTTCTAGCCCCCAGGTTTTCTGCCTGTGTTCTTAGAAGATGTTTGAATGTCGGGGCAGCATCTGCAGGGTAAGGGAGGGGCCACACTCCCTCGCAGGGAGACGAGTTGAATTGGCTCTCGTTGGTTTTAACACTGTTCCCCTGTGAGGGTAACAAGGGGTGAGGTGGGTCAGATGTATGGAAGATAATTTGGCTTTGGGTACACACAATGCAATATACAGATCATGTATCAGAGAAGTGTACGCTCAATTTGTATAATCTTACTAACCAATGCCACTCCAATAAATGTAATTTCAAAATAAAAATAAAAATCTGGCTGTGGCTGGGTGGCTCGGTTGGCGGGAGTGTTGTCACATATATCAAAATGTTGCAGGTTTGATTGGGGGCGGCTCGTGCCGTAGGCAGCCAATTGACACTTCTGTGTCTCTGTCTCTCCCCTCCACCCCCTTTCTAAAATGAGTGAATATATCCTTGGGTAAGGACTAAAAAAATTAGAAAAATTAAAATCTGCCTTCTTAAAAAACTTCAGTTGTGTGCTTCCTTCATTCTTAAAGAAAAGTTAACCATTGCAGATCTTGATCAGTCCACTCATTTATAAATGCTAAAGGGAAGACCAGTGAAATTTAGTGACTTCTCCTGGGTTCTGCAGCCGTTACCAGGTAGAGCTGCTGTTTGGCAGTAACTGCCATAGTGTGTGCTCCTTTTGGTTTGACTGGAAACAGTACCACTGTAACTTAGTGCCTTTTCATGGCTTAAACGACACTGGGATCACCTGAAACTTCAGCGGCCCCCGTCTCACTTACTGTAAACGCCGGAGCCCTCTGAGGAGATTGAAGACTCCCTCTTTCCCCTGACTTCTGTCCTCGCCCACTTGCCTCCCCATCCCTCCTCACCTTTTCTGACCCAGCACACAGCCTTGTCTGGCCCCTTGGGAACTGCAGGCGCGGCCCGCACCAGCCTTTGCGTTTGCTTTCCCTGTGCCTGGAGTGCGTTCCCCACCGGGTCCTTCCTTCACTGCCTTCATCTTTGCTCTCACCCCAGCGTCTTGGTGACGCCTTCCCTAACACCTTGTTGCGAGTGGTACTGCCCTTTCTCGCTCCCCATCCCCTTTTCATTCTCTCCAGAGTTCTTAGCTGTCGTCTAACGTAATTCTGTAGTTTATTGGTGATCTCTTCCTCTATGAACTTTCTGTTAGGAGTTTGTTTTGTTGACTGCTGTATTCTACTAAGCATGGTTTCTGGCATATAGTAGATACTTGGTATTTGAATGAATCTGCACTTAAAAAATGGTTTATTAGATCCACACTGTGCCCTGGCTGGTGTGGCTCAGTGGATTGAGTGCCAGCCTGTGAACCAAACGGTCGCTGGTTTGATTCCCAGTCAGGGCACATGCCTGGGTTGTAGGTCAGGTCCCCAGTGGGGGCCACGTGAGAGGCAACCACACATTGATGTTCTTCTCCCTCTCTTTCTAAAAATAAACAAATAAAATCTTAAAAAAAAAAAGATCCACACCTTATTAAGCCCCTGGGATTTATTTTCTTGTTTTGTCTTGTTTTTATTTTAATTGTTGTTTAAGTACAGTTTGTTTTTGATGGTTATTTATCTAAGACTTTCTAAAAACTTAAACTTTTAAAAACTCCCTCTAGTTTTTTTTCTTTATATCCATGACCACCTGATATACCACAGATGTGTGTGTGTGTTTCACTGTCTGTGTCTCCCCCCCCACCCCAGGTTCTCAGGAGGGCGCAACTTTCTCTCTTCTGTTCATTGTGGCACACTCACTGCCCAGAGGGGTGCCTGGCACATGGGAGACACCTCTGTACTTACTTATCGTTGATGAACACACACACGAGTTGATGAGCAGAAACTGACGTTGATGAGAAATTACAGGCTGTTTTGTTTTGTTTTTGTTCTTAATACAGGTAGATCAGATGAATAAAATAGTGGAAGTTCTGGGTATTCCACCTGCTCATATTCTTGACCAAGCACCAAAAGCAAGAAAGTTCTTTGAGAAGTTGCCAGATGGCACTTGGAACTTAAAGAAGACCAAAGATGGAAAACGGGTAAACTAGGGAATCTTTTTCTTTTTTGAGGCTTTGTAATTAGAGTCACGTAGGTATGCGTTTTCTTCACAAGCTGGATATGATATAGTTTGATCTGAACTATCTGTAGGGACTGGTGTTTGCTTAATGGTCAGAGTTCTCTCTGAGGCTTCATTGTAGCAACTCTGTCTGCCTTTGGAGACAGCTGACCAAATCGCCATGCCGTATTGCAGCCGCAGGATCGGTAAGTTCCACCTTCGTTGCTCACGGCTGGGCTGTGTGGTGAGCCCGCAGTTAACAGCAGTGCACTGTGAGCGGGAGAAGCCATGACTGCCGCGAATGGCTTTTTTTTTTAGGTTCAGATAGAAGAAGAAGATTTTTGACTTAAGCAATATGTGGCAAGAATATGAACTGACTAGATTGTTCTTTAATTTTACATTCCTAGCCTGATGACATGGATAGCAAGGTTGGCCCATCTCTGAAATCTCTAGAAGTGAGACTTTAACACATTAGGGTTGTTCTAGTGATTTTCTTTCTTATGACAACTTTTTTCAGATACCTAAACAATGTAAGTTTAATAAAGTGTTGCATCATGATTTAACTTTTTGTGTTAGATATCGGAAAATAATCATGCATTTTGTAATCTAGCTTGTTTTAGTATAAAATGAATGTAATTTATGAGTGTGTTGTGTATGATGTGTGTAGCAGGCACCTTGTGACCGTAGCTTTGCATTTTCAACACTGAAGAGACTGTACTTGTGCTGCAGTCTGCACTTCGCCCTTGCGCCTTAGTGGTGCCGCCGCCGCGTCGTTTGTCTCCAGGGCTCACTGCTGCCCGCTCTGATTCACCCTCGCACAGCTGGGGACTCTTCACTTCTACTGTCAAGGGGTTTTCTTCAGCACGTTTAAGAATATAGATGTAACCGTGTATGTCACACCTGATGTGTAACTTGCTGCGTTCTGCCTTACCCTCTGAAGTTCCGGGCAGTGCAGTATCCGGCAGTTAAGTCACGCCCACCTCCCCAGAAGGAAGGGACGGGAAACACCCAGCAGACATCTCGGGCCCTTTCGCCTTTGTTCACGTAGCTTAATCAGGTGTGGCCCCCTTGTCCCTCTGAACCGAAACACAGCCTGGGACTCCTGCTTAGCTCCACCGGCACGCAAGGCAGCTCCCGCCAGGTGACGCGAATGGATTAGCATGGAGGGTGTGAAACGCACTTGACGTCTCATCTCTCTGCAGGACAGGCTGCTACTGCTGCGTCCTCCATTTTGAAATGGTCTCTTTCTTATGCTGTTTTCGTTCTTTTTCTAAATAAAGTGTTCATCCCATTTCCCAAATCTCTACCTTATAAAACCACAGTTAAGTCACTATGGGTTATAACCTGTCATTTCTCCCAATTTGAGCTATAATCATTATTATTTTTAATTATTTCTGGGGGGTGGGGGTCATTTCATAAGGGTACACAAATCTTCTTCCTTCCTGAAATTAAAAGTATCTTGCCCTGTAATTAACTAGAGTTTTATGAGATTTCCTGTAGCCACAGTTAGCAACTGATTTAAGAAGCTTTATTTTTTAAAGTATAACATAACTATTTCTCTTTAGACAGAAATAAATTTTGTAAAACACAGGGACAACACCCCACAGACCCGCGGCCAGCTGCCCCTTCGGGAAGGACGCCCCGGGCACTGCGGCCGCGAGCCTGACTCGGTGCGCGAGTGCTGCGGGTCGGCGCCTGTGCGGCCGGTGTCTGTGCGGCCGGCGTGTGCGCGGCCGGCGTCTCAGTGGCTTTGTTCCTGCTTCCGGTTTCTCATTCCATGATTCAAGGGTCCGTGCTGACTTCCCAGGATTGAAATCCATGTCTACTGTGTATGTTTTTCTTCCATGGGGGAGGGGAATGAAGAATTAAGGCTATAAATCATGCTGTTTTGTTAAAGTATAATTTATGCCCAGCTTGATAGGTGTGTTTACAGTGTTTTGTTTGTTGAGTTTTGATCTTTATTTACAGTGTATAAAACTATAACAAGGTATATACAGGGTAGAAATACTGGGTGGGCCAGTGGAGCAAGGCGGGAAAAGGCAAGGAGGGGCTGCGCGGCGCAAGCAAGGGGCACAGAGGTGGAGTGCGGAAGTTATCTGGGGCCGGGGACAAAGAGCCAGCTTTATTTCTCCTAACAGGTTTATGGTTGCATCGTGACATTCTTCCGAGTTAATAAAACTGTTGTAACAACCATGACCTGCATGTATTTTTCCATACGAACGACTGTAAACCTACTTTGGCCCGCCCCTGTATTTCTACCACCTGATTCTGTCTTCCCACCCCCGCTTCATGATCTCTGTCATCTCGGTTAGTTTTGCCTAATTAATAGAAAAAAATTCACATAACTGGAACGCTATAGTATTTATTATTTTTTTCTTTTGGCTTTGCAAACATTGTTTTTGGAGTTTCATTCCTATTGTTGTGTGTCTCAGGAGCTACTTTATTTTATTGCTTCATTGTATTTCATTGAATGAAAACACCATGGCTTATCTGTATCTGTTGATGGATGTTTGGTTTTGTTTCCAGTTTGGGGCATTACAAATAAGGCTACTGGGAACATTCTTGTATAACTCTCTTGTATTTACATGTTTTCATTTCTGTGGAGTCACTACCTAAAAGTAGAATTATTGTCAGATTATGGGGTACATGTGTTTTTACCTTTGTAGGAAAACACTAAACAGTACTCCGGAGCGTTTGTCATCTCACGTCCCACAGTGAGTGAGGGTTCCAGTCGCATGATGTCCTCACTGTTTAACATGTTTGATCTTTTTGCTTTTAGCCGTTCTGGTGGGTTAGAGTGGTTGTCATTTGCGTTTCCCTGTGGCTGAGGATACTGACCACCTTTCATGTGCTCACTGCCGTTAATGTCTCTCTTCTCCCCTGGCAGTCTTTCTGTTCTTTCACCCTTCTGTTATTGGCTTGTTTAATCTTTGAGTTGTAGGAGTCCCTTTCACATCCTGGACATAAGTCCTTTGTCATATATATGTCAGTGTTTTTCCCCGGACTGTAGCTTGCCTATTTTTTTAGTGATGATTTTTTGATCAGCAGGAAATGTTAATCTTGATGGAATTAAGTTTGCCAACTTTTTTATGAATAGTATTTTTTGTATGTTAAGAAATACTTGCCTTCCTCGAGTTTATGAGGATATTCTCTGATATTTTTTAAGTTTTTCTGATTTTAGCTTTTACGGTTAGAGTTCTGTGGTCCATCTTGAATTAATGTTTTAGTACGGAATGAGGAGTAGGAGTTGAAGTTTTTTCCCCAAGTGCTTACCTAGTGTCAGCATCATTTGTTGAGAACAGTTGCCTTTCCCTATTGCCTTTGCCTGACGTTGCATGATTGTCCCAGACAAACCTGTCTTGTACCTGCTGGTCTACATTTGGATTCTGTTGCGTTCCGTGGGTCTGTCTGGTCCTTTACTACAGTGCTGATTGCAGCTGTGTGGTAAGTCTCAAATGCAAGTACAGTTGAGCCTTGAACAACACAGGCGTTGGGGGTGCTGACCCTGCCGTGCAGTCGAAAATCTCCGAGTAACTTTTGACTTTCCCAAAACTTTACTAATAGCTTCCTGCTTACTGGAAGTCTTACTGTTAGCGTGAAAGTTATTGCATCCTGTATTTTTATACCACAGTAAGCTAGAGAAAAGAAAATGTTACTAAGATCATAAGGAAGAGAAAATACATTTATAGTACTGTACTGTATTTATCAATATTGGAAGTTAACATCTATTTACAAGGTGAATTGTCTGTTAGCACCTATATCAACAGTTTTATATGTTATAAAACACTGTATACATTATATATTATTATTAACAATAGACATCAAAAGTGAAAAGACGGATTCATACTTTACAGGCATAACACTTCATGCATTGATAATGACGAAGCAGTGATACGATAGCTTCACAGTAGCCTAGCCCACATGCAAATGAATGAACCGTCATAAAATGTTTATTATGGCATACGGTATCACAGTCATACTTATAAAACAGTGTTGGGAACATTGTTATGTTTTTTAAAAAACACTTATCTGTGAGGATAAGCTGATAGGTAGTTTCTCCAGTTACAAGAGAGACAGTGAGAGAGAGACAGAGGCATACCATAGAGTAGCGTGATTGTCTGAAGGAATAGTCACACAGCAGTAAGAAGGTACTTTGTGAGTGTTCATCGTATGTGAAACAGCCCTCACCTCATGCCTGCGTAGGACAGGCTGTCCGCTCCCCTGCCCGTCTGGCACCGACGCTCTCCGCGATGGATACTTGGCGGCGATGACAGCGATGACAGGAACGTCTGCAGATCTTGCTGTGGATTGATTGGATTTTCACGTGAAGGCACGCACACAACAGATCAGTTGTTACCTGTATGGCCTGACAGTTACGGACTGTTCTTTACGTGGAAATAGGTCGTGGTGAAGGTCCCTTGCCGGGTAGATCTTCTTGCTGTTTCAGGAGGCGGAGATGGAGGAGATGGGGCAGGGGCAGGAACACTGGGTGTAACTTTATGGAAATACGTTGGAATTTCTGGTTGACTTTTTTGTTTCTTTTCATTTTTCTGAAAGTTTTTCTGTATCACGGAAGAGTTCCTGTCATAAAAGTAGTCAAAAGCAGTCTCGGACGTTCAGAACCCTTCGGCCACGTCGCCTGATGCCAGTTTCCTCCCTGGCACTGCCCCCACTCCTCGCTGGTCCAGAGGCACTCCTCTCCATCCGGTCGTCCTCTGTTAATTCCTCTGTGTGGTCTGTTAGCTCTTGACTTTTTTATCTCGAAACCCTTCCACCACCATCACCCCCACCCTTTTTTTTTGTCGTATCCACAATCTGTTTTACGCTTCCCTTGATTGATTGGCTGTCGTAAACCCTGGGAAGTCATGCACGATGCCTGGACGTGAATTGACTGTTTTGGGCTTGGTGGTTTTCACGGCCTTTTCTGTAATGACAGTGGCATCTTCAGTGGTGCGATCCTTCCCTCCTTCCGCGGTGGTCTCTCTGTCGGGGACCTCTTCTGTGGCCTCGATGGTCCTGTCCATGCAGTGCCACGTGTAGTGAGCCTTAGAGGTCCATATGGCTTTTCTGGTGTAGATTCTGAATTTAGATGTTGTGTTTGGGAGCAAGCAGACAGCTGTGACACTTCCATTGATGAGCTCATGGGTTCCGGGTGCCTGGGGGCATTGTCCACTGTCAGGAACTTTAGAAGGCAGTCCCTTACTGTACAGGCACTTCTTGGCTTCAGGGACAGAGCGGCAGTGGAACCAGTCCCGAGAAGGGATCCTTCCTCGTTGGTCATGCCTTCTCGTACAGCCCAGAGCCTGGCAGCTGGCGTCCACCTTCCCTCCACGGCCCGGGGGTGAGCTTTACACAGGGCAGTGCGCATCGTAACCCCAATGCATTTCCACAAAACAGAACTTCCCTTTCTTACTAAAACATGGCCTTCGTGGTGTCTTTTTTTCAGGATGGGGCACTTTTGTCTGCCTTTAAAATCTGTTCAGGCAGATAGCCTTTCTTTTCAATGATTTTCGATATTTCACAAAAACTGGAGTTTGGTAAGTTTCTTGGATCTGTTGGTTGATCTCTTTTATCAGTTTTTAAAAATCCTCAGATGTTATCTTTTTAAACATTTGTTCTGTTTCGGCATCTTTCTAAGAAACCCCCAAATATGTGTATGTTGTAGTGCTTAATATTATCTCAGAGGTCTCTGGTTGGTGTATTTATTGGGTTTTGGGGGTTTGTCTGTGGGGTTTTTTTTTTTGTTTTATTTTGTTTTTGGTCTTTGTTTGGATTATTTCTTTGCTCTGTTGCCTGGTTCAACAATTTATTTCTGCTGAGTCCAGTCATCTATTAAAACCATTAAATATGATATTGTAATTTTTTGCTTTAGCATATCCACATTACCATTTAGGCTTTTTTTTTTTAAGTTTCACTTTCTCTTTTGAAATCCCCTGTCTCGTCACACATATTATCAACCTTTAAACTAAATTCTTCAACCTTTTTATCACACTTGTTTTAAAATGCCTGTCTGCCATTTTCAACATCTGGGTCACCAGTTACGTGGCTCTTCAATTTTTTTCACTTCATTATGGACCCTTTTTTGTTGTTGTTTCTTGTGTCTGTAATTTTTTTTAAGGGATGCCAAACTTTCTTGTTGATAGAAGCAAATCTTCTCTTCAAGAAGAGGC
This sequence comes from Trachops cirrhosus, assembly GCA_028533065.1. Taxonomy (NCBI): domain Eukaryota; kingdom Metazoa; phylum Chordata; class Mammalia; order Chiroptera; family Phyllostomidae; genus Trachops; species Trachops cirrhosus. Next base: position 188,505,434 of record CM052539.1, on the reverse strand, counting down.
CCGCCTCTCACTGTGTCGGTCACTCGTGGGGGCTGGCTCAGGCTTGTTACAGTTCGGGGACGTCAGGGCTTTGCTTGTGGGCCTGACTTAGACCGTGTTCTCCACCGCCCTGGGGGTTTGGAGCTCTTTGAGGAGAGGGGCGATTCCTAGGCCTCCTCGGTCTCCCAGCCGGCAGCCCGTTCGTGCCCTGTGCTCCGGGCGCTCTGTGTTTGTCCTGCTGCTGCAACCGAAGACTGGCAGGGCCCTGGGGGCCCCGCCCGGTTCCCCTGCCTCTCCCCATCCGCAGGTCCGTCCGGGTGCAGCCGTCAGGAGTCGGTTCAGAGCCAGGCTGGGTTCTCCTTACCCGGGTCTGTAGCAGTTGCTCCTTCCCCTGCCGTAAGAAGGAAAGGCTTCTCGAGGAAAAGCTTTTCATATTCTAGAATTTACTTAAGTCTGGCTTCTTTCTTCCTCAACCCCTCTGATGGATTTTTTAAAAGGAATGATTTTTGTGGCTTATCCGCCAGGCTTGTTCTTACTTTTAGAGTGAGAGCAGTGTCTTTTGCAAATCTGTACATTGTAACTAAAAACAAAAATTCAGTGTTTCTATTTTTAATAAATTCAGTGTTCATGGGGATGTTAAGGGTTATACTATTATCTATTTAAAAATGAGTTTTCAGAAAATCTCAACACATGTTAAGGTAATTTATTGTTAAACCTATTCTAAAGGGAGGCATAAGTAAAATTTCCCTTTAATTTCTTTATCCGAACATGAGCAGGCAGGGTTGGGCCCGACTTCGCTTGGAGCATACTTGGCGTGATCACTGCCGCTGCCGCCACTGCGGGAAGCGCCTGCCTGCGCTGTCGGGTGCTCGGGTAGAGAAGAGGCTCAGAGCCGCCGGGCTGGAGCCTCCAGCTCACCTTCCTCGTGAGGGACCAGACGGTGGAGGTGTAGGCTCGGGGGGCTTCATCGTGTGTCCTTTTTGGGTTTTGCTTGTTTGTCTTTGCAACCATTAAAAGTATAAAAACCATACCTGAGGCTGGTCTTTATAAAACCATACAGAATCAGGCGCTGGGACCAGGGCAGTTTGCTGACCCCAGGACTGGGTGGTCTTTACAGTACATTCTGGCCTCAAGATGATTTTGAATTTTTCTGACAAAGTGCATTTGGAATAGTAACGTGTGAAAATACATTAGAGGATCTAACTATAAAGCGTTCTTTTTATAAAGGCCTCAACGTGTAATATATTATAGTATATCTGAAGTTACATAGACTTTTACATATCCCATCAAATTTAGAGGAAGTCTTTTTCTCTCTCTTCTCTTTAGGAGTATAAACCACCAGGAACCCGTAAACTTCATAATATTCTTGGAGTGGAGACAGGAGGGCCTGGTGGGCGTCGTGCAGGGGAATCGGGTCATACCGTAGCAGACTACTTGAAGTTCAAAGACCTCATTTTAAGGATGCTGGACTATGACCCCAAAACTCGAATTCAACCTTACTATGCCCTGCAGCACAGTTTCTTCAAGAAAACCGCGGATGAAGGCACGAACACGAGCAACAGCGTGTCCACGAGCCCCGCCATGGAGCAGTCCCAGTCCTCGGGCACCACCTCCAGCACTTCGTCCAGCTCAGGTCCGTCCTCGGGTGGCCGGCCCGGCTTCCGGGGGTGGCCGTTGGCTTTATAGAGCGGGGGCTGTTGTGAAGTGTTTTTGAAAATTTGTTAATGGGGTGGGGAGGGCTTATTTTACCTAAACCTGGTCTTTGTAGCTAATAAAAATTCCACCTTCCCCAAAGCTTCAGTGTGAAATTACACATGTAATAAATTCTGCTTGGTAGCTGGAAACAAAACTCTTTATTAACCAAATTTTTTAATTGTTTTTTAAAATGGAAATACTTTGTGCACATAACTTTCCTGCTAACGAAACCAGATTGATAGCGGTTGATGGGAAAAAACTTAATCAGGCAGTCAGGTGACTGTCTCTTAATACAGATTGGTGGTTTTTTGCTGTCACACTTTCAGTTTTAACCTTTCAGTTGTAAGATACTAGACTTGCACAGAGCTGACTTTAAACTCACAAGCTGTTTGGTGTTGTGACACTTCAGGAGGGTCGTCGGGGACGAGCAACAGTGGGAGAGCCCGGTCGGACCCGACGCACCAGCATCGGCACAGCGGCGGGCACTTCTCGGCCGCCGTCCAGGCCATGGACTGCGAGACACACAGTCCCCAGGTGAGCGCGCTCGCTGCCGGCTCGCACCCCTCGCCAGGCTCCTGGTGCTGGGGGCTGAGTGTCCCGAGAACCATCGTCGTGGACGCCAAAGGTCCACGGCGTCCTCCTTCGCAAGGAATTATGAAGTACAACTGGGAAGTCACAGCCACGTTCAGAAGCAGTTAGCATTTGTCGGGTGCGGACCGAGCTCCGCTGCCTGTGTTGCCCACCCCGCCCCCACGCTTGTCCCGGGGACTGCAGCCGCACTGTCGGCTTCCCGCCGTTCGGTTTCACTGCAGTTGGGAGCTGAGACGTCGTGGGCTAGTAACGTCCCCTGGGCCTGCCTCTTCACGACTGCGCCCCCGGCCCCCGTGATCATTCAGCACTCGCAGCCCTAGGTGCTGCGTCAGTTTGTGGTTCGGTTTTCAACTCCACAGTGTTTTGGGAGGGGTTTGCGGGTTTTTCCCCCTTTCGTTTTTTAAACCTGTGAAAGGAGAGGATCTCGTTAAGTCCCCCACAGATCTGTTTGTGCTGTACTTTATAGTGAGAGGTCATTGGAGTGAGGTAAAACGGAGGCTGCTGACTTCCACTCGCGGTCTCGTGGCTGGGCTGCTGCCTCTGGGACAGCGTCCGCCCGCGCCCCTGGGCAGTCCCCGCGCGCTCGGGCCATCTCGTCCCCCGCTCCTCTTGCAGACTTTTCTCAGAAACCTCTGTGTTCCCCCGTTCTCACTCACTGCTTTCTGTGTAAGCAAGTCTTCCAGTGGAAGCGACTCTCGGCCTCCGCGTGAGCGTGCGCACCTCCTCCCGCCCTCTTCCACTCGAGGCAGGGGGTCCGACCTGCTGGAGGCCGGCCCCTTGGGTGCCCTGCCCTGTCCTCCTGGCCTCACCAGGACTTGGCACTTCGCTCAGCCTCCGGCTCCTGTGTGGGCAGCCTCTCCTCCTCCACCGACAGTTTGCAGAGGCGGTCCACGTGCTCGCCTCTACGTCAGTCCGACGGGAAAAGTGGTTTTGGGGGGCGTACAGTTTCATTGTGCTTGCTTCTTTGTAGGGATGAATTTGCACAGCTGCACGGACCAGCACTATTTTCTGAGGACTTTCTGCCTCTTTTTCTACTGGATTGTTTTCAGTGGTGGTTTTTAAATTTTGGTTCTCAGTCCACCTGCGTTGAATACTTTCTAATTTCTTGCAGAGCCGGACTGTTTTTCACAGTGGCTGCACCAGTTACGTTCTCCAACAGCGCACGCGGGTTCCCCCTTGCCCTTCACCCTTGCCAATTCTGGTGTTATCTGTTTGTTTGTTTGTTGGGTAATAGCCATTCTGACTGGTGTGAGGTGGTATCTCCCTGTGGGTTTGGTTTGTGTTTCCCTGATGACTGATACGGCTAATGACGTTGACCGTCTTTCCATGTACCTGTTGGCCGTTTGTGTGCCTTCTTTGGGAAAATGTGGGTCAGATCTTCTGCCCATTTTTTTTCATTGGATTGAGCTTGGTTGTTTGCTGTTGAGTTGTATGAGGTTTTTTGTTTGTTTGCTGTTGAGTTGTATGAGGTTTCTGAAAGTGTATTTTGGATATTAGCCCCTTGCTTGATACATGACGTGTAATGTGCATTTGTTTGCTGTGTGTGTGAACACTCATCTGATGTGTGATGAGCCTGTCCGTTCTGTTGACGGTTTCCTTCGCGGCACGGAAGCTTTCCGGTCTGATGTAGTCCCGCTCTTTTGTGTGCTTTTGTTCCTTTTACATTTCGGTGTCAGGCTCAGAAAGTCGTTACCAAGACCTCTGTCAAGGCGCTTCTGAGGAGCTTCTGCCTGTGTTTTCTTGTAGGAGTTCTGTGGTTTTAGGCCTTACGTTTAAGTCTGCAGTCCATTTTGACCTAATTTTTCTGTACAGTGTTAGATAGTGGTCGAAGTTCCTTTTTTTTTTTTCTTTTTGCGTGTGGCTGTCCAGTTTTCCCAGCGCCGTTTATTGGAGGAGACACTGTCCTTTCCCCGTGCATATTCCGGGCTCCTTCGCCGTATTGATGGATTGCGTGTGCATGGCTTTATGTCTGGGCTCTCTCTTCTGTGCCGTTGATCTGTGAGTCTCTTTTCATTGCCTTTGTCATACTGTTTTAATTACTGTTGTTTTGTAATGTAACTTGAACTCAAGGGGCTTGATGCTTCTAGCTTTGTTCTTCTTTTCTTAGTTTTGCTTTGGCTATTCAGGGTTTTTTTTGTGGCTCCATACAAATTTTAGGATTATTTGAACAGAATGCTGTTGGAATTTTGATAGACATGTCAGTGTTTTAACAGTGTTGATCTTTCCAGTCCTTTTCCACGAATATCATTCTATTTATTTGCCTTCAGTTTCTTTCATTAGTGTCTTGTAGTTTTCAATGGATATCCTTTTAAAAGGATAAAAGGCTTTACCTCATTGGTTAAAATTTCTAGGTATTTTAATCTTTTTGGTGCAGTTATAAGAGGGAAAGGGAGGGAGAACAGGAGAGAACAACGTTGAGAAATGTTGACTGATCACCTCTCACAAACTCCAGCCAGGGACCTGGCCCACAACCCAGGCATGTGCCCCAACTGGGAATCAAACCTGCGACCCTTTGGCTTACGGGATGACACCCAAGCCCCTGAGCCACACCAGTCAGGGCACGATTGTTTTCTTTATGTCTCTGATAGCTTATTATTAGTGTACGGAAATGCAGATTTTTGTATACTGATTTTTGTATCTTGTTCTTTTACTGAATTTGTGTAACAGATTTGATGTCTTTAGAATTTTTTGTGTATATAATTTGCAAGTATTGACAGTTTTGCATTTTTCTTTCCAGGTTGAATGCCTTTTATTTCTTTTCCTTGCCTGATTTGGATTTGTGTTTTTAAAAAGGTTATTCTTTTGATGTTTTAGGAGAACAGATTGGAAGAAGGCAAAGATAAAGCTGGGAGTTGATGAGGAGGCTGCTGTGTTAGTGTAGGCGGGAGACGGCAGTGGCCTGGGAGCGAGCGTCAGGGTGGGCACGGGAAGGTGCCCAGGTTGGGGCCAGCGCGAAGGCAGCATTGGCAGTGTTGTTGAGGGTGTTGGTGGAGGAACGGTTGACCAGCTGGATGGGTAGCGGTGCTTGTGTGGAGAGAGGAGGGGCTTTCGGGGGAAAGTGAAGAACTCCTTTTGGACCTGTCAAATACTTACTGAGCTATCCCATTTCAGAGAAAATTCGCTGACCCCTGGCATAAACAGTGTTTCCAGGGAGAGAAAGTGGCCTGTGAAATACATGGACCTATTTATGTGTACAACTTGCTAAAAATTGTAGCTTTTAATAATAACATATTTTGCACTCTTCAACATGTTTGGAAATTCGCATTATAGAAATGTCTAACATATTATCAGTTTCAGAACCTTTTCCTCTCTAGTTAGTGTAAACGCTAGTGTCGTGGCTTTTGGTTGAGGATTAAAACTCTGAAACAGAACGCTGTTCAAACCTTTGACAATCTGTCCCTACAGGTGCGTCAGCAGTTTCCTGCTCCCCTTGGGTGGTCAGGCACTGAAGCTCCTACACAGGTCACTGTCGAGACTCATCCTGTGCAAGAAACAGCCTTTCATGTAGCCTCTCAACCGAATGCATTGCATCATCACCATGGAAACAGTTCCCATCACCACCACCACCACCACCATCACCACCACCACCATGGACAACAAGCCTTGGGTAACCGGACCAGGCCAAGGGTCTACAATTCTCCAACGAATAGCTCCTCTACCCAGGATTCTATGGAGGTTGGCCATAGTCATCACTCCATGACATCCCTGTCTTCCTCAACTACTTCTTCCTCTACATCTTCCTCCTCTACTGGTAATCAAGGCAATCAGGCCTACCAGAATCGCCCAGTGGCTGCTAATACCTTGGACTTTGGACAGAATGGAGCTATGGACGTTAATTTAACCGTCTACTCCAATCCCCGCCAAGAGACTGGCATAGCTGGACACCCCACATACCAATTCTCCGCTAACACAGGCCCTGCGCATTACATGACTGAAGGACATCTGGCGATGAGGCAAGGGGCCGACAGAGAGGAGTCCCCCATGACAGGGGTCTGTGTGCAGCAGAGTCCTGTAGCCAGCTCGTGACTACGTTGAAACTTGAGTTTGTTTCTTGTGTGTTTTTATAGAAGTGGTGTTTTTTTTCCAAAAAACAAAGTGCAAAGCTGCTTGAATCAGAAGGAGATTAACACACTGAACCGCTACAGGAGGGCAAAGCTGACGTGTTTTTTTTTTTTTTTAACTTGAAAAGATTGCAAAGGGACAATGAAGTTTTTAAAAGAGCCATGTCCACACCCATCTTCATGGATAGCTCAGAGAGGTCCTCTTTCTGCCTCCCCCGTTTTAACTTGCCACATCCCAGTCCCAGTGGGGTTTTTGTCTTTCTATTCCACAAAGTTAATGTTCAGATGTTGGTCTTGGTCATTTGCCAACTGATTTTAAAATAAAAAGGCACTGCACATATTTGCATAAAGGGCCCCATGAGGGTGTTTTTTCCTTTTTTTTTTTTTCTGTTTTTTTGTTTTCGTTTTTGTTTTGTTTGGGGTGGGGGTGGGGAATTTGGGTTTTTAAGTCCTAAACACACTCGGGCACGGAAACGCAGTACTGTAAGGAAGAGGGCCTCCGGCTCCCACCGACGGCGCCCGCGGCCGTGTGGAAGGGGCGGCTGCGCCGGAGTCTGTAAGGCACAGGAAGCATGCTGAGTGGCGGGGATCGGGACTCTCCTGTCTGAACCTACTGAGGAGCGAAGCAGCGATTACATGGGATCCTGCGGGCCTCCCGTTGGAGGGGCCGCAGTGAGCTAGGAATGGAGCGTGACTGGCCTCCCGACAAGGTGCACTGAGAAGCAATCAACGGGTCAGGCGCGGCCGGTCCTGGGGAGGTCTGAGCGGTGGTCTTTGGGATAGCCTTTGGCCTTATGGATTTGGACTCGACGTTAGAAGAGCCTGCCGTTTCAGATGCAATCACTTCTGGACATGCTTTTGCAGACAGTCCTTAATGCTGAAAACACAGAGAATGGGTAATTCAAGAGGCCTTTCTTTTAAAATAGACTTTTGTGACCCACTAATTGTAAGGTATTGCAAGGTCACTTTGCGTGTGTCATAAAGTTGACTTCCTTATTGGTTGAAGGTCACAGAGGTAGTGGTTTGCTTTGATGGAAATAGCTACAGCTGTGTCCCTTCTTGCTTTTTACTTTTTCTTTTGCTTTTTCTCGGCACGTGGTATCTCCACCATTTCTTCTGCACAAAGATGTCTTCTGTTCATCCTGAACATTTTTAAAAAATGCAGAATTTTATGTGACTGCTTTTTTGCCTCACAATTATGCTGTGAATTTTACAAAAATTTATTTTCTTTTTTGATAATTTATTGTACCAAAGCTGTTTTTATAGCACATAGATGTCTGTAACCAATAATGTAGCAGTTCTGCACTTTGACACAAGGTGTAACTAGACCATTTTTAAATGTCAGTTGAAATTATGGCTGTACTATTGCTTAAACAAAACTGGAACTGTTGTCGAATCCATAGCCAATACATTTACAGCAATCTGTGTACTGAACATAATAGATTGACATCTAATTCAAGACTCCAACATCTGTTACATTCTGAATGTGTTCAGGCTTCTGAAGGGAGAGGGGCACTGGGTCCAGAAGCCGCGGAGCCAGCAGTCGACCCTCGTGTCCCTGAGTAACCTACTTGTGAACTTGAAAGCGAGGCCTCGGTCGCACCCACAGGTCCAGAGTAAGAGCACGAGCCAAGCGACAGCCCCCTGCGTGGCCTGGAGCGGACGGGCTGGTGGCGAGCAGGTGCCTAGTTTCGAGATTACGCTGCCTTAATGTAACACAGTCCGGCAGTTGCTAAATTTGTGTTGTTCCCATTTTAAATTGACCAATTTTAGGGTGTTATGCTTTTGAGCGGTTGAATTGGGAGAATGAAGATGAGCAATTTACCTGTCCAGGATCAAAAGAAGCCTAGGAAAGAAGCAGTAATCTACCTCTGCCGATAACCCTGTTCAGAACAACTCAGCAGAACACCACGTTACTCTCTGTTGGTCAGTTCCGCGTGGCTGGCTAGGCAGTTTTTTTCTGAACAAAAGCAGGTTTTTATATGTAACAGTAACAAAAGAAAGGCTTAGAACTATGTGAATGTGAATGGAAACTGGGAAATATCCGTTTTTATACACCACAAAATTTTTTGTTATTAATCAGGAAATCCATATTTATTTTGTAATTAAATGTCAAGCCTGTGGATGATTTTTGAACTTGGTAGTTCATAAAGGTTTACAGTGAATAAAAGGATATCATCTTGAGTATAGCAATATCAAAAGGAATTCAGTAGTTACTGCTGTTTAGGAATATAAGGTAAAGATACTTACATGGGTCAGGTCATTTTTTTCTGTGCTGGTTGCCACATCTTAAAAAGCACCAAAAATCAAAAGCAGTTTTTAAACCGCTATTTACATAAAGGAAATCATAAAATCCAATGCTTCTGCATACTGTGTTATGTTACAGTCCAGTTTTGTGTGCTTTACTACACGGTTTGGTTACAGGACTTCTGTGCATTGTAAACATAAACAGCATGGAAAAGGTTAAATACCTGTGTGCAGATTGTAAGATCTGGTCCGGACTTGCTGTGTATATTGTAACGTTAAATGAAAAAGAACCCCCCCTTTGTATTATAGTCATGCGGTCTTATGTATGATAAACAGTTGAATAATTTGTCCTCAGACTCTTTACTATGCTTTTTTAAAATTAACTTAAGAACAATGTAAACATAGTAAAAATCTTCCTATGCAATTCTCCTGGCCCAGGTAAATGGTCTGGCAGGTGTCCTGAGCATAAAAGTTCAGTTGCACGTGTAAGAAGGAAAGCAGTTACATCGACCCAGGCTCCAAAAATCTCGGGAAGTAAAACTTGGAGGTGGAACAGCTCATTTTGGTTGTTAAAATTGATTTTGTGCACGAGCGATGACTACATTCACGTGGCGTCTGTGCAGCTGAGCGCTGACGGCGCTGACAGTTCGCGGCCCTGGGCGTGAGCGCTCCGACCTGCTGGGGAGCGGTAGGGCTGCAGACACGCCGCCCTCCCTGGTCCTCGTCCCGGGGCCTGTCGGGGACTCCGCGTACCAAGTGCAGAACTCAGCTGCGGTGAATGAATTACCGACGTAAAGTCTTCTGTTTTTATAAATTAACCTGCATAAGCATAGTACATATTAAGGTGGCTTTCAGAAGGCAAAAACAAAAAACCTTAAGAAGTGTTGGTTGTGAGAAGAAACTTCCTTCAGGTTTTGACTGGAGTGTGAGCATTTTACTTAGGTAATCGCACTTGCATACCATACTGGACTCCGAAATCTGGGGCTTGCCTTCACTTAATGAAGGCTACAACTGCGTGTAAAAAAAGCACTAAGGCTGCAGTAATGCTGTGAGGCCCACAAAACGACCGTTGTGTTTGCCACTGTGCCCTCTCTTCCCGGTCCTGTGTTGTTAAACTTTCTGTCGTAAGTCTCATATCAACAAAGGACGCAAACGGGATGGCAGACGCCACGTTTCTTTTAGGTGAGCATGCCCGTTCCTTTCGGCCTGCCTGCTCTGCTAGCTCTCAGAACACAAGTCCAGCACTCATTTTTGGGTCCACGTTTGTAGTGGCTCGTTTCAGATACAGGACGTGGTCTTAGGGCCATACATGAAGGAAGTGTGAAATGTTAAGGTCAGGGTTGGGGTGCTGATTGTGGCATGTGCGACCATACTCAGATTTTGTAGAACCCTGCTTCAGACAGCTGGGGACCCGGTGCTGGGAACCCTGGGCGCCGGAACAGGAGGACAGAAGTCCTCATTTTCTCAGCCATGGCTCTCCTTCCCTAGACTTGTTTCCTAGGGGAAAACACAGGGCGAGTAATTTTTAGTACATCAAGAAAAACCTTGAGAAAGTCGCTCATTTTATTCTGCATCATCCCTCTTAATGCACAGTAGCACGCTGTCACCGTGTCCCCTGAGAATGCTGAGGGTGTCTGTCCTCTGGGCTCGCACCCCAGACTAGAACGTCTCACGTGTCACTGTATTTAATGCCCTAGGTAGTGTGTGTGTGTGTGTGTGTGTCTTTGTCTTCGGCGTTATGTCCCCTCAAGGTCCCAGATTCCAGCTACCTGCAGTGAGGAGGGTAAAAAACCAGGGAATTCTGGCATCACCACTGTTGTGGATAATACTCACTTCAACTCAGCACAGTATTTGTCATTGTCGAGTTTTTCCAACTCTTTACCTTAGGTTTCCTTCAAAGATCATCATTTCTGCAAAGAAAACGCTGACATAAACGCGGAAACACATTATACTGAGCACCTGGAGCCCCACAGGTCTTGGTACAGTGTCTTCGCCTGAGACCCGTTGCTCTCCGGTTTCCCATGTTGAGGGCTAGCCCACCGAGAAGTCAGAGGGTGGGATTCGGCGTGTGCCTGTGGGTCTGGGCACAGTGCGCTTCCCTGCCGCGGGAGTTGGTGTGCTGCCTGAGAGAGGGAGGGGGCGCAGGGGCCTTGGACTCACTTCTTAAATTGTCACCAGGTGCCATTGTCCGGCCTCACCTGGGTTCTGGAGGAGCCCTGTGGGCCAATGAAAAGCCGCGGAGATGGTGGCCAAGCGCTGGGGGCAGGAGGAGGCAATGGGACGAGGAATACAGCGCCCCCCTGTGCCCAGTGGAAGATGGGGTCATTAGGTGGCGCTGTTGTGGGCCCAGTTTGCTGCGTGCTCAGATCTAGGAAGGTCCTCAGCGTTCTTTCAGGTTACCGTACAGAAAGGCCATGCAGGTTTTACATTAAATGTTTTGTCTGTTCAACCATCGTTTACTTGTTTATCTTACCAATTAAATTTTGAGAATTGCTACCTTTGGGATTTTGGGGGTTTTTCTTGAAAATGTTCCCATTGTTTACTCATTACTCACTAATTGCCCCCGAATTCTTCTTGAGCTGAAGCTGCACTAAAAGTGGGAGGTTCCAAGCTAAGGGAGAGACGCAGTGGCAGGTCCTGCGTGGTGGCAGTCCTAAGCCTGGCGGGGCCAGTGGCCAGCATGCCACCACCCAGGCAGGATGTGAGAGGGCTGCACGGAGGGACAGCTGCCTAAAGGGGAGAGCTTACACCAGGAGAAAGCGTTGAACCAGGGAAGAGAGAGCCCAGGGTGATGGGTTGGCGAATCGATCTGGGTCATTTGCAGGGAAGCACTGCATAGAGATGCGGTGTTGGGCTGGGTGGGGATTGGGCTGTCAGCCCCTTTGGCACGGAAACAGCCCTGGTGCTTTCACAGGGTTATGTATCTCAAGATCTTGGCGTCACACCGTGGAAATAGTGACCTAAGGAGAAAGCCCAGTCTGCTGGGGAGGGGAGAACACCCTGAGCGGGGTGAAGTGTCAGTAGTGAACTTAGGGCACAGCTCCCCTGCCGCCGGCCAGCAGCGGGCAAGCAAGATCTAGTAAACACACGGTGGTTGGGTGAACTCCAGGTGGTCTTGTCAGACCGCTGAATCTGTGCTCGTCGATGGAGCAGGAGTTCTCAACCCCGCTGCACACCAGACTCAGCTGCAGGGCTTGTCCTCATGCACGTGCCCATCACACCCAGAGCTTGTGATCGGAGTTGAGTGGGGTCGGGCGCCTGCGTGCAGAAGCAGCCTCGCAGGTGACTCCGCACCTGCACCCAGGCTCCACTCAGCCGGCAGGGAGGAGCAGGTGGCTCACCTGGCGGTGCGAATTAGCATTCTAAAGCGTTTTTTTATTGACGTTTCTGTGTACATAATTAAACATAAATAACTCAAATTCACAACGCGTATGGCATCACAAAATGTTAGGAAACAGACCTCCAAGAAAGGCAGGAATTACCAGGTGGAAGCATATAAAACTTTCACGATGTTTCTTTTTGTCATCTTTGGAAAGTGGGTTGATGTGACACCCTGTCAGTAGCTCTCAGGTGTCCTGTGAGAATGGCACGTGTTAAGTGGATTTCACAAATTGCACTCGGTCTGGGAGAAGGGTGGGCGTTGTCCAGAGTGCTAGTCCCTGGTCGGAGTGCCCTCGGTGCAGTGGCTGCAATTTCAGCTCCACAGTCGGGTCCAAATGCTCGCTCGTATCCTAGGCAAGTTACTTTACTTCTCTGGGCTTCTTTCTGTTTTTTGTCCAAGGGGAGTAACGGTAGTGTCCACTTTGGGATTTTATGCAGGCTTCAGTGAGGGGGCGGACGATAGGATCTTGGCACAGTACGGGGAGTGCTCAGCAGATAGAATCTGTAAACAGAGAGCCAGAGATCTGCTCCTGTAGGAATGTGACAGACGCCATGTGGGGAACGGTGAGGACAACTTTCTGCAAACAGCGAAACAGGAGTATGTCCCAGTTTCCTTGCTTCTGGGGCCCGGCTGGGTGTTGGCATTCTTTCCTATTCGACGTTGCTGCTGCGCAGTGCCCGCATCCGTTGCAGAACTTGGGTTGTGTGTTTTGTAGTTGCCTTTGCTTCGGTGTGATGTATGGCGTGTCAGTGCTCCCTGAAGGGCGGTGTTTGGGTAAGATTTTCCCCTGCACGTTCCTGGAGGCCCTCGGAGCACTGCCGTCAGACCCCGGGGCCCTGTGTTCTCGGCGGCCCCGTGCCTCACCCTGCGGCTCATCTGTCACAGGTCAGCCTTCAGAGGCTCGACTTCCGTCTCCATCAGCGCTGGGTCCCTCCGTGCGAACCCCTTTCTCTTCATTCCTAAGGTGCCTCTCTCCTTTCAGCAAAAGGAAGGACAGAGATTTCACAGGACTAAGCATCAGTTTCTTGGCGTTGCCATGTAGGGACGGATGGTCCCTCCCAGGGACATTTGTGTTCCGATGACTCGAGGCTTTGGCTGGATGGAGAGGAAGACGAGGGACCTATGAACGGGTTTCAGCACTCCCCCGAGATAGGTGACAAATTCTGTGGGGAGATGGAGTCCCCCACGCTCCTACGGGCCCAACAGCACAGGCCTCTGTGGTTGTCAGCCCAGCCCGGCTGGCCCCTGTGCCGTCTCCAGCCCCTGGCCGCCCCCTGCCCTCTGCTCTCTGGCATGTCCCTGCTCTCTGGACGTGCCCACACCTCTGGGGTCAGAGGAGGATTGGGTGGAGTGTCCTGCGGTCCTGGCTCACAGCTGCCACCGCTTTCAGGCCTGGGTGACGCCGGGCTGCTCACACAGCACTCATTCGGTTCTCACCGCTGCCCTGGACTCGGGCACCGCCTGCATCCGGGCTCGCTGCACGGGCAGGAGGGTGGGCACTCGGGACTCCCGCGTCCTCTGCCCTTGGGTGTGCTCCTGACGGTGCCCCGCCCATCAGGGATGGCAGTGCCCTCACCTCTGTAGTAGCCCTGAAGGGCCCAAGTTAGGAGCCTGTCGGCGAGGCCTCCCGTGTGGAAGTCACTCACCGTGGGCTTGCTCCCCAGGTGGGGCGCTTGGAGGTCAGAGTTCCGCCTGCTTCTGCTGCGAGTGGGTGACTAGCGGTGACTAGTCCCACAAGCCACTGGCCACTTGCTTTACTGGTGGGTTTGTCTCCCCACTTCCTGCAGAAGACACTCCCAATCAACGAAAGTGGTTAGTACCAATCCTGGGGAAAAGAATTTACAAGGAAGGAGACCTGCCCTTGAAGAGAGGTATTTCATTGGTGGGGGGTCTTGGCAGCTGACATGAGGACTGTGTGACAGAAATGATGGACACCTGTCCTGTGCAAGGCTTAGCTATGTCCTAGGGATGACACCAACAAGCATGTCACTGTCCTCGGGGGAGGTGCAGACAGGTGGTGAAAACCCCAAATAAGGCACGTTTAGGAGCCGGGCTGTGAGCGGGGACCCTATTCTGGTCCAAGGGCTGGGGAGGGTTTCCCTGAGGAAGGGAGGTTTGTGTTGGTATTTAATGGCGAAGGGGAGTTATCCACATGGTGGTGGGAATGTTCTAGAATCCAGGAGAAGGAAACAATGTTGAAAGCCTGTTGTAATGAGCCAATCAAGAGGCCTTTCCCGCTGCGGTCTGTGGGTGAACGGAGCCCAGCACTATTGAGGAGGGAGAGTGGACAGGCCCTGGGAACCGACTGGAGGGCGTGAGGGTGCCGGGAGGTGGAGGAGTTGGGCTTCGTCCAGCCCTGGGCTGGAGCATTTCGGTGGGTGGCGGTGCTGTGTCCTGGGACTGGGCACCTCCGTGGTAGTGTCGGTCTGCCTGACAGCGGAGCGTTCACGGTTTAGACTTGGAGTGTCCAGGGCTTCTCGGGCGCCCACGTCACGCTGGGAATCCGATCTGAGTGAATGGATTGAAAGTGGGGAAGGTGGTGGCAGTCGGTGTCTGATCCTTCCTCACGAAGGCAAGTGGAGACGAACGAGAGGACCTTCCAGACCTATCCAGGGGCATGAGGCCGTCTAGTCCCCCCACCACCCAGTGGAGTCGGGCGTCACCTGGGAGAGTGTTCGAGATGCAGAATCTCAGGCCTGGCCTAGACCTACTCAGAATCCGCCCTTGAACAAGACCTTGGGGTAATTCACGAGAAGCACTCTCCAGCCTCTGTGCCTCCCTCTATGTTTGAGAAAGGCTAAGAGCGTGAGCAGCTCATTCAGGACGACAGGACGCCCCAGTGACAGTCCCCGGCTGCTCTCCCAGGCCTCCTTCCAGTTCTGCACAGGCTGACCTTGACGCTGAGCTCACACACCACCACCCGCAGCCGGGTGAGCCCTCCGCCTGCTGTGGCCCCGCAGGCAGGGAGACGAACCTCAGCGAGCGTGGGCCCGGCTTCCGGCCCGGCAGGCACAGCCGCGTGAGCAGGTCCCCATCGTCCTGGTGACCGGCATCGCCTGTGTGCTGCCCGGCGTGTTTTTACCGTGGCAGGCCTTCCGTGAACTTGGAAAAGTTGAACGGCTTTGTCTCCGATTTCCTTTCCCTTTAACGAAGAAACTAGCATAGCTTCCGGGGGGCTCCAAGGAACCAGAACACAGATTCTGCTGTTTTGTCTTCTTCCTTCCCTGAACCAGCTTCTCAGCCCCCGTGTCTCCCTGCGGAATTTTGGCCCCTTCTGCCCTCCAGGGTCCCTAATTCCTATCCCAGCCTCAACTTCTCCCCAGTGATGCTCCGGGGGCGTTGTGACACCAAACTAGGCGACCCCTCACAGTGATGCTCCTCCCATCCGTCCCAACTGCAGCCCCACAGGTGACCCTTCGTCCACGTGAATTGTTAGGCCCTTTTCCTGCGGGAGGGTCCCGGGAACATGGCTCTGGGTGCAGGGCAGGGAGGCTCTGTGGGACTCCGGACAGAGGGGCGATCGGGCAGTAAGTGGAAGAACTGAGATCATGACCTTCTAGGGACGCTCTGGCAGCCTTGGTTTTTTGTGTCCCTGAACCATTTCAGCTGGCTTTCCTTGCTGTGGTTGCTTGCATGTCTCCGTTGGTGGCTGGCAGAAGCCCTTGGGACATCCTCCCTGGGGTCAGCTTTGGCCCCTGCTTCCTGTCCGTGGTCACAGGCTAGGTGTCGGCCAGTTACAGCCAGCCTCCTGGTTCGGTGTGGCCCAGCCAGCTGAGAATGGTTTTTACATTTCAAATGGCTGGAGAACATCAAACAATAATATTTCATGTCATGAAAGTTATATGGGCATATTTACATTCTGTATCCATGTAGTAGGGACAAATAATTGGAAATTGCTGTTATATGGTGTTATACTTTGTTTCATAAACATTTTGAAATGATTAGAGACAAATTTAAGAAAATGTGTGCAAGGCTTTACATTGAAAATGAAAAGATTTTCATGAGAGAAATTAAGAAAGACCTAAATAAATGGAGAGGTATGGAGAATAGAGAATTAACGATGTCCTTTAAGGCCTTAATAAATATCCATGTATATGGATTGAAATATTCACAATTGTTAGGATGTCTTTCGGCCTTAATTGATCTACATATTCAACACAATCCCTATCAAAATTCCAGCAGGTTTATCTGTAGAATTTGGCAAGGTCATTCTAACACTTGTATAGAAATGTCATAAAGTATCCAAAATAATTTGGAAAAAGCATAATCAAGATGCAGAGATTATACTCCTTGATGTCAGGATGTACCGTAAATGCATAGTAGGAGCCTGTGTCTGGACAGAGAAGTAGACCAACAGGCCCTTGGCAGGGAACAGAGAGTGCGGAAATCGGTCCACACTCGTGGGCGGTTGGTTTTCATGAAAGGTGCCAAGGTAATTCAATGGGGGGCTGGGTGGTCTTTTCACAAAGTGACGCTGCAACAGCTGGACATCCATCCATTCAGAGAAAATGAACCTTGGTCCTTGTCTACCACCACGTAGAGACGTGAACTTGAAATGGATCCCTGACCTGAACAGAAGGGGTAAGACTATAACATTTATAGAAGAAGAAAACTTCTAGAAGAACCTTTGTAACCCAAGAACATGAAGAACCCAGCTAAAGAGGGGGCAAGAAATGTGAACCCGCCCTTCAGAAAGGACACAAGGGTCAAGGAGTTCGTTCGTGAGCGAGTGCTCAGGGCTGCTCTTCCTCAGTAACGCGCACATTAAACCCGGGGCGAGGTGCTCCTCTACCCGGGAGGGTTCCTAACATCGCAGGTCCACAACCAACACCGAATGATGAGGGTGTAGTCACAACTCTCAGATGTCACAGGCCCGTGAGCAGTTCCAATGGCGCTGGGGAAAGGGCAGTTTCTTATTGCACACTCGTGGCCCCTGTGAGCAAGCAGTTGCACTTCTGGATGTTTGTTTACTGATGAGAAGGGAAAACACGTGCACTGAAACAGCTGTACGAGGGTCTTCACAGCAGCTTTATCGCCGCTCGCTAACCACTGCAAGCCACCAGAGTTGCATCCACGGGAGCGTGGGCGAAGCCACTGTCTGAACGTTTCCGGACAATGGAATACTACGCAGCCACAGAAAAGGCCAAACTCCTGACACAGGCGACCGTGTGCGTCTAAAAGCAGCCTGTGGGGTGACACACGCCAGATACAAACGAGCACACTGGGTTCTTAGATGAACTCCCAGAGCGTGACAGACTAGTCTGTGCAGAGAGAAACCCCAAGAGCAGTTTTCCCTGCGCAGAAAGATGCACGGGAAGGACCTGAGTAAACTCCCCCCCGGGGTGGAAACGTTCTGTGTCGCCTACAACCGGGGCTGGACTCACACAGGGCCTCTGGTTCATCACAGCTGCTCGAGTGGGACACCAGAGATCCGTTCATCCCACTTCATGTTCATTTTACCTTAAATAAAAGGTAAGGGGCAGATCTGCCATTAAAAAGAGAGAGGGGGCTTAAGTCTCCCATTCAGAGGCAGGGACACACAAAATGCTTTTAGAAGAGCGATGCCACCGATGTGCGCACCATGGCGGCCGGAGGAAGCCAGAGCCCATTTGGGAAGAGGTTCGGGCCCTGCCTAGTTCCTGAGAAAGACGGAGCAGGTTGGGCCTATGGGGGGGGGCCCATCACGTTCACCCCGCTGCCTTCAGACGTCATAAAGTGCAAGTCCGCACACCACTTCTATTTGTCACGGAGTCACCTGACACCACAAGGGTAAGATGAACCTCCCTAAGCCACCCCCGCCCCTTTTTTCCCACTACAACACTTGTCTTTGAGGCTTGGAGAGGCATCCGGAGTGGCGGGGAGTGGCGGTGGTGGTCATCGGTCCAGGATGACTGGGTCAGGTCGGATGCTGTGGGTGGGTCCTGTCGGAGGCGGGGTCCCCAGAGAGGGATCCAGAGCTTGCAGCCAAACACCATCCCTGTGAGCCTGGACAGAGTGGGCGCCGAGGATCTCCTGCAGGGCAGCGGGAAGGGCTGGTTTGTGCTCACACGAACGAAGCTGTTGTTTTCTGACGCACCCAGGGCCCCTTCTGGCCTCGCTGTCCCCTCCTGTCCAGCTGCAGCTTTAATTGTCTGCCAGTCTGCGTCCCTCTGGGTTCATGCACCAGCCTTCCCTGGGATCAGCCCGCTCTGGTGCGTGCGACCCATCCGGGCGGTGGCTGGGCCTGCGGCTGAGATCCGGAGTCCCAGCCTCAGGTGATTGCTTCACAATGGAGCCGCGCAGCCACCGAAGTCTCACACTGACAGGCGTCCCAAAGGGGACCCCCTGGGCTGCCGCCCAAGATCACGGAGGGAAAGGTGTCGGCCAGGCCGCGAGGGCGGCCCTCGGGCGCGTTGTGTCCTGCTCGCTTCACATTCCCAGAGAAAAAGGAGATGAAATAAGTTTGCTCCACAGCCAATGCCCGGCCCCCCGTTTGCTCAGGCCTTGTGACCCGGGGCTCCCGTCCAAGCAGCCCCGGGACCCCACCCCCCACCCCTGCCCCCCACCCCCCGGGCGGGTGGAGGGAGGACCAGAGCGGCAGGCGGGGCTGCTCCCGTGGTTCCAAAGGAAAGACCTCGGAGGCTTCAGGGCAGCCCGTGGCCTGTCTGTCCCAGGATGGACGGAGGCCACTGCGATGACCTAGGATTTTCATTACCGCCTCTGGTCCACTTTGTCGTTAGCCTTCAAAACAACCTGGGGAGGTAAACAGGATTATTCCCACTTTGTGGATGAGGATCCCTCGGTGACCAGCGGCCTGTCCTAGGTTACGGAGTCACAGCGCGGGAGGACCCCCGCCTGCGTCCTGCGGCTGCCCTGCTGTCCCCTCGGGCAGGGGGACACTGCCTCGACGAGGCCATCGATCTTGTGGGAGCTTCCCAAACTGCTCCGGAGTGAAAATCCTCCAGGATTCTCCCCGGGGCAATGAGGCAGGAAATTTATGGGTTGGCCTGATTAATGGGCCACGCAGCGAACAGTCCTCTGCCAGGCTCTGAACATAATTTAAAGGCAGCAACGCAGAAGGAAGGGCCCCATAACTCACATCCTTAAAGAGCGCTCAGAACAGGAGACACCTTGGGTCGCTGAAAACATCCCCGCTCCTCCTGCCAAAAAGAACCGGCACGTTTCTGGGTATTTCAGTAAAAACAAAAACAGAAACAAAAAAAACCCTAAAAGTCTGGATGAATATACATGGCAGAAAAAGTAAGGCGAATACTTGCGGGTCATAAATTTCTGGCCGATGTCTCCTTTGTTGTTTTCCGACAGGCTTGGTGTTTCTTTAACCACGTCCTCCCCTGCACGCCTCTGCCACCTTGTAAATGCCATCCTGGGAGCTGAGCCATTTTTCATCGGATGGAATTGAAACGTCGCCAGAAGAGGGGCCAGCTGAGCGCAGGGACGGTGCCGGGAAAACAGAGCGGAGGGAGGCCCCGGGGTGGCAGGAGGCAGAGTGCAAGTCCCACCCTGTCACCAGGGCTGGGGGGTCGCAGGGCCGTCACCTAACATCCTCTCCCTGGGCCTCGGTTTTCTCCTCCCTAAAGTCGAGACGTTGGATGGCCGGTCCCCGGGTTTGCAAGTTCTGTGAATTCCTCGCATCCCTGACCACCACGAGATTATTCCGCATCTGGAGGGAACGCTCCCTCTGCCGATCCCCAGGGCCCTGCATCTCCGTGTTGAAAAATGGCATTTATCACTTCTTACCTCCAGTTCCAGTTATTTACGAGCATTGCCGGGCAAGTCCTCCCCAGCGGGCCTCTGAGTGTCTTCGGCACAGCGCCTGGCACGCGGCCGCCTCCAGTCACGCGAGTGTGAATGAAAAACGAAGCAACCAAGTGACAACGGCCCTCCCTCCACCGCCCTTAGGTCGCATGACTGGGTTCAGAGTTTTTCTTACTAAACGTACATTCTTTCTGTTTGACATAATTTAATCAACGGTTTCCAATGTAGTTAGAAATACATTTCATTTTTGCGAGACACCATGATTTAAGAAGCATCTTATTAAAATCTTTCCCTAAGGCGCTCTTCCATTCCAGGCTTTAAATTCAAGACGCATTTTGCAACTTTTCTGGAAGAGGCTGCCCCACACATTTTCTCCCGGCCGCTCTCCGGGCCCTGCCCCAAACCCATCGTTCGGATTCCTGTTCAGCAAGAAGCCCCCGCCACTGTGGACACCTGTGCCCGTGGGCGCGGGGTCGCGGGCTAGGTGGGCCGACTGCGCCGATGGGACGTGGGCTAATGGGATGCGAGCAGAGGCCTTAGTGGAACCTGCGTGGGTTTCCCTGCCTCTGCCGCCCCCGCTGTTTATCGTGGAAAGAACAGGGAGCGGAGACTGGAGCCCACGCCGCAGCCTGGATCCGTCAGAGCGCGCCGCCCTGCGGTCGCCCTGGGCAGCGAGGGGCTGAGCGCCGGGCTGTTGGCTGGCCGCCGCGGTGGATCGGATCTTCCGGTCTCATTTCCTCTTTGTCCATGTTTACTTCCCCCAGCAATTCTGCACCACCTGTGTCTTTGGGTTCTGCTCAGACACCCATTTCCTAAATTTAATTTTAATATCTTTCTATTGCAGTTGACATACAATGTTATGTTTCGTGTGTGATGATGCATCTATATGCCTTACAAGGCAGCCTCCCGATGAGTCCAGCACCCGCCTGGCACCGAGGGTCCTTGTTACAGTATCACTGACTGTACTCCCTGTGCTGTGCTTCCCGCCCCGTGACTGTTTTTGTAACTGGCAACTTGGGCTTTGTAGTTGCTCCGCCTTTTCTGCCCCGCCCCACGCCCCGCCCCTCTGGCAGCCATCAGTCTTTGTTTTGTTTTCAGATTTTACATACGTGACATCATACGGTAGTTGTCTTTCTCTGCCTGATGTGTTTCACTTAACATAACACCCTCTAGGTCCATCTGTGTTGTCACGAATAGCAGGATTTTGTTCTTTTTTATGACTGAGCAATACTCCACTGTGCATATGCACGGGACCTTTTTCTGTGGGCACCTAGGCTGCTTCCTCCTCCTGGCTCTTCTCGTCTCAGGCTGCGGTGGACCGGGAGATGCACGCGTCCTTTCGGAGGAGTGTTTCGGATTCCTTCAGATAAAGCCCCAGAAGTGGAATTGCTGGGTCATAGGGTAGTTCGATTTTTAACTTCTTGAGGGGCCTCCACACTGCTTTCAGACGCCTGTTTTTTGTAGTGACAGGTCTGCACACTCAAAGCAGGGGTTTCTGGGGACCCACGTTAAGAACTGAGTTGAGTGCAGTATCTCTGATTCTCTATGTTTGTGTCCATGCGAACTCTGCTGTTCTTTGTGGATTCCAGTAACGTGAAGCATGACCTCAGGAAACTACATGATTTGCCAGTGTTTCTTTAAAAATCAACACATATCCTGTATCACATTTTATGAAATCATAAGTTACAGTTAGCTCTTTTTAAATCAATGGATGAAACACTTCATGTAGTGATTTAAAAATTAAAAAACATGGCTTAAAATAAGGGTATTATTATTTTTAAACGAGGTGAAATTCATATAACATGAAAACCATTTTAAAGACAGGCGTTAGTCTCAATCTACACTAGTAAGTGGCTAGGACTCTTTCATCTTAAATGTTGTGAGTATGCCAGAGTGGGCGGGCGGACAGGGGAGAAAAGGGGACAAAAAGCCTGCAGCAGCGGGGGAGGGAGAAGCGTGGGAAGTGACAGGAGCTCCCACGGGATCCTTGGCCAGCCGCCCTCTGCTCAGGGCCCCGTGCTCTGCCGGCCACCAGTGTGGGCCTGAGGACTCTGTTCTGCGTGCTGGGGGCGGGGGTGTTAATGCCCCCCAGCACCCATCAGTTAAAGTGGGAACCTGCTTCTGTTCCATGTTACCTTGGAACTCGTGTAGGAAAAATGGAGCTAAGGAACACTGAAGGGTTATTCTTTTCATTTCTGCCCTTTCCACCTTCTCTTGTTAAGGTCAGAGGTTAAGACTTTGACTTTGACCCAAGTCTGAAACTTCTTGTCTCTTCGCTCAGGCTTGGGGCGTTTTCCAGGCTTGTGAAGGCGGTTTGTACCCCCCCCATCACAGGACCCTCCCCCCGACCCCCCATAGCCCAAGCTGGCGGATCTGACCCTGTATAAGCACAGAGGCATGAATCTACGGCATGGTCTAGGGACTCCTGGGGGTCCTGAGACACTTCAGAGGGTCTGCAAGATCAAAACCTTTTTTCATGATAATTCTACCATGTTACAGCTTTTATTCACCCGGGAGTGCAGCGTGGCGGTTCCCGAGGCTACGTGACGTGTGACATTGGGACAGGTTGGACACAGAGGCAGACAAGAGACTCCAGTGGCCTCTGTTCAGCCAGAACAGACGGAATCAAGAGATTTTTAAAGTGTTTAAATAATGCCACTCTTGCAATTTTTTATTTTGGAAAACATACTGATTTTTTCTTTTTTAAATAATTTTTTAAAAAGATTTTATTTATTTACTTTTAGAGAGTGGGGAAAGAAAGAGAGGGAGAGAAACATCAATGTGTGAGAGATACATCAATCGGTCGCCTCTCGAATGCTCCCCACTGGGGACCTGGCCCGCAACCCAGGAGTGTGCCCTGACTGGGAATTGAACCGGTGACCTTTCTGTTTGCAGGCTTGTGCTCAATCCACTGAGCCACACCAGCCAGGGCAGTTTTTTTTCCCCCATAAAAATGTTTGTTACATTAGCATATAATTCATTTAATGGTTTAAAAATGCCTCAGTTCTAAGGTGGAAAATATTGACAGCTTTCCCCCACAGAAACGAAAGCTTTTTGCGGTCCTCAAAATGGTGCTAAGCTCTGTGCTCAGCCCTGTGGGAATGACAGGACAGAAGATTGCAGAAGGGGCCCCCAGGGGGCTCAGCGGGTCTGCGCCTGCGCCCTGTTCCTGGGGCCCTGAGCCTCCCGGGCATGGGGCTGTGCACACCGCCTGCCCCAGGCCCTCCTCCCAGGCCCTTCCAGGCTACGGCCCGACAGCACCCGGGCCCCAAGGCCCAAGTTGCGCAGAGACTGAACACGAGCAGATGATGGAGAGATCGTACATATAAAAATAGATCTGCGACCCACATCCTCTGTAGCAGCCCGGCCCAGACAGGCGGGACGCGGTCAGCGACTGCCAGCTTCCCTAATCTGTGCCCCAGCTTCCAACTTAGGACCCACCAGAGAGAACAAATGTCGCTGGTAACCAGTCACAGAGGACGGTGGCTTCTGGGTAGCTGCCTCCACCGGCTCCGTGCCAGCCACCTCCGGTCAGGGCCACCGGAAGCTTCCGTCTCGTCCACTAGAAAGCTTCCACTGGCCCGTGAGTCTCCGCCAGAGGCAAGTGGTATAGTCTCCCGTCACCAGGCCCGGGAGCCAGCGCCTCTCGCCCCACACGGCAGGCCGCCGGGAGCCGGCGGGACATGTTATTTTGAGATCAGCACAGGCTGTACAAACAACAGCGATAGTATTTTATTGCTGAAGTAGTGTGTTGGAGAGGGGGGAGAAGAATGCAGATGAGTTTAAAAATAGAAGGCTGTAATTAGCCAAGGATGGATTTGTTCTAGGAGGCATCGATTTCTACGGCAACCACAGATCCAGATTCGTCAGGACAGTCTCCCTTCTGTGGAATCTGATTCTTTCCGGTAAAGGTGACCTGTTCACCGTCTACATGCAAGTTAGTTATTAGAAATTGTACGACATTCCACATAAATGAATCCAGGAATCCAAACACGTGCTTTGGCATGTCAACACTCACTTTTTCTATTTCTTTTTTAAAATGAAAATGTAGGTTGAGGCAAAAGCAGATTTCTAGCTGTTTGCATGGAAAAGCATACAATAATTAATAAACAAGGACACAGGAATGAATTCTGTGTTTCTCGCACTTAACACAGGAGGCCTCCTTTTGCCCCACGCAGTATCACTGTGTGGCCACGGCCTCTTCCTGAGGTTAAGACCAAGGACAGCTCACGGAAGTACGTGCTGGAGGTGCGGCCAGGTGTGAAGGGAAGAGTGAGACCTGAAGTTCGTGGTTGGAGAGCTGGATGTGTCTAACTGGAGGTTTCAGTGTATTCCGTATGTTGCGTCTCACGGGATTCCGGGGTGGCTCTGGGGAACACACCTGTGAGCTGCTGTGGGTGTGGATTATTTCAGCCCGTTTGTTCTGCTTACCTGCAAAGAGACAGGTGTGTGGCAAATGGGATTTGCCTGAAGGCATCCCTGTAGAGCCCAGGGGCCAGAGACGGCAGGGTGACCTGGGGCGGGACCAGCATGGGAGGGGGGTCTCTGTGGACAGGGGGGGACCCCCTCCCATGCGCGTGGCTAGGAAACCAACTTTCCTGCCTCGGTTCCCAGAGGAGGTGGGGTTGTGTGGGCCGGTTACACGGATGGGGATGCGGGCCGGCCCAAGTCCAGGCGGTGGGGTGGGGGGTGAGGGACGCCTGCTCACCACTGGTGGGCCATCATCTGAGCACCGGAAACCCACCCTTTGGAAACTTGTGTGTTTGTTGCTATTTGTATTTTCAATAAGGATTCCCCTTAGTTTTCTGCAGCACTAGTTTTATTAACCCTCTTCTGCAAATATCAGCTAATTTTGGTTATACTCAGGGGAGAAGAGGAAAGAGACTTTCATCTAGGACTGGAATTTTGATGGGCAGAATGGAAATCAGAGTAAAAAAAAGACAATTCCAACAGGAAGGGAGAATCTTAACAGAGAGGGAGAATCTTGGCAGGAAGAGTGGGAACCCTGGCGATGCGTTGAAAAATACACCCCCCCACCCAGTCTCCTCTAGACTGCTTCTCGCCTTGAACTCTGGTGGGGTTCGCACTTGGGTCTGAAGAGGAAGCTGTTCTGTGCTCTCTGCAGGCGGCTGTGTGCTGCCCTGGACTGACCCCTCCAACTGCCTGCCTCCGACACTACCTTTCGGTTGTAAAAGGGTGAAACAGTTTCTCAAAGTGCGCTCCGTGGCCCACTGGTGGCCGGAGCTCCTGGGGCCTGTGACTGGAAGAATTCCAGCGTCCCGTGAACTGGACTCCCTGGGTCTCAGGTCACACGCACCTGACAGTTCTCTAAGCCCATCGAAATGCAGGAGCTGGGACTGCGCAGCCTCAGAACACGGGGCTGAGCTCTCCGCAGTCCCTAAACCGGGAGGGTTGTGTCAGCCGCGTGCCTGCATTCCTTCTGAGTGAGTGGCGTGGGCATGTGCGTGCCTTCATCAGGCTAACGCCCAGCCAAAAGATAAGCACAGGTGGACAGGCCCTCAGTGGGACCCAAAAGATGGGCACTGTTTCCAAAGATAGCAACGCCAAGCCCGAGGTGCTGATGACTCGGTCTGTCTGTCTGTCTGTGAGTGTGGCTGCACAGCCTTATATAGGGAGCCTCCAGAAGGACCTGTGGGGGAACAGAGTGTTCAGTGAGCTCCCAAATGTGCCATGTCCTCAGGGCCCTGATATGCAAGGTCACCGTGTGTCTGCGTCTGTCTGTGTGAAAACAGTGTGGTGAGCAGCTGAGCAATGCTTGTAGCAAGCAGAGCTGAGCCGTAACTTTTGCAAAGGGGAGCAGACAACTGGAATGTTTTTTGTGGCAACAGCACCGTTGTTGGTATTATCGACAGAGGCAAAGGAGAGACCACAGAACCTCAGTTGGTTCTGGGGAAGATGTACCAGAGGTGCTGCGACAGGGGAGTTGAGGGCAGTCAAATGTCATCCCTCAGGTCCCTCCACCCAGAACGGCACACGCTGCTTTACTTTTCCTTAAAGCACTTATCGCCCTCTGGCAGAAACCCGGGTCTACTCCACCTAGAGGACCGTGAGCCCTGAGGGAGGGGTCCCGGGCTGTTCTGATCACCCCAGCATCCCAGGGCCCAGAGCGGTGCTGGCACGTGGGGCGTGCTCACAGAATGTCGAGCGAGTTGATGGTAGACCAGTACCTCAGAGGAAGAGCCATAGGCTCCCTCTCGCCCCTCCAGGGGGCTCCTGCTCACTGGGGCAGGACATCTCCAAGGTAATGCTTTGGATGAGTCTGAGTGACGTCTCGGTGCCTCGCTCCCCGAGTGGGATACAACAGGCACGTGTGTCTGCAGTGGTGGATTGCACACTTCTACCCCTCGTCCTTGCGGTGAACCCCACCCATGCGGTTTCCAGTGGCCCCCAGCAAACACGGTTCTCACCTCCCTCTCAAGGCTTCTGTCCTCTCATCCCTCCAACTCATCAAAAGTCCTCCAATTTTTCAAGGCCAGCTCCAGCTCAGCTGTCCAGGAAACATAAGAAGGAATCCCTTCTGCCATGATACCAGCCCATCTGGATCTCCGCTGACTCCCAGTTCCTGGTGGCGTGGGGCCGCCTCCCTGCTACCCGGTGTACGCTGATGCGTACTCAGTGGAGGTTTAGTGGGTTAGGGTCAGTGGGGTGGGATGTGAGGTGGAGGAGGAAGGAGGGGAGGGATGGCCCATACCGAGATGTAAAAGGCCCTGACTTCTGGGTGCATTGACCCTCCATGTGGGTGGAAGTGATGGCACCTTTATCGGGGGGCTAACAAGGTTCCTGCCTAGCAGGAGGGGGCGACTTCCTCTGAGCCCATCAGGCTGATTCTGATTGAGGAGCTGAGCACGGCTACTCCCTGAACATTTGCTGCTGCTGCTCGCGCACTGAAGACGGATTTAATTTCCTTTGGACCACATGCTTTACTGAGTTGATGCCATTTCTCAAAATTTATGGAGGTGCTCTTGCTGTCTAAATACATCCTTTATTTCTAGAAGGGTGGGGGGCGTCAGATCTGTTTGTCAGGTGTTAAATGACCAGTACCCCTTCTGCGATGTCCACTCCCCCAAGCTGGGGCTTTTCTTTGATGTCAGCAGGAGTCTAAGCAAATGAAGATATGAGTCAAAAGCATTTTCAAGCACTGCAAGTTTTCCCACATTAATCACAATGTTTAATGCTTGTGTTACCGTGGGGTTCTTGGTCTCTTCTTTAGAGCCACACACAGTTGATTTACTGACTTGTTTTGCTTTTTGGTTTGTCTTAATGGCTCTTTTTCATTATATTCTGAGTATGACTTTGCTCTGCTTCCTAGAATGGGAAACAGAAGTTGTTCTGATGAATCGAGAGAAGCCTTGTTTTGCAATCTTGCTCTCTGACGTTGTGGCTGCTCAGAGGGACATCTCGCCAGCAGACAGCAGTGAGATTCCTCTTTAAATACCTGGAACGTGGCCACATTGGCTGTGAGCATTCAGTCGGTTCACGCGGCCTTAGAACCCCACGAAGGGCAGCAAAGCACCCTTCCAAGGCTCCAGGAATACTGAGGCGGACACACCAGGTGTTAGAACTCCCTGAGTGCTTTGCACCGAGTGGAAAGATCCCTCTCCGGTTCTCTCCCGTGTCCCTCCTGGGAGGGGGAGTCCCTCGCATCATGTTTGTATCCTCTTCCTTCTGCCGAGGGACCCAGCACGTTAGTTTCACCTTCTGTTCTGTGGGAATTTAGGGGCTTAGTCCATTTCATCTATTAATGAATGTAGAGAACTTGGTTCTTAATCTCAGAGAATTGCTATTGGTAGCATTTCAGGCATGTCCACAGAGTGTTTTAGATGGTGGGGGCGGGGGCTCTGAGTCACCTGTAGGTGGCTGACGGTGATTGATTTGGCCCTCCCAAGGTATCATGTTGGGCCTGAGATACAGGTTCATTTGACATGAATGAACACAAGTTGGGACAATTTTAACACCCCCGTAGGAGGTCCCTCAGAGAGGCCTATCGGAGGGAACCCTTTTTTCACTCATGGCCGGCTCTGAAGTTAAGAAGCAGCCCCTTCACAGCCTGAGCTTTCTCATTACAGCTGGAGCGAAGCACCGGGCTCTGCCAGGCGCTCTGCTCTTGTGGGTACTGGTGACAGCCTGTCTTCTACTGCCCGGGTGTTGGGTCTGGCAGCTGGCACCTCGGGGACAGAAACAGCACGTGGGGTGCTCTGGTTGGAGATGCCACGTGGCTGAGATGCAAAGCCTGGAAGTTCCTCTGTGCCTGTGTCCTCATCTCTAAAACACAGTCGACGAAGTCCACCCTTCGGGGTGGTGTGATACACTAAGGTAGACCCGGATTTCTTGCTGGAACGTT
The DNA here is from genome assembly GCA_028533065.1 of Trachops cirrhosus. Lineage (NCBI taxonomy): Eukaryota > Metazoa > Chordata > Mammalia > Chiroptera > Phyllostomidae > Trachops > Trachops cirrhosus. Next base: position 188,477,362 of record CM052539.1, on the reverse strand, counting down.
CTCTCCTACAAGGTTTTCAGTGGGTGGAGTGGCGAGTAGTGACAAAGATAGAGAAAAGCTGGAAAAATCGCGGGACCCAAGCCCCCACTGACGCCCGTTAACCTAGCCCGACAGCCGCACGGGCGGGCCCGTGGGCTGGACGCGAGAAGATGAAACCGTGGCGGTGTGCAGCCCCGCGGAGCCGGCTGTCCTGCCAGGGAGGAGGGCGGGAAGGCTGCCGAACCCTCCGAACCTCTTGTCGTTAACCCCGATGGGGCCATTGCACTTCGCAGCCTCCCTTCCAGGGCGCGGTTCTCCGCGGTGTCGGACGGAAGAGAGGACACGCTCTTTGGGGTGCTCTCGCGAGAAAACCGTGGCGGAGGGGCGGGTGGGGGGTGCCAGCGGCCTTTCGAAGAGTCGGGCGGAGCTGCAAGGCGGGAGACGGAAGAGCCGCCGCGGTGGCCACGTGACCAAACGCCCACGGCTCCTATTGGCTGTGTGCTTCCGGGCCACGCCCCGGGGCGGTGCTGCTGGCGGCGAAGAGGTGTCCTCAAGTGCCCTTGAGTGGAGCCGCCTTGGGCATCTTGCCAGCCCGGTCACAGCAGCTGTATATACTGCAGGGTTCCAGGTGGCTGGGCGCCTTCAATGTGCCGAGTTTGGTGTCCTGCAGGACTCTGTCCCTTGGTCCTTAGCAACGTGCAGGGCCGCTTCCCGGAACGGGACCTTCCAGAGAACGCCCCAGGGCTCCCGGGCTCTAGGAAACCAAGCCCGCCGCGAGGGGCTGCTCCTGGCTGTGCCCCCTGTCCCGGGGTCTGAGGCAGACTCTCGCCGCCCTGAGGGCACCCTTCCAGGAAAATCCGTGCGGAGGCCAACGTCCCCTGCCCGCAGCGTCCAAGCCCAGTCCTAGCTTGCTTTTCACTGTGCTCCCCTGGGGAACACAGTTCGGACCTCAGGACAGCCCCCTCCTTCTACCCGTCCCCCCGCCCCCGGGTTCCACTCGGCGGATCTGCAGTGAAACCTCTACAGTGACTCACAGTCGCAGACATTTCTCTCCTTCCTGGCGGAAGGTGGCAGGCTGCTGCTGGCCTCATTGCCTTGTAAATTCATAAAGGGGCCCGCTCAGGATCCCCACCAGCTCTGCTTGAATAGATCCCCCACCTCCTCCAGCTCTGCAACGTCCAGAACTGTGTAAGCAGGACTCAGAGACCTGCAGAAAACAGGGAACGCTGCCCACTGGGGATCACAGTCTAGAAGGGGAGAGAGAACTGGCCCTTCAACTATCATAGTGCATGCATTTGTGTATGTGTGTGTGAGATACAGTTACCCTGTGACTTAGATGTTATCTCCAAGTTGTCCAAGGAGACTCTGGAACTCACGAGGCTGTGAATCACCCAGGGTCACACAGCTGGTAGGAAACAGAGTAGGGATTTGAATCCAGATCATCTGACCCTAGAACTGGGGCTCTTAATCCAGGCTTTCCACTCACCCCTAATGAGCACAGCAACATGCTAGGGGGCCAAAGCTATGTGCTTTGCCTACAGGACTCCAGCCACCGCTCTATGGTTGCATTAGAACTGGTCTTTGAGGCAAAGCAGACTTGGTAGGTGTGGAGGAGAGGAAAAGTTTCAGGCAAGGGGAACAGCGTCTGCAAAGGCACTCAGCACGGAGGAACGAGGCTTATTCCAGCGGACATTGAAACCCACGTGGGTTGTTCCAGCGTCCTTTCTGTGCTTGCCTCTTCCATTCCCAGCCACTGCTTGCCGTCACCTGGTTGTCCTGTGTGTCTTGAGCTCAGAATTTCCCAGGCTTCCATGTCTGGCCTGTCCTTCTGAGTGGGCCTCTCTGGTCCAGCATTTTGCAGGAACCCAGGCTTGGAAGACCAGGTTGTCTATGAAGCCCCTTTTCACATCTATTGGTTTGACAAACTCTAGCAACTTCCGTTTCCATTTTCTTGTGGCACTTTCCCCACAGGACAGTGTCTTGGCGCTGCTGTCTCCTCGCCCACTTGTTACAAGGAGCAGCATTTAGACCTTGCGCAACCCCCCTGTCGAATTTTCCTCCCACTGAGCCACCTTCTAAGGTGTTTCTGTTCCAGTTTTGGTTTTAAATGGTTGAAGTCATTTGGGGTCCCCTCCAATTTCTGATCAATACCAGTGTTTTCTTGAAACCAACAGGGGTTCCCAACCACTAGGGGACCCCTGTTTGCTCTGGCCTTTTGCTGATGCAAAGTATGCTGTAGATTTGAGTTTGCAGATTTCAGTAACCGACCCGACATACAGGTGGGGGGGGTGTGTCTCTGGGCTGGCTTGATCCCAGACTCTGTTCTAGGTGCACATCCACTTTCAAGCAGGACTCAGCAGATTCGTGAATCCCTGAGTTAAATCTAACTTTGTAACATCTCAGTGAGATATGGAGAGTTTGGGATGGTTTGTGGGAAGACAAGAAATTACAAATTGTAAAGCAAAATGGCATAAAAACTGGCTTCTGGTCCTGTCCCGGAGTCCTCCTCTCCTCTGTCTGCCCACATCTTTCCTGAGCACATCCTGGCCTTCTTCTGTCCAAACCATGTCTCCAGAGCAACCACTCCACCCGTCTGGGTTCTCAGCAAATCAAAGGCCCGGGTGCTCCCTGCTTCTGAAAAGGCTCGGGGATCACAAGGCATGGATGTTTCTTTCCCTCGGTCAGTCACACACGTGGTCTGTGAAGGTCATGTGTGGTCTGGGGCTGAGAGGCTGAGCAGTGGAAGTCCTGTGGTCCCAACTCTGTCTGCTGAGTTGCGTGCCTTCTCTCTTCTCTATGGTTTCGAGCCTTTCTGCACCTAGAGCTCATTTCCACATTTACCATCTTGTATCCACGATCCTAAAATCCAGAAAGCAGCCAACTCGTCTGGTAGCAAATCTGTGACCTGAACGGAGGCTACGTATAGTCTGTATTTACCTGTGTGTGTGATTACAGGCACAGCCGTGGACTTCACCAGGGCTGCTGTGAAGTGTAAGGTCAGTGCCCCTTATTCTCTCTGGGAATCCAGAGTATTCTGAATTGCAAGGCATCCCGGGAGTTTGGGTAAGGGATCTGGGACTGTACCACTTTCGTGTCTGTGCACATGCTGAGCACAGAAACTGCCCCCGTGGGCTCCACGAGCCGACGTGGTTTGAGGCCAACTCTGTGCTTGGTTCCATACAGGTCCCCAGTAAACGAGGGGGGTTTGTAGATTCCCGCGGCTGCTCAGATTTACATGTGCCTAAGTTGTTTGCTCGTCACTTAAGACAGAGCCCCCCCAATGTCCTTAGAGCTGTTCAGTCCATGCCCTGAGAATTTTGATTTTGCCTGTGTTCTCAGATATTTTTGCCTGACTAGTTTTCCCGACTGAGGACCTTTCTCATCGCGAGGAGTGACTTTTCGTTCTTTCTGTTGAAATTACTCTCAGATCTTTTCTGATAGAGTCGCAAACATGCCGACAACCCCCAAATGATCTGATACAGATCCTCAGTAGGCATGGGGGCGTGCTCAGCCGCGGAGGCCCGCCCTTCCGATGGCGGGCTCTGTGTCAGGAACCCCGGGTGGGCGGGTGTTTGACAGTATCTGCCAGGAGCTGCAGACTGACGCCCTGATTCGGAGGAGCAGACCTCAGATATGCTACACATCTGCAGGTGTTTTAGAACAGTTTTTGTAAGATGCCAACCTCACATTTACAGGGTATTGGGGTGCTCTGATACTTATCGAGGGAAGGGCTCTCTGGTGTTTATGCTGGATCTGGGGTGTGTTCTGTGATCCCCCAGACCCCACACCCACCCACTTCTCTCCGGTCCTCAGGCTCTGCTCCCCTGACACCCTGATGCTGATGGCTGACTGGTGACCTTGGGTCTCATTCTCCAGGAACCGCCCCTCCCCCTGGGTCTTTGGCCAGAATCTTTCTTCTGCCAAACCAAGCCTGCCCCTTCCTTGAAGATTCTACTAAGAACTCTCCTCTGAGGGGTCTCTGCTCACAACCCGCTCCACAGGCTCACTCGCCACCGCTAGCCCTCCCTGTGCGCTTGGTAGAATGAAGTTCGGCATACCCAGCTCCCCGGCGACAGCAATTTGCATTCGTGTAACTTTTCTCTCCCCTTGAATTATTTGCTGTATTTGCCAGGAGGGAGCTCCCTGGATCACAGCATACAGACATTTTTTGGCCGATGGAGTTCATTCATTCAAAACCATTTGTTGGGCACCGGCTGGGGCGCCGGGACTGTGTGGCATCAGGCGCTGAGACCGCGAACCAAACGGCAAACTCTCAGCCTTCCTGGAACCCGTCTCCCGGGGAGGGGGACGGCCACAACCAAATAGACACGCAGCCACACAGACTGTCCGACAGGTGACGGCACTGAGAGAAGCGAAGCCAGGCGGGAGGGTTCGCAGGGCCTGTGGGCTGGGGAGGGAGGCGGTTGCTGGTTTACACGGGAGGCCAGGGAGGTGTCAGCGTTGAGGTCAGATCTGAGCAGACACCTGGGAAAGGCAGTGAGCTGTGCTGATAGATAAAGGGGGACGACTCGGGCCGAGGAGCAGTAGGTGCAAATGTCCTGTGGCAGAAACACCTTCTGCTTCCACCACGTGCATGGCGGTACACTCGATGGTGTCCCACCAGTCCCTGAGGCCCCGCTTATTCTTCGGAAAGTTCTTTTTTCTGTCTGTTGTGGACTGAATGTGTGTGTCCCTTCCGAATTCATGTGATGAAGCCCTAATTCCTAGTGGGACAGCATTTGGAGGTGGGGCCTTTGGGAGGTGATCAGGTTTAGATGTGGTCATGGGGGTGGAGCCCCTAGATGGGATTAGTGTCCTTGAAAGTGGATGAAGGGAGGAGAGCTCTCTCTCTGCCAGCGGAGGACGCAGCAAGTAGGCAGCTGTCCGTGGGCCGGGAGAGGCCTGTCACCCGCACCCTTACCTGCCAGCCCCCAAACCGTGAGAGAGAAATGTGTGCTGAGTAAGCCCCAGTCCGAGGAGTTCTGCTACAGCCGGCCGCCTCGCTGACGACGACCCTTCCCCTTCCTCGGCCCGGGTACCCTCCGACGATTCCCCTTTGAATCTGCTGGTGAGCGCCGCCAGCCCATTTTCCACTGTGGTTTCTGGCTGCTCAGCTCCAGAATTGATGTGGTATACATGTTTTCAGACGTAGTTCTCACCCTTTCCTTTCGTTCTTCAGACATGGCCTCCTGCAGTTCTTTGACTGCATTTGCAGTGGCTGCTCTAACATCTTCGCGTGGTGGCTTTGCCCTCTGGGCTTCCTCCAGGGCACTTTCTGACTGCTGCTTTTCTCCTCCTGTGGGCCACGTTTCCTGTCTTTACAGTCTAATCGGTTTTTGTTGTTGTTGTCGAAAACTGGCACATCTGTTCTTCGTCATGTGTAGCCACTGGGGTTTCTAGGGAACTTCCAGGCAGGACAGATAATGACAATGTCTGGGCATCGGGGCTTTTTGGGGGGCTCTGTGCCCCTCCGGCCCCAGATGGGAAGAGGACGTCCAGCCAAGGGCAAGCTAAAATTGCCGTCAAGCTCACAGTTCTTACTGAGATGCAGTCCTCTTTTCTAGACTGACACTCTTCAAATTGTTGCAAACCCTTGGGTTAGCACCCAAACTTCTGAAAAAAGTTGATTTTGACAATTTGCTGTCATTTGCAGCCAGACCTAACTCCAGCATTTGGTTGAAACCGTTATGTGGCTTTCTTTCATCCAGGTTTGCAAAACTCTTTGCCCCCTGAGCACTGGTTTGCATCGCTAACCCAGCTCACCCGCACGCCCTCGCACCCTCCCTGGCCGTTGCCTCTCCGCGGTAACTCTTGCCCGGCCAGGGCACCGGCCCCTGCCCCAGGCCTTTACACGTCCAGGCATTTACTGACCGTCTTCAGCCGAGGCGTGAGGACAGGAAGGGCTGTTGTCTGATTATATAATCATCGTGCTTTCCATGGCTCACTGGTGGGAGAGTTGACTGAACTTTATACCATAGCTTTATATCTAAGCCTTCAGGTCAGTTTTCTGGATTCACCTTTTTAAAATTGAAGAACAGATAAAATGAGCTAACACTTTATTGGGGGGTATGTGTAGAATGCAGAAGGTTTTGCAGAAGCTGCCTCAGCGAATCCACCCAACCCTTCAGTGGGAGAGAGGACCCCATGTGGGGTTAGGGGGTCAGGTCCAGCTCACACTTCTGGCCCGAGTCTCTGAGCCTGGGCCCCTGTGTGCAGACCGGGGGTGACAATAACACCGCCCTCTGAGGTTCGTGCAAATGTCAGACCTGTAACACACCGAGGAAGCTCCCACCCAAGGGTCTGGCACTGAGCTGCCCCCCGCAGGTCTTTGTCACCGGCCTGTCCACGATAAGCGAGTGCCGTGTCTGCCGTGCTGCCGACACAGCTCACGATGGGTACGGTCAGGTCGTGTCTGGGGCTGTCGTGGAAATCGGGACAGTCTCTACTGAGCTTCTTTCCCACCTGAGCTTTCAGATTTCGAGGTGCTTCAGTCTTCCTGTGGGTGACGGTTCTGACGTGTGGCTTGAACGGGTGCTCCTCGTGAAGCAGCCGGTCCCCGTGTCCCTGTCACAGTGGCGTGTTGGGAGGTTGACACGGGCTCTCCCAGGGCCAGTGTTCAGTCGCATAAACAGGAAATGGAGACGTTCGTGTGTGGCTATGATTCGCTTCTCATTATTCACCGGGTAGCAAATCATTCAAGAATCTACTCATTATGTCTGTTGGAAATTTATTTCTTTGTCTTAATGATTTATTACTTTTGGTCTAATCTAAACTTTTTGTTATTAACATTCTCTTTTCAATATTGGAATAATTTCTGTTGTTCATTTTTCACCTTTATTGCTTATAAATTGCTTTTTAAATATTCTATTAATTTTCAGTTTGTTTTCTTTCAGTGCTGTAACATATTGCAAAATGTCAAAAAGGGCACTTCTTAAACGTTTCCACGTAAGGGGTCTATATGTCCTCAATTATCTTATTGCAGCATTCCAAAATATCTTTTCAAACTGCAGTTAAATCGGCATATTCAAGTACTGTCAACTTTTTGAATAATTTTTTGCCATTCCTATTGTGTTTGGGTTTCTTTCTTAAATCGTTGAAACATAATATTGTTATATCCACATTGCAAGGCTTGGGGAGATTTGTAATGGCATCTCTACAATTGGACTCTTCAAAGAAAAAGCCAGTTGATTTGTGCGCTGAAAATACTCCATCAACAAACAAACCCGAAAAGAAAACGTAACTATCGCAAACACTCACTGAAGTCAACAGCTTTGGGCCTCGTGCCGGCATTTTTTCTCCTGTGCGATCACAGAAATGAGATGCACAAGGCAAAGAGACTATGATATTTGTGTCACCAAGCCAGGTGACTGGGGACAGTGGGAAGGAGAAGGATTCCTGGAAATCATTTCTGCCCTAGACTAACCAGTAGGAACTTAACTTGATGTGGAGGTGACTGTGAACCACCCACGTGAAACGTGTGACAGCCACACGGAAGCCAAGCTTAACGTCCCCCAGTCAGCTCTCGGAAGTTGCTGCGGCCACTCCAGTCTACCTGTCACGCGGGGAAGTGTGACTCAGGGACAGCAGCCTCGTTCTGGGCCCCGCGTGTTGATGTCGCTCGTCAGGTCCGGGGAACGTAGTTCAGCCACTGTCTCTCCAAACGCTTGTCCCGACCTGTTCCTCCTCTTCTCTGGCCGCGATGGCGGGTGTGCTAGACGCTAGACGGCGGGAAGGACGTTGTCTCACAGTTCTCGCAGCCTCTGCTTTTCCTTTGTGCTTCCCGCCCCCCTGCTTCGACGGAGAGCATTTCTACAGACACATTTTCACGTTCACCAGCCCTTTCCTTAGCCCAGGGTGCTCTTAAGCCCACTCACTGAATTATTTACTCTGGTGCTGTGCATTTTAGTTCTATAATTTCCATCCAGTTCTTTTTAGGGTTGATATTTCTCTGCTAAAATTCTTTATATTTTTGCCCATTTTGTCCTATATTTCCCTCTAACAGTGTTAACACATATTTTAATACATTTGAAGTATTTCCATGAGCACAGGCTGTTTCTGAGTTATCTGTGGGTCTGTTTCTACTGACTATTTTCTCCTCTTAATTGTGGGCCGTATTTTCTAGCTTATTCACATGTCTTATAGCTTTCCTATGTCTTAAATGGTACAGGCTGTGTATGACGGAGCAATGGGGACTGGGAAAAAACCCAGCATTTTATTTTTTTCCCAGGAAGCACCTGTCCTTCTTCGGGTGGGCCTCTCGGACTGGGGTCTGCTCTCTTCAGTCCCGTGGTTAGCTGAGCCGAAGTGGGACGGGGGTTGCCGCTCCAGGAACTTCGTTTGCTTCTGGTTTTAAATGTCTGCAGTGCGGGCCCCTCCCTCCATCAGGCCTGTGCGACACCGCACACCGCATGTCCGGGCTTTTCAGTGTCCTCGCAGGGCTTCCCGGCCGCCGTGCACTCAGTGCGCTTCTGCGGGAGGGAGTCTGCGGACCGCGGTGCCCGCGCCGCCGCCGGGACTCCTTCCGACTCCGGCCCACGCTCCAGCTGTGAAACGCTCTGTCCCTTTCTCCGCTTCGACTGGCTTTTGTGCCCGTGCGTGTCCCCAGACTTGACACGGTGCCCCGGGAAAAGAGGGGCCGCTGGTCTGAGCTCACCCGAGAGGGGCCGTGCCTCTCCGTGCGTTTTACTCTGTCCGGTTTCTCTGATCCGCAGCCCAGCGCTGGTGTCAAAGACGAGGCCGATGTAAAGCTGGACCAGCGCTTTGCTCTGCTGTGTCCCCGGTCTTTTGTGAGCTTTTACATTTTAATCGGGAGGGAAACCTCTTTATTCGTTTTTCAGTTTGTCAGATCCCCTCTTTTCCATCTTGTTCTTCTCAGCTATTACTCGTTTTGTTCACTGGTTTCCATGTGCCTTCTCGTTTGGCTTTTATTTCTGAAAATTTCCCCTTGGCCTTCGAGTTCTGCCCCGAGATCTGTCTGTCGCCTGGCCTTTCAAGCCGGACCTTTCCGAATGTTTGCAGCTGTGACGGAAGTTGCACTCTAACAGCATCTGCCGTTTTCTTATCCTCTTGACCACATTTCAAATACCAGGTTGCATTTCCATCTGCCTGGCGTGGTGTGTCTTTCTGTTCCGCTTTCCTTGTCTGTCGGGACAATACCATGTTCTTACTCTCTTTTCCCTTACAGTGACTTTATATTGGAATCCACCACGATCCCTTTCTATTGCTCTCTCTCTCTTTTACGTAGAATGAGTGTTTCTGTATTTTAGGAGGGAGAGACAAGACAAGACAAGTTTTTGGCTGCACGGCTCGAGCGCTCCCTCTTCTGCCGCTTTTGCAAAGTGATCGAAGATCGCCTGTGCCTCCCGAGACCTGGCATTCGGATCCCGCGCCCCCATGCCCTTCCGGCGTCATCGCCTTCCTGTGCGCTGGGTGCTCCTCACTGTGGCGCAGGCACCGGCGACGGGCAGCTTCCGCGTGCTGTTCCTGAGGCCCTCACCTCACGGTCAGAGCACTGTCTCTGGGTCCCGGTCCTCACCCGTGAGCTGACCCTCCGCCTCCTGAAACCAGACCTCCGAGCTTCCCGGGAACGCGGGCCAGCGCTGTTGCCGGTTCCTGTTTGCGGGGCTCTCGGGACCCCTCGCTCCCCGTGGGCTCAGCCACTCAGCCTCACGGGTCTCACGGCCATTGGTGGTCCACTCGCAGGCTCCTCTGCTGACAGTCACTGGGAGACCTTGTCACTGGTTTTGCTGGAGAAGTTCCGAAGTCTTTGATTTTGACACACTGGCTGCCTGGTGTGTTTTTAGGGAGGAATTTGGGGGGTATTAAAATATTATGTCCCACAGTCTTCCCAGAATCCTTGTCATAATTATTTTCAAAGGGTTATTTTAAAGCTCCCCAGGTGACTGATGGTTTACCACTGACACCAGGCATTTGGGGGCTTTCTGGAGAGGATGGTTTTCTCCCAGTTGGGTGGCCAGACGAGGCCTTGTCCCCTGCCGTGACTGTCTGCACCGGGCCCCGCAGCCCTGGCCTGGCCCCTCATGGCCTGTGTGTCCTCTGCCGGGCGCTGGGACAGTGCCCCCGAGACTCACATGTGGAGGTGCTGATCCTCAGAATGGGGCCGTATTCGAGAGAGGGTCTTAGGCTTGCCCGTAGGTACTGGTGTGGGCCCTAGTCCAGTCTGACTGGTGTCCCTGTAAGAAGAGGGCACAAGGACAGAGAGGGACAGCGGGACGACCCTGTGAGGACACAGGGAGAAGTGGGAGATCTGCAGCCGAGGAGGGCGGCCTGGGGATGCAGCCCACCCTGCGACCCCTTGATTGTCGGCCTCTGTCCTCCAGACCAAGAGAAGACTCTCTTCTGCAGTTCAGGCCCTCTGCTCCGGGGGGCTGTGTCCTGGCAGCTGGAGTGTGTCCCTTCTCCCCCGCCCTCTCTCTCACTCCCCCCACTGGTGAGCCCCAGACTCTGTTCCCAGTTCATGAAATCCCGAGTCAAAAGACCATACCAGGGCTCTCTCCTCACTCTTGGTATCTAGGCATAGCCCCCAGACCCTTCACTGTCTTTACAAACTCGTTTTGTGGAAAGAATAAGCTGTCATGGTTTTTATTTTACTTGGTGCTCTTGGCTCAGGCAGAACCAGGAGGTGATTGACCTTTTCTCTATTTTCTTATTATCTGTTTCTATTATAGTTGTACCTAAAGGTGTTTAACTTATATTAGCTATATTCTCCTCTCTCCCTGTCTCTCAAAGGCTTTCTGGAGGGGGAGCGCGGTAGGAGAGCAAGCCTAGCAGGCCGAGAGAGGGGGGTGCAGACCTGTTGTCTGCTGCGCACTGTGGGGTGATGGGTACCTCGCAGCTCTCAGCCTTTGCTTCCCCCCTTTCACTGTGAAATGATACCCTTTCTTGAAGGATGAGCCTGAGGGTTATACGAGATAAGGCTGCAGTTTGTTTTCTGGCACATAGTAGATACTCAATAAATGCTGTTTTCCATTTTCCTCTTCCTTCTCGCAACCACAGTTAGAGAAAAACCAGTTATGGACCGAAGGAAGTTCCAGGTGAAATTGTGTGAATGAGAAATACATTACTCCCTGCCCCCCGAGTAAATATCCTCAGCCGGAGTTCAAAGAGGCGCGGCTTCCAAACTGGGTCGCACACCACGGGACTGCCCCCTCGCAGCTCTCTGCGTGCTGTGCTGTGTGCAGAAACCGGCCTTTCAGGCTGGGACCGCGCTGTGCTGATTCGGCATCCGGCGAGCTGGTGTCCCCCCTAGTGGTCAGCGGGAGGTAGCCCACTTTACAAACAGCGAGAAGACATTTCCTGTTATCTTTTGCTGGACAGAAACCTGCGTAACTGTGACGCGTTCGTCCTTTTTCCTGATTGACAGAGGCCTGGGCAAGGGTCAAGGCCAAGGTGTGATATATTGGGGTGGGGGTGGGGGGCATAGAACGCGCACGCGCCGGGGCACAGAGGGGCTGAGAGAGGAAGGAAGGCTCACTTTATTAGGAGGCACACCTTGGAATGGTTCTTAAGGCACAAACTGTTTCACTCTACAGAGAAGCCCCTAAAAAACGGGGCACGTGCACCACTCAGCAGTATTGAGTTCTAACATCTGGTCACGCTTGCTTCTTATTTCTTTAAGGAACAAAGCAACACAGATGCCGGCAAAGCTCCCCCGACCCTCCCAGGATCCCTTTCTCTTCCCAGTCCACCCCGCCCCCCACCCCCGGTAGCCCCCATTCAAATTAGATCCACCTTTAATGGTACCTAAAACTCCCGCCAACGTCCACGTGGGAGCCGCGTGCTTGCACGTGCTCACCAGCTTACTCTGTCCCAGGGCTGGAGACCAGAGGGCCGGGCCGCTCGGGCAGGGCCGTGCTCTCCCCCGGCCCCTCTGTGGGCCCGCAATTGTGCGCGTCCCGGGCTTGCCGCTGCGGGAGTCTGATCTCCGCGGCCTTCCCTCCGTGAGTGTGTGTGTATTGTCACGCCGAGGCGCTCAGGGGCTGTGCCACCACCTTCTCCGCGGTGTTGCAACGGGGCCAGGACTGGGGAGTTTGGGGCGTCTGGACTGAACTCAGCGATGCCGAGTGCGCCCTCACCCCCTGTCGGTGCAGCGCTAGGGGCCCTGCTCTGCGAACTCTTCCGGAAAGCAGAAGGTCGTTCTTGTTTCCCTAAGATACTCAGTCCTTTGTAACCTTTTGACCTTCTGATTTTAGGGGCTCAATTAGCTAACATGAGAGCGACTTTAGGGAAGGAATGATACCGTTCAATCATGCCCAAAATATTCGTCTCGGGGTGGTGACAAGCAGAATGTTGCTAATGAAATAATTGGAAGTGGCCGCTGCAAGGGTCCTCAGTCTTAATAATGCTGACATTCTTAATTTGGGGTGACAAATGGGACTGGCAGGCATTTTGACAGCCAGACCCACCAGAAACAATTATTTTACGGTTAGATGATTACCATTCAGGCATTCGAAGCTTCCGGAAATTTCTGTTAGCTAATGGGTACCGGGTGCATGGACATCTCGGTTTCAGACGTCTGAGGGTCTGAACACGCCGGGGGTGGACGCCCAGGCTGCTCCGTGCAGACGGGCGATGGAATGCAGGCCTGAACCGGGGTTCCTTCGCCTGTCAGCTGCGGGGCCTGGTGCAGGTCCCGGGAGCTTTCTGAGCCTCAGTTTCCTCATCTCTGCAATGGGTGTAATTACGCCCAGCCCTGCAGGTGCCCAGGGCAGGGGGGGTCTTGTGAGTGAACAGGTGTGAAGCTCTCAGCACCGGCTGGCAGCTGGAGGCTGGAGGGGGGTGGGGGATGGCTGCCATGCGTGCTCTGTGCCCCCACAGCTGAGGTTTCAGGGCTCAACACGGCACATAGGCAGTGGCTTGGCTTTGTCCAAGTTGCCGTGTTTGAAGGATGGACGAGAAAAGGGCTTAAGGCTCCAGGCTTCGAGGGCGTTGCTCGCTCTAGCCGGGCCGTGAGGCTGCTGGCAATGAGATCTGGAAAGACTAGGAGGTTGGGGGTAGGATTGGCCGCTTTCTGCTGTCGTGTGCTCCAGGAGGGACGGTTTTGCCACTGCGGTCCCAAACTTTTCCCAAGTCAATGGTGCTGCCTTTGGCTTGGCAGTTGGGCAGCCTGGTCCTCTGTGCTGTGCTGGGCAGTGGCCAGCCCCTGCTGCTGGGGCAGGCCCAGGGAGGACAGGGCTGTGACACCAAGCACGGTCTGCTTTGGTTTCAGGGGGACAGCGAGGGTACCAGGATGGGTTGTGGGAGGCAGGCCCGGGTGATGGGGTCCGTGGGTCACTCTTCTGTCCCTTTTCCGGGTTCTGTACTTAGGTTTTCTTGGGTGGAAATTCTACACGGCCACCTAGATTTTTCAAGCGCAGCAGCGTGAATGGTCATTGATGACCATGTCTCTTGACTCTGATTGTGAATGCTAGGGTGGTCCAGGAACTTAGCTAACTGAGCTTTTGCTCACAGCCTCTCACCCACCCTGGCCACACCACTCAAGGAGGGTCCTGCTGAGGGTGCTGCGGCTCAGGGAGGAGGTTGAGGGACTTGCCCAGAGAAGCACAGAGCCTGGCAGGGGTGAGCCCACCTCCTCTCTATGTCCGGGGCGGGTGCGTGTAACCCCTGTGCCACCTCGGACCTCCAGGGCTGTCTCCCACCATCAGCCCTTTTCCCGTCCCCTCTCCCCCTGCCCCAGGCGGCCCCTGTGAACTCAGAGCACACACTGACCACAGGGCCTCCGTCCTGGACCGTGAGCCTTGTGTTCAAGGAGATGGCTGGGCTGATGTGCACAGGTGCCATCGAACTCTGTCGCCTTGGGTGTGATGTGAGATGCAGGCAAGTGCGGTTGGTGGACGGGCGGGAGGAGGTGGCAGGAGGAGGTTCTGACTGTCACGGCCGGAAAGGTGACTTCAGCCACCTGCCTCTCCTCCCGGCCTTTAACTATGCAATCTGGAGTGAATCCTTAGAGTTCCATGTCACTGGGGGGTCTCAGGAGCAAGGAAGTGGTCCATGACCAGATGGCATCCGGTGTGCATCAGCGTCCTCTGCCGGGCTGTGTGGCAGACTTTCCAGACCAATCCGGGCTTTGTACTGCCCCCAGCCCCACCGTCCCGTGACCCCCAGTCCTGGGCCAGGTGCCGCCTGGCACTGCCCCCGTGAGCCCTGGCCCTGCCCGCTGCACTGTCCCTGGGGAACATCTGGAAGCCTGTCATATCCCGGTGCCACCTAAGCAGGGAGAGTCGGTCCAGCATCCATAGAACCTGCCCTGGCTCTGGCGCCAGGGTCACAACATGTGCACGCCGTCCCTTCCCTCTCGGTGGGGCTGTTCCCCTGGCCCGCCTCCTTCCTCGAAACGGATGGCTCAGAAGGACCCCAGAGCCCCCTCTCCCTCATGGGGCCCGGGGTGTCTGTGGATGGGAAGGGGGTGGGTTCTTCCCACTGAAAGCCCCTCCTAAGCCTGCCGCTGGCTTCCTGCAGACAGACCGTGGCCTCCAGGGGGTGGGCTGTAACCAGAGGAGAAGCCAAAAAAGACCTCAAGGCTGTTTATCTTCTTCTTTTTTATAAAAGTGTAACTAAGTGCAGCTAACACGTTAGGCACGCAGGAAGAACACATACCACTCCCAAGTTCCTGGTTTTCATATCACGTGCGTGGCTGGCCTTCCCAGCCCCCTAGGGTCTCCCTCCGAAGAGGCCGGTGCAAAGCCAGTGCCTTTGCTTTGCTGCACGGCGGCGGCTGCCACATGCCACAGAAGGGGATCACGTTTAGAGGACGTTCCAAGTTGCTCCACCCTTCGGTGGACAGTGCCAACCCCGAATCCCTGGTCCCTGTCCCTCCATCCACCTCCTTCCCTCTCCCGGAGGCACACGGGACACTCCCCCTGGGCTGCTCTTTTCTCTGGGTGGCCACGGGGCCCTCAGAGGCGGATTTCAGTCCCTTCTTCCTTCCCACCATCCTCTGATTTGGTGACACAGCCTGGACAGTGGGGGAAGAGCTCCCCACCCCAAGACCAGCAACTTGGATTCGACCCCGGCATTGCCTCTAACTAACCTCTAAGTGGGCAGGCGACTTTGTCCCTCGGCACTTTCAGGTCACTGCCATGCAGTGGAGCACTCGTGGGCCAGACCTCCCCCCACCCCGCCACTGTGAGACAGTGCATGCTCTCCCACCCGTTCCCTTGGGGACGTGGGAACAGGGCCTATCACTGGGATGATGACAAGGGTGGACCGTCACTGTCATGACTCCTCCCTGCCAGTTCAGGGCTCGACGGTGGTGTCTTCTTGGGGCCCAGACCCAGATGGAAGGAGAGAAAGAGAGGGAGGGAGAGAGACAGAGAGATGGATGGACTGAGAGACAGAGATAGGGAGAGACATGGAGAGACAGATGGAGGGGGAAGGACGGGGGGAGAGAGAAGAGAAGGTGATGTCAAACCCACGACACTATCCTTGAATGACGTGTGGGAGGTCAGACTCCTCCGTGGCCCTGAGGCCGGATGCGGCACGTCGGAAGAACTTCCATCCCCACCCGCAGGGAAGGCAGCCCCCTTTGGACACACACACACACACACACACACACACACACACAAAACCAAAGCTGTGTCAAAACCTCTTTTTATTGTTCCAGTCAAAAAAAAAAAAGGAAAAAAAGAAAACAGGAACGCCTCAATATGTAAACACTTTCCCCCAAACAGCGAGTTCTTAAAGATACAGGTGTTATCCTAAAAAGATTTGGCCTTGCGGTGATTTCTCGATACATAGTTTGTGCTTTCGCATGGAGCATGCGTGCGCCTCGCTGTGCGTGCACAGATGAACTTGGAATTGGGCAGAGGGAATTACAGAAGGACCGAGAGGGGGGTCAGGAGCCAGACCCGTGCTGGAGCCCTGCCTGGCTTTCCTTTTCAAAATGCGTGGCGGGAGGTCGGCCCGCTGTCTGCAGAGGCAGCCCCGACTTCCTCGGCGCAGGGAGGCGTGGGAGCCACGGGAGCCGCGGGAGCCGCGGTCGGGGCGTTGGTGGGCCACGCCTCCCCGCTCCTCTCCCAGGGATCGCTGTGTCGCTCGGCCGCAACTTGCGTTTGCGCACTGTGTTGGCGAATACCCACAAACCTCCCCGGAGTGACCCTTGTTTTATGAGCTCGCTGGCCACGAAGGTTACTACTAAAGGCCGCTGAAGTTCCGCTGTGCTTCACAGATGCACCGAATCATTTCAATATGTTCCACAGTTTTGTCAAGGGATTTTGCTTTTTTCCCCACTGCAAGTTATTCTTTTACTTTTTCTTTTATTTTTTTTGTAAGTCAGTCCTAAAGCCCTAAGAGCACTCGGCGGGTCTGTTCATACACCTGCTGTGCCTCTCCTTCCTCGGTCGGTGTTCCTTAGCCCAGAGTCCCCCGTCTTCTGCAGTTGAACTCCAGTTTTCAAAATGCAGGTTTTTGTCAAGGTCTGCGATGAGCTGTCCCACCCCATCAGGCTGGACCTGACACCACGCCCAGACTCGCTTTGCCTCTCCCACTCGGGCCCCTCAGATGGAGAGGAAGGCGCCCCCTGCCCTGAATCTCCATCTCCCGAATCCCACCCTGTGTCAGGGAATGTCCGGACAAACGTCCCTTCCTTTCCCAGGCCACCGTCTGTGACTGCTGCCAAGGAGCTGACCGCACCTTTACATTTCACAGCTCTTGTTCCTCTTAATCAGGCTGCCCGGTTTCTAACCAGGGTGAGGCGCGGCCCTCCTTAGCCTCCGGGTCTTGGTTGGGGAGGTGGGAGTCGGCGTTCGCTCCCTGGGCTTTGGTGGGGTCGGTGCCCTCAGCACAGCGTTGTCACGCGGTGAGAGCTGGTAGCCACCAGGCTGTCGGCTTGTTGAGGGCACAGGAGGATGACACCGTTTCTCGGAGTCTGCAGAATGCCTTGTCTAGGACATCGCTCACTGTACCGCCAGGGTCTGGGGGCAACACCCGGTCCAGCAAGTGGGGACGGAGACCAGGAAAATCGGGGCATCAGCCAGCTTCTAGAACACTCTGAATGGGGCTTTGTCCTTGCCTCGTTTCGACGGGCTGCTCAGGTCTGAGGACAGAAATGCAAGTGCGTGCCTGTGCCCAGCATGGGCGGACTTCAAGGACCTTGAACACGAAACATTTTACTTCTCTGTAGGATGCGAGCATTTTATCAAAAGCTCAAGTTCTTAGAAGAGTTCCTGGGGACAGTGTTGAGGAGCAAGTACGTCTTTGCCTTGCCTCTTTTTAGAAGACTTGTGTTTTCTGCGGAGGGATCTGGAACTGGATGAGCTGCGTGTACCCCGGGGCGGCCCAGCTTGGGGAGCCAGTCCTGCGGAGGAGTGGCGCGGGGGGGGGGGGGGGGGCGTGGCTTTGCCTGTCTAACAGGTTCCGGACAGTCCCGTGTCAGAAGAAACGTGAATGTCTGCACGCAGGCAACCCTCACACTAGATGAAGATTTATCTTCAATTTCATAAATCTCAGGATTTAAAAAGACAGTTAACCTACTGACTTTCCAGAATAATTCTCTCTGTCTCAGGAAATGGCTCACAGAACCACCTCATGTTTTCTGGGCCATAGCGAACATTTCAGGCCTTAGGACTGTGCTTTTTTGTTAGGAAAGGCAAATACAATAAATTACCTTTCTATTATTAGTGCAAAGAGTGATATGGCTGAAATCAGGTATTTAAAAAAGAATTTGGAAGTAAAAACTTTAAATCGCTCCGGTGCGTAGTTAGGCTGTTATGGGAACACTGCTTAACTATTTGTTTGGGGTCAATCTTCGTCTTTTAGGCGGAGTTTATTTAGTGACTAATAAGCCGGCAGCTTTAGGACGTGTGTTACGTCCGATCCTGTGCATTTTGTTTTGGAAACTATTATTGGAAAGGCGAACATGATTTGGGTGTGGAGACGATGGCTTAAAGGATCTTGTTTTGTGGGAGCAGTTTGGCCACCCGAGCACGTGCTGTCCCAGGAAGAAAGGCTGGGGGCGGCCTGCGCGCGCAGGCTGAGTGAGGGCGTTCTGCCGGGTCGCCGCCCCCATCCCCTTGGCTTCCTCCACGTCTGCAGCAGAGCCGCCCCAGGGCCTCTGCCGGTTCTTCTGGGGACCCCACGGAGAGGGCCAGGCCGGTGGGCTGCAGGTTGCCATGGCAGCAGCCAGCATGTCCTGGGTAGCCAGGCACTCATGGGTGCTGGGTTCCCCCCCATCCCGCCCCCCCCAGAGCACAGTCTGTGCAGACAGCGGGGGAGGGAAGACCACTTTGCCAACACAGGCAGGACTTGGGTCATCATTTCAGAATCGCAGTGTGTGGGCTCCCTGTTGTCCCTGAGTGGCTCTCATTCTCGATGTGGAACCACTGGGGTGAAGAAAGATACTCAGGGCCGCCTCTGGCGGGCTGGCCGTCCTGACCAGGGTTGCAGGGGACGAGAAGATTCCCCTGGAGGAAGAAGTCAAGCCGGCCACTGGCTCGAGACCTCACTTAATCTGTGCTGAATTGTGGGCTGATGTCATGGTGCCCAGCCATCACTGGTGGGCTTTCCAGGGGCCTGTGGGGCAGGAACAAACTCTTTGACATTGCTGATCTCAGGTGGCCAGACTGGGGACATATTGCATGCTCAGTTAAAACTGGTGGTGGACGAGTAAGGGGACAGAGACGGGACTAGTCCCAACAACAGGTCCCTGGCTGCTGCTCGGGGCTGACCCGACTACTCAGAACAAGGACCCTGGAAAACAGCTCTTGGTGGTGAGCTGAGGGAGAAGATTCAGAAAGAGGAACTGGGTACAAGGCTCGGATGATCACCTGCGGTGACCTGCAAGCCGTGTGGCACCTGGGGACATAATCAGTTGTGTCTCCAAGTGTTGCAGTGCAGAGTCCCTGGCAAATAAAGGGGAGACGTGGCTTTTTGTCCTCACTGGCGGCTCTGTCAGAGGAAAGGGAGGGAACGTAGTGTTCCTTTGCCGGGGCGGCATGCGTTTTGGTTGTGGGGTGGGTTTGCACAGATCAAGCCCCTGTACTTACAAAGAGGGGACAGGGTCAGACGACCTAGGGAGAGAGCTGGGACTGCCCAGTGAACCGGCTGAGTCTGTGCCCACGGCATCATGAGACCAACCGCGACGATTCCCAGAAGTCGAAGGACGAGATGTGTGCAGGGGGGAAAGCGCGGCAATGATCACCGTGGAAAAGAACCTGTTCGGACTCCCTTCGCTTACTCCGTTTACTCAGTAGTGCTGTTTGGTTTTAACTTACATGTGAGCGGGGCACCCCGGTGCAAGGGGCTCCCAAAGGTCTGCTTTACTTCTTCTATGGGGGGGGCTCTTCATCCCTGACCCCATTGGGGGCTCTGTGGGGGCGAGAGTGCTGGCAAAGATAAGCTTGGAAGACACGGGGTGCCCGGAAGGCATTGCTGGGGGTCATTGTCCCGGTGGGCAGGAGCTGGACCTGGAAGGAGAGGCTCTCCCAGAAGACGGCATGCCCCTGGGGTCATGGCCAAGGTAGTTCTGGCCGAGGCTTCTGGACTACCCGGGGCTGGGCCGGGGGGGGTATCTGTCTTACCGCCTCCCGTGGGCAACGGTGCCGAGAGATGGCAGCAGGTGGCACTGGCTGTGGCTGGACCTGTGGACAGGGCTCCTTCCCCTTCTCTAAGAGTGCTGGCGGTGGACCCAGAGGTCTGGTCATGCGTGGCTGAGGGGAGCCCAGCCCTCTGGTTCCAGCTGACCTGGCTCCGCAAGCTGTGTGCGTGGGGAGACAGCCAACGCGGGCATTCTCCACGGGCAGTCAGCCCGCCCCGGGGTCCTCGTTGCCAGCGAGGTCTGGCCTGAGGCTGCCCGGCTGTCTCTTTCCTTTGGATGGATGTTTTATGATTTCTATCAGGTTTTTGGAAATGATGATGAATTACACATTTATGTCACTAGTGCCTGACATTTACACGGCCTGAGAAAAACATGCTGCCCTTTATATGCTTAGAAAGACCGGCTGGTTGGAATCACAGTGTCCGTGATCAGTGTTAACGTCAGTTTCATTTGTCAGTAGGAACATTTCGTTTTCTGAAACCAAGATTTGTTGCCTGTGTGGTCACAACTCTCCAGCCAACCACAGAGCACGTTGGGATCCTACAGGGTGAGGCCGGTAGTGTCTGAGAATAAGTTTGTAAGTCCCATTTTCATTGGTGACAACTCCCCATCACCTAGTCACGTTGAGCACCACAGCGAATTAACCTTTGTGTCTTTAAGTGTTCTGCCTCTCCTTCCCCGAAGCTCTCCTATGTGAATTAGGTGGGTGCAGGGACTTTCTTTCTTTTTTTTTTAAACTTTTTTGTGGGTATATTTTTAAAAGATTTTATTTATTTATTTTTAGAGAGGGGAAGGGCGGGAGAAGGAGAGAGAGAGAAACATCAGTGTGTGGTTGCCTCTCATGTGGTCCCCACTGGGGACTTGGTCCACAGCCCAGGCATGTGCCCTGACTGGGAATCGAACCTGCGATGCTTTGGTTCACAGCCCGCACTCAATCCACTGAGCTATGCCAGCCAGGGCTTGGGACTTTCTTTTACCAAGGCAATGAGGCCAAGGAAAAGGTTGACTCCTTCAATGTGTATTTAAATTTTATGGTGTTGGACTTTGAGATTTCCCCTTCCCACTTGGTTGTGATGCTGTTCCGTGCTGTGGCAGGGTTGCTGAATGCCCCAGGTAGAAAGCCTCATTAAGTACTTAGTTTTAGACACCGGACCAAGCCCGTCTCAATGTCCATCTTTATCTGTGGGCAGTACAGCATCACTCTGATTTGTCATGATTTTTTCTCTCTTATGCAATTTCTAGGAAAGCGCTTGGAAGAAAACTTGATGTATTTTTCAGTCCGACTGGAGGTGAAAAACTGAGCTTGGCTGACCTCTCTGGCTTTGGAAACACTGTCTTAGACCACGAGCGAGTTCGCCTTAGCGACACTAAAGACTGCCATTGAACCTGCACTTCTCTCAGAACCCCATTGTCCGGGTTTCTTCCGACCAACATTCCTGTAATTACCAATCCTTTCTGCTTCAGCCTCAGAAAGCAGCAGACAGCCCAATAATAACCCTCTACTACTCTTGTTTCTTCCTCATTTCTTTTCAAAGAACCTGCTGGTTTTCCAAGAGAAGCATTTGATTCCTTATTTGCATATTACACTTCTAGCCGAGCTACCCGAGGAAGCCAGAACTAGTACATTTGACCCCAGACAGTAGCTCAGGGCCCCTCTCAGCACGTTGATCGCCTGCAGGCTGGCGGAGACGGCTCTGGACTGTTCAGCCCTCCGGCCAGAGAGCGGAAGTGAGGAGGCTTGTGTGGGAAGGGTCTGGGCGGATGTCCCACTGCAAGTCCCGCTCGCCGGGCTGAGCAGCGTGTGGTGGCCCTACTGTGCACGTAAGTGCCAGTGAAGCCCTCGCTCCGCTTCTGGCCTCAGACTCCCATTGCTTTATTGCTCAGTGATGAGTCCTTTTACATCACTTTCCGAGCTGGCTCTCAGCCCTGGCAGGCTGTCTCCGCTCTCCACCGCGCTGGAGCGCTGGTTCTGAAAAGGGAGAGGTCGGTCTCTGGGACCCGACTGTAGGACGGGATGCTCAGGGCGCTGTGGAGTGGCTGTCCCTCCCGCCAGGAGATGGGTTATTTTTTTCTTTGAACAGACCTGTGAGTGACTGTGGTAGATGTATACTGGCAAAGAATGTCATTGTTCTCAGTTGTCCAGGGATCTCGTAACACTAAAGCGTGACACTTAACAATGAACAGTACTTGGTGGCCCTAATGGCATTTAAGAGTGCGGCACAGGGGTCGGCAAACTTTCCCTCGAGAGTCCAGACAGTACATGTTTCAGCCCCTGGCTGTGGGGTCGCAAGTCTCCCTCTTCACAGCCGCCCCCCCAAGTAGCGTGTGAGCAATGACAACGAATAGGTGTGCCCATGTGCCAATAAAACTTTATTGATGGACACTGAATTTGGAATTTCATGTCATTTTCACAGGTCACAAAATATTTTCCTTTTGTTTTATCCCCCCACCCCCCAAATTTAAGAATGTAAAACCATGTCTAGCTGGCGAGGGCTCCAAATGCAGGCGGAGGGCCAGGTTTTGTGAGCGGACTTGGTTTGCCGACCACCCTCTTGTAGTAAAAGGAGCCCAGAGGGTGAGCTTGCACCCCCGGGGTTGCGGCCAGGCCTGGGAACGGTGGGGCAGTTACCCAAGCTGCCCAAGGCCTCGATTTCCATTTATAAAATGTAAATTCTAATTCTCAAGCTCTCCTGGCAGACTAGAATGAAATGAAATAATTCGGACCAGTGCTCTGAGTGCTTCGGATGCCGCACACAGTGGGGCTTGATACGGTTTTGTTGTTATCGTACCTACTGTGCTTCGTCAGCGTCTCATAGTGGCCTGAGGGAGTTTTGACTGGCGGGCGACAAGCTACATCCAAAGCTCTTCAAGACGTTTGGGGACAGAAATATTAGGGAGAGGTGGATTTCACTCCATTTTAAGTTAATGGATAACATTTCCTTAAATATAGGTTGGCCTTGAGGTCTAGAAACAAGATAATATTATTATCAGTGAATCATCGGTGATGTGTGTGCTGCCTGCATTTTTGACTTTGTAGCCATCCCCTGAAAGGAACTGGTGGAAGATACGGTTTATTGTCTATGCGGGACATTTGACCTTCAACTACCCTTTTGGCTGCTCTGAATCACACAGAGCATCACCGGAGTCAAGGAAAGAAAGACGGAAAACTAGATGAATGGCAAGCTGTCTTGAAAAGGACTACGAATATTTAAAATTTCTAAAAAATCTCAAGCCACTCAACTAATCAAATGATGACACATTCTACCGGTGAGTTCAAGTAGTTTTCTAATAGCATTTTTATAGTCTTTTTCTCTAACAGCCCCCACCCTTAGAGATGGTTTCTGAGTGCCCCTAAGATCCCTGCTTAAGTGTAAATACAGAAGCAAAAGGGAAAAAGTGAGAAACCTGAAATGTAAGAAAACGTAGGGAGGGAAGTGTTAGGGCATGGCTTTGGAGACTTCAACGTTTAGGCTTTCTGTTAGGTCAGAAATGATTTTTTAATTAGAATGTAATGAAACACAGACATTTCAGAGCCCTAGTTTGGTTAAACCTGGAAGAGAAAATTGTGCTTAAGAAACAGGTTGACATTTTCAGAGACAGCTGGACTTCCGTGAGGGAACATAAGTTACTGAGCTAAGTGAATCGAGGTGGAACTGGAGGACGAGGGAAGGGGGGTAAGAGAGGGACCGATGGAGGGAGGGAGGGAGTGGGCGCAGGGCGGCGGTACACTGGGCCAGCCGGGCTGGAACGCCTTGTTCCCGAGGGACAGCAAAGCGGTGACCTCACACCACTGCAGGTGTGTCACTCCCCCGGGGACAGCGGCAGACACAAACAATTGTATTAATTACATAAAGTGGACTGTAAGTGGACAGGGGCTGCTCTGGTTGCAGAGCGTGTCGAGTGGGTGGAAGTAGGAATCTGAGAGTCCCCTCCGCCCTTGGGGTCATGCTTTGAGCCGAATCTGCCCTTTTCTCCAGGTTGGGGTCACCCGAAGCAAACCGTCACCCTTTAGTTCAAAGTGCGTACTGGTGAATCCACCATGGTTTCATGGAAAAGAGACTCCAGCACACCAACCAAACAGACCGGGATGGCGAGGTGAGAGTGATCCTCAGTCGTTACGGGCGGGCACTGTTGCATGTCAGTGGGCTCATTTATTTTCATAGCACTCGGTCTGCTAACAAAGTGAGTGGATGGGGACTGGAAGTGGAATATGGGGACTGGAAGTCGGGGGGCTCATCTTCGTTGAACTGTCTTAATGAAAAACACCATTCGATACTTGCTGCTTAGAAAATTCAGTCTTAAGGGGCTGCTTTCAATTCCAAATGTTAACAGTTGACACAAAATACACCGTTAAACTGTGTTACCAGTAATTGTAGAAAAATAGACGTTTGATCGGGACATTCTAGTAAAAGGTTCTCCTGGAACATCCTCGTTTAAAGATTCAGAGGCTCACATTACAAAAACGAGATTTGGTTCATGTTCTGTCTCCACCTACAGCGACACCAAAGACAGAGGGAGGGGGAGGGCCTCGCCCGGGTGCCCGTGGCAGACGCAGGACCGCCGTGTGCGTGACCGTGACCGTGACCGTGACCGGAGGGCTGGCAAGGCTCCTCGTCCAGCTGATTGTGCTAACAGGCCCCAGCTGCGGCTCCCCCGACAGCAGTGTGTGCCTTGTTCTTTAAACCTTAGCAACGGGTTGAAAAAGGCCCAGCGAGTCTTCAAGAGCTAAATCAGCAGACACTTTGCGCCCCCTGCTGGACTTTGCGTTGTGCTACCACGCCAGGCCCTGCAACTCTGGCGACGCTGCAGGGTCCGCGCCCCGGGGCCAAGAGCCCCCTTTGTAAGGCTACGCGGAGGTAAGGCCACGGTACCTCCCCACAGCCTGGCAGGAAGGGTAAGGGGCTCCCTCCTCCTCTTTGACGCCCACCTCCTCCCCAGAGTGTGGAATGAAGACGTGATTCAACAGATGCTCAGTGCAGAAAGTGAAAGGCTGGCGGACGGGGCAGGGCTACGGCCCGCGGTTTCGTGTTCCGTCCAGTCCGTGCCGGGCAGCAGCTGTCCTGGCGCAAAGTCTTGGAAGTGGGAGAGGAGAGATCCCCCTGTCAAATCGAGGAGCCGCTTTTGTCATCGTGACCCACTGCTCAGTCGACAGGGTCCCCGCGCCGCGGTGAAGGCCTGGCTGACCTGGTCGGGGACCGCAGGGAGGGACGGCTAGTTTGAGTTCTTCCACCTCCGTGGGGCAAAGCCTCAAACTGAGCACAGCTGTAGGGGCTGAAAATGAACTTGAATCCAGTCAATGGGTATTTATGATGCAGACTGCGTTAGGGAACAAACAGTTCAAAACCGTAAAATTAACGCGAAAGATCGGGTGCAGTGCAAAATCTCCACCTGCCCTTTTGTCGGAGATTCTCTTCCTTGTCTCTTTTCTTATGCGAAAAATTTTCAGTACTGAAATTTAGATTTTAAGTGCAAAACACCTTCCTCCTTCCCTCCCTCCCCGTCTTTCCGTCCTGCTCTCTCCTTTCTCTTTCTCTCTCCCCGTTTCTGTTTGCAGATTAAAATGAACTAAGGCTGCAGTTTTTTTGTTTTCTTTTGATTAAGAGACACTTTGGATTTGATTTCTAACCTGTGGTTAGATTTCTTAGACGATCACCAAGATTGTTGGACTAGTCTTTGAATGTTGACCTCTGGTCATTTCATACCCGCACAAGAATGAGAGTACGAATAAATAATAATGCAAGAAGTGGGTGGATAAGCCCCCCAGGTCAGGGAGAGTGCCAGGCAGAGTCAAAGTGTGCGAGGGCAATGACACTACAGGCCTGGTGGGTTTGTGGCTTTAGACCCAGCCATGCTCTGCTCACTCGCCGCGTCCTGTCGTAGCAGTCTGCGGTTCCTCCTGGTCGCAGAGTGGAGCAGCTAAGGAATCAATGGTTTTGTCGGAGAGTTTCCCTAACTATCGCACAACGAAGGCCAAGTGCTCACGTGAAAAGCGTCTGACGACAGGCCAGAGAGTGTCCTTCTGGAATTCCTCCCCGGGCTAGTCAGCGAGGCCCGTGTTACGTTTAAAAAAGAGACCTCAGTTTGTAAACATTTCACAGTATGTCAGTGTGTTGGTGGTGGGTTTTGCCATCTGCTGGACCTCCCGATGTCCCCCAGACCTATGGCTTGTTAGATTCAATGGAAGGATCAGAGAGAGAACAGTGAGGTACCCGAACGGGCGGCCAGTCTGGGTGGGACACGGAACAAAGGCCATGCACTAAAGAGCCAGCGGTCAACGGGACCGAAGAAATTCAGAAAACAAAGACACCAGCACAGAAATGCCTACTGCACATTGAGAATCGTTTTTCTTTTTCTTTTTTTTTTACATCTTATTCCTAAAGTGATATATCTAGACCTACGTTAATTATATATCTATGTACAGTATTTAGAAATTGTTTTCTACAGTACTTTGTACATGCTGGGTGTTAGCACTAACTGCAACAGAAAATGATCACATAAGGCAGATATATGTACAGTGTTTTGTCTGGGCCTCGCCTGGGTCCTGCCCCGCAGTGGCCGCCCGGGGCAGCGCCTCGCCCTGGAGATGGGACGTGTCGGGGTGTGTGCTCTGTGCCTCACTGCAGGGATGGGGAGGACCGGAGACCTGACACGTGTCCCGGGTCAAGTCTGCGACCCGCTCCTCTGAGTGAGCTGCTACGGCGTGACACTGGCAGGAGGAGAGTGGCTTCAACCTCTGGGAGGCGGGCGTGTGGCGTTTCGGGCAGAGACAGGCGCCTGGCTCCTTCCATGCCGCCGTGTCTGCCTCGTCAATCTGAGTAACCGAGCCAGGGCAGGTAGATATTTTACACCTCGAAGATTTGTTTTCTGAGAATGCCAAACTTAAATGTAAATAAAGAATGAAGTAGGAGAGACAGAAAAGCAAGAGGATGAGAGACGAGGACAGGCTGTGGGGGACCGCGAGGGCGTGGCCCGGCCAGGGGCTACACTTTGGACTCGCTCTCTAGGTTGGCCACGTCGCCATTCCTCTCCGTTTGCTCCTCGAGGTTCTTTTCTTCCTCTTCGGTCTCCAGTTCTGCGTGTTGGTTGAGTTTGCTGGACACAGACCAACTGAGGGGCAGCTCGGCCCTGCTGGCCAGCTCGGCCAGCTCTTTGGCACTGAGGGAGGGCGTGCTGGTCTCGTAGGTCTCGTGGAAGCTGTTGTAGTCGACTTCGTAGAACCCGTCCTCCAGCGTCAGGACCGGCGTGAAGCGGTAGCCCCACAGGATCTCGCTGGTGATGTAGGAGCTCCGAGCCTGGCACGTCATCCCTGCGGGGAGAAGAGCGGGGGCGTTAGTGCGCACACGAGTGGGCTCTCCACCTTCATGGGCTTTCGGTGGGCTGTCGCCCGCAGGTCTTCCCACCGTGACCTGCACAGGGCAGCAGGATGGGGGAGGGGGTTGCTCGTGGTGCAGACACGTGCTAACATGCGTGAGAGTCCATGGCGGAGACTCCAGACCTCCCTGTGTGGTTCGGGGGAGCTGCGCACAAACACACAGGGCACAGGTGCGTGTGCCCAGACGTGCACGCTCCTGTGCTTGTGTCCTGTCGGCTCTTTGCCCAGGGAGAGCCCCGAGGTCAGGACTCCGACCTCCCCCTGCTTTGCCTGAGTCCCACCGGGACTGGAGGGCTCGGTCACACACTCGGACGAAGTGTGCTCAGGAACCGCACCTCAGATGCCCTGGGGCTGGAGGCCACACGCCGCTGTGACCCTCCCGGTGCCGCGCCACACAGGCGGTGACTGTGGCCCCCACAGGAGGCTGACGGGGATGCGCCCCGTGTCACTTTCCCCGGCCCCGGGGGCGGTAGTTCGGACCATGCAGCAGGGCAGCGCCCTAAACCCCCTCCTTCTCTCCTTGAACGTAAGGAGCCTTTTCCTAGTTGTGCGCAGAAACGCCGGGTGGGTGCCTAGTGGCCGGGCGTTGGGAGCAGCTTCTTGTAAATGCGAAGTGACAGAATGAGGGGGACCCCACCTGTCCCCTTTGCAAAGAAAATGAGGCAGCAGGCCTGGTGCAAAGCACGGGGGTTGCAGTGGGTGCACTTTCCCCTGGAATCTGCGGTAAAACTTCTCGGGACACGGAGGCGTCCAGAGTCGCTCAGTCCTGCCTCGAGGGCTGGCTTCCCTGTCAGCGGGGGAGGTCCAGTTCCTGGGGCCCACGCTTCTCTTAGGCACCCACAAAAACTTTAATATCGTTTAAAATCAGAAGTAAACGATAAACTTTTAGGTAGGAAAATGTTAACATACTCATCTTTATACTAATATAGTTGTCAAATGTAATAAAATTCACATTTTTTAAAAGATTATATTTATTTATTTTTTAGAGAGAGGGGAAGGGAAGGAGAAAGAGGGAGAGAAACATCAATGTGTGGTTGCCTCCCACATGCCCCTCACAGGGGACCTGGCCCACAACCCAGGCCTGTGCCCTGACTGGGAATCGAACTGGCGGCCCTTTGGTTTGCAGCCTGCGCTCAATCCACCGAGTTACAGCAGTCAGGGCTAATTCACATGCTTTGATGGATCAGACCACCTATCAAGGTTAAGGTACCCTGGACTCATGGAGGTTCTCCCTCTTGCCTGGGTTCACTGGTCCAGTGCTGGGTACAGGCGACTCGGGAGAAGGGGGCCGTGTGGGTGAATGCCCAGCAGCATTCAAACTGCAGGAGGTCCCCCCGGCAGTGCGCTGGCTCCTCGGGCTGGAGGAAGACACTGGGTGCCAGGGACCGAGGTGCAGGATACGGCCCGCGCTCCTGATCCCAGACTGAGTGCCACCCTCTCCGTGCTTCCCCCAGAAACGGCTGGCAGGGCCGCTCGGCCTCGCCGTCGTGGCTCAGGGACCCACTCCTGTTTCCCACTCCTGGTTTGTGTGTGGGAGGGATGCGGGGGCAGGGGGACCGAGGTGATGGCCTCATCCGGGACATCCGGGCTCAGAATGAGGCACAAACAGGAAGTCACAAAGGCGATAAAATAACTTTATGGCTTTTTTTCGTAAAAGAACTGCATGTCGATGGTGAAGTGACTAGAAAATTGAGATGGGCAAGTAAAACCCACCGAGACTTTCTGGGTGCACCAGTAACCACGGAGAACTAGAAATGAAAATGCAATGATTAAAGTTAAAATCTAAACGGATGTTTAAGGTCTGCGGGGAACGGGCTGAAGGGCGAGTCAGGAGTCTGGGGTGGGGTGGGAAGGACCGGCACAGGCGGCCCCGTGGGGGCCCTGCCCGCGGCAGCTCAGACTCCGATATTCCGAGGGGGCTTCCAGAAGGTGGGGCGGGGCACACACTTGCTTAGGTCCCCGAATGACTGAGGGCTCCAGGTGACTGACATCCAGCCCAGGGCCTGGGGCCTTCTGAGTGTGCGGTGGGGGAGGGGAGGAGAGGGAGGGTTCATGCTGTTTCGTCCTGAGCCACCTTTGTCACCTGGTTTCTCTCAGTGTTCCTGCGGCACACAGGCAGCCCTCGGGGACCCCGTGGACGTCGGGGCTTTGCTGACCGCCGCTGTGGCAGGGCTGGCGGGTGGGCGGGGCAGCCACACACACACACGGTGCATCCTGTACCCGCGACAGCGGCAAGTGGCTCCTGGGCTCAGCGTGGCGTGGCCACGCCCTCCCCACACGACGTGGCCCCGCCCACCGCCCCATCTCCTCGCCCCTGCATTTCAGGGAGCAAGCTCACTCCTGGAGGCCAGCACCTCTACTCTTCCGGGGGTCCCTCCGTGGTGTGTCCATGGTCCCGGGGTCTTGACTAGCTCCTTTCCAGAAGACACACGCCTGGTTTTCACCTGCCATCTTCAGCCCCCTCGTGACCACAGGTGGTATGACTCGATGTCCCCACGGGGTCACTTCTCTCTGCTGGGCCCTTCTCTGGGGGTTGTCATGGTGCTTGTGCTCCCTCGGGCCCCAGAGGGGAGTCCCAGGGAGCATGGGGACGGCCCTGCCCTGCCCTTCCCCGCCGGAAGGTCCGGGGGGACAGTGAGAGGCGCTTCTGCGGTGAAGGAGGCAGATGGTACTCCTGCCCTGGTGCCCGTCCTGCCTTCCTCCACAGGCAAGGGCTCGAGGGCTCCCCCTCTCTCCCTCTGCACCCCCCACCGGTCCCCACCAGCCTGGGACCTGGGAGTTCCCTGAGCAAATGACCCTGATGCGGCTCCCAAGGCCTGCGCAGCCTCGAGTCTCAGAGTCGATGGTGTGGGGCTGGGGTGGGGGACCTGGGCGTACCTGCCAGGTGAATGCACATGCCCCAGGGACCCCCACTGGCTGGTAAGCGATGGGCGAAGAGAGAGTTGTGTGTCCTGGGGGCTCCCTGGGGGCTCCTGCTCTGCCCCATGAACCCTGGGGTGGGCAGGGAAGCACCTCTGAGATGGGGGGCCTGCTCCCTGTCCCCGGGGAGCAGCAGCACAGAAGCTGCCCAAGCTGGTGGGGACACAGTGCCCTCTTCCTGTTCCTTTAAAGGGATGTGTCCCCAGGGCTGGGGTCTGTCAGGGTGGCTACGATGAACCTGGGGGACCCCTGATTTTCTGCATTTGGTGAAAATCATTCTCCTCTACCTTTGCCCTGTTGTTCCTGGTGGAAAGACAGTTAAAGGACGTGGCTGGTTTTCCTAAGTGACTATCTGGGCCACCCCTGGTTGGCAAGGCCCCTGCACCGTGGAGAGCAGCTTCTGGGGACACGGCCCTGTGAACTCTGGGTCCGAAGAGTCTTTCCCGTGGCCTTTCCGCAGGCTGGTGAGGTGCTGGGTGGGGATTTGAAGCAGATCTGGCGGCCATCCACGTTCCTCACACCCTGCGGTACTGGACTGACTCAAGTTTCGAGACTCATTTTTCTAACGTGGGTGTTTTTCTTAAAAGGAGGCTCTGTCCCTGCAAATATTTACACGTTACTTCATTACTCCTGGAGCCAAATTGCCGTGGACGGGTGGGGCCGGGGGGCGGCGGAGCTGTCCACAGGACAGGCCCGGGGAACTGATTTCACAGCAGCCACAGCGTGACCGAGACACTCGTTTTAGGGATTAAGTGGAAAAGGGAGATCAGGGCATCGCCAGCATATGGCAAGAATGTACAGCGAATTAAAGGAAGGGCCAGAGCGTGTGGTCCCCGAGGACCAGCGTGACATTGCAATTTAGTTTGGATGCGGAGACCAAGAGCTCCTGGAAACACCCTCGCAGGCGTGCGGGTCTCCGTCCACTTGCCGTGGCTGTGCAGCCGCTTGAAATCGGTCCTAAGTGTCTGCAGTGCTGATTGTTGGAGAAGAGCTCTCACTTGCTGAGACGTACAGCAGGCGGGCTGAAGCGAGGCTGGTGTGCGACTTCCCAGTGGTGTGCAAAGCCCTGCAGAAGCAGGTGGTGGTGACAGAGAGATTCTTTTCTGCTTGTCTGCAGAATGGATGGGAAGAGAAATGCGCCCTAATACCGTGCTCATTCACAGGGACTCCCAGGCGATGTGGACCCTAGAGGCAGGGCGGATGGGAAGGGGAGCAATGCTGAGGTCAGAAACTTCTGTGGCACAGACTTCTGCCTCATCTGGGCTGGAAGGGACTTTGGAGGCCACCCTCCCACTCCTCCTGTTATAGATGGAGAAACTGAGGCAGCATCTGCTTGCCCCTAACTGTCTGCCTGGCTGGTGGCAGAGCCTGAGGCTCATCCCCAGTCCCCAGGCTGGTCCTGGTTTCGTTCTGCCCCCAAAGCATTAAGTATCTCTCCAGAAATGTTGGTGCCGACACTTCAAGCACAAAACACCTGGTTCTCTCTCCCTAAATGAGTAATTGGAGTTCTGCATTTGCATTGGCTGGAAACCGAGCTGCGAATACTCCCAGCCCCTTTTTCAAATGAGCTGTGCTTCCTCGGAGTTTCCGGCCTCAGACACGTCATGGCTTCTTAAGGGCTTAACTTGCTGGGAAGTGACTGCACCGCCGTTCTGAGTCCCTGCAGGAGCTCAGAGGAGAGTTCCTCCAGGCAGTGCCTGGCGTTGTTTGTGTCCAGTGTTTGCGGAGATGGCAGCACGAGTGGAGGACCCAGTTCCACGAGCAGAATGTGTGACTCTGAGGTTGCCTCCCTGACCGTGAACGTGGCACCACGTCAGTCACAGATGTGACATCTCAAAGGGTGAGCCCCAGACTCAGGAACCTCACTGGCAATGGGGCCCTTGTCCCAAGTGGCAGGGGGGGCAGTGGCCACCCCCTTGCACTGGGGGCACATGCTATGTGACCCCAAGTGCTGACGATGCGGTGCACAATTTTGGGGTGAAGAGGTAGGTCTGAATGTGGCTGAGAAGAGGGGAATGGAGAGAGGGAAGCTTGAAGAGCAAGAGGCAGGAACTGAAGAGGGAAAGAGAGGAGAAAGGACTGGAAGCAAAGCCACCCGGAGGGGCAGGGACCTTGTGCTGACCACTGCCGCAGGGACCTGCCCAGGGGGTGGGTGCCCAGCCGCAGTGTCCCCACTGTGAAGGGACTCAAATGCACCAGCATCCTGCAGCTCACCCGCCCCCGGACACACTCATACTGGAGGCCGGGGATCTGTCACAGTTGTGGTGACGCTTCCTCAAGTTCGCCACGTCAGGACACCATCTCCTGCACTCCTGGCTTCTCCCAGGCCTCCCTGACAACGGGCAGTCACTCAGAGCCCTCTGTAAAACCACCGAAGTGCTCCTGTTCCTGCCAGTGGAGTTGTGCGGGGAACCCAGGGAAAATGTCTGCTCCGAAATCGCTAAAGCGTTGGGTGTGCGTAGAGACGCAGGTGCCAGTGCAGGACAGAGCTGGAAGGGGAGGGAGCAGCGTCTCCCTGCGCGCTTTCACGGTGTGATTTCCGCCCCGAGGTTTCCCTTCAGTGACTGCGGCACATTCCACCCACGTGACGGCCACGGCCCTTCTGGCCGGAGGCCACAGGGACAGTGAAGCAGCAGGCAGTTCCTGAGTGAGGGTCTGGAAGAAGGGCTGGTCCCCGCACGTGCCCAGGAGCAGGCTGCGGAGCTCACAGCACCCGTCCTGCCTTCGACCCGACCTGCCCGGCACCGACCTGCCCAGCACCGACCTGCCCCCCTCTGCCGCCTGCTATCCAAATGTGGGGTGACCCACACCTCCAAGGCGCCTGCATTCAGTCCCAGGTTTCGGACCGAGTGTCCCCCCGTGCCAGGGGAACCCGTCTGTCCCAGGCAAACCTGGACATAGACCATCCTGGCCCACGCGTCGGCCAGGTGATCCTTTTAAATGCACATCACCTCTCATCATGCCTCGCTCCACCCCTCCACGGCCCCCCTCTCAGAGCAAGAGCTGGGGTCCTTAGGGAGTTCTGGAGAGCCTCGGGCCTGCCTGCCAGGGGGCTCAGGGGGTTCAGGCCGGCCGGCTCGG
Organism: Trachops cirrhosus; assembly: GCA_028533065.1. NCBI lineage: Eukaryota > Metazoa > Chordata > Mammalia > Chiroptera > Phyllostomidae > Trachops > Trachops cirrhosus. The sequence continues at coordinate 188,444,459 of CM052539.1, read as the reverse complement.
CCGTGGGCCCTGGGCCGAGTGGACACCCCTCACACCACTTTCTCAGTGTCTCCCCTGGACTGAGCTCCAAGCCCGGATGGACCGTGCTCTGTGTCTGACAATACTCGGTGCCCAGCCAATGTTTGAACTAACGGTCAGGGCAACCCCCAGAATCCTTTCCCTTTATCTGGACTTCCAGAGACGATGGCTCTACTTCAGGGACACAAACACCACACGGATTACACCTCAGAAAGGAAGGAATAAAGTTGGGGGCTGTTTGTCAGCAAGTGACTGCACGGGTTAGCCACTGTCCGGCCGTTGCGCCCGCTCGGGCGGGCTGTGTGGCCGCTGCACCACTAGGTGGCGCTCGCGCTCGCCTGGCTGCTTTCTGGCCACCGCTGACTGCGCTGCACTGGGCAGGAGCTCCAGCTGTCACCGCAGGCTGTCATCGTGGACGCCTGGAGGGAAGCTACTGTAACCGGGCACTTCAGGCTGCCTCTCGGGTCCTGGGGTCCCGCATCTCTGCGAGGGGCAGCTCCTCCATCTTTCCTGGGACCCTGGATTTGGGAGGGGAGGCTGCCTTAGGCCCTGGGTGCCTCCACTCTGCCCCAACCTGAGAACAGTCCCCACCCTCGAGGAGAGGCTGTGTGGTAAGAGTGGACATCTCGACGCGCCAGCTCTGGAGCTGTCATAGGGGCCTTTGCTTCTCCTGGAAGCAATTTCAGACCAGCGAGCAGACCTCCTTGCCCTGGGGAAAGAATGTGGAGGTTTTTCTCTAAATAGTCTGTTGTGTTACCCCGACCCCCAAATTTCTATTGCTAGGGTCATCTTTGGGGCGAATGCGCTGAGTCCCTATGTCCGTGGGAGGCTGGCGCATCTGTCAGGTGTTCCTTATAGGGTGTGGCTGTCCACCCTCGGCGTGGTCCCCGGGACAGCAGGAGCGGCAGCCCCGGTGCTGGCTGGACGTGCAGAACCCAGACCTCCAAAGTTGGAGGCTGCACCCCACAGGGGCCGCGGACACCTGAAACCTGGACGAGCGCTGGCACGGGTCCCGCGGTCGGAGGGCAGTGAGCAAGGCTGGTGGGGTCCACAGCAGGGAGCTGACCGCCGGGTCGGCCGCTGAGAGGGGCCGCTGAGGGGCCTTCCTCCAGGAGTGGCCCGGTCCTGGGTCCTGTGCGTGTGCTGTGACCTCGGGGAGCGGGTGGTCAGGAGGCAGGGCGGGCGCTCAGCTCCCGAGGGCAGGCCCTGTGGTTTGCTCACCGTTGTGCCCTGACGCCGGCCCGTAGCAGGCACCGGGGGCGTTGCCTGGAGTGGAGCGTGACCGCCGACAGCGTGCCCTGTGGAAGGCACAGTGGGAGCGTCAGGGTCATGGACAGTGTGTTAACGGTGCTGAGCCGCTGGGGTCTGCCGATGGGGTCACCGGCTCTGATGAACGAATAAAGGAAAGCAGAGAGGTGGACGTCTCTACAGAGCAGAGGTTCTCGGTGGGGCAACTTTGCCTGCTGGGGACAGTGGCCATGTCTGAAGACACTTTTGACTGGGGGAGGGGGTGGGTGTGGAGGCCAGGGATGCAGCAGAACACCTACAATGCACAGGACGGCCCCGAGAAGACGCCCCGTGCCAGCAGTGCCAGGACGGAGGAGCCGGGAGAGAAAGCAGTGTTCCTCCTGCCAGTGCTGTGGGAAATTTCTGGTCTCATGTGGTCTCTCTGCGTCCCCTTCATGACCGCCACTGTTCCCAGTGCTGGGACTTAAGACCGCATAGGAGTGTCTGTAGTTCAGTCCCATTGACTGTGGGGACAGGCCTCCTGGCCAAGCTGACGTTGTGCACAGGAGCTCTAACGGTCCAGTGGCAAAAATCCATAATTGGTTCAAGTCCCGCCTCCCAGACACCAAGATGTGGGCAGTCCCCACCGCCCTGCTGGCCTTAGACTGTTGCCTGTGACTGCAGGATGGGTCCCTCCAGTGGCCTAAGGCCAGCTCCCACCTGCAGCAGCATGGCAACCTGGGGCAGGGATGGGAGAGGGCTCTGGTAAACGCAGCTCAGAGACAATGGCTTTTCCATGGCAACAGCTCAGAGCTGGGAGAGCAGCTCCTGCCCACCCCATCCTGTTGCGCACTGGGCATGTGCAGTCTTCTGTGTCCCACCCAGAGAGCAAGCTGGCCGAGAGGGTTCATTTCCAACCCTTTGGGGGACAGTCAGTGAAAACAGTCTCCAACAGCCCTACTTTGCTCAAGAGAACCAAGTCCTTGGGGCTTCGAAAGTACCAGTGCCTTTTCCCTTCTCCTGTTCCGTTCTTCCTCCTCCCCTTTCATTGTCGTTGTATTAAAAATCGATGCTTTGCTTTTCATAGGGTTTCATCCTGATTAGGCTCTTTTCCATAACATTTTTCCTTGGTAAATTCCTCTAGATGATATAGTGAATCCTATTTTTATTTGACCGTTGAAAGCTCCATGAGATCAGAAGCTGTGTCTCTTCATCTATCCATCTGTCCACCCATCTACCCATATACCAACCCACCCAACTGTTCATCCACCCGACCATCATCCATCTGCCTATCCGTCCACTGAGCCATCCATCCAGCCATCATCTATCCATCCATCCGCCCAGCGGGTCCTCGACCTGTTCACCTACTCACCCACCCATGCACTCATTCATCGATCCAGCCAACAACCCCCCCATCCGTCTGTCCATCCATCTACTCATCAGCAACCGTTTGAGTGCCTGCGGTCCGCCCAGCCTGCAGGTCTTACTCTCGTGGAGGGATCCTTTTGATGGAGATTAGACATCCCCGGTATGAAGTGTTAAGTGCAATTCGAGTGGTGTGCACAACAAGTCCTGTGGGACCAGAGAGAAGCTGCTGGCTGACTGGGGCGCAGTCAGGGAGATCTCAAAGAGGAGGGGCTTATCAGAAGAGCCTCGGAGGGTAAGTGCAGGGCCGTGGGACCAGCATTTATCTCAAGGGGCAGCGAGTGGGTGGTTTATGGGGACTGAGACGTGGGCCGCTGGAGTGAAGGCGGGGGCAGGGGGTGCTGCTGCCCAGGTACGTCAGGTCTACACTGTGACCCAGAGCCACCCCGCTCAGCAGCTCCTGCTTCCTGACCCGTGACAAGACACACGTTTGTTCCTCTCCGCCACTAAGCTGTGTAACAAGGATAAGAAGTACAGAAGCCACGTGACTTTGACCCAGTGGTTACATGTCCCGTGGCTCCTGCCACCCGTGATGTTGGGGTGATAGCATTGTCTACATCTCAGAAGACCAGTAAGGGTTGTGTGAGTAATGCCTGCGAAGTACTAGGAGCAGTGCCCGGCTGAGGTAGGTGTTCAGTAAATGTTAGTTTGCACTGTCACCAGGGGGAATTGCTGGAGTCTGGGCGACGGTGCAGTGGAAGACCGGGGGAGAGGCAGAGCTCTCGCTGAGTGAGTGGAGGGTGGAAGTCAGCCCTCGCCATAACCACGTGGCGGGCCCTGCGGCTCCAAACTCAGCACGGGGGTGGGTGGGTGTGCACGGCCCAGGAGGGCAGGACTGAGGACCTTCCGTGCACCGGGCACGCCCACAGCCCAGCACCAGTTCACTCGGGACATTCTCATGGCCCTTCTGTAGTGACTCACTATGTCAAATCGTCTATGTGAACCTCAGAAAGTTTCATCGGCCGTCCTAACTCATTTCTGAGGTTACCGAGAGCCCCGAGTCAGCGCTGGTCTGCTGAAAGTCCGCCTGGCTGCAGGCAGGTATTCGTGGTCACGTAAATGGCTTACAGTGAGTTAGGCTTCTTTTCCCTTTGAGACAAAAGCTCCATTTGTAGATCCTGTTCCCCCTTTTCTCCTGGTTTACCTGCTTGTCAGGATTACATTCCAAACAACAGCTGGTTTATTCGCTGTTGTTGACTCATATTTTCCCGTTTGGAGTGAAAAAAGGTTATTTAGACTTCAGCTCACAGAAATTCCTAAGGAAGCAAGCCCTCGTGAGACCCAGAGGCGGGACCTCCCGCGTGGGCAAGAGGAAGTGACCTGTGTGAAGGTGACCCAGCGCTTCTCCCCGCAGCCTGGGGGACGGGGTGAGGGGTCGGGCCCAGGCCAGCCGCTGGCTGCGGGGCGTCTCGGGCACCTGCCTGCGGGAAGGGCAGCCGGAGTGACGGCAGCACAGTTGCGGCTTTGGACACGCTCAGCTGCTGCGCGCAGGGCGCCCACTTCTGTCCTCGGGAGGGGCTGTTTCTCAGACTTGTGCTTCCTGGGCTCGAGAGTCCCTAGGCCTCATTTCTCCTGGCACTTGTCATTTGTTGCCAGCAACTTGAAGCTCTTCCGTAAGGGGAGGAGATTTCCGAAGGCGCGGGCGGGGGGACGAAGGGTGGGGACGCTGTGACCAGATGAGGGTGACCTAGAAACGGCCAGCTGGTAACCTGACGACTTGCCACTCTTCCCTGCTGGGCCCTTTCCTTCGTCTTCTGTGGGTAACTCTCCTGTGGGTTTTGGCCTGAGAAGAGAGGGGCAGGTGCCTGTCGGTGAATTCTGCACAGGATCCCGCCTGTCCTGAGCCGAAGAGAAACCTGTGAGTTGATCAGGAGCTCCCGGCTTCACGCTGACCGGTGCCGAGAGCGCTTGCTTCATTAGGACTCTCTGCGCCGAGTCTCCATAAGCCTTTTCATTCCCAAAGGAAAAGCCTTTCTCCCCACGAATGTGTACGTGGCTGGTGAACTATCCCGGTGAAGTCAGTTGGCAACAACAAGCAGAGAAGGGAGAGAGGGAGGGACTGAGACCAAGTTTTCTGAAGGTCAAGGCTCTGGGCAGCCGCCAAGGCCTGCTGAGACCCCGCCCCGGAGCAGCCGTGCAGGCCGAGGTCGGGTGGGGGTGCCTGTCTCCGCTGCCGCTGGGGGGGACGGCCACCCGCTGCTGCATTTCTTCGCTGAGGGAGAGAGGTCGGGGTGCCAGGTGCGGGGACTGCCCTGGGCCTGCCGCTTTACTGTCCGTGGGGTCGTTCACTACACCAGCGCTGTTTGTTTAGACTCCCTCTAAACGACCGCAGACCGGCGGCTTCAAACAGCAGTTAGTCTCTCACCCACTGGGGTCAGAAGTCTGGAACCACGTGTCCGCAGGGCCCTGCTCCCTCCGAAGGTTTCGGGGAGGGTCCTTCCTGCCTCCTCCAGCTTCCGGTGGCTCCTGACATTCCTTGGCTTGTGGCTGCATCAGTCCAGTCTCTGCCTCCATCTTCACATGGTATTTTCCTCTGTGTCTCCTCTTCTGTCTCCCGTAAGGTTACTTGTCACAGGCTGTAGAGGCCACCTGGGTAATCAGGGTGGTCTCATCTCGAAACTCTTAATTATCTGCAAAGACCCTTTTCCCAACAAGGTCACACTCAGCGGTACTGGATATGAACATATCTTTTTTGGGGGGCCACCCATCAACCACCTACAGATGGGTGGGTGCCTGGGCAGTGACCAGAGTGCTCCATCTGTCCCTGCAGCCTGCGGGGAAGGTGATGCATTTCCAGGGCCGGGGGAGGGGAGCGGAGGCAGGGCTCCGGGGTGCACCCCCGGCTCCCTCCCGCTGCTCTCCATCCCTGGTGTCTGGCTAGGGAAGCATTGCTGGGGAAGTACGTCTGAGGAATCACATCACCACCCTGATTGGCATCCTAATTTCTCCAGCTGTGTGTGCCCGGAGGGAGGCGCCCAGAAGCCCACAGCAAGCCCCACAGAGAAACCAGATCTGCAGGAGAAGATGAAGCGAAGCCTGCAAGCGTGGCTTCCCCGGGGACAGACACGGCTGCAGGTAGCCGTGCGACGGACGTGGTGGCCGAGATGCTTCTGTTCCCAGAGGGATTTTCAAGATTCTTGCTCTTTTAAAAACAGCATTGAAAGAGAGCAGCTTTGATTCAGTCCTTCTTTGGGGTTCCCTGTACGGTCATCTCTCTCTGCTCCCACTTTCTCCCTCTCTCCACCCTGTGGCTTCTCTATGCTTTGTTTGCATGGGGCGGGTGGCACTTCCCTACGGAGGCCCCTCGGCGCACTGTCTCTTTAAGGGTCAGAACATCTGTTTTCCCAGCTCAGCACATTTGTGAGTTTGTTTGCAGGAAGACAAGAGTAAGCTGAAGGCTTTGGACCAACCCCAGCCACCTGCCCCTGGAAGTGAGGTGGGCAGAGTCCTGATGTGGGGAGCTGAGTGTGGCTGGGGAGGGGGCTGCCCCTTGCTTGGGGACAGTGGCCTGGACCTGGAGTGACACAGGGAAGGGAGCGTCACTGAGGTAGGAGATGCGGTGAGCTGCCAGCCTGTGGCGCCACACTACGTGGTGGCTGGAAGTGGGTGCATTTCCCTGATGGTCGGCAGTGCACCATGACCGCGTCTGTGACACTGTGACCATGACTGTGGGGATGACCGGCAGAGAAAGGTCCTCTGCATCAATTGCACCTTCTCCACAGGCAGGCAAACGGGTCTGCAGTCGTGAATAAGAAATCATCAGGTTTCCCTCCAATGGCTGTGTTAGTTTGCCAGGGCTGCCGTGGCAACGTGCGCGGACTGGACCGCTTCAACAGCGGAGATCCGTCCCCTCGCCTTCTGGAGGCCGGAGGCCTGAGATCAAGGGGCCGGCAGTTGGTTCCTTCTGAGGGAAGCTGATCAGGCCTCTCCCCAGCTTCCAAGGGTTGGCTGGCGATCTGCAGTGCCCCTTGGGTCCTGCGGCACCCCCATCTCTGCCTTCTCCCTCACACGGCGTCCTCCCAGAGTGCGTGTCTGTCTCCAAATTCCCCCGACTGGAAGGAGAACCGTCACCGTGGACTAGAGTCCACTCCACTCCAGTACGACCTCATCTTAACTGGTCACATCTGCAATGACCATATTTCCAGAAATGCAAACTTCTCAGGTGCTGGGGCTAGGAGTTCACCCTGCGACTTTTGGGGGGCACAGTGCAACAGCATCCACTGTGAGCTGTTGTGCTGGCCGAGGCAGCTTAGGGGAACTGAGACCGAAACTGGACACAGCCACAGTGGCCCAAGGGTCAGGGATGTGCATCGGCTTTTGTTTTCTTTTGCCGAAGAGGTCGGAGTGCAAAGCTGACGAGAGAGAAGGGGTTACTGAGCGGACAGCGTTTGGTCAGTTGGCCGTTTGCTGCGCAGCGCGGCTGGATGGGAGATCACAGTGTAAAAGTCCGGCTGTGACGACGGGACTACGAGGAGACACGGCAGAGTTATTTTACGTTCAGTAACACAGGGGTTGGGAAGGCCTGTTCCCGAACACGAGCTATTCCTGTCTTCCTGAAACACAAACATTCCAACGACAGAAAACAGCGCTCATAAAGGAAAATACTGGCAAGTGTCACTATATCAAGGACAAACGTTCTGCAGGCAAAAGATTAGGAAAGAACCGGCTACAAGGAACAGAGAGAGCCATGAGATAAAGGGCAGACTGGGAAAGAAGTCTGTAAAACCTATAATGGACCAAGGGCCAATTTCCTTCGTATAGAACAAACCTTTCCAAATCGATAAGAGAAAACTAAAAATCCATTAGCGGAAACAGGCACGGGGCAGGAAGAGAAACACCAATCCGTGCGTTAAAAGACGCTGCACCACACTCCGGGCTGTCCGCAGCCAGTGTGGGCGGCAGTGGGTTAGCGCAGCACGGCCTGGGGGGCGGGGGGGGGGGGCGGGGAAGCCACCTCCGCCTGCACGGGACCATTCGGCAGTATCTTTAAAAGCAAACTGCGCACAGCCACGTTCATCCTACGAATGTCAGTTCTGAGAATCCAGCCCACGGACATCAAATTCCTCGACGTGTTGCTGGCTATAGGAAGAAAACGTAGGAAGCTCTGTAAATATCCATCAATAGAGCGCTCATTATATGAAGGTACAACCCTAAAATAGAATATTATTTTGCAGCTTGGAAGATGATGTTAGTGGGTTAATAAAGAGTTATAGTATATATTACATTAAAAAAGCCCTAACCATGGGGAAGACGTGTGCTCCCATTTGTGTAATGAATGCACATACATGCTCGGGCGTGTGGGTGCGTGCTCGGACATTTCTGGAAGGGGTGCAAGTGAGCGGTGGTCTGTCCGGGGTGGGATGGGGAACAGAGGGGGGGAGGGGACGTGTTTTCCATGATATATTCTTTTATACTATTTGGATTTCTTACCACGTGCGAGTATTACTTTTAATGTGAAAACATTAAAGTTGTCATGAGAGAAATGAATAAGAAGTTGATTCTTCTCTGGCAAGAAGGAGGTTTTGCCCTGGGCTACTCTGACAAGCTTTCCCTTAATACACAGTTGAGGTCAGTGGCTGGCACAATTAAATCGCTTTACACTGATGCAAATAAAGGGGATTCATCACTCAAGTCAAGTTGGCCACACAGTTGGCAGATTAGGTGCTGTCCTCTGGGAAGGAAAGAACTGCTATGATTTTTAAAAATATGCATTGAATCTGGTGTTTCTAGTTTGTGATCTGCACATGTCCCCTCTCCTGTTAGATGCTAATCAGGGCACGGGTGTAGACATGGACCTTGGGTTTGACATAGGCCTCAACTCCTGGGCACCCAGGTGCCTGGACACAGACTTGACAGGTAGGAGAGGGGGGCGTGTGAAAAGGAGAGCTGGGGCCACTGGCGTGGCCTGGGACCAGCCGAGAGTGCAGGCAAGCCATTCCTGAAGGCACGTGGACTCAAGCTCTCAAGAAATCCTCTGCCAAATAAAGGTCCCTTCTTTAGGGAAGAAGGTCACTTTCTTCTGGGGAAAGTGAGGCCCAGGGTGATGCACGGGTGGTGTCATAGCTGGTTAGTGCAGGAGCTCTGTCCTCCGGGTCACACTGTCCTCTCACTGAGTCCCGGCCCCTAGGAACCTGGAAGGATGGTGGCCAGTAGAGCAGTCACTGCCCACTCACTCCGGGGAGCCTGCACCCAAGGGTCCTAGAAGGGCAGGGTGCCCAGAGCATCCTTCCAGGACACAGGGAGGCACCTTAGGGCCGAGGGCACAGTTCACCCACGTTAGTTAAAACAATGGCCCAGGCCCTTAGAGACGCTTGGGTTAGAGCAGCGGAACGAACAGGAGTCTTCTCACCTGGGACAGCCTGGGCTGGGAGGATCGGCGGCTGTGAGCCAGGGAGGCTAGGAGGGGGCCCCACCCATGTCTCAGCAACGTGGGAACATGGTCCGCAGGATGGATTTTCCGGATAACCAAGATCTCCCCCTTCAAACTGCAGTATAAATAAACAAGCGCGTCTCAGGCGAGGCCAGAAACCTTTGTAAACTCTGGCCAGTGCTTCCTTGTCTTTGCACGCAGACTACGCTCCGTGTCACTGAAGCGTGTTTTTCATGTCTTCATGCCACCCGCTGAATCCTCAAACATGAGTCTGTACTTCCGTGCAAAGCTGGCCCCCGGAGACTGAAAGGTGGGCAGGAATGTTGCCTTCTCTCGGACGCGCTGCGAGTTCCAGACCACTGCGCGTTCCGGCTTTTGTCTGTAACTTGTAGCCCTGGGCGTTGCCCACTCAGCGCCAGATCCCGCTCTCACTGCTTACAATGTGCCCGCTTCCAGCAAACCCATCTCCTCTCTTCATTTGCTGCTTCCGATCTTCCCTGGCCTGGGGATCCAGTCCACCGAACTTGTTAGGATTTCGAATCAGGAAAGAAAGAAGCAGGTTCTGCGGATCTTCACGGAAGTAGTTACTGGGCCGAAATGCGTGATGCTTAATGAAAGGACATGTGGCGTCTTTCACGGCTACATTTGTCTCTTCACATCTGGGTCAAGGTGCCGGATAAACAAGTGCCAGATGATCACAAAGTTTTTTTTTTTTGTTCTTCTTGTAGCATATTCAGTGATTCTGGATGACTTAAAATGATTTTGTTCCTGAGTCCTACCATCCAAGACGGAAGGCGTCCCTCCTGTCTGACCAGTTTCAGGTATAACACACCTGAATGGGAAATGAAGACTCAGCACTCTTCTGTGTGGCTGACTCATTTGTAAGCACTTGGTAGACAGGTGTTTCTTCCCCTCGTAAAGATAATTTTAGAGCTGAAGTTCTGACATACTTCAATTGCATGAGATGGGATTCCCAGCTCATTTTGTTGAGATTCAATGTAAGGAAGACCTGCCAGCTAATAAGGAGGATGAGTGCTTTTTTTTAACAGGATATTTTTAGAAGTTTGAACCATCTGCCATGTTATAGGTGAGTAGAGCTGAGCACTAGAGATATACCAGTACTTTAGAAGCAACCTTTTTTTCCCTCGATTGTGTACTACAGATTCTGTGCTAGGGTCTTTTACATCCTTTCACTCTGTAATCACCCAAACCAAGCCGGGCAGGTACCAGCCCTTCCCCTCAGGCAGAGGAACTGCGGTCCAGGTAAACCGGATGTCTTGGCCAAGGTCAAGAGCAGCAGGGTCAAGGCATCAGCATGTCTTCTGATCACAAGCCCGGGGCTTTGCCTGGTGAACCTCACACGCTTTCTCAGCGTAATCAGCTGGTGACATCATCCATTGCTGGTGACAACACTCTCCCTGAGCAACTTCAGTCAGCCCCCTCTGAACCCTCTGTGCCTTTGCATCACCTAATTCTTTCAAAAGTCCTGCTAAGTCTGTTTGGCCAGAATCCCCCACCTTCAATATCTGATCACCGTTAGTTTATGATTGGGGTCCTCACCCTCCACCGCCCTCCAGGTGATGTCTGATGACCCCAGCCTGCCTTCAGCAAGGGTCCTGTTAGGTCAGTTTAGCCAGAATCCCCCAACCCCCGATGTCTCCTCTCAGTGTTTCTTCATTCCCTGGCACCCCCCACCGACAAGTGGGTTGCAAATCCCCACTCACCTCTGCTGCGTTTGGAACTGCGCCCAGCTCGGTACTGAGGTCTCGTCCCCCTATCCCAATAGTTCCTGATTAAAATCCGCCTTTACTGCTTGAACTACTGCCAGGCTCACTTTTCCCTTAACGCTGGCCAGGCGGGTCCTGTGATGTTGAATTCTAATGGCCAAGAAGGCGGGGAGGAGGAATGTGGGTGTCACGTGGATGCCTGATATTGCTCCTTCATAAGACCTGTCTCTGCAGATACTTGGCTGGAAACCAGACTTGGTTGCTTAGTAAGTATTTTCTCTCGGTGTCACTGTTTTGGAAGAGGTATTTCATAGGCACAGTGACATTATGGGGTGGAAGTTTTGGCTAAAGTATCAGATCCAAAGAGAGCAAGGCAGAGGTCGAGTGGTCTTTGCATATATATTGAACTAATATCATTCAATTGTTGTGAAGATATCATTAAATACATATATCATGGATATATCTAAATGTGTATACTTGCATGGATATATGTATATAGTATCCAAATATGTATGTACACGCTCAGCTATACAACATATATGTGCATATATATTCTTTAAAGTGTACTTAAGTGAGAAGTCCCCTGTGCAGAGAGCCGTCAGGGTCTACAGCTTTTAAGAAGCGATGTCCTTCTAGTGACAGAGCCCTAGTAATGAAGAAGACGGCGCTCTCCTACTTGCCCCCACGGCCCTTAGGGAGATGGAATCTTGATGAGTTTTCTGCTCTGGAGTCATTTAAAAGTTACAAATATACAAAGGTCTGATGCGTTATAAAAGAGAAGGGTGACGAGAAAAATTGGTAGGCAATGTGTGTTTTCCTTTTCTTCTCCCTTCCCTGTTCAAATGGCTCCCACCTTGTGTTTCTCTTTCCTCTGGAGGGCTCCGTGTTCTCATGCTGTGTCTGTTTCCTCAGCCTCCCAGGAGGGAGGCATTTATAGCACAGGTTGTATCTCTTAGGGTGTTACTCATATCCACCCATCCAACCTCAGTCCCTAGTTGTTATACATAGGCTCTCAGGAGGCCCCTCCCTCCCTCCCTCGAGTTAATGACCTATTGGTAAGAACATGGCTGGCACCGAGTGTCAGACTGAACGGCATGTCATACTGCGCTGTTTGAACCTCACTCTCAACGGATTGTGTTGGTCTCTTATGAATCTCGTGTCAGGCACCAGGAGTTGGGCGGGGGCTCCTTTCCTCACCCAGTTCATGCACATCAGGGAGGAGTAGCCCCTCCCCATCATCAAGGCTGGCTTGGATCTCAGGCAGAGTTAAAGGTTGGCTCTCGGATGGCCAAGCCAGCAGCTTACGGCTCACCGAGGGCGCACGTGCTGTATCCTTAGGGGACTTAACTGTGGGTGAGTGCCTTGGAAAGATGAAAGCCGTCACTGCAACCAGCTCACTCGTGATCATCCTCACAGAAACCCTTTCCTTCTCAATATAGAATCATGCAATTAAAATTGCACTTAATCAACACATTACAGATTACTTTAAAATATCCACGTACATGAAAAAATGACCAATGACTATGATTTTTATGTCACCGTCATGAACTATTCCATATCCAGAGGTTTATCATTTTCCATTAAAAATTGTTTCACACTCAGCGCTTTTCACTCTACAGTGTGTTCCTGATGGTAGCCGTTTTCCCCTTGGATCTTGTTTAAATTCATAGAAGTTCAAGGACCAGCTACCATGGACCTTTAATAAAATCTCTTTGCATTGAAATAATGGGGCACTCTATGGGGGTTTCTTTTGCATTTTAAAAAAATATATTTTATTGATTATGCTACTATAGTTGTCCTGTTTTTTTCATCCTTTTCACTCCCTTCCACCCTGCACACCCTCTCCCACCATCATTCCCCCACCTTAGTTCATGTCCATGGGTCATACATAAAAGTTCTTTGGCTTCTCCATTTCCCATACTATTCTTAACCTCCATCTGTCTATTTTTTACCTACCATTTATGTTTCTTATTACCTGTACCTTTTCCCCTATCCTCCCCCTACCCCCTCCTTGCTGATTACCCTCCATGTGATATTTATTTCTGTGAATCTGTTCTTGTTCTAGTTGTTTGCTTAGTTAGTTTTTTTTTTTTTAGGTTCTTTTAGGTTCTGTTGTTGATAGTTGTGAGTTTGTCATTTTACTGTTTGTATTTTTTATCTTCTTTTTCTTAGATAAGTCCCTTTAACATTTCATATAATTAGGGCTTGGTGATGATGAACTCCTTTAACTTGACCTTATCTGGGAAGCACTTTATCTGCCTTCCATTCTAAATGATAGCTTTGATGATAGAGTAATCTTGGATGTAGGTCATTGCCTTTCAAGACTTTGAACCCTTTTTAGCCTCTTCTTTCCTGCAAGGTTTCTTTTGAAAGATCAGCTGATAATCTAATGGGAACTCCTTTGTAGGTAACTGTCTCCTATCCTCTTGCTGCTTTTAAGATTCTCTCCTTATCTCTAATCTTGGCTAATGTAATTATGATGTGCCTTGGTGTGTGCTTCCTTGGATCCAACTTCTTTGGGACTGTCTGAGCTTCCTGGACTTCCTGGAAGTCTATTTTCTTTGCCACCTTGGGGAAGTTCTCCTTCATTATGTTTTCAAATGAATGTTCAATTTCTTGCTCTTCTTTTTCTCCTTTTGGCACCCTTATGATTCGGATGTTGGAACATTTAAAGCTGTTCTGGAGGTTCCTAAGCCTCTCCTCATATTTTTGAATTCTTGTTTCTTCATTCTGTTCTGGTTGAATGTTTATTTCTTCCTTCTGGCCCAGACCATTGATTTGAGCCCCAGTTTCCTTCCCTTTGCTGTTGGTTCCCTATACATTTTCCTTTATTTCACTTTTCATAGCCTTCATTTTTTCCTCTATTTTTCGACCATACTCAACCAATCCTGTGAGCTTCCTGATTATCAGTGTTTTGAACTGTGCATCTGATAGGTTGGCTGTTTATTCATTGCTTAGTTCTATTTTTTTCTGGAGCTTTGATCTGTTCTTTCATTTAGGCCATGTTTTTGTCTCGGCACAGCTGTTACATAGTAAGGGGAGGAGCCTTAGGTATTTGCCAGGGTGGGGCAACTCACGTTGCTGCGTTGTGGAGCTGTATGTGGGGGAGGGGTCCAAGAACGGACAATGCCGCTTGCTCATCTCTGCCGGCTTTCAGTCACTTCTCCTGCTACCCACAAGCAAATTGGGCCCTTGTGGTGCTGATTCCCAGGTGAGTGGTTTTGTGTATGTTCTAGGACCTTGTGGGTCTCTCCGGAGAACTCTCCTGTGAGGCTGGGAGTTTCTCCCTGTTGACTGCAACCCCCACAGGTTTTTCCAGTCAGAGGTTTAGAGGCTTTATTTCCCTGCACTGGAACCTGGGTTGTGCAGTCTGTCTCGCTCCCCAGTTGTTCCTCCTGGTTTATCCGCACGCGAATATAGAACCACCCACTCTGCCAGCTGCCACCTTGCTGTGAGTCCTCTCCCCCCGTGCCCGTCTCTGCCGCTCCTTCTGGTGTAGGTGAATGTTTCTTCTTTAACTCCTTGGTTGTTGGACTTCCATACAGTTAGATTTTCTGTCAGTTCTGGTTGTTTTTTGTTTTTAAATTTGTTGTTCTTTTGGTTGTGTGAGGAGGCATATTGTATCTACCTATGCCTCCATCTTGGCCGGAAGTCGTAAGTTTTTTACTTCAGCAGCTGTCTATGTATCTTTGTACTTGTATCAGGCATTGATAGGATAAAAAGTCTTTTGCCATGGGAGTCTGGAAACCTCAAGATTTTTGAACTTTCCAAAGGCCTGTGAGTATATTCCTGAATTCTGGAGCCAGTGCCACAGTTACTGAGAATGGCATCTAGCCCAGTTAATTGCCTCTGGCTGCACTGAGGGCACAAAGATGAATTTTTAAAAATCCTAAATCAAAATGGGCCATAAGCATGCGTAGATCAAAGTACTTTGTTCATTGGTGCACCTTCAGTTCCTTTACAATTTCAAGCCAAGCATGCTCCAGCCGCCCCTGTGAGGAGGAAGGGTCAGACGGGGCGCTGTGTGGTGTTCCGTTGGTCCAGACAAGACTCTGGGCTCAGTGGTCAAGTCCCCCCCCTCTGAAGTGCAGAGTTTAGACCCTGGCTGCGCAGTTGAACAGGAAGATGGGCGAGCACCTACAGTTCACCTCAAAGACGCCGACAACTTGACATTCTCTAAGAAACAGATTGCTTGTCGAGAGCCACCATCACCCGGCAACAGCCAAGGAACCATCTGTGTAGCCCAAGTGTCTAAAGTCTTTTCCCTCAAGTTTAATTATTTAGTTACAGTTAGAATAAAAGGGCTGGATTAGATATGGTAAGTTTTACTCTTAATATAGATATCAAGAAGGGTAACTTCTTATACGTCTTTATTTGTGTTGTAAATAACCACAATGAGACTCATTCTAAGCAGCCTTGTAACATCTGTCTTACTAGTGACTAGCTTCTCTGTGTAAGCTCTGCCTTGTTTTCCAGCCTTTATTAGAAGGGTTAATGGGTAGAGAGAAATAGTTTCCTAATAGTCTCTATTTTGACAAGAAAGTAACAACATTAATCCAATTTGGAAATCTATCAGATCAACTATTTAAGTGCCATATTTTTCCCTTCTGAAATAGATGGTCCCTAGTGCTATGTTGTAGATATTTTCTTGCTTCTTGAAGGAAGAATGATGTTTTACACAGTATTAGCAGTGACTAGTCTGATGACACCTAAGCAGGCGTATGAACACTGTTGTCCCTTAATTAATGTCACCAGATGAGTGATGGTGTCCCCACATCCTGTGAGAAGGAGGGGACCTGGGGGTGTGCCTGAGCTGCAGAAGGAAGCCTGTAGCTCCAGGCTATGATGGATGAATCCGCAAGGCAGAATTCTGGGGGAAGGCTTGGAAATGACAGCCCCTGTCCAAACGGCCAAGTCCTGTGGGCAAGAAGGAGTCTAAGGGGAGATGTGCTGCGTGGCTCTGGGGCAGGACAGGAGCTGGGCAGGATGGTTGTGTACTGAAGGTGGGAGCTTTGCCTGGGGCACTGGGCCTCTGTGCTGGGTGGGCAAGTTCACCTCTGAGAACCTGGAGCTCTCAGACAGTCGTAGGCAGGAGGGATTGTGGGAGGGGGTGACACAGCACAGCTGATAGTGCAGAATGAGTCAATAGGTGGTTCTGGATTAAAGGCAGAGACACCACTCAATGAATTGGAGTGGAGTTCCCAGACTTAATGAACCCCGCTATGTGCTGTGTCAGCCACTGGGCGCACAGAATCCAGAGGGGCACAAAATGCACGGCAGAGAAGTCTCCAGAAGGAGAAAGGCCCAAGCTGGGGGGCTGGGGGACATGCCCTGGACTGCAGCCTCGGTAGCTGTACACTGCAAGCTCTTCCTGAAGGCACTTTCTGTGAAGACAACAGCCGGTCCCACAGATGTGCTTCCTTGGTGCTTCTCCCCAGGAAGACTACGACAATGCACCTGCACTCAGGGGCCCCACCTTCCCACCCTGGAGGGCACTGTTAGCAACACCCAGTCCAGATGGTCCGCTGAAGAGAGGAGGGCTGTGGGAGGCTTTGGGGGAAGAGATGATGACACATTTTAGGGTTTTCCCCCACTGCCTGATTATGCAACAATGAGCCAAGTTTTAGTGCATTTTGTTTCACATATTTTTAGATAAAGTACAGTTAACGTCAGAGGAGTGGTCCTTACTTACTCTGTCCCAGCCCAGGGATCGTCAGGGTCTGCGCTCCAGCTGTTGCTGGAGTGTGGGGGTTGCTGTGAAGGCTGCGCACTGCTAGTGAGGATGGAAACCTGGCGCAAGCCCTCATCGCTCTGGCTTGGTCCACAGGCTGTGAGTGTGGAGTTTACACAGTGTGTTGGACCTCTGTCCGCCTAGGTCCATGTGCCGATGCCCCAGACCCCACTGTGACTGTGCCTGGAGACAGGCCTACGCGGGGTCAGTAAAGGGCACGTGAAGCCAGAGGGTGGGGCCCTAATCCAAAGGGACCGGTGTCCTTACAAGAAGAGGAAGAGAGCTCTCCCAGCCCATGAGGAGGGAAGGCTGCCTTGGCCGGGTGGCTCAGTTAGTTGGAGCATCGTCCCGTAAACCGAAATGTTGCAGGTTTGATCCCGGTCAGGACACAAACCTAGGTTGCAGGTTTGATCCCCGATCCCCAGTTGGGGTGCATAAGAGAGGCAGCTGACCAATATTTCTCTCTCACATTGATGTTTCTCTCTCTCTCCTCCTTCCTCTTTCTCCAAAATCAATAAACATATCCTTGGGTGAGGACTAAAAATGAAAAAAAGAGAAAAAAAGGAAATGGGAGATCCAGTGCAAACACTGGTGAAATGGAAGATGCTCCCATTCTTGTATTCTTTTCCCTTAAAACATGAAGCTGATAATCTTACTGTTTACTGATGAATCTCTGCTTTGAACAGAAGTTTAGTTTTAGCTCCTTCTCGAAGGCCAGGAACCCTCTGCACCCTATTCTGTTCTCTCATTTGGGGGGGATGCAAATGCAAAGTGCATGCAAATGATTTCGTCTCTTGGATCTCAGCGGCAACCAGGCCGTGGGGCATGTTTGGCCACGAGTAGAGAGGAGAGCCGGTACCTGCTGTCCACCCCCCATTTAAAATGTTCCCTTTATGTCCACCAGTCCATTTTGGATTGTAGTAATCTGTTTTTATGTCAGTCTCATGCAATAGAGCAGGGGAGAACTAGAAGTGCTTTTGACATTTTTAAATGGATGGAAAAAAAAACCCCGCCAGAGAAGAATAATATTGTATGACACGGGAAAATTATATGTGTCCATAAATAACATTTTACTGGGACAGAGCCACGCTCGTTTGTAAACTTTAGCCTGTGGCCGCTCGAGCGCCTTGCGGCAGGGTTGCGTGGTTGTGAGAAGAGCCGTCACAAAGTCTGGAATATTTACCACCCGGCCCTTTCCCGGAAATGTTTGCCAACCTCGTGCTTTGCAACGTAGATTCCTCAGGGGCAGGGCTGATCTTCTGACTACCTGAGGTCTGGGCTCCCGCGGGTGACTGTGCGGAGGACCAGGCCGCTGTGGATGGTCGGGGCGCAGGGCTATTTCTGCTCGGCACAGCCTCAGGTGTGACTGGGCCCCAGGTCCTGGGGCCAGTTCGCCTTTAGGGTCTCTGCTGTAAACAACCTGTATTTCCACCGGATGGAGTTTATAAGATGCGTGGTGGTTATCGGATGGGAAAGGATCCTGGAGCATAAACAGGCTCCTAGAATAAAACGTGTCTTTAATTTTCAAATTAAACCATAGCACAGCCTCGCAGGGAAGGAAAGTGTGGGTAGCTCTTGGTGGATGGAGATAGCATGGTGCCAGGTGAAAACGCAAGGAAAGCTTCAGAGGGTCTGTGACACTTCTAGAAAGGCCAGCCACTGCCTTTTAAAAAACCACTTACGCACTCCTGTCGTTTATTGAACTAGATGTTGGGAATAAAGAAGTAACAGGCATAATCTTCATCCTCAAAAACGTACAGCCTGCTGGGGCCACC
The DNA here is from genome assembly GCA_028533065.1 of Trachops cirrhosus. Lineage (NCBI taxonomy): Eukaryota > Metazoa > Chordata > Mammalia > Chiroptera > Phyllostomidae > Trachops > Trachops cirrhosus. Next base: position 188,426,186 of record CM052539.1, on the reverse strand, counting down.
CGGCCACGCGCTCCGGCACCCACAGTGCGGTTAGGCACCGCGGAGATCTGCAGAAAAGCGGGGGCTTCGCGAGAGAGTGCGTCTGCCAGGAGGGCTGGGGCGCGAGCCGGAGTTACCGGGGGTTTTCTGGGTGGGGACAACGTCACAGCACAGGGGCAGGCCAGACGCAAAGTCACCGGGGGCGTGGTCAGGTATTTCAGCAGCACATGTATGTGGAGAAAGTGACAAGGGCGCCCGTACAGGTGGCATGACCACCATCTGCAAAGGAGCTTGGTCTTTTTTCTTCAGCTACTTCGAGGCTACTGAGAATGTTTGAGCTGGGGAGCGAGGGGACAGGATCCATAGGTTACAAGGTTTCTTTGGACAACCTCGAGGAGGGGACCTTGAGAAGGGAGAGTCTGTGGTTGGGGCAGTCGGTATGGACGGGGTGGGACAGTCCAGGGGAGAGGACTCAGCGGCCAGGCGCTGGAGTGGGGAGGAGGCTGAGACACTGAGACAGGCATGAGGTGGGGGCGGGGAGACAAGTGCGGCCAGGGCTGCTCCAGAGCGTGGTGCAGGTTGTCCACTGCACAGCTCGCTACCTCTAAGGGTTGGGTGGCCGCGGTGGTGGCACAGATTTGTGTATTCATCACAAATACACGGGTACACGAGTTCCCAGCAGATGGCAGTAGAGTGCGCTGAGGAGGCAAGCCTTTTTCCCTCATTTGCACCAAGGAGCTCTCCCCGCTGGCAGCAGCCGGCACCTGGGGAGATGGTTGGGAGTGAGGAGGCCACAGAGCCCAAGGGAGAGGAGAGCTTCAGATGGCAGTCCAGTTTCTGACCTGGGCCACTGGGAGACTGGCGGCCGCATTCATCAAGGGGTGAGACACAGGAGAGGGGGCCACTTCGCGGGTGACGTCCAGGACAGTTAGCTGACTGGCTCTCAGCTCGGGGGACACATGTTGGGCTGCACCTAGGGGACCCCCTGCACACCTAGAGGAGTCGATGCCAAGAGGCAGGGGTGGGCTGCTTTGGGAGGAAGGAAGAGTACAGAAGGAGGTGATGAGGACCCAGGACAGACACCAAGGTTTTCACTGGGCGTGGGGGTGGGGGCTGGCGGAGGCAAAGGAAGCCTAGGAGACTGGAAACGGCTGGTCGGAACCAACTGCTGGGGCGATTCCTAATGTCAGGAGCGATAAGCTTCAGGCTGACCCAGACCAGGCTAACTTTTTTTTTCACTTTTAAATGACTCTAGACTTTCTCTAGTGCTTACAAGGCCAATCTAGTTTGTGATCATATATGATATTTCACTCATTCCTTCTTCTGATTATTTCTTCTGCACCTGCATATTTATCCAGTGCCTGCTATGGCCCAAGAACTGTTCCAGGTGCTGGGAGTGTAGCAAAGAGCAGGATAAGACACAGAGCTTACAGGCTATGGTTAACAAACAAGTTAACGAGATAGCATCAGCTGGTGACGAGTTCCACACAGAATGATGGGTGCACAGCGATGGGTTTGGTTTCTATTGGGTGGTCCGAGAAGACTTCTCTGCATGGGAGCTCTGTGCTCAGACTGGAAAACCTGTGTGGCCACAGTGGGGTGAGTCAGGTGGGAGAGTGGGTGGAGGTGAAAGCCAGGGCACAGGTGGGAGGCGGGCTGGAGGGCCCCGGGGTTGCAGCAGGGAACTGGGGCTTTCCAAGTGCGGTGGGAACCCTGGAGAGTGTAAGCATGGGCAGGACTTGCTCTGGTTTGCATTTTATTAAGATCACCCTGGCTGCTGTGTGCAAATGGACTTCTGTATGGGGGTTGATGTAAAGCGGGGAGACACAATTGGATGCCATTGCTTCCACATTATGACAACTTATTCTGGGCTGGTCACCAGAGACACATGTTTTGGAAGCCGTATCGATAGGACTTCAGGGATGTAAGGAAATGAGAGGACTTAAGGATGGTGCTGTAGTTTTGGATGTAGGTCACTGCATGGCATTTATGAACACGGGGAAGACAGACAGGAACAGATTCTAAGGGGTTCTTAATCTCTGGTTTCTGCCTGGGCCACGGTAGTGGGACAAGCTTGTTAGTCATCTAAACAGGCGCACCAGCTATGCAGCTGGGTTTCTGAGTGCAGAGCTCAGGGGAGATGTAGGACCAGAGATAGAAATTTTATGTCACATGCAGAAAAGATGGCCATTGAAGCCAAGGGCCTGGCTGAAAATGGGGAAGACGACTCTCAATGGAACGAGCCCTGCGGTTCTGGGGAAATGAGAACCGGCTGCGGGGGAGGATGGAAAAGAGCTTTCAGGGAAGAAGGAGGGACAGCAGGAGCAGAGATGGAAACCAGGGAAGAGCAGCTAGGGAAGGAGGCAGCGGGCAGCTGTGCCGATGTGGTGAGGCCAAGTGGGACAGGAATGCATGGGTGGCCTTGGAGTCATCATCGGGAGGGACACCGTTGGTGAGTTTCAGGGCTGTGCTAGGAGTGGGTGCCCATTGGGACAGGAAGTAAACCACTGGCAGTGGGGATGACAGGCAATTCTTTCTGGAAGTGACATGGGAAGGAGAGTTGAGAAATGGGACATTACTGGAAAGAGACATGATGCCGAGAACAGTATAGCTTCGTTTTTGTTTGTTCTTAAAGATGGGAGGTCTTAGGGAATATTCTCATGTTAATGAAAACGAACCATTAAGAAAAGAATCGATGATGGAGGAAAGGAAGAAGAGGGCACAGTCTAAGTCTGGTTTGGGCGCAGGGGTGGGTCCGGGGCTGCCCGGAGTAGAGCAGGGCTCTCTGGGAACAGGAGGGGAGACAGACCGTGCTTAAAGGCCCAGGTGGGGATGCCAATGTTCCAGCCTGATTTCTTCTCTTTCCTCAACTAAGTGTGAAGCCAGGTTTTTATCTAAGAAGGAGTGGTGTTGGGAGATTGGAGATGAGAAAGTGAAAACCATGACTTTTGGTGGGTAGATAAAAACCCATACTAAGCATTTACATTTAAATGCACACTGCTTGGATTCTTCTAGGGATTTTGTTTCATCATAAAAGGAGACCCCAGGGCAGGGCATGTAAGGAAGACAGCTGTGCAGTTTTGTCTAACACTCTCTCTGTCTCCTGCCCACTGGGCCACCGCCTTCCCAGGTCGTGGATGCTCACTGTTCATGAGACGCCCCTTTCCACCTGGTTGAGCATGTATGTATCAGACTGAACTCAAGAACAAACGCTAAGTGCTACTGTGTCATCTACCCTTGAAGGTGGCAACGGAGGCCACCTTGCTTTGCCAACACGGGAACTTGAAGTGCCCACAGCCGGCCCCTTCGGTGCCAGGAATATGCATTTCCGCCCCAGGTGAGGCCTTTGCCAGTTCACCTACCAAACACAGGGCGTGACCCCACGCCTGCCGCAGCGGAGGCTGTGAAGTCGCACTGGAAACTCCTGCCCTTCTTTGCTCTCGGCCTGGGTTGCTGCCCATCAAGTTGCTGTCTCCTCACACATCATCATGACCCACCTGTTTTGGGTTTGATGAGCATAACCTCTTGCTTCCCTTAGCCTTGGGGGCTGAATGTGCAGAGGTGCCTCTGGAGGAACACAGAGGAACCACACTGGGAAGACCCAGAGAGGTGGTTGGAAAGCTTTCTCGCTCCACATTGGACCCTGAGGATTCTTAAGAGTTTCTTCAAGAACCACAGACCAGCACCATTTTTCTTCTCCTTAGGCTGTACACTTTTTCCAACTTGGTTTGGGGAGACAGACAATATTTGTAACCAAGTACCTAAAGCAAAGACATGACGATGCTTTATTACTTCGTTAGCTCTCTGAGTTGTAGGCAATGGATTTAATCTTGGTCCAATGAGAACGTAGCAGTAGTCCATTCTGGATTCCATCTTGGGTCTTGTCTCCTCGGTCCTCCTTCCTCCGTGTTCTTCCCTTACGCCATTACCTCCCTGCCCCATTCACTCCCACAGAGTCCCACTGACAGTCACCCTGTGTGGAATATGCTTGAGAAAGTGAAACAGGACTTGTATTTGCTTAGCAATGTTTAGCTACAGCCTTCTAAGGATAGTCTCGGTGAGTAGAGAAAAATGATGATGATGATCAAACCCAGGAAGGGTCTTTTTGGACACATTGCAGATGGAAACCCCCACTGGGTTTAACTGGGCTGGTCGGAGCCTAAATATTTTTATTATGGTTCTTTCTGGCAGAGTCAAAATTGATTTTCCCTTTCAGTGTTAAACTTTGTTCTTTTCTCCCCTCCGGGCTTGTGAGCTGGCTGCTTGGCTGCACTTCGGGTTATACCTGGCAGGGCAGCATGCCGTTTTGGATGGGGTTGGCCCGGAGTGTCAGCTGTCCCGGTCACCTGGTGATGCTGAATCGGGCGGAGTCTGAGAGCGTGAGCCCGTGGGTGCCCTTTGAAGGGCCTTACTGCTGACGTTTATGCGAGGGCAGATTGCCCCCGCCGGCCTTCTGCGGTGGTGAGGTGAGCCCGATGGGGAAGCTGAGGCTGGGAGTGGAAACAGAATATGTCACGGGCCCTAACTGTCAGTGCATGAATAATAACCTTTAATCAGGAACCACTGCTGGCAGTGTGCCTTTGTGTACGGGGCCTCCTCCAGAGCGGCCCCGGGACTGATGGATTGGGAGGGCTGGCGGCCCCGAGGCGGCGCCCCGGCTTTACCTCCGCACCAGCGGGGTGACCTGCTCCCCACTGGAGAGTCAGCCTCCGCACTTGTTACATGGGGTACCTCCCTTTCGGAATTGTTCTGAGGATTGGAAATAACCTCTATAAAGCATCTGATAAAGTAACGGGTATCGGACCAGCAGCTAACGGGCGAGGCACTAAGAGGGACGGGCGGGAATGGTGCGGCTCGCACACCACTGATTCGCTCTCTGCATTGCCTGAGCGTGCCCCGTGTGTGTGCACACGCAGGCCCCAGGATGGACGCCTTGCATGAGTTTCCTCATGGAATTCTCTTATAAATATCACTCCTATTTTTTAAACTGAACACTTAATTTTTTTCAGTTACCGTTGACATTTAATGCGGCATTAGTTTCTGGTGTACAGCACGGTGTTTGGATGTTTATGCGACTTACGAAGGGATCCCCTCCAGTGAGTCTAGTACCCGCCTGACACCATCCAGTTATCAGTGTCGCTGACTACAGTCCCTGTGCTGTACTTCACGTCCCCGAGACTGTTCCGTCACTGCCAGTTTGCACTTCTCAGTCCCGTCCCCTTTTTCACCCACTTCCCCGAACCCTGTCCCATCTGGCGAGCACCAGTCTGTTCCCTGTGTGTGTCCTTCTCATGTTTTGGAATGGAAGAAGAAGTTTGGTGACAGGAATGTGACATGCCCAATACGTGGGTAATCAGGAGTGGAGGCAAAGTTTGAATCGGGCTGTCTGACCTCAAAGTCTCAACCAGTGAAGATAAAATGTAAAGGAGGGAGGCGTTCTGCAAAATAGCTAGCCGCGAATTCGTGTCATAGCCAACTGGGAGCTAATAGTAGTGGACAGCAGCCAACTTGACAAAATGTTAGCGTGGCATTTTGTATCAGGCAAGACGGACTGGATTTTACCGTGGCAACAAACAACCCAGTATCAGTGGCTTGACCCAATGTAAGGTTATTTCTCAGTCATGTCACATGACCCAAGTGACTTGGCAGGAATCTACTCTTCAAAGCCAGTCCCGGGCCCGGGAGGACAGAGGGTTCACTGTGACATGTGCTTCTGTGAGCATCATGAAAGTGGGAAGGGGACATGCTGCAGTGTTACCTTGTGCAGGTCCCATCAGAGTGACAGTCGTGGCTTATGCTTATAGTGCTGGGACAAACGTGAGCCACGAGACCGTGCCCGGCAGGAGCAGGAAAACGCGAGCCTCGCGTGAGTCTGGAAGGATGAAGACAGACCTACCTGGTGAACAACACTAATGGCTACCGCACACGTTCACACCCTCACTTGCCAAAAGTTTCCAACTCAGTCTACTGGCTTCCGAAGCCACGGGGGTGCCTGTGGTAGACCGCGCTATTGTGTTCTCATTAATTGTTTCCCATGAGAGAACTGCCTTTGCTCGTTCTGTCGACACCAGGCACTGCCATGTGACTTGCTGTGACTGGTCAGTGGCGAGCGCACGTGAGGCGGTCTGCCATTTCTCGTTTTTCTTCCTGCCTCGAGAATGGCGTGTTCTGCACGGGGCTGCTTGGTCGGTCTGCAACCTGGAGTGAGCGGGATGTGCGCAGAGCCCCCCGACATGTGCTGTGAGTGGGAGCTAAACCTTGCGTTTTAGCCCTTGGGGTTGTTACTCCAGCACGACCTGGCCAAAGCTGACAGCTACAGTATACTTATCGTTCTTAGTTAAATAGAAAACAGTGGAATTGGCTATGTAGAAATTCACCTGTGTGGTCCACTTTATTGAAGTACATCTATACTTTAAAGTATCTGTAAGGACTTAATATGTAAGTAAGTATTAGTTGAGTTAGCAGCACAAAAATACATTCAAAATTGAGGTTTCAACTGCTACCTCAGAGTTATGAAAAACCTAGGAGGGGAATCGGGAACGTAGAAATATGGTTTTCAAATGCAGACTATGGTCCTGTCCCCACTGAGCAGTGGCCTCAGAAGACCTGAGAATATTCTAAACTCATCTCCACTTCAGGCAGAAACAATAAGGATGCAATGTTGCTATTTATAGGAATGAAGAGTCTTTCTGAGTCCAGTGATCCTCATTAATTCAGACCCATCGATTAGTAATTCGTGGCAGGTAACTGGGGCAGAGGCCAGGCTGGCATTTACTCCCATGCTGTGGGTGTGCATTTCTTGTGCTGGCTGTCATCACGGGTGACATTTCCCATTTTGACCATTCCGATGGCCTTCAGAGGGGAGTCATCTGTCATTCTGTGGAGGTGCTAGCTGCAAGGTCCCTGGAAACAGGAGGGCCACTCCGTGGGATTGGCCCTACTTCCCATCCTCATCCAGCTTTGCTCCCTGCTGCCCTCACAGTCTGTGGGGGAAGAAATGATCAAGTAGAACTTGGGATGTTGAAAGGGCACTGGGGACATAGGTATCATTTTTGTTCCGATTTTAGAGTGGCAAAACTGAGGCATAACAGAGGTTGAGCAAGCCAGTGAGTTTAGCAACCGTGGTTTGAACCCGAGAGGGTCTGACAGTCAATGACTCGAAGTAGCGCAGACCAACTGGATGGACGCTGAGATTCCTTTTTCAGAAGAGCTGTGCTAAGTGATTAGTATAACAAACAAGATTCCTAAGGGGGTTGGTGTAGGGGGAGGAGCCAGGGCACACTTGACTGGGGAAGAAGAGCCTCTCTGGCTGTCTGGCTCTGTCTGTGTGAGTGTTTGTGTGCGTGTGAATAATTTATATGCTTTTTCCCAGCGAGCCTCTTCCGGTCATTAGAAAGCGCCGGGTAGAACTGCTTCACTGGCACGGGCTATCTGTGCTCATATTACTGAATGCCCTAGGAAATCATAAAGCTCCGTTTAAGGGTATGCTAATTAGAGGCTTCCCACTACTTGACACTCATCTCTTCATTTGAATGGTGCAGTTTCTTCCTAACACGAGTAGTGACTTTAGAGTTTGAATCAGAGCTAACTTTTAGGCTCTGGTCCATTTTCTCCCCCTTGGGTTTGAATTCCAAACTGTATATATTATGGGGCCATCACTGACTTTTTGAACTTTCATTTTAGTAGCTCCCCCTGGCCCATTTGGAGAAGGAAGAACAATGAATTTTCTGGAACTGGTATTTTAATAATAACATCTTTATAATTATTCAGTATTTTGGTTTTATGAACCAGGATGCTGTTTGGTAACCTCGACACACTGCCTGTTAGGGGACGTTAAATGCCTTTTAAGTCATAGGGATTGTGTAGAGGAGTGGCAGTGTTCTTCCTTTCAGAGGGCTGGTGGGAGACTTGAGAACTCTGAGTGTGCCCTGCAGCACCCAACCCAGACTGTTGGGACATCTGGTGAACCAGGACTCAGCGTCCCAAAACTGAGGATCACAAAGAGTTTGCCATATTTGGGGAGCAGATGTTACTGGTTTTTATCCAGCTAATGAAACTTCCCGGGTATGGGTATATTATATTGAGGTGGACGTTTTGAAAGGAAGCCATGAATGAATAGTTCACTTGAACCTAATGCCCAAAGAAGAAGGGACTGTTGGATTTCTTGATGTTGAAGATGGGTATATTTCCATCTAGGAAAATAAAGTCACGACTTTGAATTCTTTAGCTCATTACTCCTTACAGAGACTTACCAGGAGATTTTTTACCCACGTGCTTAGCATTTCTGATCTCATCAATGAACCATTTTGCTAGGCTAGGTAGTTGGGGTTATAACTCTTCAGAGAAAAACAATAAAACTGGAGAAAATGGCTTGCCAATAGAAGGGTTAGCAGTAACTTATCAAAAGGAGAAAATAAGGCTTGAAAAAGGTAGTGGGTATGAAATATTACTAGAAACAGCTCAAGAGTACTGTAACGCTAACCCTCACCCTCTGAGGGTGAGGAATGCCACCTTTTCAAACTCTGTGATCTCCTATTCCCCCCTATTATAGTGAAATGGCGTTTTGATTACAGAAAAGAAAAATGGTACTTGATAATCAGGTCTGACGGAACAACGTATTCTTCCAGGCATAATTTTGTAGACAATGCTTACCTAATTTTAATTTTAGAACTCTTTTGCAACACCTCTTTTTAATACATGGTTCTTAAAAGTTCACGCAAGCCCATAAAGAATTTTGAAATGAACTGATAACATCGGAGGCCAACAGAGAAACCTTAAAGAAAAAGAGGAGCTGATGGTGGAAGCCAAGAGCAGAAAGCCTGTCTGCACACTAAATACCAGTTGTCTCTTTCTGGTGCATTTCCCTGCAGAATCCTCATGAACCCATAGCCCTCGTGACACAACAGGCACTAAACCGAGCCCTGGCTGGTGTGGCTCAGTGGATTGAGTGCCTGCCTGGGAACCAAAGGGTTGCTGGTTCAATTCCCAATTGGAGCACATGCCTGGGTTGTGGGCCAGGTCCCCAGGAGGAGGTACAAGAGAGACGAGAGGTGATCACACATCGATGTTTCTCTCCCTTTCTTTCTCCCTCCCTTCCTCCTGCCTAAAAAAATAAATAAAATCTTTAAAAAAAAAGGCACTAAACCACGAGGCTGAACACCATCATCAGTGGTCTCGGGTAGCCAAGCCTCCGTTTTCCCATCTGTAAAGTGAGAATCTGGTGAAGACTCCTTCCAATTAAAAAATGCTGTGATCAGCAATGTGACTTAGTGTGACTTTCTTCAGGTGACTAATATTATTCTAGCAATGGAACTGAGCTTCCCTCTGGTGAAGGACTGTTTACCTTCACCCACTTCTGGTTTATGTCCACCCACTTCTGGTTAGCCCTCATCTGCTTCTGGTGCACGCTGCCCCTTCTCCTTGGTGACCCATAAACACTCAGTCTTGGCAAGTCCTCCCTGCTTTCTCATCTATTAAGTGTTATCTAGTGTATCGCCACTTAGTTGGCTTCCTCATATCCTCCACTTGCCCCAGTTTTTAAATCTTTCAGAAGTTTTCTTCTCTGAAAAAAACTTGAAAGAAAAAAGGCGATGGAAGGGGAACTCATAGATTAAGAGGCTAAAAAGAGATTGCAACCAATCACAGTGTCTTAACCTCATTTGTATCCTGATTCAAACAAGCAGTCTTAAATTTTTTTTTTTTTAAAAAGGACGTTTATGAGACAACTGGAAATTGGAACACCTAGATATTAGATCTGAAGACATGATCATCAGTTGTGTTAGGGGTCATAATGGTGTTGTAGTTATTTTTCAAAAAGGATCCTTATCCTTTAAAGAAACATACTGAAATTTTTGCCGATAACATATGATGCCGGAGGGCAGTTACTGAGTGGTGATGTAGACGGAACAAGTTTGACCATACATTGACAATTACAGAAATTAAATGATGGGGACGTGGGAGTTAATTATACTCTTTGGCTTCTTCTTGTATAAGTTTTACAGTTTCCATAATAAAAAGTGTAAAAGAAAAAAAGGCTTGCTGGGGGTTTATCCTAACGAGGCTCACGTGCTGCGGCGCTGGAACGGGCTGCTTGTCATAGCTGCATAATCGCAGGGGGTAAATATGGAAGTTCATCAATCAGAAGGGCTCCAGCGAGGAGCGGGCTGGCGACGGGCCCGGCTCTGCGTGGCTGTCATTTAGCCTCCAGGCCAATCTGCCCTCTATAAATAACAGTCCATGTGAATGCTTTACTATTTTAATGCGCATTCGCCACAGCTGCCGAGGATGTTTGTTTACGTAGCTATGAACCCTTCTGTAAACATCACTATCTCAAAATCACCCATGTGTCAGGAACATAAAGGGCCCCCTTTAAAAATACATTTGTGGGATGAGTCGCGCGGCCAGTTCCCAGATGTCTGGGTGGCTGGTGTCAGAATTTTCCAGGGTTTTGGATTCATCTTCAAAAATAGAATCACATGACCGGGCAGTTCTTGAGAGGTCGCTGTGCACATCGCTCCGAGTCGGGGCAGGACCAGACTGAAGCCACCCGCTGAGGATGTGGGTCCGTCTTTTATGAGGCCAGAGACCTCACTGAGGGAAGGACCGGGGCCAGGACCCGCAGGGCATCGATTTGGGCAGTATGCACACCCTCCCTGCCTTCAGGGATCTCACTTCCCTTCGCTAGAAATGAGCCTGACTCTGAGCGATGGGACAAAGCAGGTCTGTTGCAGTGCCGCTGGCACTGGGGCATGACGTGTCCGTGGAGAACCAAGTGACCTGGGACGCACCGGACTGAAGGACCCTGCAGTCAGCCTCCCTCGGGGTAGCTCAGCCCTCCAGGAGACTCCGTGTCGCGATCAGGGTGTGCCCACGCTGTGGGTGACAGGAAGAGGGCCATGCGTCAGAGTTGCAGTGTGGGGCTCATCCTCGAAAAAGGCCTGTTAGTGGAGACCACTGATAGTGGTTTAAGGTCAACTCAGACATTTTTGAAAGGAGAAATGAGTGAAGCGGAAGCCGTTGTGGGCCACCTCGCTGTTGTCAAAGCTCTTGATGTCCCCTGCAGCCCCGCAGTGAATAATCAGACCCCTGGGAATTTTCCTCAGTGTGTACTTGGTCCACCGTTGTTTTGTTCCTGTGACTCTGACTCATTGGACCATTTCTTCCCCTAAGGGGCTGTTTAATGCCCATAAACACCAGTCCCACTTTTCATTCACAGAGAAAAGTATCCCTCTGAAGCTTAAGAGATCAGGTGTGCCAGAAGTACTGAATTGTATGAATCTCATCAGGAAAAGATCTAGGCATGTCCAGCTTCCCAGACAAACTCAGACATTTCTAGAACACTCTTCCCTCCACTCTCCAGAAGCTAGAAAACTATTTTTTTAAAAAGAAACTTAACAGTAGTTGTCTTTTTCCAGGAACGGGAGTGCGCATTATGATTTTTTTTCTGGCACCTACCTATTTTTTCTCTAAGAAAGCAGTAGGAAGCCTGCCGGGTGCTCAGAGGCAAGTATCACTGTTAATTACCAGGAAAACAATGTTCCTCCCTTTGGAAAACTCACTCATTACAAGCTGTCACCAGAAAGACAAGGTATGCCCCAGGGAGGATGCTGACTCAGGGGCGTCACCAGGATAACTTGTGTGTTCCGGATTCATTTATTTTTTTGAGACTGGGCTTTGGTTTGAGGGAACAGCTCCTATAGTTTGAAGCTCGGGTGAACACCACTAACCAGAAGGTACGTATTTTCAGTGGCTTTTGCTTCTTGAGCTCAGAGATGCAATGATAACAAGACTTGTCCACTGTCAACCCCCATGTCCCCTTGGGAGACTTGTAGTGAGAAACCTAATATTACATATGCATCGCCAGGGGCCAGTTGATGCTTCCAGAGGCTGCACCTCAGGGGCCATCACCAGGGGGATCCTGAGTCCCTGTGCTAGGCCCAGTGAGAGAAGGGCCTGGTCTGTGGGAAATGACAGAGCTCCTGTCATCAGATTACATCTTCCCCTCCTTCCTCTTCCTCTCTCCCTCCCCCAAACCCCCCCAATCATTGCTTCACAAATACACCCAAAGTCAGGCTAAAGGTACCGATAGCCCTGTTCCCATCTATCACACTCACTGAATATTTCACAATAATAATTTTGTTATTTAAACCCGTTTAGGTCCATGTTGCGTTAGTTCTGTGGAAAAGAGCGCACTCAGTCACGGAGCTCCACGCAAAGCCTGCCACTCACATGCTCGTTGCCGGCTGCACTAATAACCCAACTACAGCAGTTTCCAGCGCTGTGAGAGGAATTTGTTAGAGGTTATAACCGTGGCTGCTGGGGACAGGGAGGCAGAGACGCGGGACCCACGCCTGGGTCCCCTTTGAAGGGGTGACAGAGGTCAGCTGACGGGTTCGTGAGGAATCTGGGGCCGGCTGACGGCCATGCATTTTCAGAGTACATCAGCCAACCCTGAGCCTTCCGTGGAAGGCTTCAGCGCACAGAAGGGCCAGTGGTATAATTTAAGAGGATCCCAAGGCTACTATCAATACTCAGAAGAGCAGTGAAGAAATTAATGACCTTCATACGTTTCCTGTGGAGCACCACTGTTAGCTTAAGTCAGAATTTATGGCTCTGTTTTGCGGAATGTTCCAGATAAATATAGGCAGAACCTGCTTTGCTGTTGGGATGTTAATATGTGTGAAGTGCAGCTAGGAGTGAGGACTTCAATAAAAACTGACCATTTCTCTATTTTGAGAACAGATCATCTTCCCTCAACATACCAATGATTAGCTGTTGACAGCAAAAGGGTCAGTAGGGTTAGGATGAATGGACCTTCCATTTTTTCTTGCTTTGCTAGAGTTATTCCCTGGGTCTGCAGCGCCGTGCCTGCTGGGGGCTCAGCGGGCGGAGTGTGGAGACAGACGCCAAGCACTCAGGTGGTGTTAAAGAAAAGCCAGTGCTATGGGCCTTGCACATGGCTCCCGAAGATGAGGGGAAAGTACCTTTTTATTAAAGCAATTTGTCAGGCTTGCTTTGAAAGGCTTAACTTCTTCTTCCTGCTTTGGCAATTAATAACCTCGAGTATTTAAATTAAGCCTTGTTTTAGAGACATTTAAAAAGCACTTTAGAGCTCAATGTTAACTTAAGTAAACATCTGGAATTTTAACATACATTTAATTTTAAAAAATATTTTTAAAATATTTATTATTTTATAAGCAATATTTTAAAAATATTTATTTGTTTCTAAAGGGCTCTTAAAAAGCTAAATGGTTAGACATCTTGGTGGACGGACTTGAGGTTATAAGACACAGGCATACTCTTTTGCGAAGCGAGGGGAGGGTGTCAGTGGTGAGTGAGGTTCCGTTCTCCATACCTGCCAGAAGCAAGACCGTGAGAGCCAGTCTAAAATGCGCTGGATCCCACAGATATCCCGGGATAGAGTGCGCCTTACCTGTAGCCTCCACCATCCCTTCCAGGATGACCACAATTTCCAGTTCCTCTTTGGGCAGCTGGGCTTTGGAGATTTCCCAGAAGGGACTCTGTTGGTTGATTTCGTGACTGATGATGAGCGGGGACACCAGAAACAGGCGGTCGTCTCCGGTGTAATACCCGACGTTGATGTCCGTCTGGTTCAAGGGGATGAACTCCCCCTCTGAGGTCTGTTTGGATTTGATCAGCTTGGCCCTGATGGAAGCCTCCACGATGTGGGAATTCCGAAGGTCCCCGACTCGAAACATTAGGCACAGCTTCCCGTCCCGCATGGAGATCACCGCGTGGGTGGAGAAAACCAGGGTCTCTGCCCTCTTCTTGGGCTGCGATATTTTTACAAACATGCACCCCACCATGAACGCGTTCACAATGGACCCCAACACAGACTGGATTAGGAGGAGGATGATCCCCTCGGGGCACTTGTCCGTGATGACCCGGTAGCCATAGCCGATGGTGGTCTCTGTCTCTATGGAGAATAAAAAAGCGGAGACGAAGCCGTTGAGGTTGGTGACGCAGGGAGTCCACGAGGGGTCCTCTATGTGGTCCATGTCCCCCCGGATGTATGCGATGAGCCACCAGATCATCCCAAAGAAGAGCCACGTCACCGTGTAAACCATGACGAAGATCAGCAGGTTGAACCTCCACTTGAGGTCCACCAGGGTGGTGAAGATGTCAGTCAGGTAGCGGTAGGTCTCCCGCACGTTGCCGTGGTGGACGTTGCACTTGCCGTCTTTCCGCACGTACCTCTGGATTTTCCTCTTGGTCCGGTCCCGGCTGACGTGCCTCGGAAGGTCGTCCCTGGCCTGCTTAGGCAACTTTGGCTGGTGAATGGCCACAGGGCTCTCCACGTCCTGGTCCATGGAGTCGCCCTCCAGGACGTTAGCTGGTGGTTTGGGGAAAAGAAAAGAAAAACCGAATGAAATGCGGCCCTTGGGTGATGGTGGAAGCCACACCGGTCCAGTGTGTGAGACTGAAACCAGACACCACTTGTGGAGCGGCTAACAGAGCAGATGAAGCCGTTTTTACCTGGCGCCATCCGGACAGGTGTCTAGTTGACCGGGACTCCCTCTGTGTAAGAACTCCTCCACCCTTCCCACCAGGACAGAGCTCCCTGCTGCGAAACCGCCCCCTTGCCAGCAGGTTCCAAGAATCAGTTCTTGCAGCCAGAGGTCTCCCCACCTCACCTGAGATGCTACGGCCTGGGGGAGGCTGCCTGCTCCATTTGTTGAGACCCTAGCCTCTAATGTGACTGTATTTGGAGATGGGACCTTTAAGGAGGGAATTAAGGGTAAATCAGGTCATATGAGGGGGGCCCCTAATTCGATAGGACTGGTGTCCTTATAGGAACAGGAAGAAACACCACACCAGGGATGTGCACACAGAGGAAGGGACGTGTGAGGGCAGGGAGGAGGCAGCCGTCTGTGAGCCGGGAAGGAAGGTCTTCCAGACCAGCCAGAGCCACCAGAAACCAACCCTGCTGGTGCCTGGATCTTAAATCCCCAGGCCCCAGAACCGTGAGACAATACATTTCTGTCGTTTAAGCCCCCCAGTGTGTGGCGCCCTGTTGTGGCAGCCCCAGTAGACTTAACACACCATCCAAAGTCACCAAACCTCAGTTTGCACATTTACGAAGTGGCCACCATGGAACCTAGCGTATGGGGTTGTTTTAAGGTCAGACGAAACCACATACGTGCCTGGAACAGACATTTAATAAATATTCCTCTGTCAGAAATTCTTCCTTAGCTACTTATGTTTGGGGTAAGAATTTTGAGTGAGGTCTTTAAATCGTCAAATTTCAGTGTTTAAAAAAAATTCCAGTTTTTGTTGGTTGATTCAATGTCAAGGTTAAACAAAGTGTGGAAAAATCACTCTCTTTTTAAATGTTTACACATTTGATTTGGTGCCTCGACATTGAATCTCTGCAGTTTTGGCCTGTGGTTATTTTTCCTGCAGCCCGCCGTGATGAATGAGTGCACAGGTGTAATCCTTAGTTACTGATGCATTAGGAAAACTCTTCCAGAATCTGAGTACGGAGGGGAGTTTGGAACCGGCACTGTTACTATGTAAACACATATAAACCACCACACGAAGTTACTGGTTCAGCCAATAACTGGGAACCTTTCTAAAGGGTTTAGAAGCAGTTTCTCTCCCCGGGCTTCCCTTCTGGGTCCCTCGACTCCGCCACGCACTTCTGTCCGTGGCAATGCGTTTTTCCCCTTGGTCAAAGGCGAAATCCAGTCTGTTGAGAAAACACTTATCTCGTTCAGAAAACAGCTGGGGGTGGGACACGAGAGATACCAACTTAACTTATGGATTAGCCTTGCTCCTGGTTGGCTAGTTTCCTTACAAATCAACCGCATAGATCTGTTTTGATCTTTCAGCACCAGGAAGAGACGGCCTCTGGTCCCCAGAGCAGGCTCTTGGGTTTGACTTTTGACTCACGGCCCTGATAGCCTTTCACTGGCGAGGGAGGAGCTTTACCTTTGTTCTTTGAATGGTGTCAGGACAGGAGTCAGGGTGGCCGCCGAGGTCGGGATGGGACGGTGAATCTATGTGGAAGTGAGCTGATGCCCCTCTCACTGCCAGCGCCCTCTAGAGGGCATGATGTTTGTGGCCCGGAGTGGCCTCGGCAGAGCTCTCCCTGCTAATTTTGCCCTGAGTGGGAGCCTCAAAATATAACTTCACGTGGGACAACCTGTGGGCTCAGGCCCTTCTGGGTTGGGAGGCCTTTTCTGTGGTCCTGGTGCACGGTCTCGCTTCGCCCTGGGGGGTGAGCGCTCTCGCCGTACAAAGCCACCCTGAGCCCTTCCCTACTGAAGGCCTTCAGCAGAAGAAGGTGCTTGGTGGGATGAGCTCCTTTTTAACAGTCTTCAATGCTATTTCATACTTGAAAATGTCACAGAGGAAATCTACGTCCACCCCCACAACCCACTTTGACGCTGCTTTCCTGCTTTTCCTGGCTTGGCTGTAACCTTCAAGCTCCAGGGTCTGTCCTGAGCTGGCGGGACCCGTTTGAACAGCGGATGAGACAGTGCTGGGGTTCTGCCAGTAGACCCTCCAACTCTGTTTTTCCCTTTGCCTAGCTCAGGACTGGAGCACGTTTCCTGGCTTCCCTCTGCTTTGAGGGGTGGCCGCATACTGAGTCCTGGCCTGTCTGGAACAGGCGTGCCCTCCTGGCCTTAAACAGAGTCTGTGCCCCTCCTATGCCCCCTGCCCTTCTGCGGGGGGTGATAAGGGGCTCATGTGAATTTAATTGCAAGTGAATTAAAAACTTAAATGCAAAAAAGAAAAAGGAAAATTACAGGAGTAGAGATGCATTTTTATAATTCTAAAAGTTGGGAAGCCTTTCTAACCATGACAGGAATCCAGAAACTATAAAGCACTGGTATTTTTCTCAATGTAAAAATTTTAAATGTTTGTAAAAAAAGTAAGAAGGCAAACCAGGAAAAAATATTTGTGATACATAGCATACACATTTCCGATTTACAAAAGCAATAAATACCCTTTAGGAAAAAATGATGAAAGGAGCTGATCAGAGAAGAAGTACACAGAATAATAAGCATCTGGAAAGACCGTTCAACCATGGCAAAGTAAAAGTGATGCAAATATAATACCATTTTTTACCCTGAAGTTAGCAAAATGAAAAGTAAACAGCAGATGCAGTGTGGGGTGTGTGCGTTGGGAAGGCAGCGTGCCGTGGAGGTAGGAACCAGCGGTGTTTGTGGAGGGCGGGGTGGCAGTAAGTATCATAACATAGAAGTGATGAGATGTCTTGGGGTGGAGTCTAGACATGCACTGGAAGGGAGTGATTTCACAGACGTTCATCAGCTGTAGACAGGGCTATATTGCAGCCTCTTTCATAGCAGTGGACACTCGGACACACCCTCCATGTCTGTCGACAGAGCACTCGTGAAACACATGGTTGCAGACGTAATCCATGGCATACTATGCAGTCGTGAAAAATGATTTCCCAGTGTTTTGGGGTCTTTACCTCTTTGTGCAAAGATCACCTGAATGGCGCCAATGTTTACCCCTCTTTGGAAATGGTAACCACTGCCGCCCAATTCTGAGGTCCCCCTTCTTGCACCACCATGTACTTCTTCATTGCTCTTTCCGCCTTCCAGGCTATTTACGCTTTCAATTTTCTGCTGTCTGTTGGCCCCCGTGGGAGGGGACGTTCCTCAAGGTCAGGGACCTCTGTGTGTTTTATTCGCAGATGGATCTCAGGCCCTGGAATGAGTGCCCAGCACAGAGCACCCACTTACCGAGCAAGTGGGCTTGTGTTCACTGAGCTGGCAGGTTGCCCACGCCATAGCGCTAAGTGAAAAAGCGGAGTAAGAACCCAATAGTCCCTTTGGCGTGCGTTACCTTCTGGCAATAATGTGTGTGTGTGTGTGTGTGTGTGTGTGTGTGTGTGTGTGCGTGTGTGTGTAGAAGAACATTCTCCGAAATGTTAATTTGATCCATCTCTGAGTTGTAAGTTCGTGGGTGTTTTTGCTTTCTCTTTGATTTTTCTATATTTAAATTTTCCCTTAATATGCTTCTATCATCTGAAAAGTAAGTTGGAAACAGGAAGCTGTTTCTGTTTTAAATGCAGAGCAGGTGCTGTATAGGGTTGCTGAGTGGTGTCCACAGGACTTGACAATTGGGATTCACAAATGCGCTGGGTTGAGTAGTGTCTCCCCCAAATTCATGTCCATCCCGAACCTCAGATGGTGACCTTCTTTGGAAATGGGGTCTTTGCAGATGTAATTAACGTAAGGGTCAAGATTCGGTCATATTGGATTAGGGTGGAGCCCAAACCCACTAGAACATCCTCATCAGAGACAGGACAGGACGAAAGCAAAAGTACAGAGACACAGGAAAGGCCATGTGGGGACAGAGGCAGGCACTGGGGTGACGCTTCACAAGCTGAAGGATGCCTGGAGCCACCAGAAGCTGAGAGAGGCTGGAAGGACCCTCCCCCAGAGCCCTCTGAGGAGCATGCCCCCTCGGACACCTGGATCTTGGCCTCTGACCTCCAGAGCTGGTAGAGGATACATTTCTGTTGTTTAAGCCGCCATGTCATGTTCTCTCCTTACGTGACTCGAGGCGTCTTCCAAAGGACCCCCTGAAACCGAAACACAAGCCGACTCCTCTCATTTCAGAGGCTTTGTAGTTTGTTTTGTTAATTTTATGAACCCTAAACCCATAAGAAGGGCTTTTTTTGAGTGTGTAACAAGAGCATACTTTAGGCAGCCTTCCAGCGCTTTCCAAGTCTTAGTTTCTAATAAAACCATTGCGTACATGTGGGTGTCCATGCTCGGCTACCAGTAAAAGCGCAAACTGGTTTTAACCTATAAACCCCAATGTTTTATCCCACAGATAAAGGTTCAGATCTGTGACTCTGCCACAGGAAACAGATACAAAAGGTGACGTTGGTGAGAGTGGTGTCTGTTCAGTGGGGCGTTCTAGAGCCAGGTCTCCGTGGGTGGAGGAGTGATCGATCTGGGAGGAAGTGAGAGAGGACTTGGAGGCATGTGTTGACGGAGAGTTGGAGGGAGTTGACGGAGCAGGACTTGTGTGTGTGTGTTTATAGAGGGATGTTTATAGAAATGGGGGAGTTTTGAGCATATTCACATGCGGAGAAGAAGCCCGAGGGGAGAGGTTGGTGCTATGAGGAAGAGGCAGTGGTGGAGGGAGGTGTTGACGGAGTGGCAGTCAACATGAGACACGGTCAAGAGCAGAGGTGGAGGGACAGGGAATGCAGCCAAAGGATGACACTTGCTCCCAGAGAGGCAGGTGCGAGGTGGGGGAGAAGGGAGACAGTTGCGAAGGGAACACGGGAGACACCTCTCACAGGCTTTGTGTCATGAGGGAGCTCACGCTGGCTCATTTTCCAGCACGAATTTCAAGAAAACCGTATTTCAGCAGATGTGCTGAATTAAATCTGCATCTAGCAATGCAAAGAGCAGTACTCAGCAAAATCCCGGACTAGGCAAAGCTTTCCCCATCTTTACTGGCCGGGAAAAGACGTGTGAGCAGATAGTTGTGCACCCGGGTCCACACAGCCTCATTCCCAGTAGCCGGAAGGCGGAAGCACCCCGAGCTTCCATGCACTGGGGAGTGGACAAGCGCCATGTGGTCCGTCCACTCGGCCTCAGAAGGAAGGATGTTCTGACACTTGCGGCAGTAGGAAGGAACCTGAAGGGCATTGCGCCAAGCGCCATGAGCCAGATACGAGAGGTATCTGAGGAGTCGAACTCATAGAGGCAGAAAGGGGAATGGTGGGTGCCAGGGGCTGGGTGGGGAGGGGGTGAATGTTTAATGCATGTGGAGTTTCTGTTTGGGAAGATCGGGGAGTTCTGGAGATGGGAATTGGCGATGGCTGCATAGCAGTGTGACTGCGACTTGATGCTACAGAACTGGATATTTAAAAATGGTTAAAATGCTAAATTTTGTTATGTATTTTTTACCACACTGAAAATAAATTGTCTTAGAAAAAGACAAGCATACATGTTTTCTAAATGAGAGAGGATTAGCTTCTAAAAGGCTTCAGCAGAAGGTTTGCAGACAGCAGTGAGCTCCGGGCTATAAGACACTACAGACTGAGGCCAGGGTGGGCCTGTCCTGTGACCGCCATCCCTGCACTTTGGACATATGCCCTCATTTTATGGCCCAGACAGAACTGGAAGACTCAGCTGAAGTTACAAGTGGTGCCTATAGTGTAAAGCCTGTAGTTGCCTTTTGACCCTTTGCCCCGATGCTTGTCTCCTTGTGTGAGTCCTTATCTGAGGATCTTCCTGCTTTGGGGACTGGTGGTGATGCTTGTCACTTATGTCTGCTGCGTTCTGGGAAGGTGAGCTGGTTTGTTCTGTGCCTCGAGCTACTGTGGCTACGGGAGACGTCATTCCACTGGGAACGCATGACAGCTACCAAAGGGCCAAGGGTCCTATCGAAACTGTATCCTGGGGCCCTCACTCTGGGAACCTCAATTTAGAAGGTTCACACCCCGCTCGCTGCAAGGTCAGAGGACTGACGCCAGCTGCTCTGTGTTGCGATAGGACTTGGTGCAATGAGCCATTTCATTGCTTAAAGGACAGAAATGACAGGCCGTCCTGGGCTGGACCAAGGAGACTGGTCTTCCATATCCTGATTTCTCTTTTAAAGATGATTTCAAGAGTTAGAACCTTCAACAGTTAGAGCCTTTAGGAACCGTTCAGGCCCACTGCCCGCATTGTGGGGGTTGTCTACTGCACAGGGTGCCCGGGAGAGGGGGCGAGGGGGCTGAGTGTGGTCTGGGCTCTGCCTGCCCAGCTGTGCACCTGCTCTCTGGCCTGAGTCTGCTCAGAGGACAGGGCACCGTGTGGGCTGGCTTCTGTCCTGGAACCTTGGGCATCATTTAGTTCCTTCTCCTCCATTTTTAATTCCATGCTTAGCAAGTGGGGCCCGAAGAAGCCAGTAGACTTGGCAGGAGGCCGTGCCAGAGCTTTTCCGCCCCTCAGGAGATGTGGACTCGGTGGTTTCCTTCTGGAGCAAGAATCCCTCCACTGCTCCAGGTAACTCCAGGGCGGGGCTCTGCTAGCCACCAAGGGGGCACCGGAGCCACAGGTGCCTCCTTGGCAGACGGGGTGAAATGCTACCCTGCTGGGTTGGGGGAGAGTGAAGTGCCGCACTGCTCATTGGCATGTGGCCTGGTGACAAGGTGACGGGCATGGGCTTTGGCGCTGGGCGGACCTGGGCTGGAACCCTGCGGGGCCACTGCAATCTGCGTGCGTTTGTTCAGCCGCCCTGTCTCCGAGTCTCAGTTTCCTCCATGGTAAAACGAGAGTGATAAGACCTACCTCACCGGCTTCTGTGGAAAAGAAATATTATAAATGGTGCGAGCTCAGCACCTGGTACACAACAGCCATGGAACAAATGGTAGCAATCATGATAGCATCTGAGCCGAAGGAGGCACTCGGTTTGGAGCTGTCATAATCCATCGTTTTGTATAAGCTCAACATGGTCCTGGAAACTGTGGGAAATTCAGAAGCAATGTAAGACATAGGCAGATAGACCCCTCTGGAAGCTAAGAGCCTGCTTGGGAACACAAGCCCTGCAGTGTGTCCTATATCCATGTGAAGTTGCATTTGACACTGGACATGAGACTAAGAACGTTGTAGCATGTCAGAGGCAGAGGTCAGCAGTGGCATCCTGAAGGAGGTGGGAAGTGACCGTGACCCTGAAGTGTGGAAGGGGGTAAGCCAACCCTCACATAACAGCTGCTATGTGTCAGGTACAGGGCTGGGCACTGTAGCCACACAGGAAGTGTCGGCCCATCTTGCAGACAAAACAGCGGGGGTCCGCAGGGCTGAGTCACGTGCTGAAGTGGACACCTCTGACATCTGGTGGGCCTCGGACTCTCTGTCAGGGTGGCAAGATGCTGAGGCTCATGTTCTTTCTCTTCTGCAATAGTGTTTGCACACACGTGTGTACAATGTGAGGGTAAGTGTGGCAACAAGAAGGATCTCGCCTCCCTCTTGTTCCATGGAGTGAATGATCCCAGGAGAGGGGAAGAAATTACAATAAAGGAGAGATGGGTTTGAGGGGTCATGCCCGGGGCAAAGGTCAACCAGCACTAGAGTGGGGATGGTGGAGACAGAGGAGTAGGGGCAGGGTCAGAAAAACGTCCTTTCTGGGATTTAATGTGACGGGTAGACATCTGGGAAGTGGGAAAATTCTGCTGTTACAAAAATCTCAGACTGGGAAGAGAAACGTCCCAGCCCAGCAGTGCCGAGCGAATGGATGAACTGTCCCTAAGAATGGCGGGCAGAGGCACCACCAGGGAAGGAAGACCGAAGATCTCCAAGGGCCGTGTGCAGGGAGGGCTCAGGAGGAGCTGAGGGCGCAGGAGGTGAGGGGGGAGCAGGTCGTGGGGGTGAGGAGGCTCCGCACAGGGCGGGTCCAGCTCAGGGAGGCCAGGGCTGTGCGTTCCACCAAGGAGAGGCTGCTGGGTTTGGCAGCCTTGAGACCACTGGCCACTCTGAATAGGGCGGTCAGGATGAAAGTCAGGCTGCAGGGGAAGAGGGTGACGATGGGCTGAAGCTGCAAGGGACTTTTGTCTGTAGGTGAAGGGAGGTGGCAGGGTGGTCTTTCCAAATGAAGGAGGGAAGGAGGCAGTGGAAATGGAGCAAAGAAAAATTCTGGAAGGAAATGAACAAGGTCTCCCAGGGGTTGGGAAGGAATGAAATGCAAAGCCAAGCATTGCCTTCAGAGAGAAGACCACCTCTTTCCCGTCTGCTGATGGCACCGTGCAAGGAACAGCAGGGGTGACAAGATTGTGCCCAGCTTAGGACAGAGAGTCCAGTCCCCTCTCCTTCCTGCCCATGGACTGCAGTCATCCACCGGGGAGCCCAGAGAACAGATCCAATTCCCCACGGGGCATGAGGAGGGCAGGGAGGGGCTAGAGCGTGCTCTCTCAGCTCCTAGCAGAGCGGAGACAGACACAGGACCCCTCACGCAGGCTCAGGAACCGTGGGATGCCAAACGCTGCGAAGCCGCTGCTCAGCTCCTGGGTAAGGGCAGCGGCAGCCCTGTGTGGGTGGCCTGTCCCTCGCTGCCCGGTGAGCATGGCATTTCCTTGAGCACTTTCTGGGGCGAGGCCGGCTGGGGCCCCGAGCAGACCACACCACATCCTGGGCTCTCACACAGGAGGAAAGAACGGTCAGTCCAGCCCTCCCATTAGCCAGAGCTCCAATTTTAGACAAAAGTTTCAGGCCACTTCCTGCAAACCCCTTACTGTTAAGAATTTTAGCGAGTGGAAAATAGAATTTCATTTCCTCTGCTGTCCCTCTCCTGGGGGGTGACAGTGACTGGGTTTGAGAAGGAGCAGGGCCCTGAGTGATTCACTTGGGGAGCTGACCACACAGTTGAGGGCTCGGCACCCACACCTGCTGGGCGGAACCGCCTGCTACCAGCCAAAAAGGGGTGGGGGGGCTGGAAGACAGGCTTTCAGGGTATTTTCTCTGCTTTAACAAGGTGTGTTTAATTTCACAAGGAAACAGTTATTTCCTGGCCTCATTGCCCCCTTGCCCTCACCTTCAATGCATACTGCATAGGCCTTGTACGGTTTAATTTTGCACTTGGAGTTTAAGTGCTAGCATGTTACACAGACTGACGCCGACTTCCTCTTTTCCTGTGAAGGCTGGCATGCTCTGAATGTATTTCAGTGGCTACACTAATTCCTGAATCAATAAAACAGAATTGCTTTTACTGAGATGTTTAAATTCCTATCAAAACTCGAATGCAAAAGGCTTACAATTTGCACTTCATTAAGTCTGTGCTGTTCTGGAGAAGTCTGCAGTTGGCATATCAGGGTCTTTTGAAGAGAATTCCGTTCCCCTTGGTCATTGTCTCAGCTCTCAATAACGAGTATTTCTTTACCCACAGATTTGCAGAGGAAAATGCACTGATTTAGGGTAGGAAGCTCCAAGTCTCCAAATAACCACTCAGTCCCTTATCTTGGGCCTCACTCCCCCACATCTTGGTCTCCCCTCTCAGGGCAGCTGGCAGACGGTGGCCCTACCAGCTTTCACCCTGACAAATATTCACCACCTGCAATTTGCTCTAGAGTGATCTGTGTCCAGTGAAGTGCACTGCCTCTGATTTTCTCTGGAAAGCAAATCAAGTATTATTTAGCCATAAATTCTGACAAGGCTTCTTGCATGGAGGACGAAACTTCTTGAGGCTTGTATGTCCCAGGTTTCAGAGAAGAAAATGACTCCCCGTCTGCATCCGCACTGTCTTTATTTTCTGAGAACTCGGTTTTCTATGAGCGGTGCTAGCATTCTGGGTTCTCTTCCAAGTGGCACTTGAAGCAAGACGCCAGCCAAGTGAGAGCGTTCAGCCCTGTCGGCTCTGTTTGCGGTAGTCTCTTGTGTGTTAAGTGTTTTCTCGTTTGTTGGACTCATGGTGTGCTGCCCACCGGAGGCTGGACGTGTGACAAGCAGAGGCCTGAATCTCCAGGATTCAAAGATGTGGGATTCTGGTTCTTTATTTTGCCAGGTTCCAGAAATATCGTTTTTCTTCTCAAAATTATTTTACTGGCGGTGGATACTTTATAAACGTCTTGTGGTGGGTTACCCACCCAAGATGGGCTGAGAGTGGGAGGACAGTCTCAGAGGCCCTTGGGGAGGACTTGAGTGGCATGTGACTCCCTGCCTGTGTGCTCCCCGCTCCAGTGTGAGTGGGACGTTATGGGGCCTTGGTGGGCTCTGAAGAGGGGGCCCAGTCTGGATGGTGTGGAGGAAGAGCAAGGTGTGAGAACCTGCAGACCCCTGGGGCCCCTCCAAGCCCAGGAGACTCAATAACAGGCTGAGTCCAGGGTCATGCTGTTCAAGTTGCTTACAAAAAAAGTAAAACAAACAAACAAATGAACAAACCACCAAAACAAGCCTTGGTTTGAACATTTGCCAATTTCTGTGGTGTAAAAACCCTCACCATGGCTGATTTCAAACTATAGTGTCAACTGTTGACCACCTCTCAAAATCCCTGGATATTTAACAATCACCTTTCATGAGCTGGTATCAGCTTACTTCAGCACTGCCCTGGATCACATCCTACATCCTCGATATGGGGGTGAAGGAACCCCATTTTGCTGGGAGATGGTGGGGAGTGACAATGAAAGGAAGGGAAATAAAGGGATAATAAGTTCAGAAAATGCTGCCTACTCTGTCATCGTCTTGGAGAGTTCTAGAACAAGTTAGCATATTAAGGATTCTGAGATATATATATATATATCTCAGATATATATATATATATATATATTTAAATTGGTTTCCCTGAGAATTTCTCAAGCTCACTGGAGATCAAGACAACCTCTATGTACATCTAAGATCTGTAGAAAAAGTATTCGACATATACAACAGTCCTCCCTTCACTGGGGTTTTGCTTTGTGAAGTTGTAGTTACAGTCAACTGTTATCCACAGTTGTCTGAAAACATTAAGTGGAAACTTCCAGAAATAAACAGTTCATATGTTTTAAATTGTGTGCTGTTCTGTAGTGTGATGAAATCTTGCACCATCCCGGTCTGTCTGCCTGGGACATGAATCACGCCTTTGTCCACTGAATCCACGCAGTATCCTCTCCTTGCCCACTATCACTCAGTAACCTTCTTGGTTATCAGATTGGTTATCAGAGTGAGAGCCAAAGAGACCACATTCATATAACTTTTATTACACTATATTATTAGCATTGTTCTATTTTATTATTATTTAATCTCTTACCATGCCTAATTCAAAAATTAAACTTTATCTTAGGTATGTATGTATAGAAAAAACATAATATACAAGGTCCAGAAAAAGTCCAGCTATTGTTAATATAACCAAATGGTTTGTGTGACATCGATGTAATCTGGCAGCCAAGGAGAGTGGACTGGAATGCGCATGTGTGAACAATGATGACTTCACTGTACTAGTCATTGGGGGTGGTAGATGCTGTTGAGTGAGTATGTGTACTGTGTGGCTGTCTCACTCAAAATAACTGAATGAGTAGAGCAATGAATCTGCCTCCAGTTTTGCATTAAGCTTGAATTTCCGTGGAGGGAGAGAGAGAGGGAAACTATTCAGATGATTCAGAAGGCTGCAGCTATGGGCAAGTGGTGATTGGCAGCTTCATCACAACAACATGGCCGGTCACATATCATGTCTCGTGTAGAGTTTTCTGGTGGAACATCAAATCACCCAAGTGACTCAGCCCCCCTACAGCCCACATTTGGTGCCCTGGGACTTCTGGCTTTTCCCAAAACTAAAATCACCTTTGAAAGGGAAGATATTTCAGACTGTTGACGAGGTTCAGGAAAATACAACAGGGCAGCTAATGGCGATTGGGAGAACTGTGTGAGGTTCCAAGGTGTCTACTTTGAAGGGGACTGAGGCTTCATTGTCCTATGTATAGTGTTTGCTGTATCTTGTATCTTCTTCAGTGAATGTCTCTATTTTTGATAGTGTGTGGCTGGGTACTTTATGGACAGACTTTTGGTATAGAGGTTTCAGGGCTATCTGAGGTTCCAGGCAGCCACTGGGGTCTTGGGACATATTCCTATGGATAAAGGGGGGGACTATATTTGGGTCGGTGGTTCCTGGAACAAGGATGGGGCTCTTTCTTCTTCACGCTCTTTCTTCTTCACAACTCACTCAGGGCTGGTCCATGCTCTCAGTTTCCCTGTGACACAGCCCCAGGCTGTAGCCTGCCCCTGCCTCTTGGAGTCCCCTGTTGTTCCTGGTGCATACCCGCACACCCACTCCCTGCCAGCACCCCTACTTAGTAAAGACAGACATGACTCAGTCCACCAGCCATGAGCAGACACGGGAGTGACATGCTATCCAAAGAGAGGAAGATTCTCTGGCACAAATAGGGGTTAGCTTAGTCTCTGTTGCTGGACTCAGAGGACAGAACGAAAGTAAAGATTCTAAAACAGGATCCCCACCAGAAAATGGGGACAACCCAAGGCTGGGGATTCCCTACAGACAATTCAGGGTGCTTTTTCACTCCTGGTCCATTTCTCCCTGTGGGCTTGAGAGAAGAGTCAACGAATCATTCTATGTTCAAGTGTGGTGTTGCCCCTCAGGAAGACAGGGAGCCCCCCAAACCTCGGCACCCAGGCTTTGGATGTTTTTGTGAGCTCATCTCCCCAGCTCTGCTCCTCAAAGCTCTTGGCTTGGGTGCAGCTCTCAGCCCTGGCAACTAGGAGGCTGGTGCCAGGGCCAATGTGGTATCCAGACTGGTCCCCATCCCAAAGGCACATGCAAGACCTCCACTCCCCCCAGAGAGCAAAGTCTGGGGGTTGCAGGGAGGAAGGGGTGCTCCAAGCCTGAAGTCACTTGAAGTCCTTGAAACGATTTGTTCGGTGCAAACCCACAGCTGGAGGCAGAAGACAAAGGGACACCTGCTCTGCATGAGGCCCAGAGCAGCCTGGCGGCGGAGGCTGAGGGCACAGCCCCCACCCCGGAGAGGCTGCAGCTGCCCCTGGTGGAGCCGGACAGAACTCCTGGGGGGAAAATGAGCCCAATCAAATGCCCTTCCCTGAAAAATGCGTGCTGTCCCCTGGCTGGGTTTTGTATGAGGAGAGGGAACTGTATCCCGGTGCCCATTGGGGATGCACTCTGGGGTCAGGACTCTATAAAGGAAAGACCCCCCTCTCTCCCTGGCTCTCCCCGGTTTCCCAGGTAGCTTGGGCCTTGGTCAGACTTCATGCACAGTCTAGGACAGGGGTGTCAAACTCGTTTTCACTGGGGGGCATATCAGCCTCACAGTTGCCTTCAGAGGGCCGAATGTAATTTCAGCTCCATAACAGTTAAGGAGTAGTTACATGTATACAGTCCTAAAGTTGTTTTGGCCCTTTGGAGGCAACCGCAAGACTGATGTGGCCCCCTGCGAAAATGAGTTTGACACCCCTGGTCTAGGATGAGGGGAAGTCTTCCTCGGCTCAAACAGATGAACCTCCCTGAGCGCAGATGTGGTCCCTGTCTCTGCCACTCTGGCCCCATAACTTCTACTGGGTGTCCACCCTGTGCCAGACCCTGGGAATCCAAGCCGAGTAAAACATAGTTATGGAGTTCTGGCTGGAAACTGAGGACAGGGTTGGGGTGGGAGGGGTAGTTTTGGGAATTAGATGAACTGTTCTAATGTT
The DNA here is from genome assembly GCA_028533065.1 of Trachops cirrhosus. NCBI lineage: Eukaryota > Metazoa > Chordata > Mammalia > Chiroptera > Phyllostomidae > Trachops > Trachops cirrhosus. Next base: position 188,398,086 of record CM052539.1, on the reverse strand, counting down.
GTTTGGGAGTAGGGAGTGACTGCAACGTGGGCTGCCTTCTGGGGGGATGGAAATGTGTGGAACTTGCTAGAGGTAGTTGCACAGCGTTTTCAAGGACTAAATGCTACTGGACTGTGCACTTTACGTGATCAGCTTTTATGTTATGCAAAAATCACTGTTTCAGATGCTAAAAATCCAGAAGTCCACCCTCTCTGGAAGGTCGTGCTCCCACCTGCCTAAGCCTGACAGCCAGGGCTGTGCCACCGGGACAGCTGGGGACACATCACATTGGGATGCTGCCCAGGGCTGCTGCCTGCCCCCCCTCCCCCGGCCCCGTCCTTGGGGAGATGGAGAGAAGCGAGGGCATCAGGCAGGGGTTGCCCCTCTCATCATGTACCATCCACCTCTACAGTCTCCAGCACCAACACCCGCCCTGGAGCCAGGCTACAACATCTGGCAAGTCATTAATAACCGGTGACTGTGATGAATGCCCCAGAGCATCAACCAACTTCAGCATTTCATGCTCACTGGCTTGGAGGTCCCACCCTCAATAATAGTCTCATGCAAATCAGACACAAGTTGCCACCCTGGTGATTAGTGACACCGGGCTTTTCTCCTGCAATCATCTTCCCAACGAATGACTTTGGGTGCACCACAGTTTTGCTTGGCACTGTTGGACTTTCCCTCTTAGTCCTCCATTGTTCTCTTCTGTGTCAATGTGCTGTTGGCGGCTGGGGTGGGGAGGGGTGGATCGCAGTGTCCTTAGAAAGCACAGCCGGTCTCTCACTCCATGTCAGGGCCTGGCACTAAGAGGAGACCTGTTTCCTTGGGCCTCCCTGCATAGGTTTGCTAGAGGAGAAAGTCTCATTTGGGGTCTGAGTGGCCAGTGGGACATGGGCTGGTCATTCATTGGCTCCTTGGGGCGAGTTTCTACTTTAACCCACGGTGTTGGGGGAACACTTGTAAGGCATCGGGAGTACCCACATTTTCCTTCTTCTCCCCGCCCAGGCAGCGTGCTTCCCTGGCAGAATTGTGCACACTTGTAAAGTGGAGCAGGAGTCAGGGGGCCAATTTCTCTGCAGTTTTCTGCCAAGATTTTTTGGTTTGTCTGTGCTTTTCTGGTGTCGTCTTGCTAAAAAGGAAGAAATGCGATAACCTTGCATTTGCAGGCACTTTGGGCAACCCTGACCATAACTGATCTTGCACTGAGTCTCTTGTTCAGGAAGGGGAACAGGTCTGGAAAGGGGGCTATTTGTCCCCTCCTGCCCGTTCACAGCCTGGGAAGCTGAGGCCTGCGTGGGCTCCGCACACAGGGTCTGAGTCCTAGCAAAAGCTCCAGGTTGGTCCTCTGTCTACCCAGCCATGTGCCTTAGGCTGATTCTGCACAGAAAGGGGCAAGTGACTGACAATGAACCATGCAGCCCCACAGTGGCCCCGACTGGGGACCCACGGCCATTCTGGTCCTGGGTTTTCAAGTGTCTGTTGTAAGATGACTGTGAATGAGCGTGGGCCGAGGAGTAAGGGTCTGGGCTGAGATGTGCTTTTCGTGGACGATGCCTGTGGCAGAAAGGGAGAAAACCCTCACCTTCCACGTGAGGAGCTTCTGATGGGCTCAGCTCTGGGGGAAGCTGGGTGGAAAGATGGTCCTGGGACAGTGGCTTCCAGAACTTTCTAACACTGTGTTTGTTCAATGTTCATGTCTGCCCCCCCTTTTTTAAACAGTGAGACTGAGCTCTTTCTGATTCTCTGTTCACACGACAACTGGCAGGGGTCGTGGTGACAGGTAGCCCTGGGGGTGCCTGATTCTCCACTTGGTATTCTGTGTCTCCAGGGGCTGACTTACTGAGAGCCCCTGGATGACGGATGGCCTGGTGCTTCCCGGGCCCTGGATCTGTCTGCTGCGATGCTGTCTGGGCTCCGTGCACCTGGGATGCGGTCCTTTCCAGTGACATCTTCTCCTGCCTCTGCTCTCCTGCCCTGGGCCCTTGGCACTGCCGTGTGCTGGGCTCAGCCTCCCGCTGAATCGCTCTCGCCTTTGGTTCTCCAGCAAAGGTGTATTCGATTTCTTTAAAGGCACTTGATTGAATTCTCAACACAAGGACACACACTGAAGTAATTACATCTGCTCTTTTTAAAAAAGGAAAATAGAAATCGGGGCTCTTCTCTCGGTTGGGCCCTGCCTGTGAAGCTCAGCATCTGCAAATGATGTGGCCCTGGAAAATCATGCCTTCCCTGGTTTTGCAAACTTTTGGCTTATCTTATCAATTGAGAGAGGCTGGGGCTCCTACCCTTCAATCTAAATGATAAAACCTTAGACCTGATATCATACAAAAATTAAATCTAATATTCCTACTATATCCTTTTCCCTGAGCCCCAAAGATGTATTTCTCCAATCGGTTCTTGGGTGGGGCAGGAGAGGTTTGGTTTGTGTGTTTGTTTCTCACGGGTGCGTGTTCACTTGGACGGCACTGTGGATAAACAGAGGTGTGGTGAGTTACACGTTAGCGAACTCCCTAGCACGCCCCTCTGATAATGTCCCGATCAGCCAAACGGAGAGCCCCTTCAGCCATCACGAAAGGGGTGATGGGCTCATCTCATCTGGGAAAAGTGAGCATCTTTTGCTGGAGAGTGTTCTGCTGTGGTCCCCAGGGGAGGGGACAGGAAGCTCCCTGAAGTCTTATGGTCTCGCAGGTCTGCTCTAATGTGGTGGCCACCACTGGCCAGGTGTGGCGACTGGGCACTTGCCATGGGCCTGATCGGAATGGAGATGTGCTGTGAGTCAATAGTAAAGAAGGGATTTTGAGGATGTAATGTGAGAAGTGATAATGTAAGACATACCATCAATGGGATTTATACTGATTACACATTAGAACGACAGCATTCTGTCTACAGTGGGTTAAATCAAATGCAGCATTATGTTAACATCACCCATTTCTTTTCACTTTTCAGAGTGTGTACTAGGAAATATAAGATGATGCATGGGGCTGGCATCATATTCCCACTGGAAGGGCTGTTATAGAGCATCCAGAACTCAGCAACGCCCACTCCTTCCAGTGGGTGGAAGTGAGCTGGTGCCAAGAGCAGCAACTATTGGCCTAAGACAAAGAAAAGAGTTGCCTATGGAAGGAGCTGATTTAAGGGTCCTGTAATTGGAAAAAATTAATAAGGGTTTGGAACTGAGTACAACTCATTGGAAAAGAGTTGGGAGGTTGCTAACATGTGTGTAGACAGTTTTCCACCTTAGTTCAGAAGCTGTGGCCGTCTAGCAAGGTCATTGAAAAGTGTCCTAACTTGTGCCTGGCTGGAGAAAGCAAATGTCAGTGGCATCTTCTGTTGGTGTGAGGCACAGCAGGGGGCTGGACACAGCCCCAGCAAGTGAGAAAAGGGAGGTGAGAGAAGTAGTGTGCCTTTTCATTTAGGTGAATGTTTGCTTTGGCATCTAGTGCTGAAGGAATGAGTCATGGTCTCAACTTTGAAGCCCTGGTGACATCAACTGTGTTGAAAATTCCACAGCATGTCACCCTGCTCCATCCCGCCAGTTCAGTTACTCGAGAGTGGCTTGTCAAGGATGCTGGCTAGGACTACTTTAAAAAGCATGTTCAGGTAAGTGCAATGCTGTGATCTCTAGTGACCCTTCTCTCATTGCCCTTTCTCTGGTGCACCTAGGGACCATGAACTTCAAGAGCTATTTGTGATTGGTTTGAGTCCCTTCCTTTGGTTTAGATCTTTGCCTTCCAGCTGGTAGACCTTGCTCCTGAAAAGCATGACTGAAGTTCTGGTGAACATTCTGCTTCTTGCCTCTAGGTCTGCGATCAATTCTCCTTCTTGGAGACCTTCCCTGCCCCCTGCCCTGGCTTTCCCATGTCACTGCTGGGTCCTGCAGTGTTCACCCACAGCCTGCTTCTCCCCTCGTCTCTCACATCGGTTTTTATCTCCAAGTCTTTCCCACCTCCACTTCCTTTTCCCAGAGTTTCAGAATGGGCTCTCGCTGGTTGATCTAATCGTGTTCTGGTCCTGCTTTAAATCACTCAGTGGTCCCACTGATGAAACCCAAGCTCCTCATCAGGGCTCCCCATGCCACTGGGGATGTGACCTTGGCTTTCCCTCTGCCCGAACTGTCCATCTCTTTTCCACGCCATACAGAACACAGAGTTCTCTAAGGCAACGTGGCCCCTCACGAGGGTGTCCTTGCACATGATACTTCTGTTGTCTACCGTGCTCTTCCTCACCCCCTGCCCCCCACAACTTACCTAAGACCTCAGGACGCAGCTCAGATGCCCCTACCCAGGGAGCCCCCAACCTGGCCCAAGCCCAGCGCCTGCCCCGAGGACAGCACTTAGCACGTCAGATGACAGGGGCTGGCTTCCATGTCAGTCTCTCCTGAGAGGCCCTGAACTCACAAGGCTCAGCAGCTCTGTTGCAGTCATTGTCCCTGCAGCCCAGTGTCAGGGACGGTGTAGGAAACACGGCAGAGGCTCTGCAGACATTGCCTGAGGGAGTGGGTGGATGAAACTGTGCGTGTGCGTGTGTTCCCACACACATATCCATAGATGGACTGGTTGCCTGTCAGTGTGACCGGACAGAAAACGCAGCACCCGTTTCCACGGGCAGCCACTTCAACCATTACACACTCAGTCGTCACCCTTAAACGTGGTCTGTGCTGACTCTCCGTCCTTGCCTCCATTCTTGCTCCTCCTTCCAGAGGTGATATTAATCCTACAAAGACTTGGTGGGGAGTCAAATGTTACATACTCTTGAAGATGCTTTGAACTTTTTGCAGGAAAATGCACCTTTCCCTGATCAATAAGGGTGTGTGCTTATGGCCCTATAAATAATGGATGGCGTGCTGCCTATTTTTCCAGATGAAAGAACTTAGGGGGATGTGATGGGGAAGCAGCTCGGATGGCCTATGATTCACTAGAAAGAGAAAGAATTAGAGATCCAGTGAGCAAAAAGTCAGATCGGTTTCTGCACCCATCCAGGGTTTCCCACGTACCGTCTTCTTGGTAAAGGGCAGGGGCAACGAAAGTGGCAGAACCCCCATTCCAAAGCCTTTCTTGAAAGACTGTCCTTCACTTACACTAATAATTCAAGTGAAGGAACTAAGTGGTGGCTGAATGAAGGGCCAGCGAAAAATAACTCAAGAGGCAGAAGCCCCAGTAATTGATCTCCTGTGCAATACTCTTCAGATTAAGCTCCTGAGATGTTCAAGAGCAGAGACCAGGCTGACTGGGGGCACATGTCATAAGCAATGCCAGCAGGAAGGGGGTGTTAGGATTTTGCTGAGTTGTTGGCATCACAAAGTAGAATATAGAACCCCGCCGCCAAACCTCTCTGTATGGATATAGTGGGCAAAAAATGGCCCCAGCAATGTTTCCATTCTGATCCCTGGAACGTGTGACTATGCATGTCGCATGGCAAAGGGACCGTAAGATAGTGATTATCCTGGATTATCCAGGTGGCACCTGTAAGTAAAGGAGGGAGGCAGAAGAGGGAGAGGAAACTAGAAATGGCAGTGCAGGACGGGCTTGGCCCCTGGCAGAGGGTTCTGCTGAGAGATGGAGGGGCGCTGAGTCACGTGGGCAGCGCCTAGAAGGTGGGCCAGCCAAGACAATGGATTCTCCCCTAGAGCCCACGGGTCTGTCTGATGGAGACCTGTCTCATCCTTCTAACTGAGGGAATTGTCGGGTGAGAAGTTTGTGTTGTTTAAGCCACCGAGAGTGTGACAGCTTGCTATAACAGCAATGGGAAGGTAACCCCAGGTGACATGGGGCTGTGTGGGGGTGGAGCCACAGTGCTGAGCCTATGGAAGGCACGGAGAAAGTCTCCAGGGCCTTGCTGGAGGCCCTATCAGAGCGAGAGGATCGCAGAGTCTCGCTCCTTTGAGTGGAACGGGTGGGCAGATGTTCGTGAAGCGGCGCAGACCAAGACCAGGAGCCGCTTTGTGCATTTGGTGACCCGTGCGAACGCTTTGGGCCTTTGTGAGCCCCAGGGAGAGGTGGTGTCCCTCCGCAACGACGGATACTGACGACTGGACAGCACACGCGCAGACCGAGTTTAACGCAGTTGGGGAACACGCACAGGCGTGATGCGATTGCACCTGAGGGTTGTGAGCTGGCCCAGCCGCTAGGCTAACGGAGGTTTTTCTCAAAGAACGTGTTCGTTGTTGCAGAACTGTGCTCGTGGAGCAAGTTCACCAGAGAGATGGGTGGGGGTGGTGGGCAGGGAGGTGGGGACCAAGCTCAGTGACTCCAAGGATAGGAGGAGAGAAGATTCACGGAAATGGATGTCAGACGTCCATCTCTAGAAATCTCAACAAAGTGTCAGGTTTTCTCAGAGCTTGGCATGTCAGTGAGAATATGACAGAATCCTCTCCTGGTGTTAGAAAGTGGAACAGTTCCTAAGAAAAGTCAGGTCTCAGCAGAGAATTTCAAAGATCCAGCGTCTTCCCGTCTGAGACCAGGTCTTTGGCTCCGCCCACTGGCTCGTAAGTCCCAACAAGCCTTCCCGAGGTTGGGCAGTTGCTCCAGGAGCTGGCACTGTAATTTATTTTTTGTTCACTGCACTCCAATTCATACTTGGCTTTGTAGGACAAGGGACAAACCCAGTGGGCCTGAGGGTCCCCACCAGGGTTTTGTTGTCCTGAAACGTGGGAGGTCATGAAGCTGTAATGACAAGGGCAGGTCTGGGGATAAAACCGAGGGAGAGACCTAAACATCAGGTACTTTAAGATGCTCTTTGCATTGTGCTGGTTCACTAGGTGATGAACTATCAGTGCTGAACGGGCGATGGATAGCTAACCCTCAAATTTTACATGTACATCTCTCACACACGCACGCCCTTACAGGCACACTTTTTGACTGGATGCACTAATTTTAGGAATGTATAGCTTCCCTTCTGTAATGTCTGCCTTTCGAGTCCTGGCATGCGTGACTTAGGCGAAGGGTGGGAGGCGTGTTGTTAGCACAGCAGCAGCAAGTGTGCCGATGTCAACTAGCTGGGCACAGGGTACCTCTGCCCCGGGAGAGGTGGGTGCCTGGGGGCAGGGGCGTCCCGTGAGGAAGGTGGTTTGCACTGAGGGCAGCTTGGCTTGGGAAGACACAGCTGAGCCGAGAGTGAGTGTGTGTGGGTTAGGCTGGGCAAACACCAGCACAGCCCGAAGACACATCCTCTCGCAGCGGACAGAGTGCGCCCAGTGCTAGGGCCCTGCAGGGGCTGCTTTGTCCATATACAAGGCTGGGCGTGCCCTTAGGCACCGGGAGATGGAGCTCTGATAGCACCTGGGGTCCAGCTGTGACTCTCTGTGCTGTGGAGACAAAGAAGAGATGGCCAGGCTGTCCTGGCCTCTTTCCAAGAGGATTTAGACTCCAGCATAAAGGGAGGCTTCATGTCTAAGCTCATAGTACTACAGGGAACTAGGAAAGTTATGTTTGGGGGTTATGATCCCGAGTGACTTCTACTCTCTTAGCTTAAGGATTGACCCTGACAGATGCTGGAGGATGACAAATGACCTTGAGTGAGTCCTCTAGCAGGCTGCAAGGATGTAGTCTACTGAGGTGCAGGGGAAATGGGGCAGGCCACTGCCTCTGTTTGTAGCCGTCTTGGAGAGTGGGTGGCACTGGGCAAAGGGCAATATCCTCCTTGCCCAATCTTTTGCAAAGAGAGCTCCAAACCTGTGTGAACTGATGATCAGCAGGAAGTTATTTTAGGAGAGGTAAGGGCTGTGCTAGAGTAGCTGAGGAGCTCGGACTTGTCCCATCTCTCCTCGGGGACGTGGACCCGGGAGAGTGGAGGAGGGTGGGACACTGACTGTTGTCGGAGGAAGTAGGCGCCTGTGTCTTCCCTGACACATGAGGACGCTCTGGGAGTGAAGCCCGGTCAGACACCCCCGTGCTGGGAGTGAATTTGTTGCGCCAAGTGCAGTGAGTGTCTTTGCTTAGCAGACCCAGCTGTTGCAGGGAATTCAGCTGTCCAGGGACAATCCAACTCCAAGGATGGTGTCCCCTTTAAATGCCATGTTTGTGGTGTCACATAAGCGTCCTGACTGAAAGCAATTCCATTACTGTGCACAGAGTTTAAAAGTGTGATTATGGCACCTTTTAACACACTTCCTCCCAAATCTTCACCGGAAGGCGGAATGGTGTGGGAAAAGGATGAACACATCATGGACAATGTATTGTAAGCCTTTTCATTATTATGAGTCTTTGAAGACGGGAACTGGGTTTTCATATGGTAAATCCTCAGTGCATTCTTGGGAAAGGAAGGAAGAACCGAAGGAAGGAAGACAGTTCTACTGTGTGAATAGGGTATCAAACTCCAGAGAATGTACTATCACAATTAAAGGATGGGCAGCGATGGAAATCTATCTACAATGTACAGTAATCTTGTTCCTTTGCACACTCAATTCAGCCTTTAATGGCTCCTGAAAGCCATGCCACTTAAAGAAGACCCTCCAGGAGTCTCAAGGATGCCTCGTTCACCAGGCGGGGAGCAGAGAAGCATTGCACCACAAGGTGGGCGGCTCTGTGTCCTCACCGGACCGTGGACACCTGAGTCCGCCGTGTCTGCAAGCCCCTTCACAGGGATTTTCCAGGACACACTGGTCTGATTCATCCTAAGAGGCCCTGCTACTCTGCTTACAGCTGATTGGACCAGAGATGAACACCTCATCAAAAAGGGGGTTGCTTTAGGCTGACCAGCAGCCAATGAGGTGGCCTGACATGGAGATCTGTCCAATAGGAGATGACTATACTGGATGGTGGCGGATCACTCAGTCTCTTCTCTCCCTGCAGGTGTGAATGTGAGCTAAATAAAGTAGTCGTGGGTGGTGGCAAACACTGAGAGGAGTAGGGGGTGGAGAGGTGGGGTCCCAGACATGGTGGGCACGCTGCTGTTGGGTCACCAGAGCCTCCAGAACCCAATGGTGTTGATACATCCTGATGCCAAATGAAGCTTCAGTTCCCAGGAAACATGGTGTGGTGGCCACAGGGGCATTTAAACAAGGTGACCCCAGGCAAACTCCAGAAACCTCGTTCTCGAATTTCACCTCCCTGGGTTTGGGGTCTACACAGCAAGCCAGGCTGGTCTGGAAGATGCAGCCTTGAATCTGTGATGTTAGAGTTCGGTGTGCTCTGGGGGACTGAGGGGACTCGGAAACGGCAAGGCTTTGCTCTGCTTGGGAAGGAACTAGTACTTCAGTTGCAGATGTGAGGAAAACCCAAGGTGGTATATACTAAATTGGGGGCCGGGAGTGGGGGAAGGCGAACCCTGCGCTGGGGCCGAGGGCTGGGCCTGGGTGTGATGGCAATGTGGAAAGCACCTGCGAGCATGTGCTCACCTGTGGCCAACGCCAGCCCCGGGGTGAGGACGGCAGCCTGGGCTGCTGCAAGTCTCCGGGCCTCCTGATGCCCAGAGGTGGAATCGTGCCACTCTGAACTTTTAAACCAACCAGCGTGAATGGTTAGGGCCCCAGATGGCATTTGCTGGCTCGTTTGACGGCCGTGACCTTGGATGCTCCCCAGTGCCCTGCAAGCAGAACATTGAGGGCCCGTCTGTTTCCTCCTGGGAGGCGGGGATGTCTGTCGGTAGACTACCAGGTGCGGAGGTTCCGCCAGGTGTAAATTGGAAAGGGCCGCAGAGTGCTCTGTCCACACAGTGAGGCTCTGCCCTATAAACAAGACAGGGGCAGAGGGCCGCATCTGCAGAGATGGAGCGTGGCCCGCCTGCCTGCTCGCCAGGAAGGAACAGGATGTTCTCACCCGGCTCAGCTCCGGTGCTGAGCGGGAAACCTAGAAAGCAGGTGAAGGCCTGCGTGGAGTGGACAATGTTAGGGGTGAATGCGTGTTGGAGGGCCCTTTGTTCTGCTTCCTTTTCCTTTTCATCATGTGAAGAAACTGTCACCTGCAGGGCAAGGGAGCACTGTTGTGGGTTTGACAGGTGAGTCGGAAAGAATAGCCAGGGCCCTCCGATTGTCAAGGCTGGGACTGGTGCCAGTCCTCACTGTCCTTGGCCTCGGGGGCACCTGACCCGGTTCCCTCACTCCTGTCTGATGTCCTCGCCTCCCTTGGCTGGCGTTACTCCACTGGGAACAGGGCTGGGCCCCTGAGCATGTGATAAATGACTTGGGAGCACAGGGCCACACCCTTGTGGGGTCCGAGGTTAAGAGTGGCATGCCTGCAGACAGTTTTCACGAATATTTGACACATCAGGGGCCAGGTAATACAAAGAGGGACCCCAAAACCCTAAATTTATTTATAAAAAATTGTGTATGTATTCTTACATGTTTAAACTTCAGCCACCTTCAACGTGCTCTCCATTTGATGCAATACACCTATTGAGACTTTTTTCCACTGCTCAAAACAGTTTCTGAACTTGTCCATTTTGATACCTTTTAGTGCTTTTGTCGGTTTTTTTTTTTGTTTCACCTCTTCCAAGTCAGCAAAATGTTTCCCTTTGAGGCTTTTTTTCATCTGGGGAAATAAAAAGAAGTCTCTCGGGGCAAGACCAGGTGAATATGGAAGGTGAGGCAAATGCATTGAGAGAGTTTAAAAAAAAATTCACTGAAGCCAAACACAGCCTCTCACAGCAATGCCAGCTAGTACACTGATACAGATGGGTTCCCAGAACACTCACCTGGCAGGGGAAGCCTGTACAACCAGGGGCCTGCCCCCCAGAAGATATTTCCAGGTTTTGGGATCCCCCCCTTGTACGGAAGATACCACAACCAGCAGAGAGGCGCACACGGAGGTCGCCTGCAGCTCATTCTCTAAGTTCTGTGTATGAAACAGACACACTGGAGGAAGGGACTCCCTAGGAGATGGAAGGCCTGTGCCAGGCAGTTCTGAGGATTCAGCCTGTTTTTCTTTCTTTGTTTCTTTTTTTTTTGGATAGAAAGGAGGGCTTCTGGGATCCTAACAAGGCAAAGCATTCTGATTCTCCAGTGCTGCCTGCTGAGCAAAACAAAACCGGCTTTTTAAGAACCCAGGAGGCTGCTGAGTAAGGGCGAGGGCTTCACAGGGTTTTCTAACTCCATAGTGTGTCAGCAGAACACGGAACTGCTCGCGGTAGCCTGAAGCCTGTGGTGTGAACGGATGTGCCTTTTTAGTGCGTGTCCCTTAGTAGGCAGCCGCTCAGTGTCACACTGGTGAATAAATAAATGAAGGTTTAAATGAAAGAAGAAACACCCCATGTCTTTCTCTCCTGGGGTCCTGGCCTATCTGTTTTCAGGCTGCGCTGCAGCGGGCGGGCCTGGATTAACGCTGTCTCGTGCCTCAGTGAACCCACGTGCAGTGGGCTGTGGGAGGTCCCAGGATGCCGCGGGTGAAGGGGTGTGCGCACAGGAATGGCAGCACGGAGGGAGGGGAGAGGCGTGTTGCTCCGGGGTTAGATACCCTGGCTGCATTTGCCGGACCCCGGCTTGTGGCATGTTTCCCACCTTGCATATCGAGGATGGTGGTGGTGGGAGGTGGTGTGGAAAGGCCTGGGCCTCTTCCTTCAGGATGGGGAGCAGCTGGCTTCCTTTCTAGGGGCCCCCTGGGACTCAGCCACGTCTCAGGGCTCAGGGTGGCAGGGCTGCTGGCCACGGGGCTGGCACACACGGGCACACCTGAGCGACAGTGCCGGTGGGAAGGGAGCAGGTACGGTATTCCAGGGCTTCCGAAGGTTCCAGAAGGACCGAGGCTTCTCCGCTCGAAGGGCAGTGGCACTTCTAGCCCACTCTAAGATGTGCTCAGCAAGAAGACCCACAGACGGCAAATCTTCCTGAGAACAAGTCTGAAGTCCCCAGGGACCCACAGGAGATCCACGTATGGGTCCAAGAAAAAAGTCTGTGACTGGCTTAGTTGATGAAAAGTCAAGATAAATAGGATTTTCTAATGCCACCGAAGGAACAGAAATGACAATCAAGAGGCAGTAGATCAAAAGGCACTTGGCTGGCTTTCGTTTTACAGTTCCTGGTTCTCTGTTTCTGGGATGGATGTGCCCAGGGCCACAACGAAGATGATAAATACACTGACATGCACGCAAGCCAAGGCTCTCAAAGAAGCGGTGCCTGGGGGACAGAAGGCGCTTTTCCCAGACTTTCTCCTTTGTTATCTGAGTCTTACAAATCTTCAAATGCTCCCTGAGAGGCTTTCATCTGCGGTTGAAAGTCTTTTTTTTTAAAAGCAAACCCAGAAAAAAAAAGCCAGGTTTTCTTGAAAACAAACACAGTGGCCTTAGAGATGCAGATCTTGGGCGCTGTGCCCCGGGGTGGCAGTTGAAGGTAAAAGGGGCCTGGAGTGCTTGGTCAGATCATGAGGAGCACGTTGGGGTGACTTCCCTGGTTCCTGGTTCTCCAGCACCTGTGGGTGCTACCAAGGGGCCGACCTGGAAGGAGAAGGATGGAGACAAGGACGTGGTGCGGGTCTTGGAGCCCAGCGTTCAGCCGAGCGGAGGCTGATGGTTGACTTGGAGCCTTTGCGCACTGCACCTGGTGGTCTTTGGTGGACCACCAACTTCTAAGGAGCCCTGTGTTGGGTGGATGCTTCTTATGGTGGGCGTGGACTGGCGTCTTTCCACTCTTTCCACAGTGGCTGCAAATGGTCCCTCGATAGAGACTGGGAAGGAACGTAGATACTCAGTGGGTTAGTTTCACGGAGATGCTTTGGGTTAGTGCTGTCTTGGGTTCTGCAGATGGAAAGATGGTGCCACAGCTCTCTGGGTGACACTGGCCTCCTTTATGACCCGGGCAGAGCCATCGTCACAAATGAGCAAAAGTAGACAGACTGACTCAAAGAAAGGAAACCACAGGTTTCCACACGAAATGACTACAGGTAATTGTTCATTCTGTGTCAGAAGTGGAAGGTGGGGCACTGTTTTCATGATAGACAAGTGGGGCATGAGACCAGCTCTTGAAAGACCTCGAGGGCCACCGAGCCCACTCTCTGAGACTGTGTCCTGGAGTCAGGGCTGGCATGGGGCCCTGGGAGAGGACAGCTGACGTGCAGGGAGGCAGAGGCCCAGTCTGGAGCCTGGGGCTCCTGCTCTCAGAGCCACACCCAAGTATTTCCACCTTGTTCTCAGAGGGCCACCACCTGGCATGTGCCACTCCTGCCCTGCTCTGTGGCCCGAACAGAGTAAAGCACCGAGGGGGCGTGTAGCCCGTGGTGAGCATTACGTCCCAGCATGTTAATCTGGTTTATGGTCAAAGCAATCATTCCCCATTACAGGAAAGGACACAATGACCTTGACTTATATGAGGTCACACCTTTGGTAATTGGCTGGTTAGAGCCCAGCCCATCTGACCTGAAATCCAGTCCTACCACAAAAAGCTTCCCTTAGCAAATGATTCCACATGAAAAGAAGAAGAGGAAGCCTTCTGGATTCAGGTCCTTGGATCAGATCGGGTTTTCATTCCATACCCCGGCACCTGGTCCCCCCTCGTCCCCTACCCTGTGAATGACCGCCCAGCACGGTGCTGGCATGATGCAGCTTCCAGGTCCTCAGTGGGCAGGTAGTGGGGCGGGGTGGTGACGGAGGAGACCCTGGCCTGGTTTGGGGGGCTGCCTTTCCCCTTTGTGTCCCTGGATGGGAAGTCCTTGACACAGAGCATGAAGGTACAGAGCAGGGGTGGCCTTTAGACTGAAGAGGCGTTCTGAGGTCCTTAGGTTTGTGTCTGGGGGCACGTGTGCAGGATAAACAGCAGCGGTGTGGGGAGGTTAGCACGCACCGGGGGCTGTACATATTACCTCCTCCTTCCGTCCTTCAAACAAGAGTAGACATGGTGGCAGGCTGGCCAGCCACTCTCCGCAGACGGGTGTGAAAGAAAACCCTGATTTTGAGTGTTGGCTGATTTCCAGGGTATAAATGCCCCTCGATGTCAAGCTTATCCACAGTTAAACAACCGCTTCACAAAGTCCCCCAGTATTTACCAGGCAGCTCTCATGAGCCAGAGGGAGGCTCTGGCACGTGGGAGGTAAGCAAGGGACTTTACAGACATAGGAGGTAAGAATTAGAGATTTCCTAGGCGAGAAAACTGAGGCTTTGAGGCCACCCTCTGCATTATTTGTGATGATGTATTTGAGGTGTTATTTGAGGGACGTTTGAGTGTCCACTGCAGGAGGGGAGGGACGATGTCTGTGTGGACCGCCCTTGGCTCATAGGAAGTTCCGTGAAAATGTTGTAAATAAATGACCGGCCTTTGCTTGTTTGAAATCCTTTGTTTTCCCCCAACTCATGCCAAGAATCTCAACGCACTCAAGGGCCTTGTCTGACTAGAAGTGGAACTGAGTCTGGATCCACAAAGTGGATTATTATAACACTGGCTGTGTTTAAAATGAAGCTGAATTCCAGGTCAGATTCCTGTATAGAAACTGGCCTTTGCCACCATCCCCTTATAAAGACGACAGGGGAGCGAGATGGGAGGATGGCTGTTGCCCGAGGCATCTTGTCCTGGAAATGAGGAGAGAAGCGATTGGCTTGAAAAGACGCCCCCCTTACAAAATACAGGTTGAGAAAACGGAGCCATTAGCAGACGTGGATGGAAAGGGGTTTATGGAAAGTAGCCTCCAAAGGTGGTCTGATCATACATTCCTAACAGGCAGGTCATGGTTGAAGGTCACGCCCAGGCCTCCAAATGTTTGTCTTTGTCTCAGACAAGTCCTGTCCATTGTTCTTGTGCATCTCGGTTACCACACCTTTGCAAATGCCTCTTTTCAGGCCCCTCCTTCTAAAACCATAGCCATCCTCAGGAGAGCACATAATTTTGTTAATATCCTATAATCCATCCCCGCCTTGCTCTCCCCCACCCCCATGTAATCTTCTTTACATTCCTTCCATAATTTCCAATGCATAAAAGAAGCTGCAAAACTTCTATTCCTGGGAGCATTTGAGATTTTGCTCCCTGGCATATATCGGCAGTTTGGCTCAAAGAAACTCATAAAAATTCTTTACAAGTTTGGCTGTTCCTTACGTTACTGAGAATCTGGGAATCATGGCAAATGAAGGAGAGAGCAAAGGAAGTGGGATACTTTAGCCCGGGATGTTCAAAAGAAAGTTTTGAAGGAATTTGTCACTTTTTGATGAGACCTTCCAAAACGGGTTCCCAGGCAGTCAGCTGGGCACTTGTGTTAGAAGGGTGGACGCGCACTTGGCCGTCCTGCAGTCTGCCGGTGCTTTGGAAGTGCTTTCATAACACGCCTTCACTGGGGCCGTGTCGGAGACAAGTGAGTCCACAAACCAACCAGACGCTCCGCTCCAAGGGGAGCCTGGAGGCAGTGCACATATCTCACCCCCAAAACGCATCCTCTCATGGGGTGGAGCGCTGCCTGGCTGCGAGAGCTGATTGGCGAGTTTTCAGGATGATGAGCCAGTTGTTACGAACTAAATTATGTCCATTTACAATTAAATTAATTATATTAAAGACCAAGGTAACCAATACTCAAAACTCATTGTCTTCTTACTTATTTTACCCTCACTATGTTCTTGAGGTTATTTATGTCTATTGTATCTATGAGATGAAATTACTGCATAATGGTGTTGGTGAAGGCACTTTGAGAGCTGGAAATTGGCCACGGTGGGAGTATTTATACTGTGGAAGTTGTCCAACACAAACCGGTCCAAGCTTGCTTTATTGTGTTGTTGATTGTCAGGGTCAGTGACTTTGACCTGGGGGAAATTTTGGTCCTCGGGGACACTTGGCAATGTCTAAAGACGCTCTGAGGGTCACGAGTGGGATGGTGGTGCTCCTGGCACCTGGTGGGTAGTGGCCAGGAATGCTGCTAAACACTCTACATGCACAGGACAGTCCCTGCAACAAAGATTGAGTACATGCTCTGATCCGGCATGCCACGAGCGAGGCTGGGAAACCCTCCTCTAGATTTAAGGATGTTGAGAATCCTTAATTAAATTTAAAACTGTCTCGTGTCTCTACCTGTTCCATTGTGAACACCACAAAAGAAACGGAAGAAATATTCTTTTAGTGCTCAAAAACAACTATTTGATTTAGCAAAGAAGTTGTTGAGGTCATTAATGAATGAGTGACGTTCTGACAGGCTCCTTTATTTTCTGCGTCTCACTAAGTGAGGCTCTCAACCCGCATTCATGTTGGAAATACGCTCATTTGTCAACTGCAACCATCGTTTGGCTTTAGAAACAAATATTCAGCAAAATTTAACAGAAGCATTCTGTGTGTGGAATTTGCAATGAAATTATTATGCATATTATTTGTCAATTGTGTGCTATACATCCTTTAGATCAGTAAAATTTATTATAAATGTGTATGTTATTTTTTCTAGAGAGCCTATTGATAAAGTCCTCTGTTCAGAGGCTGCAAAGTTTTCTGATGTTAAAGGTGCTGTTCCCATTCGGTGTCCTACACAATGTGTTCCTGAATTGCTTTCTGGGGTTGGGTAGGAATGAATGCAAATGAGTGTGGGGGCTGGTTTCAGGGCTGGGTGGGTGGGGTCAGCTCTTGCAAGGCCTTTTGGGCATGCTGAAAGTCTACCTACCACTCCTTAAATAGCCCCTCAAGGGGGCCTGTCTCCAGTGCTTGACATGGGCCCTTTTGGAGACAGGTGGGTTGTCACTAGGCTAGAACGGGATGGATGCGGGGACAGAAGGCAGGAGGGCGGGTAACATAGTAACTGCCTAGAGTTTTGGCAAGATTTTGATCATGCGTTGAATGTGTTAGATCTCACTGTAGTCCATCTGGAGCAGAAGTCAGAAGAAATGGCAATCGGGCCCTGTAAACTTTGACAACAGAAATAGGATGGGAAGCTCTGGTGTGAGAAGTCATTATGGGGAACTCTGATGAGACCCCGGACAGCAGAAGCCACCAAAAAGGCACATGGAGCTGAGGGAACGAGAGGAGGGCCCTCCAGGAAGGGGAGAAGCACGCTGCACCAAAGGGCGTGCAGACCAAATCTAGACCAATGGGGTGCAACTCTTAGGAGGTCTATTTTGATATTCCAAGGGTCTCCCTGCCCCTAGTATATCACAACTTAGCACCGAACCTAATTACTGATAGCTTTGAGAATTGTGAGACACACCTCTTTGTCTAGGGGAGAAAGAGAGGACAGAGAAGGAGTCAAGTTACTTTGTCCCCTCCCAGAGAAACCCCAGGTGTCTGTCATTATATGTGTTCCTAGGTTGGCTTTCAAATCTATGAATGGCAAATAGGATGGGGTAGGAGGGTCCAAAGAGAGTAGAATTGTGGTATGTAAGATCTGCAAGGGACCATAGACCTTTCTAGTTCAAATTCCACTCTTCATTGGAGAAGGAAGCAACTGGAGCAGATTGGTGACCTATCCAGGGGACAGGTTGGGCCACCCCCCAACCTGCCCAATTGCCCTACATCACAGCCAAGATAAGAAGGATGGGGAGGGGGCAGGAAAGTTAGAAAGGAGTGAAGGAGTTAGTGGCCAAAAGGTTTGTTTTTCCTCTGCTTCCCAAATCCTGAAGATGACTTAAAAAAACTCTGAGATGAGAATTTAAATTTAATTTTCATGTTTCCACAAAAAGCATGAATTGATTAGATTGCAGCTTAAATCGGTGTTTGTATTTTATATACCAAAGCTTGGAAAATGATCTGTGTTTAGAGGGAGACACAGGAGTCTGGCGGTCTGGGGGAATCGCACGTGAGAACTGAGAGCCTTTTTAGCAACATGGGCTTTCATGCAAATCACATTTGCGAAGGACTTGGATAAAAATTTTAAATTAAAATACTGTAGGAGGCTATGTATGGATTTTTTATTTTCAAGTATCTGTATGAGTCATTGAGAGTTGTCTGACTTGTTCTTCTCAGCCATATGTCAGCCTCTGCGTCCTTCCTGAGCTGCTTGGTTGGCAGAGTTAATTCTCTGAGGCCACCCCATAGAGGTCACTGTGACACTGCACTCAGGGACAACTACTGTGGGCTATGTTGAATAGGGACATCTGCCATGTGACATGGCAGTCAGAGATGTCTCCCGTGACATGATACTCAGGGCCCTCTTCTGTGTGATAGGGCAGCAGGGACATCTGGGACATTGAGGGAACCCTCTGAGGGGCCATGAGCTTTTATTATGGCTTCTGAATTACCACCTTAATAATAACAGAATGGGAAGACATCTAAGCTAGTTCAGGAGTTACTGAGCTTGTATCTCCAAGATTTCTGGCAGTCTTTTATTCTTACCAAATTACTAAGCTAAAGGAAAAAGTAAAGAAAAACAAAAAACGAAGCCACCAAAATCAAACAATGGAATCGACCAGATGGAGGTGGTGTTGGAATTACATAACATGTACCATCGTGAGCCCTCTCAATTTTCCTGCTGCTCCTACAAGGGGGGAATGCCCTTGTGATATGTGACGGGCACCGTGTTATGAGCTCGTCATGCTCGATTTGTGTGAGGTGTATACACTCTTCCACGTAGGTGTTATTATCTGCAATAAGCCCACGAGGTGACAGGTGCGGGGCCTAGCTGTCCCTGTGCTTCCAGTGTGGAGTTGGCCCAGCATCCACACGTGGGATTGGGCTCTAGGTTTTCTAGTTTGACTGCCTCTTAGCATGAGGTAGGTGACACAGGGAAATGGCAAAGCACAACTCATGTCTGAGTTGGTGTGCAAACATGTTTTTGGGAAGCCAGGCTATTTGAAGGTGAAGCCACAGCACAGGTGGAAGTCTACCTGTATACAGGTGTAGTAGTTAGCGGGGAATGTCAGCCGTGATGAGTCAGTTTGACCAGCTCCACCCTGGGGAGTGACTGTGAAGGTTCTGGAGATGGGAATGGACTAAACTGCATTCTGGTTAAAACATCGTTCAGCTCTTCATCTCAGGACAGGGAATGGAGTTACCTTGTGGGAACTTGGGGTCATTAGGCCCAGACGTAGTGTACAATGGTGGGCTTGCTCCAAGGTCAGACCAGTGTTGACTGGCTGACTAACAGGTGACTGGGTCCCAAAGTGCCTGGGGTGACATGGGGTGGAGTGGGCGCGTTAGGCCAGGGTTAGGCTGCCCTGATGCCAGGTCAGTTTACACAGCCCTGCAGGTACACATCATTTCCCCTAGGAGCTGTGCAAGGTTAGAGATGAAAACTCGACTCTCCACTCCTCCCAAAAATGTAGGGTCACAGGCAAAAGGTGCCAGTGTGTCTACACCCGCCTCTGACCATCAGTGTACACCCCCCACTGCAGGTATACTGCCTTATGTTCAGCTTTACACAGCTGCAGACTTTCTCAGTTGAGAAAGACTTAAGAGCTGATTTGGCTCTGGTTTTATTTTTTAGTAGCAGAATGTCTTTCTTCAGAGAAACTCAGGTTGTTCATAGACAAAAGAACGCATCTGTGAATTGTCACAAGCTCAGGAATTGACTGGGAAGGAATCGGATCCTGAAAAGTGGCATGGGGCTGTGTGGGCACATCCTTATGAAACCGGGGAATTGAATCCTTGAATTTTGCCCAATCTGCTTTGGGAGTAGAAGCAGCCCTCATTCCACAGCTCACCCTGCTTTGCCTGAAGAGTCTGGAATGACCACTGCCTCCACCCCCAAGGCAGTTCCCTAGCGAGACACTGCGGATTCTCTCCGAGACTCACCCTGCTGTTGATACAGGCTTACTAGGCAGAAATTCCAGATGCGGTGTTTTATCTTGAGGGTTAGAAAGGGCTCTGCACATTTGCTTGTTTCTTTGGCTAAAACATGGCCTCAAAAAAAGCTGAAACTAAATGAAATTGAAATGTCAGGATGGCCTCGGCAGAGGAGGGTAACCAGCAGTGTAAGGTAGAGATGGGTTTTCAAGAGGAGGTGTCATGTGACAGCTGGTCACTTGCTCAGGGAGGGCCCACGGGGCACATCTTTCTCTGTAAGTGTGAGAAATAAATTGGTGCGAGGAACTCCAACATCCTTGAAGCGTTCTGTGTTCTCTCTTCTCTGCAGGGCAGAAATTACAGTGGTAACAGCTACTTTGGAACTTAAATCCCCCAGCACAATGAGGGTAATTGGATCCCAGCGGGCAGGGGCCAAGTGTTGGCACCTAATTGCACAATGCAGGGTGGCCGCGGCTACTCTCCTGGACGGTGGGCCAAAGCAGTGACCATTGCAGTCTGACTCACAGAGACCTATGGCCTTGGCTACTGATCATGGTGTCTCCAGAAAAGAAGCAGAGGAACAGTCTACTAAATTTGTACTTGATCTGTAGAAGAGTTCCAATCTAGTTCAGAACAGATAGTCATGGCTCCTCAATCAATTCTCTGATTTGGGCCAGTTTATATAGACTCAGAACCTTTTTAATGAAGGGGAGCCCAGGTCTCCTTGGGGAAGGACCCCAGCACCTGACCCAAGTTTTATACCGTTGATTTCTCCCAGCCTTCTGCACAGGGCCTTTGGCCAGGGTTACTGTGCATTCGGGAAAGGAAATAATCAGACGTGCCGGAGTTTACTGGACACTGGGTCTGAACGGATGCCGACTCTAGGACACCCAAAACATCAGTGTGGGCCACCAGTCAAGTCAGAGCAGGAGCTTCAGAGGCAGGTGTTCAGTGTCACCCGACCTCTCACAGTGGGCTCAGAGAGTCCTGGAGCCCATCCTGCGGTTCTTGCCCCAGTTCTGGAATGCGTCATTGCAATAGATGTATGCCCAGAAACTGCAGAATCTCTACATTGATTCCTGGTCTATTATAGTAGGGCTATTATAGTAGGCAAGGTCATGTGGAAGCTACAGCATTGCCTCTACTTACAAAAGTAGTAAATCTAAGTAGTATTGTACTCCTGGAGGGGTTGCAGAGACTTAGTGCCACCACTGAGGCCTTGGAGGATGCAGGGGTGGTGATTCTCACCACATCCCCATTCAACTCGCCTTTGTACACAGGACAGATGTGTCTGGGAGAGCGACAGTGGATCACCATGAGCTCAATCAGATGGCGGGTCCAATCGCAGCTGCTGTTCCAGATGCAGCTTTGCTGCTTAAACAAATGAACAGATTCCTTGGTACTTAGTATGCAGCGACTGATTTGGAAAATGCTTTTTTCTCTGTACCTGTTAATCAAGACCACCTAGGACAGTTTGCTTTCAATGAGCAAGGCCAGCAATGCATGTCACCCTCCTACATCAAGGGTATATTGATTCTAATACAGCCTTCAGGGACATTGATCAAACCTCCCTTTTGTAGGACATCACGCTGGTTCATTAAATTGGTGACAGGCTGACTGGGCAAGAAGTAGCAAGAATTCTAGACTCGTTGGTGAGATATTTGCATGCCAGAGTTGGGGAATAACCCCCACAAAAAGTTTGGGGAACTTATACCCCAGTGAAATATGGCAGTGCTATAGGCATGTCGAGATACCCTCTCTAAGGTGAAGGACAGATGGTTGAGGGTGGCCCCACTTATAACCAGAAGCGGGGTACAACACCCCATGTGCCTCATTCGATCCCGGAGGCAATGTGTTCCTGAGCTGGGGTGCAACTCAGGCTTGTTTACTGAGCGACCTGAAAAGCTGCTAGTTTTGAGTGGGTCCCGGAACAGGAGAAGGCTCCGCAACAGGTCCAGGCTGCCATCCCAGCTGCTCTGCCACTTGGGCCATATGATCCAGCAGATCTAAAGCCACATGCTTGGAGTGTCAGTGGCAGATAGAGATGCTGTTTGAAGCTGTTGGCGTGCGTCCACAGTGGAATCACAGTGCAGATCCTCACTGTTCTGTAGCAGAACACTGCCATCCTCTGTGGATAAATACTCTTCTTTGGAAAAAGGCCTTTGGAGAGACCAAACACTTAATCACGGCCGCCGAGTTACCGTCTGTACTCAGCTGCCCATCGTGAATGGGTTATTGTATGGTCCACCACGCCATAATGTTGGGCAGACACAGCAGAACTCCATTATCCAGTGGAAGTGGTATGTCTGAGATGGTTGTCTGTGAGAGTGGTATAAACCTCAATCAGCGCATCTGCCTATCCATTTTGTCTGGAAGGAGAAATGGCCAGAGGGAGGAGGCGACACAGATACGTGGGCTGTGGTCAATCATGTGGCTGGATAGACAGAGACTTGGAAGGAACATGATGAGAAAATTGGTGACAAGGAAGTCTAGGAAAGGTATGTGGATAGATCTCCCTGAACAGACAAAGAATGTGAAACTATCTACGTCCCATGTAAATGCTCATCCAAGGGCAACCTCTACACAAGAAGATTTCAATGACCACATGGATAGAAGGGTCTGTTCTGTAGATGCCAGTTAGCCTCTTTTCCCAGCCCCTCTCGTCACTGTCCAATTGGCTCAAGAACAAGTGGCAATGGTGGCAAGGATGCAGGTTGTGCATGAGTCAGAAACTCACAAGACCAACCTGCCTGCAACCACTGCTGAATGTGCAACCTCTGAGAAGCAGATTGGATCAGTGCAGATTTCCCAGTATGGCACCACTGCGTGGAGGTGCTCAGCCCACTGCCTGGTGGCAGACTGATTACACTGGGCCACTTCCACCTGGCAGGGGCAGGACTTGACTTTTGCATGAACAGATACATAGTCTGGATTTGCCTTCCTTGCATGCAGTGCTTCTGCCCGAACTGCTACCCGTGGATTTAGAGGAAGTCTTACCTGCTGCCTTTGCTTCTGATCAAAGAATCTACTTCACAGCAAATGAAGCAAAAGAATCTACTTCAGCAAATGGGCCTGCGCTTATGGAATTCACTAGTTTTGCCATTTCCCCCTTCATCCTGAAACAGCTGGCCTCAGGGGATGGTGGGATGGCCTTTTAAAGAGAGCACCACTATCCAGGTGGAAAGACCTTGCAGGGCCAGGACAGTGTGCTCTGGGATGAGCTATACGTTCTAACTCTGCCTGCAGTATATGGCGTGAATGCCCCCATAGCCAGAACTCACAGATCCACTCACTATGGCCCTAGTTAGCTACTAGAAAAATGCTTGCTTCCCATCCTGTCATCCGGGGGCTCTGCTGGTCTAGAGATCTTACCCCCAAAGGAAGTAATGCTTCCACCAAGAAACACAACAACTCCATTGGACTGGAAGTTGTGACTGCCATTGGCCACTCTGGGCAGCTTGTCCCTCAGAATGAACAGGCAAAGGAGGGGGCTAATGTACTGATTGGGGGGGGGCGGTGATTGACCCTGATTGCCAAGGGGAACTCAGATTGCTGCTGCACAGTGGAGGTGACAAGGACTATGTCTGGATTACAGGCGATCCTTTCAAGCATCTGTAGCCCTCTCATGCCCTGTGGTTAAAGTCAATGGAAAATGACAAAACCCAACACTTGCAGGACTGATAATGGTCCAGACCCTTCAAGAAGGAAGACTTGGGTCACCCCCTAGGCACAGATGGTGATCTGTTAGCTTCATCAACGTGGCTGAGGAACAGTCCCCAGTTACTGACTCAAACACGCATCTTGAAGTTGCCCTGAATGGATTTTGTAGATGTGATTACATTTCATAATCAGTTGATGCCTTCAAGTAAAAAAGATGATCCTAGATAATCTGGATGGGCCTGATTCCGTCAGCTGCAAGTCCTTAATCGCAGAGCTGAACTCCCCCCGCATGAGGCTCAAGTCCACAGCAGAGAAGACATTCTGCATGTGGACGTTAGCTTCAGCTCGTGCCCGAGGTCTGGCTTGCTGCTTCGGAAATGCCCTTTGCATTTCAGACTTGCCTCCACAATGATGTTAACCAATTCCTGGCAGTAAGTATCTGAACATATGTCTTCTACTGCTTCTGGTTTTCTGGAAAACCTTGACTGATACACTTTTTCTAAGCTTCTGGTGGGTGTGCAAAGGGTACGTTCTCATCAATCTTAGAAGTGGGGCTCAGGATCTGGAGACTTTCCAGATAGTCAATTTTGATTTATAGTTAACAATGTTGCAATGACCACCTAGATTATAATTCATGTTTTTTGGTTGAGGTGGATATAGTTCCATGTACATCACTTTGAGCTTCCCAAAGAATGCTTTGTGGGAAACAAAAAGGCAGGGCATTCTCTGGCCAGACACATTGGAGAGATGATGTTAAAGCGGTTTGTCTATTTTAGGAGTTCTCATAGCCTTTACAACGCTACTGGGCACGAGAGGTCCAAGAGTGAACACAGTATGAGATGCCTCCTAATCTCACTTGAATATGGAGCAATTACCGCCCTCCCGCCCCTGTGGGTATTGCAACACTAGAATTGCATGGGAGATATTTTAGGAAACCCATATCCACACATCTATAATCCATAAATAAAATTCTGAATAAAAAGCCTCTTATCCTGTTAGTTTGCCTTTTATTTCACCCGTGGTAAATTATAATTAGACATGATCCTACTCTTAAAGATATTTTATAATAGAAGCAAAATCAGAAACTAAAGCATGCTTCAAAATCATATTTGAAAAAAGAATTTTCATAGCCTAATCTTAAAAGGCTGCCTGGTGGAAACAGAGCATGCTGAGAATTTATTATTATTGCAGATATCATTATGTCTGCACCCAGTTGGTGAAGCAGAAATCTTTTCGTTTGTACATTTAGGATTCCTTGATAGAAACACGCACACACACTTGTGCATGCTCAGCTCACATAACACATTTTTACAGTAGAAATTCAACCAAATTACAGGTTATAGAAAGTGGAAATTACCTGTTTTATTTTTATTCAGGCACTTAATATTTGTTGTGGACTCATCATACTCTTAAATTCTACTCTCTGATCTTTCCAACCATGAAGAGCATAAACAGCAATGTTGTAAAATTAAATATTCTAACTGGGTTTACTTTAAAAAGACTGCATTATAAAGCTCCAGGGATTTGGAGGAAATATGTTGTGATTATGCTGCCACCTTCGTATTTTCCAATTTTCATCTGTGTGACATATGTTTCTCTTGTCCTTTACTCTCTTGCAGGCAAAACTTTTGGGGAGTTTATTTGGCTTTCTTATCACCTTTTACATTTTTTAAAACACCTTTTCGTTTACATTCTAAAAACTTTTATTCTTTGCTAAGTCTGATAAAGTACATTTAAAACTGTATAAATTGATAACTTACATATTTCAGTAGTATAAAGATGTCGACCGCCATTTCTCACTGTTACACTATATATGTTGTTTATATGCTATGCCACACACTAACTCAGCAGGGATACTGTGAAGCGATTTCATCTCAGGAAAAACAATGAGTTCATCTGAAAGATTGTTTTCATCCACAACGCACTAGCAAAATCGTATTAGTGAGGAGAGCTATCTTTTTCTGCGCCTGTCTATTGCTCTACTGGACTATTAGCCACTCTAGGGCAGTGTCGGAACCTGGTGGGGTCCTGTGTCCCTGGGGTGCTGTTACACAGTTGAGTGTATACAGTAGGCACTAAGTAACTATTGGAGGATGATCACTGTCCTTCATTATGCCCCCTTCACCACTCCCTGCCCTCCTCTGATGACACAGAATAGTGTATCCATGTGAAGATTCTTTTTCCCCTCCCATTATTATTATTTTTTAAGTTGAGGTAACATTGGTTGATAACATTATATAAATTTCAGGTGCACAACATTAGAATTTGATATCTGTATACTCCATTGTGTGCTCACTACCAAAAGTCCAGTTTCCACCTGACTGTCTTTTCCCCTTCTGTCCGCCACTCCCCTCTGGTAACCATCAATCTGTAGTCTGTATCTATACGCTTATTTTGTTACATTTGTTTGTTTGTCTCTTTTTTGTTTCATATTTTACACACGAGTGAAATTGTACAGTATTTGTCCTTTTCCATATTATTTCACTTAGCATGATATCTTCGAGGTCCATCTGTGTTGTCGCAAAAGCAATATCTCGCCCTTTTTTACGGCTGAGTCACCCCAATGCTCAGTGAAGCTTTAACTACAACAGCTGAGCTGTGGAGACAATCTAAGTGCACATCCGTGGATGAGTGGATAAAGGTGTGGTAGAGGGGTACACCGTGGACGTGGGTTCTTTGGAGGGGAGGATGGATTGCAGACTTTTCTTTGAAACTGCTTTTTTTTTTTAAAGAAAATTATTGTTCAAGTATCATTGACTCCATTTTCCCCCCACCACTCCTCCCTACCCCATCCATCTCTGCCTCCCACCCTTGATCCTACCCCCTTTGGCTTTGTCCATGTGTCCTTTATACATGTTCCTTGACTACCCTTCCCCTATTTTCCCCATTACCCCTCTTCCCTCTCCCCTCTGGTTACTGTCAGTTGTTCTTTATTTCAGTGTCACTGGTTATACTTTGCTTGCTTGTTGGTTTTGTTGATTAGATTCCACTTATAGGTGAGATCACGTGGTATTTGTCTTTCATCTCCTGGCTTGTTTCATTTAGCATGATGCTTTCCAGCTCCATCCATGCTGTCGCAAAGGGTAGGACCTCCTTCTTTCTTTCTGCTGCATAGAATTCCATTGTGTAAATGTACCACAGTTTTTTGATCCACTCATTTACTGATGGACACTTAGGTTGCTTCCAGAACTTGGCTATTGTACATTGTACTGCTATGAACATTGGGGTGCATAGGTTCTTTTGGACTGGCGTTTCAGGGTTCTTAGGGTACAACCCCAGCAGTGGAATTGCTGGGTCAAAAGGCAGTTCCATCTTTGTTTTTTTGAGGAAATTCCACACTGTTTTCCATAGTGACTGCACCAGTCTTGCACCATTCCCACCAACAGTGCACCAGGGTTCCCTTCCCTTCACAACCTTGCCAGCGCTTGTTTGTTGATTTGTTTATGATGGCCATTCTTACTGGTGTGAAGTGATATCTCATTGTGGTTTTAATTTGCATCTCTCTGATGGGTAGCGATGCTGAGCTTCCTTTCATGTGTCTCTGGATCCTCTGTATGTCCTCCCTGGAGAAGTGTCTGTTCAGGACCTTTGCCCAATTTTTAATTGGGATTTTTGTCTTCTGGAGTGGAGTCATGTGAGTTCTTTATATATTTTGGAGATCAAACCCTTCTCTGAGGTATCATTTGCAAATATATTTTCCCATATGGTTGGTTCCCTTTTCATTTTGCTGATGTTTTCTTTAGCCATGCAGAAACTTTTTATTTTGGTGAAGTCCCATTTGTTTATTCTTTTCTTTAAGTCCCTTGCTCTAGGGGACATATTGGTGAAAATATTAGCGTGTGGAATATCTGAGACTTTCCTGCCTGTGTTCTCCTCTAGGACTTTTATGGTGTCGTGACTTATGTTTAAGTCTTTTATCCACCTTGAGTTTATTTTTGTGTGTGGTGTAAGTTGGTGGTTGAGTTTAATTTTTTTGCATGTAGCTGTCCAGATCTCCCAACACCATTTGTTGAAGAGACTATTTTTACTACATTTTATGCTTCTGCTCCCTTAGTTGAATATTAATTGACCATAGAAACTTAGGTTTATAAAATACACATTCTTTTTTAATGCACATGGAACATTTTCAAAGATAGACCACATGATAGGATACAAAACAAGCCTCAAAAAATTCAAGAAAATTGAAATCACATCAAGTATTTTCTCGGACCACAAACTAGAAGCTAGTAACCAACCTCAAGGAAAAACTCAGAAACACTCAAATTCATGGAGATTGATTCACATGCTATTAAACAATGAATGGCTTAATAATGAGATCAAGGAAGAAATCAAAAAGTTTCTAGAAAGAAATGAAAATGAACACACAAGAGTCCAAAAGTTATGGGACACAACAAAGGCAGTCCTGAGAGGTAAATTCATAGCGATACAGGCCTACCTAAAAAAGATAGAAACATTTCAAATAATCAACCTAACTCCACAACTACAAGAACTGGAGGAACAACAACAAACAAAGCCCAGAGCAAGAAGAAGGAAGTAAATAACCAGGATCAGAGCAGAATTAAATGACATAGAGACTGAAAGAACAATTCAAAGAGCAATAAATCCAGGAACTGGTTCTTTGAAAAGATAAACAAAATTGATAAGCCCTTAAGCAGATTCATCAAGAAAAAAAGAAAGGACACAAGTAAATAAAATCAGACATGAAAGAGAAGAGATTAAAACTGATAGTACACAGATAGAGAGGATTGTAAGAAATTACTATGAACAACTGTATGCCAAGAAATTTGAAAATCTGGGTGAAATGGACAAATTTCTACAATCTTCTAAAACTGAATGAAGACACAGAAAGCCTGAACAGATCAATAACAGCTGATGAAATCGAAGCAGTAATCAAAAACCTCCCAGCACACAGAAGCCCTGGATTGGATGGTTTCACAGGAGAATTTTATGAAACATTTAAGGAAGTATTAATCTCTATCCTTTTTAGACTATTCCAAAAAATCCAAGAAGAGAGAAGACTCCCAAACTCTTTTCATGAAGCCAGCATCATTCTAATCCCAAACCAGATAAAGACACAACAAAGAAAGAAAACTATAGGCCAATATCACTGATGAACATAGATGCTAAAATCCTCAATAAAATATTGGCAAACCTCATCCAGCAATACATTAAAAGGATCATTCACCATGATCAAGTGGGATTCATCCCAGGGATGCAAGGATGGTTCAATATTCACAACTCAATAAAGGTAATACAACACATAAAAGACAAAAGTCACATGATCATATCAATAGATGTGGAAAAAGCATTTGATAAGGTACAGTACCCATTTATGATGAAATTGTGTGCTTCACGTGGGAACTGGAATTTCACAAATTGCACACTGCATTTGTCACCTCTTGTCCTCCCCAGCCATGCCATGGAGCACCAATGCCTACATCAGGGCTGATAGCCCTGCACTCCTGTCCCCTCATTGTCCTGGGCTGCTGTGCTCCATCCCTCCCCAGCTCCCCAGTTGGTCTTGGACTGCTGAGGATCCTCCCTGCAGCTCCAGCTGGAAGCTTCCCTGCAGACAAACTTCCTTCATGATCCCAAGCTTGGCAGCTCAGGCCTCTTTGTAGCTGATATTCTCCTAGGTTTCCAGGGGCTGAGGGACCTGCTGATGGATTTACTCAAGGTGCTGCAGTGGGATTGGGGGAAGCTGGTTATTCAGCCACATGGGGACCCTGAACTTGTAAGAAGCCCAGTTGTTGCCCCTGACCTGTTTGCCTGTAGACCCCCCTGCACATCTGGGTGGTGAATTTCCTCTGCTTCCCATGTTAGTGCTCATTTGAGGGGAGAGTCATGGGGGCTGTCTGGGAGAGACGAATTAGACTCAGGGAAACAGCCACTTGGGAGCAGAGGAAGTTCAAAGACTGGTTGGGTCCCAGGAGCTTCCCTTTCAAACAGGAAGGAGCGCCTTCAGAAGGGGCTGGCACTTCTGTGAAAGAATGAAACAGCCGTCGATTCTGGGATGCTCATGATCTTTGAAGGTTTGCCCGTGCAGTCATGTGGCATCGAGGTGAACATTCTGGGGTCACAAGTAAAACTGTGTACACTTACCATCATTTCCTCTTGAGATAAAAATGTAGCAGTGTATGCCTTTGAATGTGGTTCTTTTGGACTCGGTGTGATTCAGGTTGGCTCATGGCTGGATTCTTAACCTACCAAGTTGCGGGGACCTCTGGCATCATTTCACTGCACGGGTGTGTGTGTGTGTGTGTGTAAGGGGTTGGGTTGGGGGGCAGTGGGGGTCCCTGACTGCCTGCTACTCTGTTGGTCTGAGGTCATTCAGCCTGTCTGAGGTTTGGAGACAGAGCATGGATCAGAATTATTACCTCGAGAGAATAAGATAAAGAGAGAATGTGGTATTACTCGGTGACGAATGAGCTCTCAAGCCACAAAAAGACAAGGGGGAAACTTAGATGCCTGTTACTCAGTGAAAGAAGCCAAGCTGAACGAAAAGGCTACATTCTGCATGTATGATTCCAGTTCTATGGCATTCTAGAAGAGGCAGAACTATGGAGTTGTTAGCAGGGAGGGAGGGAGGAACAGGCGGAACATGGAGGGTTTTTAGGGCAGTGAGGCTATGCTGCATGGTACGGAGTCCTTTATACACGGTGGGCGTGTCATTCCACACTTGTCAAAACCCACAGAGTGGACACCACCGAGTGTGAACCCTCACGTGAACTGTGCACTTTAGTTGATAATTATGTACAATATTGGTTCATCAATAACAAATGCCTGGCACTAATGCAAGAAGTTAGTAACAGGGAAACTGATGAGGGACTTATCTACACTTTATGCTCAATGTAGACCTAAAACTGTTCTAAAGCGTAAAGTCTATTAATTAAAAAGAAAGAGAGAAAAGAAGAAAGAAAGAAGCCTGTTTGTTTCATCTTCCAACAAAGGGCCTTAGCTCTAAAAATTATGTTAGGGAGGGAAGTGTCGTGGGGACGCTGAGGCGAGGCTCCCTCCTGTGCAGAGTCTGTCACACAGCTCACGTCACGCGTCTGCTCTCATCACCTAGGATGGAACAGCCCGCCTCCCTTTTCCAACCCGCCACCCGGCCTGCTCTTAGATGGAGTTTTCCATCCGGTGGGTCGTGATGGAAGCTTCTCGACACGGCAAACCTTCCCCCGGAGGATGTCAGGTTTAATCCCCCTCTTTTGCAGGGATCTGGACACTTGTGTGACAAATATTTTTGTGCATGAGCATAACCTAAACCATGGAAGAGGCTGGGGTGAGGAGGCAGACAGCGAGGTGTTCTCAGAGCCTCCCAGGGTTAGGTTTAGACAGAAGCTGGAATGTGTTCATGCCCTGACACAGCAGCCCCGAGAGCCCAGTCTCCCTGCCATAGTCAGACCGGAGCAGTTTACTGCTCACGACAAAGATAACTCACAAGGAGCGTGTATTAAGGACCCATGGACAAGGACAGTGGGGGAGGGAGGATTGAATGTGGGAGGTAGGGGTGGGAAAGGCAGGGAAGAGTAATGGGGGGGAAATGGGGACAACTGTTATTGAACAACAATAAAAAAGGTAGAAAAAAGAAAAGAAAAAGAGAAA
Organism: Trachops cirrhosus; assembly: GCA_028533065.1. Lineage (NCBI taxonomy): Eukaryota > Metazoa > Chordata > Mammalia > Chiroptera > Phyllostomidae > Trachops > Trachops cirrhosus. The sequence continues at coordinate 188,367,302 of CM052539.1, read as the reverse complement.
AAGATAACTCACACTCACAGAGGGACATACAGTGCTCTAGTGAAAATGAGGAGGAGGAACGTGATGATGGCGACATCTGCCCCGTTTCCCGTGAGCCAGGCACCAGTGGGAGCGCTTCATAAACTTACTTAGTCACGGCAGCAACAGAGGTGGGGTCTGCTCATCCCATTAGACAGAGGAGAGAGCTGATACCAGAAAGATTCAGTCACTGGGCAGGACCACCTGGTCAGCAGGAAGCAGAACAGAGTTCACATCCAGTCTTCTAGCTCAAGAGTCTGGAAGGAGGTCCTGCATCCAAATGTCTGTGTGTCCCATCAGGCCTGAAACCTGAACAGGTATCTTCTCCCTGCTCAGCAACCTTTGCTGCTGCTGTGGACGGAATGGTTTCTGTCCTCCCTGCCCCCCCAAAACCTGTATGTGCAATCCCTCGCCTCCAGTGTGGCTTGTTTGGTGGTGATGGATACTCAGAGGAAATAACTGAGATTAAGAGAGGTCATTAAGGTGAGGCCCAAATCCAACAGGGTTAGTGTCCTTATAGAAAAAAGATGGCAGAGAGCTCTCTCTGGCTCTGTTTGTCTTCTCACTTGCACACACGAGGAAAGCCTATGTGAGGACACAGTGAGGAGAGGTCTCACCAGGCATGATACTGGCTGACACCTTGATCTAGAAAGTCTAGCCTCTAGAACTGTGAGAAATAAATGTCTGTGGTTTGTCTGAGTGGATTTTTGTTACCGCAGCCTACACAGACTGATACAGCTGTCTCCCTTGAAGTCCACATCGGCTCCTGATTTAAGAGCCTCAAAGTGCATCCCCTTTCTTTTCAGCTTTTGCTCCCCCTCCCGCTCACAGCTTGGCTTCCAAACATAAACTGTTCACCTCTGCTAAGCAGGGCACTGAGGTGTTTGCACTGTGGCCTGGCCTGCACTTGTCTTGCTGACAGCCAGTGACCTCCCACCCTGCAGTGACTGGTCACAGCTTCACAGGTTAAAATCCTGTCCCCCTTGAACGGACCTTCAAGAAGACTGCTTTGTCCACAGACCTTCCCCCTCAGCCAGACGCATCCCTCTGCTTCTGATGCTGCAGGAAGTTTGGGCTCTGCAATGGCCACGTGTAGGGGAATGAAGAGTGCCCCCAAATTCATGCTCACCCAGAACTTCAGAATGTGATCTTATGGACATAGGGTCTTTGCAGATGTAATCATATAAGGATCTTGAGATGAGATCATCCTGCACTTAGGGTGGTTCCTAAACTGTCCTTGTAAGGAGAGGAAGGAACACCGAGACAGAGGGAAGAAGTCACGTGAAGACAGGCAGAGCTGCGAGGGATGCAGCCACAAGCCAAGGAATAGCAGGAGCTACCAGAGACTGGAAGAGCCAGGAAGGATCCCCCCTAGTGACTTAGGAGGGAGTGCAACCCTGCTGACAACTTGGTTTTAGAGCTCGGGCTTCCAGAACTGTGGGAGAATACATTTCTTGTTTGTGCAATTTGTTGGTGGCAGCCCTAGGACACCGATATCTCACCTATTACAGGTATCAGGTTTCACACTGGCCCCTTGGGACGGGAGCCTCACCCTAGTTAGCATGGGGCCTCCCAAGGATCTCAGCACCCAGAGGCAGGGTGTTGCTGTGCTGAGTCACGCGTGTCCTGGGCTGCTCTCTGTCACTTGTTCTGCTGCTCAGAGGTCCGGGGCTGGGCCTGTGTTTCTCAGCACAGGGTGTGTGCCTGCCAGGCTCTGGGGATATGTGAATTTCTGGCAGACCTGGACGTTCAAACCCAACCAGCACCCCAGTTTCTCCATCTGCTTGTTGTGACTCGTATCTTAGAAATGCTCTCAGGATTGTCATAAAAATCGTTCTTCTAGGCAACTTTCATATTTCCCTCCAGAAACTCACTTTATGCTTCTTAGCTCATCTAAGCCTCAGGCATCGAGGGGATATGTGGTTCTGAGCACAGTCGGGGGCTGTCTGTGGCCGTATTTTCGAAGACCCTGGTGACTCCTATCCACTCCCATTTATAGCAGGTGTTTTAGTAAAACTGGGGTGGGGGTAAAGGAGGCGCCTCCTTAGTCCACAGAGCCCGCCCAGGGGCAGCAATCTCCTGAGTTAGAGATTGCGTCTGGAAGCACCCAAGGGGCACTGATGGCCCATGTGGGGACCTGTGGTGAGAACCACATTATCATTGTTCACATGACTCTATAGGCACCCAAGGGTGAGGAGAACTGGGAACACTTAGGGTATGAGTGAGTCTGACCAATACAGAAATGCTTGAACTCACTTAAAAGGAGATTTAGACCAGCACAGTGCAAGTCAAGGGAAACCACCTGTTCACAAGTAAATGATGGTAATCCCACAGTGAACCGGCATCCACGTTTTAACACCCGGGACGGCAGTGCTGGGACACGGCGTTACCTCAGCGCACTGGGTTTGCGCCACTCTTACATTCGGTTTGCATGTCGATGACAAAGGATGAGAACATGTGCATTGGTCCAAATGCAGTATTAACAAATTAAAACAATATCTATCACTGCTGAATGCTTACACTAGAGAGTAGGAAGGTGAGCACCAAAGGATGTCCAGAAACTTCATTTTCTTGTGAAAGAAGATGGTGTCTGGCAGCCTTGGAATTTCTACATGACGTGTCCAAGAGGACGTGGGTGTGCTGGTCTGCCTGGGTTTCCCCCAACACGTGAACGCATTTCTTTGGGAATGTGCTTTTAATGGGTACAGTCATCCTGGGAATAAAACAGAAAAGGCGGTGCCCGTCGCCCGAGGGAATCTGATACTGATGATGTTTTAAAAGCACGTGGGAATTGGCCTACAGAGAAAAATCAGCGTAGGAGTGTCTGAAATGGAATTAGAAAAAAAATGGCATAAGAACTCTGAGGGATATTACTGTGTTTTGCCATGTATTATGCATTGCCCAAATTTTTGAGGGAAAAATAAGGATGCCCATTACACATGGGTATAATGATTACATACCATAGGTGTAATAATCCCATGTGCAATGAGCACAAAAACGTGGATACACATTATACATGGCAGAATACAGTAGCTAAAGTTACAAGTCTGAACCCAGTCATGGAAAGGTCAGAAATGGTTTCCTTGAGGTCATGAATCATGGGGTCGGATGACCTCTGCCCTCCTTCTCATGTCATTACCATCCTGCGCAGAGAGAACTCTTCTCTCAGGCCAGGGACAGGAAGCTCACGTGGTTACAGCCTGGCTCCCACATTCTCAGGCACCGATGGAGGGGGCAGAGGTGAGGAGATGGGAAGAGAGATCTGTGTTGTCCCCGGCAGCACTGACCCCTGTGGTCTCTGTCCCACCCACCGCCTGCTGACCACTCAGTGCACTGCTTATAGAGCTCCAGTTTTCCTCTGCAGTCCCGAATAAGTTTTAGACAAATAATATTCATCAAAGTGCTTGCCAGTTTTGCTTTGATGAAAGGTGAATAGAGGAAGATTTAACAGAGTTGGGGCCTGATTCCAGTTGCTAGTCATGGAATATGGAGCTTCTTTTTGATCTTTTTGATATAGTATAGAATGTTCACCTTAATCTGCACAACAAAATTCTGATTTGGAGCATCCCTCCTCTTCTTACCTCCACCTTTGTTCAGCACACTTCCTGTCACATGACCAACACAACCGCAGATTGTAAAAATGGCCACAATCTCCATATTCAGGGTCTTTCCATATGACTTTGCAGCTCTGTCCAAGCAGAGATAGTGTCTGCTTCCCAACCCCTTGAACCTGGGCTGACTTGTGACTTGCTTTGGCCAGTAGAATGGAGCAGAAGAGAAGGTACCTGCTCTCTTCCTCACCAGGAACCTGCCCAGGTGCCACGTGAGTAAGCCCAGGCTGGCCCGGGGAGGAGGAGGGAGCACGTGGAGCAGAGGCAAGCCGTCTCAGCCAGCTGCAGCCACTGGACACCTGACCTGGATGCACGTGTGGGTCCCACCATGACTAGAAGGAGAACCATCTGGAGCAGCACAACTCAGATGGCCAACCCACCAAACTACTAACTTTTGGGAGGTTTGTTATACAGCAAAAGTGCCTAAAGGGGTTACTTCTGTTCATCTATCAAGAACCCCTTAAAGAAAATAAAACTACCCCTGTTGTAGAGTCATCGTCAAAATGATTGAAGCTCCTTCTGGAAGCTTTATCATTTCACTACTCTCAGGAAAATCATGGTGAACAGTTACATTAACCTTGGTGCACTGTGTTCACAGCCAATTCCAGCCTCTTTCTCCCCAGGCCCCTCCCTCTCACTTTCACGTCTTCCTTCCAGCTAGGAGTGACCTTGGGACATATGGGAAAGTCAAGGAGCTCTTTCTTGAAAAGGGGACATATATTTCTTGCACTTCTCTTTTCCTTCTTCCCACTGGAAATGCAATGCCTGGATTTTGGTAGCCACTTTTACACCCTGCTATGGACTGAACTGTGTCTCCCCACCATGATTCATATGTTAAAATTCTAACCTCAGTTGTGACTATATTTGGAGATAGGGCTTTTAGGAGGTACTTAAGGTTACATGAACCACAAGGGTGGGCTCCTGATTTCACAAGCAGAAGAAGAGAGATATCTCTCTTTCCATGAGTTCTTGCCAAGGAAAGGCCATGTGGACATGTAGGGAGAAGACAACTGTCTGTAAGCTAGAAAGACAGTCAGTCCTCTGGCACCCTGGTCTCAGACTCCCAGCTTCCAGAAATGTGGGAACATAAATTTCTGTTGTTTAAGCCTCTGAGTCTCCAGTATTAAGTTATGGTAGCTACAGTAGACTAAGACAACCACAACCGCCTGAGAATGAAATGAAGAGTTAACTTGCTAAAACTGGCAGAAATAAAGGAAAGAGTCTCTACCTTGGATGACTGAGTCCATGCCAATCACTCCTACCATTGATTCCACATGATGTCAGAAAAGCGTACCACTCCCCATGGGTTAGTCCAGTGTCCAAAGGCTTCTCTGTTATTTGCAGCCCAAAGCATTCCTAAGGGATGCTGGTAGACATAACTCTCCTCTGGATCAGAACTGTGGGGGTCTTGAGCCCCTTGTGACACATAGCCATTGGTTTTGTGGTCTGAGTGGAAGAGTAGTGGTTCTGAAACTTGTACAGCACACAGTGAACTTGAAGGCCATGCGAGTCCAGGTGTGTGAGTGAGGGGTCTGGTAGGACTGGCAGCCAATACAGGGTCAGAAAGGACTGCAGTCTATCTAGTCTCAAGTGTGACCAGTCTAGCCTTTCCATTGCTGATTAACTACGTTTGAAATCAGTGATCCTCTTTGTGGCTTCTTGGGGCATAGGGTCTCGACACCTTGAATTGTGACTCACAGGTATGCCTTCTTCAGCAGTGACTGCCCTCAGGGAGAAGAAATCACATCCTGAGATGTTCTAATCAAAGGCAGGTAGAGGGAAACAGGAAGCAGCAGGGAGGGATGGGTGCCTGCCTTCCCTTTAATACCCTGGAACCCGAAAACCAATAATTCACGTTGATATCTGCACTCTTTTTGCCAGGCTGGATCCCTTGATATTTTGCATGAATTCTCTTGTTTAGTTCTCAGAGTGGCCCGAGGCTCCAGGCAAAGTTATCCTCCCCATTTTGCAGATGAGGAGACTGAGGTTTAGGGAGATGGAGTGCCTGCCCAAAGCTGTGCAGAGCAAGCCGACAGAGGCAGGATTCACATGGCTGGCAGCCTCCTGCTGCACGGGCTTGTGTGAGGACTCCAAGGGATTTAGAACCAAGGTGGATTTCTGATCATTGCAGGTGACCCCTGTATGCCTAAGGGGATGGTGGCTCTCAGGTGTTGGAAATGCAGGGGTAATGTTTTGCTGGAGAACTTCATTTTTTCCCCTTTTGCAAGCTTTTGGAAAAAGCTTTGTAAAGACACTAAAAGGGTAAGGTTGATCACATCAAAATAGTGCCCCTCCCCCTTGAAGAATCACCCTGGCGTTTGCTACTGTGAATCCTTTCTGTTCAAAGCTTAATACCTCATCCAAGGCTCCACAATTACATTTCCATTACTCCCCACTGTTTATCACAGTTGGATTGCAAAAGCCAATTTACGTTGTGATTTCTCCTTTGCTAGATCTTTACTGTCTATTTTTAGACTTGTCTCACAGTCCTATTGGGTGCCTCGTCACAAAGCGTTGGCTTCATGGTGCTGTTGGACGCTCTGAGGGGACCTTGTCCTCAGCCAGACTCGTCCTCTGGACCAGCTGTGAGGTCACAGGAGGACTCTGTCCTTGAGCACAACTCTTGTCCTTTTTCATGCCTCCAGGACAGATTCGATTAACCTTACAGTAAAAGAAAAAAAGTAAAACATTTCCTCTTCTAAAGTGAAGAAAAGTGATAGTGTGACTCCCAAATGCCTGGGATCTGGGGCTCGTGGACCTAGACGCCAGCGCACCGCCATCTGCCTACGCCGCTCTGCCCCCGTGGTCCACGCTGGGGTGGCCAGGCTTTGAGTGGCAGGCCAGGTTTGCTAGGGCTCTGCCAGGGTGGGGGACACATACTGTCCTTTGACAAGAAGAAAGAAAGTTTTCTGGAATATCTTATGAGTTGGGCAGACAGCTTGGGCCAATAATATTTTTCTTGACATAAATCACTGCTAATAAAAGAAAGAACCAGGGTAGGCAAAAGAATACATAATTCTAGAAGGGTTTTGACCACCGTCATGTAATATTTGAAGAGGTTTTTCCTTGATGGGAAGTCTTGTCACCCGCTTTTCTTTGTTGGTTTGCCTTTGTTCTCCAAGGTGACAGGCCAGTCAAGAAGGCCTATCCGTGTTGCTTTTCTAATCTGTTGGCAAAGATAGAAATACGTATTTTTTGGCCTGCTTTAAAAACGTTCCTATTTCCTCCCGCCTTGTTTTCTGCATGTGACCTGGGTAAACGCTTTTTACCGGTACTAGAGAGAGGTGCTTTTTCTCTCACAGGGGCTGAGCTGTCATGGAGTCTCTTTACTGGCCAGTGCATCCACAGTGGATGTGCTGCGGGGCCAGCAGGCTCACTGAAGGTGAAATAAAAGAAAGCAAGTGAAGGGAGAAGTCAGTCCCTGAGCCCCGGATGCTGGTGTGTGGGCGGCCACCTCCCACTTGCTGCTCTGTGGTGATCCGTCCTTAGGTGCAGAGCCCGGGTCTCCAGCCAAGCTGCACGGCTCTCCGTGGGGTTCTGGTTCTGAGGTCTCCGTTCGGACACTGGCTGAGCCAGCAGCTGCCCAGCTCAATGGCCGAGTTAATTATCCTTGTTTCCTTTGCGCTGGGCCCCTCTCTGCATCTATCCCTGCGGCCTGCTGGAAGAGGCACAACAGTGACCGTCGGCCCGTCTCTCCGAAGAGCCTAATGTTAAACAGTTGCAAGCAGCACGGCAAACCTTTATGCAACACTTTGGGGAAGGCACCGATTCTGGAGTCCGGTTGCATAAGGAGAGAAAACAAGGAGTAAGCGGCTGCAGTTGATTGAGCATCCACCACAGGCTAAGGGTTTTGGCTTCTTATCTTGTTTCATCCTCACTCTCCGTGTAACTATTATTCCTGCATTTTGCAGGTAAGGAACGGGATTCCCAGCAAAGGTAGGCGATGCTCTGCAGCTCACACCAGGCCAGCAGTCTCTGCTCTTGTCACTCTTCCTGCGCCCTTGTCCTCTTCGTGGCCATGAGAACACCTGGCTGCCCTCATCATGGGGCATTTTCCAGTCAAGTCGCTTTTGTAAAATTTTCTCACTTGCAGTTCAGAGCTTCCTCATTGATAATCAATAACAATGGTGTAAGAACTCTATCCCGGGCACTGTGCTATGGGCTGCTTGATGTATCATTCTAATAATGTAGCCATCCCACAAAGTACAGCTATTATTAGCTCTGTGTAAAGCGGGAGGAACAGAAGTCTGGGGATGGAAGTAACCGGCCTGTAAACGTGTGGTTGGCACACACGGCCGAGGCAGGATTTGAACCTGTGCTTCCAAGCCGCTGACTGTGTGTGGCACAGGTGGGCAGGCAGCCACCCACATGGGCTCTGGGGAGGGCCAGGAAAGGCGCCGTCCCTGCCTGGAACCCTCCTGCCCACGGGCCTCACGTCCCAGGAGTCTCACCCCTGGTGTCCCCTTCAGGAGACTGGTGGGGGTGTGTGCACTTCAGTGCGGTTAAATAATAATGTTTCCCCAGGAGAAATGAACACACATCCAAACAAAAACCCATCTATGAATGTTCCTGACAGCATTATGGACAATAGCCAAAAGGTGGGAGCAACCCAAATGTCCCCCAACTGACGAACGGGTAAGTAACATGGAGAGTTATCCAGCTGTAAAAAGGAAGAAGTACGGATACATCCTCCCACACGGGTGGACCTTGGGAACCTGCTCAGTGGAAGAAGCCAGACACAATAGCGCAGGCTGGAATCATGTGATTCCAGTCACGTGAAATGTCCAGAGTAGGAAAGTCTCTAGTGACAGACAGTAGGTGACAGACTTAGGGTGGGGGTGACATAGGGGTGGCATGGGGGTGGCAAGGGGAGGCTAACAGGTATGACTTCCTTTTTGAGGAGATAAAAATGTGAGGTCTAAAACTGACTCCAGTGTTGGTTAGATGGACCAGGGAAGATACCAAAAACACAATGCATTGTTATACTTCAAATGGGGGAACTGTATGGTGTCTGAACTGCATCTCGGTGAAGCTGTTGAGAAGTCACAGTGCTTCTGGCAGGGGAAGCATGTTAGCTTGCTGTCCTGCAAAGGTGGGCTCAGGCCCCAGGAGCTTTGTGGGGGAGGAGGAGGAGAAGAGAAAGAGGGGGTCAGGAGAAGCTGGAAGCAGGGAGACGGGCCAGCCCAGGGTGACACGGGGCTCAGCAGTGACAGATTCTCTCCGAGACTGAGTTCTCAGGATCCCATAAACTCTTGAAAATGTGGTTTTTAGTAAGAAAGGCACCACATGCTCTGTCTGTTACAGCCTGGACTCCTCACCCCGAGGACAACACCAAGACAAACATGTCCGACGCATTGGTAAGAAGAGGCTCATTACTTAGTGATAACTCTCAGCTTGAGACGTAGAAGAGATCGGAAATGGAGCCTTTACCAAGAGCAAAAGGGAAACGCAGCCGGAACAAAGCGTGCCCAGTTTTGCTGGAGTAGAGACTTCTTCAGAGCTGCCTGAACATGGCTACCTGGGCTGGGCTGCCTGGGCTGGTCTACCTGGGCTGGGCTGGTGAGCTGGTGGCAGCTGAGATGCCCACTCATCCCACACTGGGTGGCGGGCAGGGAGGCCAGAGTGAGGGAAGCCCCGTTAGGCTGGAGAAAGGCTGTGATGGAATCCACTTCAGCAGAAAGGAGACCAAAACGTGATGTGGAATAGTGGGGAGAAAATGATATCATTGTTGGGACTTGAAAACTGGAACAAAAATGATGAAATAAGTTCATATTATCGTCCACTGAACATGCTTTTGGTTATAATTACCCCTTTGGAGGGGTTCTGAGAAAAATGGACAAATTAAGTGCTCATTTTTCATCGGGAAGATTTTTCTGGCAACCCTGAATGTGAACACAATCAGAGAGCTTTTATTTTATGCACTGAGCTTATCAGGAAGGCCATAAAGAGGGTCAGCTCTCCAAAAATAGGCAGGGGCTTTGTTTCCCAAGGCCTCTGATAGCCTCCTGGCGCTCACGCCGCTCTCTCGAAGGCCCGCCCTCCTTGCCATCTTCCTAGTTCCCTCCTCTTTGGGCAGCACGGGCCCATCCCTGCCAGTCACCCTGTGTCAGCAGCTTCCCCTGGGGTGCAGGAGGGCCCCAACCTGACCGCTGTCAGTGACTTGATGAAACCCTGCGCCTGTGGCAAGGTTTCACGTTTCACTCTGTGACCCACTTGCCATGGGTTATCAGGCGGCATCTGAGACCCCCAGAGAGACTGGCCTGTAAGGGGCCGAAGGCTTGGTGAGGGTTGATGGGGGTTGCGGGGAGAGATGGTGGTGCTGAAGGTGGGGAGAACTAGGGAGAAACAATAGTTACAAGCAGCCAGTTCTTGCCCTGACCTGTGTGGCTCAGTGGGCCGGACGTTTTTCTGCAGAGCGAAAGGTCACTGGTCAACTCCCGCTCAGGACACGTGCCTGGGTTGTGGGTTTGGTCCCCGGTTGGGGTGCGTACAAGAGGCAGCTGGTGCAGGCTTCTTTCTCACATCGACGTTCCTCTCCCTCTCTTTCTCCCTCCCTTTCCCTCTCTCTGAAAATAAATACACTCTTTTAAAAAAAGTATTCGGTTCTTTGGTGGAGTGCTCCTGTTTATGACAGCTTCTACTTCCTCACTCCACCTTCCAGCTCCTCAGACTCAGATAACCTGGACCCTTCTGTGTAATTGGGATATCGGAACCCAAGCCATTTGGCCTCACTGTCCCGGGTATTTGGATCGAAGTGCACTCCCAGTTGCTTGGGTAATCACATCTAAGACAACTAGGATTCTACAAAGGCCTGGCCCATGTGTTCGCTCCTGACACCTTCTAGAGAGATCCATCCAACTGTTACTCAGAGCAGCACTCTGGGACGCTGGGCTGTTGGTCGTCCTGCCTTCTGTGTAAATTCGGCGCTTTTCACAGGGCGCGCTGGCTTCTTGCAACTGCAGTGTTTTTTTTTTTTTATAATGTGCAAACATCCCTCCAAGCCCCCATCAAGGGCAGAGTTTCTGGGAGGCTGGTCTCCACTCTGGGTCACTAACACTCGTTTCGAGGCATGTGGGCAGGACAAAGTAGATCACGTCGAACAACCTATTTCTATTGGGTATTTTATTTCTAAAAGCTCCTACAGCATACATTATTTCAAAATTATTCTTCTCAGTCACTCTTTGTGGTGGACAGGAAAGAGATGGACCCCAAATGAGTTAATGAAATAGTTGCGACAGTGACTCTGCTCAGAGACAGTGTGATTTGCCCCAACTGAGAGCACCACTTTGTTCGAGGGATCTTTCTCGCAAACTCAGGCTGCCTGCGTGTGGAGAAGCCAGAGCCAGTGCCACGTCCTTGGTTCTTTTCAGAGACATGGAGCGTTTATGGCTTTGACCTCACGGTGCCTGCGGCGGGCGAACAGTGGCCTCTCCAAAAGATGTCCACGCCCTCATCCCCAGAACATGCGACCATGCTACCTCACGGGCCACGGAACTTTCCAGATGGGATTCAGTTAAGGGAACTTTCAAGATGGGGAGACTGTGCTGAGTCATCTTGATGGGCCCCTGTGGTGACAATGCTCCTTCAAATGGGGAGGGACGAGGGTCAGAAAAAGGTGGTATGATGACCGAAGCTTAGAGGGAGAGCAACTGGAAGATGCACCCTGAGGGCTTTAAAGATGAAGAATGGGGCCATGAGCCAGGAGCAGGGGTGGAACTAGAAGCTAGAAGAGGCAAGAGAATGGATTCTTCCCTCCGCCTCTTCAAGGAGCTCAGCCAGGCCCACCACCTTAAGCTCCTAACCGCAGGAGCTCTAAGAGAATGTATCTTTGTTAGCTTTGTGTAGCCACAGTCGCACATAACCACAGACTTAGTGGCTCTAAACCATGAGGGTGTAGGTACTTTGTAGCTACTCCTTCTGGAAAAGAGCATTCTAATTAATCACTTAGCTGTTCCTACGAGACTGGTGCAAGAAAGACCTCAGAGAAAGGAGAGAAGAGGTGTCTGCTCCGGGCAAAGAGCCAGCTCGCCACGGGAGTGATGCTTTGGGTGGAGACACTGGCGTCTTCCCCCCAATGGCACGGGGGTCCTTTGCCCAGGCACACTCATGCAGACCCTTCACTCCTGACTCGTTTTACCCAGGAGTCTCAGCAAGGCTTTCTCTTCTTGTAGTTTCAATGTGCTTTTACTGTGTTTTGTTTTTATGATTGTATTCTTTCCATTACCATTTCGTCTCCTTATGCCCTCTCCCCTCATCCCCCCTTAATCCTCACACTGTTATCCGTGTTATGAGCCCTATTTTCCTTTTTGCTCAATCCCTCCCCGCCCAACCGCCCCCGCTTGGTGTCATCCTGTTCTCTATCTGTGAGTCTGTCTCTATTTTGCTTGTTAGTTCATTATGTTCATTTGATTCCACATAGGAGTGAAATCATAAGGTATTTGTATTGACTGGCTTATTTCACTTAGCATAATGATCCCCAGGTCCATCCATACTGCTGCAAAGGGTAAAATTTTCTTCTTTTTTATGGCCGAGTAGTATTCCATTGTGTAAATGTCCCATAATCATCACAGCTTTCAACAATATCAGACTCAGTAAAAATTTTGAAAACCTTTGCAGGTGGTGAATTTCCAACGGGTGGTTTTCTCTATCCATAGCGTAGGGGCCTGGTAAACCTTCAAGCCTTTGACTATTACACCGACAATTATCATTTTCTCCCCTGGGCCAGCTGGAAGAACCAGAATGTGATAAGGAGCAAAAAAAAAAAAAAGTTAACCCTATCCTTTGGCCCCAGTGGCCACAGAGCGCTGAGTTGACTGTGCAGCTCAACTTCCCACTGTAGTGCTGTCCTTCCGGTCACAGTTCTGGCTGAGAATCTATGATCTCAAACTCACGCCCCCAGAACACAGCATTCGAATGGTCTCGCAATGTACTTGTTAGCACAAGACATCATTCCACCCCAGAAATAAGTCTGTGGGATGCCGGAGCCAGTGCGTGCAAGTAGAAGATTCATGGACTGTAGTCGGTCGGCCTGGATCGTAATTACAGCATTTGTCATAATTCCTGCCTCTAATTGGCTTAAGAGTCTCTTCCCCAGACAGGGTTGCACAGTATTTCATCGCGGGAATGTGCTTTCGAGGTGATTTTGCGGCGCAAAGCACCACTGGGCTGGGGATTGCAGCCTTAAACTGGCGGAGGAACTCCCCCCACCACCCCCGCCGCAGCCCCAGGTGATTTCTGAGCTTCCTCATTTTAGACTGCAGGCCAGAGGCAGAGAGACAGGAAAGTGGTCCCTGTTTGCTTTAAATTAAAACGGACGGGCGACACCTGCTATCCGCTTGAAGCAATGGCAGTATTCTCCCTGTACCTGTGTCTCTCGCAGCATTTGTGCTGGGCTCACCTTCGGGTGAGCTGTGTCTCCTCTGTGTAACCCCCGACTTCCTGGAGCCCAGGGGTAGGGGCAAGGAAGGCGAGGCCTCCGTGAGTGGGGATCCTTCTGGGGAAAACTCTCACTCATGCTGCCTGCCCTTCCCTTCTTTGCAAACCTCCCTCTCTGAATTTTATTGCTGGGCTCAAAATCTGCGTGAACAAAAATGCTCTGCACCGAGTGAACGGGTGGGCAAGGATCTGGGCAGTCATTTCTCCGAGGGAGATGCTAAAGTTGCGCATGAGCAAAGGGGAAGATGACCACGTCGCTACTCATTAGGGAAACGCAGATCAGAGCCTCAGTGAGATACTACTTCACACCCGCCAGGATGCCTGTCATCGAGTAGGGGGACAATGACAGGTGTTGCTGAGGATGCGGGGAAATTGGCACCCTCATTCCCTGTTTGTAAAATGGGGCAGCTGCTTTGGAAAACATTTGGGTAGTTCCTCAAAAACTTAAAGTTACCATGTGACCCAACAATTCCACTCCTGGGGACATATCCAACAGAACTGAAAACACATGTCCTCATGAAAACTACTGCATGCCTGTCGTAGAAACATTAGTCAGAACAGCCAAAGAGTCAGAACACCCAGATGCCCATCAATCAGTGAGCGTATAAATGCAATGTGGTATATGCACCCCATCGAATATTATCCAGCAATGGAAAGGAATGAACATGGAGGAACCTCGAAAACGTCACGCTGAGTAAAAGAAGCTAGACGTTATCTATCATTACATTCAAGGCCATGAACTGTCTGCAGCAGGAAGTCTACAGAGACAGCGAGTGGACTTGTGACTGAGGCGGGGGAGGGAATGGGATGTGGACCGACCGCTCGAAGACAAAGAGTTTCTTTTTGGGGTGAGCGAATGTCCTGGATTAGGGTGGTTCCAGAACATCGTGAGGATGTTAAAAACCACTAAATACTATGCTTTAGAGGTGTCGATTGTATGGCATGTGAATCATGTTTCAATTAAAAAGTTATACGAGGAAACAGCTGCCTCTGAGGAGGGAGGCTGAGGTTGCAAGGCGGTGCGATCCTTCTGCTTGAGTTTTGAAAACTGTTATTTTAATAACGATGATGATGATGGCAGAAGGGAAAATACGCTTCGCCAATGCCGCTTCCTTCTCCTGTTAGCAGCCAGCGCCCTGTGGTACCCCCAGGGAGCGCGAGCCTGGGGTCTCTCTCTGCCAGGTGCTGAGTCGGACCCCTTTGCTGTCAGAGCCTCTGACTGCAAGCCCCCCGAGAGCCTTGGTTCCTGCTGTATCCCCCTTTGTTGTGGGTTGTGTCCCACAAAACTCCCAGTATCTGTGAATGTGATCTTATTAGGAAACAGGGTCTTTGCAGAACTATTCAGGTAAGATGAGGTCACACTGGCTGAGGGTAGCCCTAATCCAGTTGATGGTGTCCTTGAAAGACATAGACGCATGCACAGAGGGGAGATAATGTGAGGACACACGGAGAATGTCACCTGGCGTCGAGGCAGACACAAGCACTTTGCCCATGGCAAAGAGCGCCAGTCACCCCCTGGCTAGACTGGCCAGGAGGGGCCCGCCCTGCGGGTGATACCTGGAGTTTGAACCTGTAGCCTCCAGAGGTGTGTGAGACTAACACAGTGCTGGGGTGAGCCACCCACTGTGTGACAATTCACACCAACAGCATCCCCTCCAGTGCGGAGCCTGGCCCTCGACACCCAAGCGCGGCTGCAGAGCTAACGTCTTCTGCCTCCACGGGAGACGTCGTAGCTGAGACGGGAAGAAGCCCCAGCCGACGGCTGGTCGAAAGTTGAAATGCCAGTTCCCGGTTTTATAAGTGAGGGGTCCAGAGAGAGAAGAAATGGTGTGCCCCAAGTAGAGAGCAGAGTGGGGGACCTGGGGTTCAGTTAGGATCTTTCAACCTCTAGTGAGCGAAAGAAGATGGGAAAGAGAACCGAGCCCGGTCGAGAGCCTGGGTCGGGCGCCGTGACGTGGTCTGCTGCCACTCTTCCAGTTTTCTAGCCACTGGCCACAACGACTTTGATCTAGATCCACAAACGTAAGCATTTTCTCTAATCAGTAGAACGAAAGTAATATTTTAATGTATGCAAAGAATTTTTGCCTTTTTAACAGTAATAAATTGCCAAGACTGATAACTGGTTAATAAAACACGGAGAGCTAAGCCTTAAACTTAACTAGGGAGTTTTAGCATTCAGCGTTTGCAAGGGAAGTAGCTGACCAGCATTTCTGTAAAGGCATATAAAGTATTTGTAGGTTACCCTGTTGTGTGATTTTGGGAGTAGTGAAAGCAAATGATTATAATGGGCTATCAAAGATGTTTTCTTTTGCAGTGTACTTTCTTTAAAAACATTCTGTAACAATTAGAAAGGTTGTTTTTCCATTCCTTTCTCCATTTCCTTCTCCATTTCCCCACGAAATCTTTATGAGAATTGGATTCTTTTGAAAGCGCTAACATATCTGTGCATTTGGGGACAGCTTTTAACTTCTAATGACCTACACTTACCCCATAGGCCAGGAGCCCTGAGTGTAGTTAAACTAATGCTTTACAATCTTTGGAAAAATTGCTTTCATTAGAGCAACTGCTGATGTTGTTGGGGCCTTGAGAAAAATGAACCGAAACCTATGTGCCATAATTAAATCAAACCAGTAAAGAGGAATGCAGCAATCTAGCCCTGGAGTGAGTCTTTCAAGCCCCAAAGTCACAAGTGTGTGACCCTGAAGGTCAAAGAGTTGTGGGAGGTTCAATGGCAGTTGTCACATCGGAGGATAGACCCACACGACCCGGCATGCTTTCGTTCTGCGCCCAGAGCTCCTTTGGGAGAACTGGAGGCCTCCGTGACTCCTCTATGGCTGAGAAGCAGATGGGGCGGCCCTGGTTGGCTGGCCTGATGTCTCTGCAGACCCTGGAGGCATCAGGCTAGACCCAGACCTCACCTGCTTCTGCAGCGGCCTGCACGTCCCGGGCATCGGTGAGTCTGGGAACTCACCAGGCACGTGGGAGCCACAGCAGAGGCCATGTCCTGCGAAGCTGTCCCCACCGCTGGAAATCTGTGACTCTCCCTTCTGCAAAAACCTTTCTCTATAGAATTCTAAGTGGTCACACATTTGCTATATAAATAAGATTCGTGTGAAATGCATGGCTTCTCCTATGAATTAAATAATAAACAGCAACCCAGCAGTGAGATGACCTTAGAATACATTTTAACGGTGAGTGTCCTGAAATGTGTGGAACTCATCCTATTTTAGGGCACCGGAGCATTACGTTTAAAGTGTTAATATAACTCCGCGTCATGTCAGATGGGCTGATGGTGCCGGTCAGCAGCCTTCTGGTCAGCCTGGCCGTGTCATTCCGAACAAGGAGCGAAGGACCACAGTTGGCCTTAAAGAGAGGTCACGAGTGAGAATAACGACTCAGAGATGGACTGTTGCCACTCGAATGGCAACCTGGGTGAGCTTTCTCTCCCTCCATCCCAGGAATGCACGAATCCTTCATTTTTATGAGATTATGCCTGGCTGTGCACACCCTTTTAAATAGATAGCAGCTAATCCCTTGATAATGCCGTGGACTTTTCCTTGTGTTAAAAATCGGATTCAGTAATATTGCCCTACTTCGTGCCCTGGAGATCTAAGGTGCTGTAACAGAAAGATGAGTTTTCCAGGGCTAAGATCTCTGCACGCTCTTGCCAGCTGATGCGGAAGGTGGGGGGACTCAGGGCACCTGTCCCCGGGATAAGTAAGCCAGGGGCACTGGCACCCTGGCTGGGCGTGACGTACAGCCCCTGGTTTTCTTGGGCTAACTCTCCACATTGTCTTTTTTCCCCCCAGGTTTTTTTAAATCATTTTTTAATTTTTATTTTTCAATTACAGGTCACATACATTAGTTTCAGGTGTACACCGTATTCTATAGCTTACTAAATGATCATCCCACTAAAACCGCACACCCACCTAATACCATGCATAGTTACTAGAATGTTACTGACTGTACTCCCTGTACTGTACTCTGCATCCCCGGGACTGTTCTGTAATAACCAATTCGTGCTTCTCAGTCCCTTCACCTTTTTTGCCCATCCCCCTGACCCACCTCTCAGCTGGCCACTGTCAAAATGTTCTCTGTATCTATGGGTCTGTTTCTGTTCTGCTCATTTGATTATTTTATTTTTTAGATGGAATTGTTGATAGCTTTGGATTTATTGCCATTTTATTGTTCATATTTTTTTTAATTTTTTTCTTCCTCTTAAAAGAAGACCTTTGATATTTTATGTAATACTGGTTTGGTAGTGATGAACTCCTTTAGCTTTTTCTTATCTGGGGAGCTCTTTATCTGCCCTTCATTTCTCCACATTGTCTTGATCTCTCTCTCTCCCTGGTTATTCTCTCTCTTTTTAAAATGGAGATACTGTTATGCTTAAGAAAGAAAACCTGCTGTAATTTTTTCTGACTATAAAGATAATAGCAAGCTTATCTGAAAAATTCAGGCAATGCAGAAAAAGTAGAAAAAGTGAAAATCTTGGTCTGCTGCTCTGATCCCATGGGAAGCAAGACCCCTGCCCCCACCACATCATCTCTGTCTGACCCACACAGCTGCGCTGAACCTGAGACCCCCTTGAGCTGGACTTGGCCACTGGCCTCATCGGGACCCACAGGCTGCCCCCTTCTGCTGGTTTCTCTTGACATCCTTTCAGATCCTCAGTCCTGAGTGCTCCAGAGCCTGCCCATGCGAGTTCAAATCCCAGTCCCCTCACACGGTAGCTGTGTAGCTTTGGGTAAGTTATTTTACCTCTCTGTGCCTTATTTTTCTCATCTAAAAGTCTATGACCACCAGCTTCATAGAACTGTGGATATTAAATACACTAAGGCATGTAAAGCATTTAGGATAAAAATGATTTAGTACCTCCTAGCATTAAAGCAAGGTGCCAGCCGCATAGAGGCTGAGAACGGGGTTGGAGTCAGGTGGCCTGGGATGGGATCCTGACTGTTCCTTGCTATGTGATTCTGAGCAAGTTTCTTAACCTCTCTGTTTTACTCTTCTCACCCACAGCACAAGGATTATAATTGGAGTCATCCCAAATGGCTGTTGTGACAAATTAATGAGAAAATGAAGTGCTTGGAAAAGCCCCAGGTACGTACTAAGTGCTTTACAAACAGTAACTCATGACTTTTGTTTTACAGATGAAAAAGCAGAGGCCAGGTAACTTTTCTAAAGTCTCAGAGAAGTCACACAGCTAACAGAAGGTGGTGCTGAGACTGTGGGGAAACCAGATCTCCAAATAAAAGGGCCAACACTCCCACGGGAGAGTAAGAGGGAGTTTCTCCCACAGCCCCGGGATTCCGGCACAGCTGTGCACAGACCCCTCCCAGTCAGCCGACCACAGATCCCTGTCCCGGTTCTGCGAGAGACCACTGCTGTTACTGTTGTTTGGTCCGCCATGGGTTTGCTATGGGATGTGCCCAGGCAATGATGCAGGCAAGGGGTTCTCTTCTCCCCCAGGCTCACTGGGGAGGGTTTGGCTCTAGATCCACATCCGCCCGGGCCCTCAGGGAAAGTCTTGCCCGTTTGAGTGCCGAGGCCAATGTTCAAGGCCAATCTGCCTGTGCCCAGCATGCAGACACATGGCATTCTCTCTTCACACTAACGTAATTCACAGGTTACAGATGCTTGAGAAAGGCATGTCCCCCAAACATCCCCTCATCCTGTCCTTGTTCTCTGACCCCCAGGAGCCCCTTCCATTTATTTCACATTTCTTGCTGTGCACACCGCGCCCCCCCATAGACAGCAGGTATGCCTGGTTTGTCTAGCTAAAACGTGTGCATATGTATGACAGTGCATGTGCGTGTGCATGGATGTGAGTTTCTCTCCCTTCTGCAGGGGATACCAGCAAAGCTGCTAACCATCTCCATGGAAACCAGCCTCTCCATCCCTCAGGCTTCTGCAGAGAGAAACGTGTCATCTGTGAGTGGGTGGGGTCTGATGAGGCATCTTAGGGGACACAGCTCAGGCCAGTTCAGAGTGTCACGTCTGTTCCCTGGGACCCCAAATGGCTGGTGGCCTCCATGTGCTGACAGAGCCCCATGTTTTCACCCTGGGAAATGGTCACACAGAGCAGGTCTTGATTGCCAAGCAGCTTTCGGTGGGCTTACCACTCCCCATTCTGCCAGGATATGTGGGTCTCTGTGGCACCCTGCCGTGCAGTCCAGTCCAGTTAAAACGATCATTTCTCCATCACAACAGGACTCCCCTCCCCCACCCCAGCTGCTTCTGGGTCTCCCATGCGCTTCCCACGTGTTTTCCCTTGTTCTTTGGCTACAGTGGTATTTCTCAATCTGCTGAGAAATGGAAGTGATTTTAACAGGAATAGCCTGATTTTTAAAAGATTTAATTACTTTAGAGAGGGGAGAAACATCAATGTGTGGTGGCCTCCCACATGACCCCCATTGGGGACCGGGCCCACAATCCAGGCCTGTGCCCTAAACTGGGAATAGAACCTGCAGCCCTTTGATTCGAGGGCCGGCACTAGGGCCACCGAGTCACACCAGCTAGAGCACAGTAGCCTGAATTTTACATAACCTTTCCCTCGCTCTCTTCCACCCTTTCTCCATGAGAGGAGGGGCAGCAAGGCTCTGAACAGTACAGACTCAACCTCTTTGCATGTTCGACAGGGACCAAGCTAACGATGAGTCCTTATGGTAAAAGGTATAAACTGTTGGATACTAGACTTCGAAGGTTTGTTAAAAACTTACACACATTAACAGCTGGGATAAAACGGCTTTGATGGGCTAAAACACAGGGAAGCCCAGGGGTTTTCCACCCATACGTTACTGTCCCTCCACGACTGTGCAAGGCCCTTCTTTCCGCATCATTGCGGTTGTCTGGACCTTCGGACAGGGTTCCGTGTTATTCGGTCTCACCCAGGCTGAACCAACGGCACATTTGCCTTCCGTGGTTATTGTCTTACTCTGTGCCTATAGTGTCCTCTGCTGTTGTTCTGGATTTGGGGGGAAGCCAATAGGGAAATATTCCAAATCCCCTTCAATCTGGTTGACCATTTTGCCTGGAAACTCTAGGAAACTAAACTGCAGGGTCAGATCATTTGAGCAAGAAACTGTGCTAAGTTGTCCACAGTTTTGGGACTGAAATCAGGGTCCTTGCCTCAGACCTCAGAGGTTCTCCTGTTTGTGTCTTAGACTCCTCAACGCCTGGCACTTCAAAAGCATCATTCCTAGTCTTAGAGTGATTATGACAAGAGATTACAGTTTCAGAATGTTTGGAAATTGAAATTCCATTTGACAAGTCTGAAAGGAAATGATACATTTAAAGAAACAATTCCAAAACCATACTGCCTCTCAAATAGCATACTACTTAAGAAAATATAACAAAAGACATTGAAATAGAGAACAGGTTGTCAGTGCGCAGAGGGGAGAGAGGAGGGAATTTCAGGGGAGAAGGGAAGGGTTTACAGGAACAAATATGGAGGACACATGGACAAAACTAGGGGGGTTGGAAATGGGAGGGAGGAGGGGAGGGATGGGTGGGTGGGCTGGAATGGGAATAAAGGATAGAAACTACTGAATAAACTAAAATAAAAAAATCTGAAAAAAAATAGCATACTACTTAAGAGATTATGTGGTTACTCTTTTTCTTGGATCCTTCAGTCTTCATAAGAAGACTTTCGCTGTATTTTTGTACTGCTGGTTCTGATGTAAGTATAGGCTCCTTAACGAATGCAGGTGTGCCTTTCAAAAGTCAATGTACTTGTGTTCGATATTTGGCTGTCAAGGAAGGTAAGCTACCAAGAAGTCATTGATTAAATTCTAAGTACTTTTCCCTCCAGAAAGATCTGGAAACCATATGAGAGAAAAAACAGATTGGAAAAACCCCACTTACATGTCTAATTTCATGTGAATAGAAATAATATTTCTTCTGCTTGGGAAAGAAAGAGTCGCAGACAGCCCTGGGAATATACCAGAGATCATAATTGGGAGTGAGAATAAATTGCCGAGTTAAGTTCTGAAGGAGGTTTCCCTGTTTGGCTCCCACAGTTAAACTGTCAGACCGTTATCTGTTTAAGGGTGATGGTCACTGTTCGGTGAGGTAGGAATGGAAATACACGTCACATCTGTTTTTGCCGGAACTGGGTGCACCGCAATTCAGTGCCGACGCTAACCACTTGGCAACGGCGGCAGACGCACGTGGCGAGGGCTCAGTGCTCCATAGCCCTGCCCTAACTTCAGACACCAGACGCCCCCGGGGGTCCGCAGGCCACCCACACTTCTGGTCTATCCTTCTGACCATGCTTCTGGTTGTGAATATGGGCTTCCCAGGACCCTCTCAGGTTCAATAATTTGCTGGAAGGATGCACAGAATTCAAGAAAGCGCTATGCTTGAGATGCGTTTTACTATAAAGGTACCATAGGTGGGGTCTGGGAGGGAGGACACAGCTTCCCTTCTCCTTTGCCTGGAGGCTTCCAGCCACACCCCTTCCCCCATCCCCGGGTGTCCATGGCTCATCAACCAGGGAGCTCCACCGAGCTTCGTGCCCAGAGTGTTTCTTGGGGTTTCATTACCCAGGACGATTAATTAAACCATTGGCCACATGGTTGAGCTCACTCTCCAGCCGCCATCCAGAGGCTGCCCAGAGGCCATCGAGAATCATCTCATCAGAGAACACAGACACGCCCATCACTCAGGAAACTCCACGGGCGTTTGAAGCTCTGTGCCAGGGCCCAGGAGAGAGACTGGAGAGGTGTTTTTATGCCACAAGGCCTCGATAACTGACAAGTCACTCGAGGTGCCTGCTGTCAGTGCCCCACCCAATGCCGGGCTGTCTGCACTCCCTTGTCAAATTTGTCCCCATCCTCTGGCATTGTTGTGAAGGGCTCAAGGCTTTATCTGGTGATTTGTCCCAATTGCTGCCGAAATATGTGAACACAGATGACACTTGAGCTCGGCCCATCTTCCAAAGTTGCAGTTTTAATCATTTTTATTCTCTTACAATGCCTCTCCTAACCCTGCCTTTCACGTAAAAAATTGTTCCCTCAACGTACAAATCTGGAGGCTTCTGCCTCAGACTTGCTTCTTCTGTTTTTTTCCCCCCTTCTTTCTTTTCCCCTATCTTGAGCCCAATAACTAACCAGTAGTTTACCTTGTATCCTATTCCACAAAATGAGATTCTCTAACTCTGGTGCCTGGGAAGTTAAGGATGTAATATTCTTTCCATTTTGAGGGCTCCATACTTATGGGAAAGGCTTCAAGCAGCCCAGGCTCCAAAATGGATGTTCGAACCCAGAAGTTCATGAATTAAAAGGGCAAGTGGACTTTTTCTGGGAGTCCTTCTGTGTTCTCAAGCAGTTTGGAGAGTGAAGACTCCCGGCACACAGTGGTTCAGTGGGTGATAAACGTCCCTGCTTCCCAGTTACCACGACCACTGCTGCATGGTTTTGTGAAGCTGTGACAACATTAGCTCCATCCTCAGGACATAATATGGGAAGTAATAATTTTTAAGAATTGAGGTTATAGCCACATAACATAAAATTAACCACCTTTAAGTGAACAATGTGGTGGCATTTAATACGTTCCCAAAATGTTGTTCAGCCACCTGTGTCTGCTTCTAAAACATGCTTATCACCCCCAAAGGAAACCTGCACTCACTAAGCAATCCACAGGGTAATTATTTTTAATCAAAATCTCCCTGTTCAGTCGTCCCCTTAACAAATATTTTGTGCCTGCTGTTAGGGATGCATGTTGAGTACTTCTTCCCCTTGCCGTTCTCTTATTTTCCCCTAAATGTGTTGTATATGGTTATAGGAAGTTTCTGCTCAGCTGGGTCTGGCTGGTCAGCTGGGAAGCTCTACTCCGTAGACGGAGTAGACTCCGGAGTACTCCGGAGACTCTAGAGAGTCTACGCCCTCCATTTTATTCAACAAAGGCCGGCACAGAGCAAACCCACAGGAGTTGCGGGATGGTTGAGTATTACCGTGAAGGATTAGGATCTGTATTGTCAAAGGGTTGCATCATTTAAAGGTTTCATTAGGCGAGCAGAAGTCCAGAGCAGCAGGCAGTGTGGTTTTTATACCTGAGTTAATGCAAAGGTTCGCACAGAGAATGCAAAGGTTCCTGCAGGAACCCCGGACTGTCATAACTATTGTCTGTTAAAAATGTACGTGACAGCGTTTCCAGGGAGACACTAGGAACTGAACTGCCACTGGATGCCCCTGTCTCCCCAAGGTTACCCTGGATGACCCAGGACACATGAAGGAGGACAGTCCCTCATGACGGAAGGTCTGAAAATTGGGGAGTGGCCCTCAGATGCCGTTTTACAACGAGGAGTGTGTCAGCAGCATAGGGCGGTCACTCCACTCCTTGTGGTGGAGAAAGTGGGGTGCCCGATTCTGTCTCCCCAACATCACTCAGTGGCCAGCCTCCCTGGACCAGCTCCTACAGCCTGGAGCTCTGGCTTCTGGAGGCCCACACAGCCCGCAGCACCATAGCCTCTACATGACCCGGGGTTTTACCTGGGCTCTCTGTGTCCAAAGCAGCTCCTGAACTGTGTCTCCCTCCTGAGCAGCGAGAGCTACGTTTTTGCGGAGAGGATGTCGGAGACGAGAAGATGCCTTTCTTCACTCCGGATGCTGGTGTCCACGGCTCTGCAGGAGTGGGTTCCGGTGGACCCGTGACTGGGGAATTTCTCCAAGCAAGAACTGCGTGTCCACGGCTGTTTCTCAGTGATCAGAAACAGTCTTCGGTTCAGTGAGGGCTGACGGCCGCTCCTTCTGGGGGCCGCAGAGCCACACCCTTTTAATGTACATTTAGACTGTGTCCTGTGTGACAGCACAGATGATCTCAGTGGAGTTGACATAAAGCAGTGTGTATTCTGGTTAATTACCGGGTGGGTGAGTGTCGGGACAATTCCAAATTCCCAACTTGTAGATCCACTGGACCTAAGGGCCAGATCTTTCTTTCTTCTTTTTTAATCTCACGCTTAACACCGTGGCAATTTTTATTATATTATAACTGTTAGACAAATGTAATTCTGAAACAAAATGTCATTCAGTTAACACTCCCGATTTGTGTTCATTTCTTGGGGCTTCCATGAACAAATTTCCAAAACCTGGTGGTTCAAGAGAGAAATGTAGTCGCTCACATTCTGGAGGGGAGCAGTCTGAGCCCCAGGTGTCAGCAGGGTAGCGCTCTCCCGAAAGGCTCTCGGGGGAAGTCCTTCCTTGCATCTTCCAGCCCCCGACAGCTGCCGGCAGTCCCTGGCTTGTGGGCTCATCGCTGTGGCTTTCGAGGCCAGCATCTTCCAACCTCCCTGTTCTGTCCTCACAAGGCCAGCTCCCTTGTGTGCGTAAGCCCTCCCTCCACTTCCCTCTTATAAGGATGCAGGTGATTGCGTTTCAGGGCCACCTGGACAAAACAGTGTAGTCTCCCCAAGTGAAGGTCTTTAACTTAATTACATCTGCAAAGATCTCCCTCTACTTTTTCTCCATACAAGGCCGAGGTCATAGGGTCCAAGGATTAGGATGTGGAGCTGCTGCGGAGGCCTTTTTTTAGCTGACTGCAGGAGTTAGACAGATTTCTTTAATGAAGGACATCTTAAAGCCTTTAGTGTATTCATAGGTATCGGGACTCTTGAGAGGGCAAGAGCTTCCTAAAATTGTTGAATCACCAGCACCCTTTATCAACCCTGCTTTTTAAATGTTCATTCTGAGGATATCACGGGACTGACATCCCTAGGAGTGTACTTCAGAGATTGTTCGTCTATAGCAGGGGTGTCAAACTCATTTTCACTGGGGGCCACATCAGCCTCGTGGTTGCCTTCAAGGGGCCGAATGTCATTTTAGGACTGTGTAAATGTAACTGCTCTTTAACAGTTAAGCGAGAGCTCGGCGCTGCCGCCGGGTAGAAACAAGGTGCTGGGCCAGAGAAAACAAGGTGGAGGGCCAGACTCGGCCCTTGGGCCTGGTGTTGGCCACCTGTGGTCTACAGAACAGCTCACAAACTTCTCCTTACCCACCCACCATTCCTGGAGGTTCCTCCTGTTATTTCCCTGCTTCAAAGTCCCAGCTTTAGTCAGCGAGCTCTGATCATTGTTCTCCAAATGCACCTGTGCTGTGTGCTGCCAGAGTTTCCCCCTAAGACAGGAACCATCTGCCCCATTTCGTCCCCTGTGCTCTGCACCTCCTTAACCTGCAGCTCTGCTACCTGCTTCTTCCCCTCGTTGAAGCTCTGACCATCCCCCCAAGTCTTCCTGGATCCCCCAAGAAAGAGTCTCTCTCTTTTCAAATCTCAGCTTCAATGTTGAGATATGCAAGGGTCAATAATAATCGAGTCCAGAAATACGCAAATTGTTACTTTTGTGTTTTCCAGTGAGCAGATAGATTCAAGGTTATTCCTATAATAATCTTGTTGTTTTTCCAATACAGAAAGACAGGGAGGTGAATCACGACATAATCTTGAGCTTCCTCCAGGAAATGGGTTATGAGTCGAACTTCCTCTGATTTTGTGTCTTGGTTAAAAAAAAGGAGGGTGATCTGCAGGCGGACCCCACTCATCTGGAATTTCATCGTCTACAGCAGGGCCCTTGCCTTGTTGTCTGAAGGAGTGTTGAACTGTTACGTTGGCCTTAAGGGCATGGTCTTGGCCCATAACGTCCCTCCCTCCACACACACACACACACACTCACAGTGACTTCTGGTATGTACTTATTGATTACTTGGTTAATTATTTGTGATGAACTCACCCTTGATTTGTTAAAAAAAATCCAAATTATATTTTAGAAGGACACAGGGAAGAATCATGTAAAATAATTTTGAGGAGCTCAACTCCTGATTTACTGAAAAAGTTATTTCTTGCTTCCATGATGATCCTGGAGCAACATGAGCAGGTCCGGCAGGAGGGAATGGTAAGAAAACCTTCTCCGTGGGAGAGTCTCCGGGAAGCGTCTGATACCTTCTTTCCTCTTGTTAGAGCCACAGAAAGAGAATGTGAATCAGACACAGGAGGAGAGTGTTCTGGATCAGAAATATGTCCGGACTCCTTTTCTTCTATGCATTATTTTACTGACAGCATTCTTGTTGAGAGTGTGTGCTCATACAAAGGAGAGCAAAGGTGCATCCCTGTGGGTTGGGGACTCACAACGTGGAGGAGAAAATAATTTGGGGAAAGGGGTTATTTAGGAATCAGGGCACACCAACCGTTGGCTTCTTTCCTTTGACTTCACCAGAAATCTATTCCCAGGTGAGGGCTGGAGCCATAATTGGAACTAAGTAAATATCCACAAAGAGAAACTCCCCAGTGACCACGAGGGGACTGCTGTTTGGTTTGGGTGTGACCTCAGGAAGTCCGAAGTGAGGCTGATCTCTCTTAAGTCTGTGAGCTGGATCGTGTGAGTCCAAGGAGCAAACACCTTCAATATCGGGAGGGAAGCATCTGGATACTGACTTGAAACCCCTAAGTCGACTCTGGCAACAAGGAATGTTCACGTGTAAGGTGCAGTATTCCTTCTCAGAGCCAAGGTGCTACAGGTAACAAACACCACATATTAAAATCCCCCAAGTAGCAGAAATGGGTCAACAAGAATTGTTTAGTACCTGAGGCCAACTTATGAAATCAGAGAGTCACACCATGACCCTTGGATCTGTAAGGAAGTTGAATATATACAAGGCGACAGAACTTGACAATATAAATATCCTTCTCAGGGTGAAAAGTAAGCAAAATGAGGTACGGGAGTAGTAATCTTCAATTTTGCTTCCATTTTGTTTTTGTTTCCAAGTACGTGGTATGGGGCAGTTGCTATGCTAAATGCTTTATATGCATGTCAAAAAAAAAAAAAAAAGGAAACAGAACTGTTTTCCCGGAGAAACTGCCCCCCACGTCTGATGTCTCAAAGCCTGGAATGCTAGAACAGGGCCAAACAGCCTTTGAGCCTCAGCAGCCTTGTGCCCCAAAGAAGTCTGCAAAGATTAAAAGAAAGCGGCCATGATGAGTCCCGGACTGATGACGACAGGACTGACAACTGAAAACATTTTTTAGAATCAGCATCACTACCTTATGCCATCTGCACCTAGAGCAACGCCTTCCGTCCACTGATGCCATTGTCCCCCTTTGCTTCCTCGTCAATACCTTTGCCTTCGTCTTAAAATCGGAGCGATATTGGGACTTCTGCCTGAACTAACGATTCCCAAATAGCTATTCTCATGATCTCAAATAAATGCGTTTTTGTCTCTAACTTCTTAAGGCCTTTTATTTTTAGGTCAGCATATCTTACGTATTAGCTTTCAATATATGAATATCTATCTGTATACTTATATTAGCTTTTGATGTACCTATCAGCTTATACATGTATATGCTATTGAAGTGCAATTATTTACACATATTTATGTACATAAACACACCTGTTAGCTTCCAGATACATATGCATTAGCTTTGTGTACATTATTCACACACTGCCAGGTGGTGGTACACTCAGATGCAGAGACTCAGAGAAGAAGGGTTAAGTCGTTTGCAGGCAGACTTCCATCTAGGGGGTGGCTGAGCACCCTGGACCCAGCTCTCTGCCTGTGAAGATCCCCGACTGGCAGGTAAGGCTGCCCTCGCCAGCACACGGGATGTTTGCTAATTGTGTAGAAACCTTTGTGAATGCAGCTGTGGGCTGCGGAGCAGGTCGCTGAGTCAATATTTAAACACTGAGATGCCTCCCCCTTTTGACGCCTTTGAGCCTGAAATTTAATATCTTGTGAGGGAGATTAAATCAAAGCAGAAAAGCACACCAGGAATGTAGGCTGCGGTGTTTTTACCGCTAAACATCCCCCTTCAGCTCATTCCTCTGGGTGAAACCGAGATTTGTGTAGTCTCCCCGCAAGTGACATGCACCTTTGCCTGATTTTAATCTTCCTCAGTGACAGATGCCAGGTGCTTGCCTTGCATCCCTCTCCTCCCTAGATTCAGGGAGGCACAGGGAGCTGCTGTCACAGCTCACACTCACCTGTCACCAGGAGGAAGGGCAGGGCTGGGAGGAGGAGGGCACAGCAGCCCTGCGCCAGGGAACAGGTGGGTGACAGATCACTGACCATAATTCCTGGAAGGGATCTGTCCTCTTTCGCTGGGAATGTCAATGAGGCAAAGAGAGATGCACCAGCTAAAAGACAAACCCCTCATGCCGGGGTCCACATCTGCCAGGTCTGAGCAGGGTGTGGGCTGAGCTCTGGGAGCCTGGACCTTAGAATCCAGTGTTCTCTGTGCTTCCTCCCACAATCTGTCTGCTCACTCACATCCCCAGCGGGTTATCCTAGGCTCAGAGCTTCCCAAATATGCACGCAGACACACTCTCCCACTCTGGGCTGGCCACACTTGCTTGCCCAGTTGGCCATCTATCCCCTACACTCTGGCCTTTATCACTGCCAGGGGGTCCCCTGGGCAGGGGACCCTTCTCTCTGCAACCTGAGGGCACAGAATAAAGCTTGAGACCTGAAATGCCAGTCCCCCCACCATGCCCCAGCCTGCACTGGGCCTTCCCAAGCCCAGGGACACACCCTCTCACCCCCTCTGTCTTCCTCCATGAAACCTGTTGTTCCCAGAGGCATGGAGAGTTGGGTCTGGCGGTTGGTGTGGGGAGAGGAGGACCCGGGTGGTGGGAGGAGGGAGGGGACCGATCATGAGAAGGGTGGCAGGTGGTGGGAGGGTGGAGCAGGCTCTCAGAGCCAGGTGGCAGCTCGTGGGAGGAGGGAGGGGAAGGACAGGGAGCTGGGGTGGCAGTTGGTGGGAGGAAGGGAAGGCAAGTGGAGGAAGTGGGAGGCAAGAGAGTTTAAAAATGTATTTGTTTACTTTTTTACTTTGGGCAGGAGTAAGGGCAAGTGGGGGTGGGCATGTTGCACGTTCCCCATGGGCTAGGTCCCCAGCCTGGAGAGCTGGCTCTGCACTCGGGTCTTGAGAGGAAGCCGAGGCCCCCCCATAGTCCTGGGTGTCACCTGAGCACCCTGATGGCTTGGCTCAGAGGGCCCAGGAGCCTGACCTGATCAGGGCAAGTGGAAGCCAGTGAAGGAAGTCCGAGAGGACGTGGCTGCCCCACACCTGGGCCTCACACCATCAGTGGCTCGAAAATGCAAAGTCAGTGAGAAAAATTATTATTGAGTGAGCCAATAAGCAGGTCCTAAGAGCTGCTGTTTTGGAAAGAATGACATTCCTACCTGCTTCCAGGAGAATGGGGGTCTCTGCCACCCCTCTCCACCCACTTTCCACCCCTGCCTGCCCCAAGAACTGTTGGGTATTTCCAAGTCACCTCTTAGACATTACCACATTGGAAAAATTGCTTCATCTTTCCACTGCATCATCAATAAGATAGAAATGCCAATGGCTTGGCTGTCCCCAAGGTCAGGCAGCTGAGGCAGACAGATGCTCTGAGCGGCCTCCAGGTGTGGTTCAGGTTGACTGTCCCAGCCCTAAGCTCGTGGAGGTGGAGGCTGCAGCAGGGACAGATACTGGGGACCAAAACCTGGTGTGGGGCTAGGACCCACCAGCACCTCCCGCCATCGCTGTAGAAGAATCGAGGATGGGTGTCTGCTCAGCCTTCCTGCTCCCGCCATGGCAGCGAACGTGAAACACAGGCGGAGATGGAGCCTCTGATGGCTGGGGCCCTGTGTGATCTCAAAATGCCAAGTGCATGGGCGACTAGTGTGGACAAGTGACATGAAGGAAAAATAGACATGCATGTGCATGTGTGTGTACGAGCATGTGAGTGCTAAGTCACAGAGATGTTTTATTGCTGCAGCATAACCCAGCCTCTGCTGTTGCACTCACACCTGCCCGATTTGCATCCTCAGTATCAGGGGACTCTTTCCTAAGCCACTCTGATGATGTACTAACAGCAACTCCAAAGGACTGAAGCCTGTACCTCATCATTGCACATTTCCTCAACTCACTACCTTCACGTTTGAACACGTCCTTATCAGGTCCTCACATTACTCCTTCTCTCCCTTGCATTTCCAGCTGTGGGGCTCAGAGGGGCTTCAGCCAGCCCCCTCCCCTAAACTGAAAGCATGGGCAGGGTCTCCACGTCCTTCCTTTGCCTCCCTACCACATCCCCCTGGTCACCACCTCTCTCCTGCACCTCTGGTCCACCCTCACCTGGCCCTCAAAGGCTCCCAGCCCCTGCTGTGCCAGCTCCTGGCTGCTTTGTCTCCTTCTGCCCCTACCTGCGAGCTGCCCCATGAGGCCTCTGCATCTGTCCCACGCTCCCCGCCACCACACACAAGACCAGATATTTGATTATAATCCACCTTGCTAGTGAGCCACGTGGGGAGGCTTCCTTTGCTGTATTTGAATGTACGGGAGACACATCAACAGCCATAAATGAATTATTACCAAAATTGATGCAAGCACAGACTACAAAGGTTCTGCACAGGCCAGTATTCCAGAACCCCCAGGCTGTGTGTATGCCTCTGGACGCCTCCAACTTGTCACTGCCTGACTCAGGTTTCAGTGCCCAGGACAGAGCCTGCCGCTCCCGTGTCCCCTCTAAGGACAACACAGAACAGGACTTGGTTCCCTTGGATGGGTTGCTGTCTTTCCATTTGTGTATGGGCTAGGAGTGTGTACGTGCACAGCCTTCAGCTCGATTGCCGTTAGTGGGTGGGGTAAGACAGCCCTGGTTACTGATGGGCAAGCTCCCAGCCATTTCCTCCCATCTGGGGTTTCTGGCAGCAGGACTTCCGGTGGTCTAAGTCTGAAAAGATCCATTTGCAAGATGCAAGCAGAGACTAAAATGTCCAAGGGCAGTGGTAGGAAATCAATGGCCTCTGGAAGGTGGAAAGTCAACAGTGGTTAATGCGAGTGTGGAGTGGCTCCTTTGAGTCCCTGCTGGGCCTCTCTGTCATGGGCCATCCTCTTCCCTCCCTTGGCTGAGAGTCTCCTCCTCGCTCCTTAACAGCCCCTTCTCTGGGTATTTTTCATATATATAGGTATATATATGAAATATATGCATATATATGAAATATATGCATGTATATATGAAATATATGTATACATATATATTTCTTTTCTGTGTATTTTTCTCCTGTATACTCTTGCTGTCTCTCTATTTCTTCCTCCACATCTATGTTTCTTCCTTTATGTGTTTTTTTCTTCCTTATCAGGCCCCTTCCTCATTTCAACAATGTGACATAAAAATATTTTGAAGTATGACCTTGCATTTACTAAAGCTGATTTCAATGAAACATTTAAGAGCCTGCTAATACTTTTGGGCCTCTTACTTGCCCTTTTAAAAAAGGACTGAGGTTGATTGACAGCAAGTGAGAGAAAGGAACATTGCTTGTCCCTGTTCTAGAAGATGAGCAGGTCGACCATCCCATCCCGGTACTTGCACCACCATCAACCCCCTCTGGACATAGAAGACTCATACTCTCTTTCTCCTTCTAGTTAAACACAGAGCTGTTCTGGGAACCAGGTGGTTTTTCTGTGCAGATGAACTAGGAAAATGTTTACTGGCTCGAGAAAACCGTTCAGTGCCCAGTGTCCCGGCATTCGGGTTCTGTTCACGTCCCTCCCCTCCGACGGCCGTGGGTTCCACGTCCCCATCAAATTTATTGTGCAGTCATTGTATGTGAACCCGGTGCTGGCCCACTGGTAGAATCTCCCTGCACGATTGTGTATTTATTTCCTTGTAGATTTCCCATGCAGAATAAATGAGGAGTTGTATGTAAATTCTCTGGGCATTTAACTTTGATGAAATATTTATTAGTATTGACTGCCTGATTAACTTTCATAGCCAGAACATCGAGGAGTTAGAGCATGTCTTATATATTTTATAATGTCCTCTACCTTGGTAAGGGTCAGTGAACTGGAATACTGGGTATGATTCCAAGGTCTGTTCTGAAACTTTAAATTTCCTGTGCATGGAAGACATCCATGTGGTCTTTTTCCTAAAGCCAAAGCAAATGAGAACAACTGTACCCTTTCATTTACCCAAGGGTTTGGAATTCCATTTGGACAGAATTCCTATAAGCCAATGGATTCATAGATCAGAGTCATTACCGTTATTGCCGAGGTAAACCTGAAACCTAAAACCAACCAATCAGCAGTCCATTGAGGGGCTTTCATTTACATGCATTTGGATCCAATAGAGATAGGAAAATTAAAATACCCTTATTGAAAATATTGACCAGTAGATCTCTTATAGTGTCTTTAATGGCTCATAACTCAGTTAGGTGAGTTAAAAGTAATGCCCACTGGATTTCTAACGGGAGCCTCATGGTGAAAACTCTTTGCATCACAACCCACATGCAGCCCTTCTTTGGTTCACCCTGCACTCCGTTCACCGACGGTGATGCCAGGTTCCCGGCTAGCCATCTTTCTAGCATTCAGAGATGCTGCGGGTCTCTAGTGTTGGTGCCTCTGAATGTAGAGGTTAGAAGTAAACCCGGTGAGGACTGAGTTCACCGATGCTGGCCATGGCCCCACCCCATATTCCGACAACGCGGGCTCCTCGGGTTTGCAGTGGTACCACGCATTTCATTCCGGTCTGAGAAGAGCGCATTCCATGATGGTAAGATCCTCCCCCCATCTCCCCCGGAGAACCAATGTGGGGGTCCTTAAACCACGTGGCAAGCCCTTCGCACACTTTTCAGGTAGGAAGAAGGGTGGAGCAGAGAGGGCGGGGCTGGTGCAGAAGTGAGAGTGGAGAGAGGCAGTAAGTACTGCGGGTGGCTGGGCTTCACCAGTCCTTTTCAGTTACTGTGCACTTGGTGAAGTTTGCGTTCGAGACACAGAAAATTAGATGGGGCTTTGGGTAAGGAATTAAAGAGATGCAATGTAAAGAACTTTCTAACATCGTCTTTTCTCAGTGAGGGGGCGGACCTTTGGGGATAAGGGCTCATTGACTATGCTATAAAAGAACACTTGTATTTTAATGGTTTCATGATTTGAGGAATAATAGAAGGAGGAAGCAGGTGCCCAGTTAAATGTGGGCAAGATTAATGGTGACTTCAGCAGGCCAAATTTCATAAGGTGTTCATGGCCCTAACAATAACAGAGAAGTGTTGGCAAGCTTCCCTTTTAATTTTAGCTATAAAATCTATCGCCAGGGACAATGTATGATTTCAAAGACAGAAGAGTCTGCATTGTCTGTTTATTTCATACCCTTGTGGTCTTTAATATTTAAACTGCAACATACAAGATTGCATTTCTCATTTTGAGGGAGAATTTATTTTAATTAATTCTATTTTCTTCTTAAAAATAAGTATCCTGTTTATTTTGCGTAAGAGCTTAGAGCAGTATACCACTGCTCTGTTTCAAACCTAGATCATTATGAGCTACCTCCACCTCGAGCTCTCCATTTTTAATAGTTCTGTTTGAAATTTCTGAATAGCACCTGAAGGGGTTAAGGATCATAAACTGTTCTTTCCTCTCTTGAGATTATTCGGCCTGTGCAATATCTGTGCATAAGACTTCAGCTGACTTGGGCTAAACCTGCTAAAGGTCAGGTTTAAATAACTGTGGGTCTTGATTCCCCAGTGCAGTACCACAGATACAATTCATTTTGACTCTTCAGCTCCGTACATTCAGTAACAATTTCGCCGCAGAACCCGGCCCCACGCAAGATGGACTTTTGAATAATGCATGATGTAACATCCACACAGCACAGTGCGTGTCGAATAGACCTTGGCTATCGCAACAGTGGAAGACCAATCAGATAATCACAAGGGGATGTGGTTTGTGGTTCGCCAGAGTTCGTGGTTTTCCACTCAAAACCAAAACCAAAGAATAAACGTAAGTTACTCACTCATGGATTCGGTCAATTTGGCCATGGTTGTAGTTTCTTCTTTGTGCTTTTCCTGGAGGTGAGAAGAAAAGACAACTAGGTATAAAGCGCGTCTTAGATGGGAAATGAACACAATAGGTCTGCTACAGCTCTATCTTTCTCTTATTTTTCCTATGTTAACATTTGGTTACAACGATGAAAGGAATTAAAAAATCTCACATTATAGACAGACGATCAGTTAGTCACAGAAAAGAGATTTTTTAGGACATTAAAAAACTTGCCACTGCTGTTGGAATTAAGCGCCCGCCACAGTGATCTCGGATATATATAATCGGTGACGCACGACCAATTTCCAGGCCCTCTTTGACACTGGAGTTTTGACATCCATATGCCAGCCCCCTGCTCTCCGTTTCCTCCTGTTGAAGCTTTCCTGGTATTTTTGGAGCTGGTATTTTTGTAGTCATTTGGTTTCTTTTTTTCCCCCCTAAAAGCTAAGTAGATTTTATACATTTTTCTTTGTCTTATTTTGGTGAGTTCCTGGGGTCTTTTAAAAGTCATCACTTTTGATGGGTGTGTAACCTTATCTATTTTGGTCTGCACACATTTTGTCTCAACTGGGATGTAGGTTATAATCCACTGAGTTTTGAGAGCCAAGGATACAGACAGGCCTGGAATCTGTCCCAATTAAAAAGTTACTTTGGAGAGATTAAGAATAATGGTCAAATCTATTGAAACGTTCTCCTCAATTTCCTCATTTTAAAAAATTTCCTTGGGTCCCTGATATGTAGAGTAACTGAAACATTGGTCACCATTATTTTAGGCTTTTTTGAAGTCTTATTCTTTTTCTGATTATGAAACTAGTACATGTCCATTATTTAAGAACTCAGAAAATATTGAAAACTACAAATCAGAAAATAGTCTTCTCATCATACCAGCCACAGAGGAAACAACTATTATATTTTGGTGAGCACCTTTTTTCCCATTTCTATACCTGTGAATATATCCAGACAGGGAAATATGATCCCAATTCTATGCACAGAAATAACTATACTCTACACACAATGTTGTAAGTTGCTCTTTCACTTAATACTCAATGATCTATCTTTTTATGTGAGTAAAGTTAGAATATATCATCATTTTTTGAGTGACTACAAAGCATTTATCATGGGTTGCACTATCATTTCCTTAACCTGATTCCATTTTATTTGCTCACAGTTTTTCACCATTTTACACGATGCTGTGATGAGTGTTCTTGAACTCACATCTTTATGCACTTGGCCCTTTAACTACTGAGGACGAATCTTAGGGCTAGGTATGCATGTGAGTATTAAGAACCTGGCCAGTTGTCCCCACAAAGTTCAGATATGACAGTGGGTGAAAGTGTGTTCTCACATTCTTGTCACCTGCCAATGGCAATGGCACATTTCCACCCTCAGTCTGCCCCGAAAATGGACAAACGTGGTATCTTGTTATTTTATACTGTTTTCTTTCTCTGACCCTTTTGTGGGGACAAAGGGCCCTCTGTCACAGGTCAGCTGCACATCCTGGACTCTCAGCTTCCTGTCACAGGGCCCCAGCTCCTCTGCCATCAGCCATGTCTGTTCTGAGAAGCCACAGGTGGCATTACCTTCCCCACAGCCAGAGCACAGTGCTGAGCAACCTCACAGCTGCCTGGCTGGCCCTTGGGTTGATGAGCCACAGCTTGGGTGAGGAAATGCAGTTAACAGAACCGGGATTCATCATCTGGTGCTGCTAGTCTCAAACAAGAAGCATGCGCTTTGAGTGTCAGCACACAACTTTGCACATTGGAAGTCAATGTTTGATTTTTCACAAGCCCTGTGGTCACAGTGATGAAATCATGGCACCGCCTCTTATATGAATTATGGCCTTGCGAGAACGAAGGAGCTCAGGGGCCATGAGCCACCATCAGCCTGCAATGGCACCTGCCCATGACATTGAGCCTGCCATGTGGTTTACATCGAGATGCAGAGAAATAGCCTGGCTCTTGGGGAGGTGAAGAGTGTCATGTAGCAGAGGCAAACAAGGCAGGTAATGAGGAGCCTGTCACAGAAATATGGGTCCACAGGAGCACATGGAGGAGGCTTCTTCAGAGACAGGTTGTCCCTAGTGATTTGTGACAATTCACATGCAGAAGCAAGTCCCTGGTGAGAACTCAGCCAACCCATCCTTGACCTGTGGGACCCTTATCCTGTCTCTGTCCACTCTGCCATGGATTCCCTGCCTCAACTGCCAGCTTGGCTGCAGGGTCCGTCTCTCCTGTATCCTGGTCTGGGATTTGCTCCCCCTTCTTCCTGGCTCCATGCCTGTTGATCCCCACTGTGGTCACTGACCTCCTCAGCTGACCCTCCTCTGATGGCCCCAGGGGTGACACCCTCCAAACCGCAGGCTCCCAGTTTCCAGGCATCATGGCCTTACAAAATCCTGTCAAGTTTGCTCGTCCCTTTGTACATCACCATTTTACCTCTCGTGACCTAGGATCCTGCCACCTTTTGTACTCCAGTCTCTGCTGGGTAGTCCTTGCAGCTATTTTAATTCAGGTGTGTTGGATATCCTAGTCCCAGAAAAAATCAAGTACCACCTGTATTTTTCTCTTCCTTGTGGTTAAACGGAAACTTGACATCAATGGGGTAGGGACCTTAAAAACCCCGAATTTCACTCTCTCAGTTTGACTCATCTATATCATAACTTATGGTGGAAATTATGGCATATGTTTCTGGGGAAGTAGTTAGTCATTCTATGGAGTGTTTTTAAACTCCTTATGTCCTTCCTCTTTATCGGGAAGTTGAGGTTTCCAATTGCCTGCCACGTGTCCCCATAAGGTACTGACATTCCATTCTCAATCCCAAGCAAATTCCCCTCCTTTTCCTAAAGTCAAGAGTTTCCTCCAAAGTAAATTTGCTGGGCTTACAGCACTGGGAAGGGATTTAGAATTGTAGCATATGAAATGTGGAAGAGATCCTTTTAGACACTGTCAAGACCAATCTCATAGTGATGTGGTTGGCAAAACTGATGTTTATGTCAAGAAAAGAACTGACATCAAGCTGGTCTCTTCCCCTTATCAACAACCCCTACTGCCCTAGAAACCTCAAGGTCCAGCACACATAACACATGGAGACATGATTCCTTGTACAAAAATCCTGGTGCTGTTGTCTTCCCTGTGTCCTTTGTTCAAGCAGCCTCATCTTCAACAACATCCCCGATTCCCACAAATGGCTGATGACACCCACATTTATTTTTTCAGCTCTAACCTCCCATGGAACTCTGGCTCATACTGAACAGCCATGCCCAGCTGCTCAACGGATGTTCCAAACCAACACGGACAACACTACTCTCTACCCCCAACACTTTCTACCAGCACCCCCATACCACCCAGCCCCTCACAGCCAGGCTTCTTTCTTCTTTTTCTTAAATATATTTTATTGATTATGCTATTACTGTTGTCCTATTATCCCCCCTTCATTCCCCTCCACCTGAACACCCTCTCCCACCCAC
>CM052539.1:188289488-188329491 GCA_028533065.1 Trachops cirrhosus | reverse complement strand
ATGCTACTTATTCTTCGTAGCTTTCCCCTCTCTCTCCTCCTCCCACTCCCCTGTTGCTAACCCTCCATGTGATCTCCATTTCTGTGGTTCCGTTCCTGTTCTAGTTGTTTGCTTAGTTTCTTCTTGTTTTTGTTTCAGGTGTGGTTGTTAATAATTGTGAGTTTGCTGTCATTTTACTACACATGTTTTTTATCTTCTTTTTCTTAGATAAGTCCCTTTAACATTTCATACAATAAGGGCTTGGTGATGATGAACTCCTTCAACTTGACCTTATCTGAGAAGCACTTTATCTGCCCTTCCATTCTAAATGAAAGCTTTGCTGAATAGAGCAATCTGGGACGTAGGTCCTTGTCTTTCATGACTTGGAATACTTCTTTCCAGCCCCTTCTTGCCTGTAAGGTCTATTTTGAGAAATCAACTGACAGTCTGATGGGACCTCTTTTGTAGGTTACTATCCCCTTATCTTTTGCCAGGCTTCTTTCTTTATTCTGTCTTTGGTTAATGAGAGCACCACCCACCTTGTGCCTAAGCCAGAATGTGGAACACTCTACCTCCTCTTTCTTCCTTACCCCTGATATTTTGCATATTAGAGCTGACCTTCCTTTGCTACCATGTCTTGAAGGGACTGTGGATGTTGCTTTAGCCTGCCTCCAGTCTCAACTGCAACCCTGAGGGATTATCTAGAAACAAGCCTTAGGGACCTGTCTAAAATGCAAATGGAACCCAGGTACTGCTGCTGGAAGTCTTCAGTTCTTCTCTAGCCCATAAGGATGCAGCCCTTGTCTTTCAGGCAGGGTCATTGTCTGTCTTCTGCACTCACACTCTAGTTAGAGGTAACTTGGCACTCACTGCTTCCATCGCCTAGACCCCTCAACCTCCATTTCCTCCTGTGCTCTCCAAATACGCCCTTAAGAACTCCATTGGACACCACTAACCTCCAGTTTTCCCCATACTCTTCCTGGCCATCTTTCCAAATTTTATTTCTAAATATCTTCATGCTCAAATGTGGTTATGTGTCACATTGCACAATTTGTTGTGGGGACAAGGGATTCCAGGACCTTTGGACAAGCCACGTCTTGCTGTCCAATAGCCTCATTGGAGGCTCCCACCAGCAGAACATCATGGCTGGGAGGAAGTGTGTGGTAGACCAGAAGTCTCTGCCACTGAAAGCTGCTTGCTCCCTGGGGTACACCACATTCCCAACACCCTCCATCAGAATACAACCTTACAGAATCTAGACAAGCCTCTTGGAAGAGCTCAGTTTTGCCCTAGAAGGCAATCCAATTATAGTTGTGTTGTCATACATTAATGGAAAAAGAGAAACATTTAAAGTTTGGGGGAATCATGATGACATGCTTGAGCAAAACATGCCTACAGATGTTGAAAAATATCCTAAATGTCTTGTTAAAATCATCTCTAACATCTTGGGAAGGGTATTAACCCTTAGTGGTTATTTAATTTTCTTTTTGTCTGACCGTATTCTCTCTACCACACCTGGAAATGGAAATAAAACTCAATGGTTTGTCTGGGGTGTGTGTGTGTGTCTGTGTGATTTATACACACACTTCTGTTTCAGCTGAGGATAGTGTGGCTTTCTACTGGAACCAGGCCAGATAGAGACTTCTCTCTGACTGTCTGAAATGATATAGGGGTTTTTAACGAGGGCAATTATAGCAGAGTCTGACTGTAGCTCAAAGCTAAGACTAATACAGTGTGTGTGTGTGTGTGTGTGTGTGTGAGAGAGAGAGAGAGAGAGAGAGAGAGCGGGGGAGAGAGAGAGAGATTCATAAAAATCAGAGCTTCTGGAG
The DNA here is from genome assembly GCA_028533065.1 of Trachops cirrhosus. Lineage (NCBI taxonomy): Eukaryota > Metazoa > Chordata > Mammalia > Chiroptera > Phyllostomidae > Trachops > Trachops cirrhosus. Next base: position 188,327,683 of record CM052539.1, on the reverse strand, counting down.
AGGGAGTCGGACATGCCCTCCTGTGGGAGGGACCCTTCACCCACGGAGGACAGAGTCCGCAGACCTGGGTGAAGTCTGCATGTTGGGCAGTGCTGGTGCCTTACTTTCTGTTCTCCACAAGTAGGCTTTTAAGGATAAAGGGGAGAGTCATCACAGTTGATATATTTCAAAACAGTCATATTTGCATCTCAGATATTTTTGTCTCTCTAAAATGTGTGCTTATGTTCATCAGAAAACTGTGATTTTTTTTCAAGTTACAACCATTTAAAGAAACATTTCTATACAGTGGGGATTAATAGTGCTATTTTATGACCTGGTACCCTCAGTTACAGCTCCTCTTCAGGTTAAGATGGGAGCCCTCCAACCTAGCATGCTACCATAGCACGATCCTGCCCTGCTGGAAACCCTGTGCCCCCCTCCAGACTCCTGCATCAACATCCAGGCCGTTTCCTGAATAACCAGGTGGTTGGTTTCTTGGAACATTGATGAGTGAGTCATTCCTCCTTTCCTAGAACTCCTGGGAATATCATAAAATATAGGACAAGCATTATCACCAAAGTTACATCAGGAAGATTCCTTTAAAGAAATTACTGAGCTAGGTTACAGAGAGGTGCCGAGGATATCTGGGCAGCTGAAACACTCATAACCCCGACACTGCATCAGCCACCAGTGGATCTTTTCCCAGGACCCATCTGCACTGGGTTTGTCCTGTGCTCCCCAGGACTCCACTGCAAAGTGCTGAATCTTGGAGGCAGCAGGAACTCTCCTCTCGGCATAAACCTTACAATGGTTGATGCCTCTCCGACCTACCTTCATGTGAGGCACAGGCTTTGCTAAACCTTTTCTGTTCACAAGAAGAAAGGGATCAGATGACATACTGTTTCCTTTCTTTTCCCTTCATTTTTCCGGTTGGCTCATGATTCAAGTTCTGGACACACTGAATCCTCCTATAGTTGCTCTGTTCTCCCAGCTCTGCCCCATTCCATAGCAAGTCGGGACCCTTCAAGATCCCAGGCCCATTTTCATCACTCCTGGCTTCTAAACTGTGGTCCAGCCAGACAAGTCCCTTTTGTATCTGAACACGCTGCAATGCTCCATCCCATTCTTCTTCACCTGCAAAGTTAACTCCTACTTGTCTTTGAGGACTCAGTTCAGGTTTGACTTCTTGGTTGACATTGTCTCTGGCTACCCCTTTCCTGGTGACAATTCTCTTTGAACCCCTATATCTGTGTCTACTTCTGTTGTAGGATGTGTCCTTCTTGGAGCCATGACTTCCAAAGTAGCAGAGCAAGCCAGAAGCAATAGTTAGTATAACTTCACAAACAATTGGAAAACCAAAAAAAAAAAGGATTGATCCCTTTGTTTGCAAAGAATAAAAAACAAAATCCCTATACAAAACCAAAGACAATAGAATGAAAAGGGTTTTCTGGAGGAGTCATGAGTTTCCTGATATGGGATGCTGACTAATCATTTGTACAGAAGTTTCCAGAAGGATTTCTGCTCCAGGAAGTGGTGCAATGAAATGACCTATCACAATCCTAAAATTGTTTCAGGGATGTGGTCATAGTCCAAGGGAAAATATCCTGATTCCTTTTGGTTTTGTTTATATGGAGTGGTTTCTTTTATTCAGTCAGAGGTGGGTGGTAGGGGTAGTGATGGAGATGAAGTGGGACTGATAATAGGGACAGACTGGTAAAGAAACTAGAAACTGGTTAGTTGCTTTGACATATAAGGGATGTTTGAAAAAAATCACCTGATTTAGCAGGTTGACATTGGTTTATGGAGTCACTCAGATTGGTGGTGATGATCACTAGAATGCCTGGTGTTTGCCTAGTGATGCATCGTTGTATCAGGAAGCCTTATGCAAAGTCACTGTGGCAGGCCCTTGGCTACTCAGAGAAATCAATTGCTCACTGCTCAAGCTTTGTGCCTTTTAATTTGTGCCTATATTTTTCTTTGGAGTCAGCTTCCTCCCCTAGGGCTGTGCTATGGTGTGTGAGACAGTTTTTCATGTTCTCCCTCAAGAACTGACTGGATTGTAGTGAAGAGCAGGGGATTGATTGATTGATTCATGGCTCAGCTTTGGGAGGCTATGATAAGGCATAGCCTTAGGGAGATTATGACCAAGTTTTTTCACAGGAGGTTAATTGAATACCAAAGTTCAAGGCTAAGCTACCCAATATTGGGTAACCTGTGTGGAAATTCCACAATCAGACAGGGAACTCAGTGGAGCACAATCACAGTTCTGTCCCAAACGAGACCACAGTTGGGCCCTGCCAGTGTCCAGGAAGTGCTGTGAATGAGCCCAAAGCACAAGTGAGAGCCCCAGTGATTGTAGTCACCCAGGAAGTTGGTCTGTTACTTAAGCATGCGAGAAGGGTAGGGGGGACCAGACGAGATTCTTCAACCTGTCATCTGTGTCAATAGTTATAAAAGACACTAAGCTGGAGGGATATTTCAAAAATATTACTTTGCAAAATTCAATTTCATAAGCAAATGTGACATTTAGTGGGCTTGATATAAATCGTATCATTTTCTGTGCTTCTGCCACATATTTTAAGCTTGAACTTCTGTTTGGGCAGGGGAGGGAAAGAAGAGAATGTCACCCCTTCATTAGGTACCTCACACGTGATTCTCAGCAGCGCAGATCTCTGAGAAGAAAACAGAACAAGAACATAGCACCCTAATATTTTGTTGTGGTGGTTGTTGTTCCTCTGTCTCTATGTTTATAATTAATTTTCTGACTTTAGCTTCTGAGAAGATGGAATAGATGCCCTTTTTCCTATTCCTCCCAATAAGGACAACTAATCTCCTCCTGGGCATTATGTATAAAACAAACATGTACAGTAGAGACAAGAAGGCTAATCAGCCAGAGACCTTAAGCCCTGAGGAACTACATGGTAGTGCGTTTTCTGCCCCCCCACTTCCATCCCAGACTGGGTACTGGAGAAGCCGGCAGCTTGAAAATGTCAATGAATACAGACAAAAATGCCCCAAGAACCCTGACTGGTGTGGCTCAGTGGATTCAGTGCCGGCCTGTGAACCAAAGTGTCGCTGGTTTGATTCCCAGTCAGAGCACATGCCTGGGTTGCAGGTCAGGTCCCCAGTAGGGGGCACGTGAGAGGCAACCACACATTGATGTTTCTCTCCTCTCTCTTCTTCCCTCCCTTCTTGTCTCTTTTTAAAAATAAATAAATAAAATCTTTTAAAAAATCCCCCAAGAAAAATCTACCCTCTCTAGCCCAAAGATCAGGAAAAAAGATACAAATCTTGTAGACAATAACCACTCTACTCCAGCTAAATGCCACAGAAAAAACTGTGACCCCACCCCAAGAGCAGAGGAGGTGTGGGGAGCCTAGACTCTCACCCTGCCAGGATGTAACAAATCACCTCCAACCTCTTCCCAGGGTATATCAGAGAAGACAGAGTGGGAAGCCCAGGTTTTCATCCTTGCTGCAGGGTAATGAGCTGTCCTGAGACCACAGGGGGAGCCTGGACTTGTCTCCAGATTTAGCAGTAATTGGCTCTCTCCATCTCCACTGGGGAAGTACTAGAAGAATCCTAGCGTAGAGTCAGAACTGCCACTGTCATTTAGCCGTAGCTCCCCCAAAGTGTAGTGGAGACCACCATGGAAGCATGAATGAGGTACCACTGTTGTTCCAGCCAGCCATATCCCTGGAGGCAAGTGGGGAGCCTGAACACTCATCCCCACCCAGCAGTGACAAGTACTTCCCCACCCTGGTGTCAATGGAGGCTGACATCACACTAGGCAGTGATGAGGCAGAACCCCCACTCACCCACCAGAGTGGTGTAGGGGGAGGCCTGCTGTGATCTGAGATTTAAATAAGATCCAGAGTCTTATAAAATAACACCCAAAATGTCAAGGTCTCGGTAAAAAAATTCACTTGTCACAACAAGAATCTGAAAGACATCAAACAGAATGAGAAAGGACAGACACCAACACTGATGTGACACAAATTTTAGAATATTCTGCATATTTGGGAACAGTCATCATAGAAATGCTTCAACAAGCAATTATAAACACATGGAAACAAATTTTTAAAAAGTCCCAGCAAAGAAATATTAAGCCTCAGCAAAAATAATTAGGTGGTATAGAAAAGATCCAGTTGGAGATTTTAAAACTAAGAATTACAGTAATTGAAATTGAAAAGAAAAACAAACAAACCAACAATGAGTAGGTTCAGTACCAGAGTGTCCAGGGCAGAGGAAAGAATTGAAGTGAACTTGAAGATAGAATAGTAGAAATCATTCTATCTGAACAATAGTCAGGAAATAGACTAAAACAGAGTCTTAGGAACATGTGGGGCTATAATAAAAGGTCTAACCCTTGTGCCATAGAGTACCAGGAGGAAAGGAGAAAGGGAGTGAGATTGAAAAGGTATTCCAAACAGTAATGGCTGAAAACTCCCCAAATGTATGAAAAAAAAATCTACAGATTCAAGAAGATGAGTGAATCCCAAACAGGATAAATCTGAAGAAATCCACACACAGCCCTGGCTGGTGTGGCTCAGTGGATTGAGTGCTGGCCTGCGAACCAAAGGGTTGCCGGTTTGATTCCCAGTCAGGGCACATGCCTGGGTTGAGGGCCAGGTCCTCGGTGGGGGGTGTGCAAGAAGCAACCACACATTAATGTTTCTCTCCCTCTCTTTCTCCCTCTTTCCCCTCTCTCTAAAAATAAATAAAATATTTAAAAATAAAAGAAATCCACACAAAGACACATCATAATTAAAATTCTGAAAACTTTTGAAAACATCCAGAGAAATGATGCATTTACCCATAGGGGGAAATAATTCAACTGACAATGGACTTCTCATCAGAATCCACGGAGGCCAGAAGGAAGTAGCACAGTGTATTTCAATTACGGAAACAAAGAACCATCAATCCAGAATTCTATACCAGCAGAAAATATCCTTCACAGTTTAAGGGTAAATCAAGGCATTCTCAGATGAAAGAAAACAAAGAGAACTTTTCAGCAGCAGACCTACACCGAAAACATGGTGAAAAATAATTATTGAACAAAAAAGGAAATAATAAAAGAAGGATTTTTGGAACATCATAAAGGAAGAAAGGAGATGGAAAGAGCAAATATATAGGTAAATACTGTAGGTTTTTTATTTTCTGTAGTTGTATAGGTAGGTTGAAAGTAAAAGACTGGAAAAAGATATACCACACAAACAGTAATAAAAAGAAAGCAGATGTGGCTATATTACATAAAGTAGACTTCAGAGCAAAAAAAAAAAATTTACCAGGGGTGAAGAGAATCATTACATAATGATAGAGTCAACCAACCAAGAATACATAGTAATCTTGACTGCAAATGCACTAAACAACAGAGATGTAAGATATATAAAGCAAAACCTGATAGAATTGAAAGGAGAAATACACAAATCCACAAAAATAGTCGAAAGCTTCAGCATTCCCTCTCTCCACAATTGCTGGAACAACTGGCAAGAAAATCAGCAAGGACAGAGGAAGTCAGCAATACCATCAACCAAGTAGATCTAATCAATATTACAGGACACTCTACCCAATCACAGTGGAATACATACTCTTTTCAGGTGTCCACAGAGTGTGTGCAAGAGAGTGCACCATAAAACCAACCTCAGCAAACGTAAAAGAACTGAAATCACACAGATTACGTTCTCCAGCCACAATGGAATGAAACAACAACAAAGAATGTTAATTTTATCTTTAGTTTTTTCCTGTTTCTTTCCCTCTTTTTCGGCTTTGTGCCACTCTCTACAACCCGTCACCATGGGCTGCCGTACTCACAGAGCAGTGAGAACACAGTTCATGGGAAGTTTCTGGAGTGGAATGAGGCTCTCCTGACCCAGGGCTTTAAAGAAAAGAAAGGAATAGACTTTTCACACTCGTAAGCCTTTCAATTGGAACCCTGTCTCTCTTTGTGGTGAATTACCGTGACCCCACAGTGTCTGTCCTGACCATCCTCGGGACCTTTCTGTATAAAATCAGAGGAGAGAGGAGGACAGCTGACATCTGAGTCCTTGTTGACAAACTGGAAAGGGGTTTGCATCATTTGTGTAACTGAAGCAGTTTTGTGACAAAAAAATTAAATGGAGCAGAAAAATAGCCTTCCTTATGCTTTATGAGAGCAAAAAATTCAACTGTAAACTTCCAATTCAAAAGGCGGACGTGGAGAGCCAAAGCATCTGCCGGGGACCCTATGTCCCCGGGGACCTGCCATTGTGTAACCAGCACTGTGGTCCCGAGGCGCTCTCAGTTCTGCTGAGCCAGGAAGCCTGGTCCAGCTCCCACATGGGGGATGTCTCAGAGCCACGTATTCCTGATCACAGGATGCTCACTGACACAGGTCCCCAACTGTTTGATAATTATCAGTAGGAAAGGAAAAATGGCTCTGGCCACCATGAATTACAAGATGGGCTATTGGCCAAACACGGCTGGGAGCCTCAGTCTCTGACAGGCAGCAGCTGTTCAGGCTCCCTGTCCCAGGGGGTTGGGAGGGGAGCAGACGGCGAGGGGGAGGGGGAGAGGCAAATCTTCCTTCCTATGGCTGGACCCTCCCCGGGACTGGGCACCGGGGCAGATGGCAGTCAGAGAGCCGTGGCCAGAAGCAGAGTGGCGGGGGTGTTTAAACATCATTTTCTGAAGCTCGTCAAGCTCCCTGCATTTTAAAATGACACAATTCTGCTTTCTAAATGTCACACAGGCAGTTCTATACGATGCTCTGGGTTCCGGCAGTCACTGGGCCGCATTCCCTTGTGTGAGGGGGATGGCAGCATGTCTGTGCCTACACAGCAAACAGCTCAGACACTTACATGTCCTCCTGGGACCTGGGCCCTGTCCTCTGCAGACCCTGCTGTCGTCTCTCGTGTCCTCTCTCCACCCCTTGCTTTCCCTTCCTGAACTCAGGGGGATTTTGCGCTTCTGGCCCACATGGGGGAAGCAGTTCAGGTTGAGCCAGCCTCTCTTCCTGACTACGTCTACCCAGATAAGCGAGTCAGCATTGGGACCAGGTGGACTTGCAATCCCTGCGCAGCAAGTCCTAGTTCTTTGGAGGTACACTCAGAAATAGTTAGGGGTGAAGATCCTGGATCCCACAACTGATTCTCGAGTGGTTCCAAAGAGTGAGAGAGGCCGCACCCGAAAGGCAGATGTGACAATGTTCACAGTAGGGGAATCTAGGTGAAGGTACAAGTGTGTGCACTGGATGACTCTTGTGACTCTTCTGTTGGTTTGAAAGGTTTCAAAATAAAAAATAAATTAGAAAAGTCAGCTTGGTGGGAATCAGCCAGTTCTCTTTAGCCCCCAGTCTGAATGGTGGTCTCTGCCCTGGAGGAGGAGGGTTGCTAGGGTGCTGACATGAATATGAACATTGCTATGCTCCACTGTTGACTTACTGAACTGAAATCTCTGGGGGACAGAAGCACAGAGATGTTTCTTTTAACCATTCTCTATGGAGATACCTAATTTTAAGAGGATAGGACAAAGGCTTCTCTCTCTGCTTCTTCAGAAAACAGCAAAGAGATCAAGAAAAGAAATATTCATTTTGGATGAGACTGGGAACTGTCTATAACCCAAAACTGTATATGGAGAAGGATATCCCTGGATGTAGCAGAAACTGGGACAGAGTGAGGGCGGTCAGTGGGGATGGACACCAGACATGTGACATCCACGGCAGAGCATGGCCTCCCTGTCCTGTGGGCACAGCAAGGGCATGAACACTGCTTAGACCAAGGTGATCGGGTAGGACTGGCAGTGGGAACATCTCTGGACAGTGTTTGACCCCGCAGAGGGGTGAGAGGAAACAGGGAAACAATGTGGAAATGCTCAGATCTCCCTGAGCATTTAAGGAGCAGTCTCCCTGCAGGCTCAATGACTGTGATGATTGGCATTTCTGTGGCTGCCAGTCTTTGTTGGCTGTGGGCACGTAAGGCCTAGACCCTCTGACCAGAGCCAGTACAAGAGCTTCGCTGTGAGCCAGAGAGGGGCCCACTTGCTAGCACTATGCTCTTGACCCTCTCAGGATGGCCTGCCACAGGGAGCTGATCCAGGGGAAACCCCTTTTTCACTCTCGAGGAGTGAGCAGCGGATCTATCCAAAATATCGCAAAAAAAAAAAAAAACCAAATGAGAGGCTCTTGTGGTAAAACAGGAAAACCTTTTGTGACAGAATAGGTGAAAACATACAGCAAAATGATTCTTCATAAACTTGTAGAACTAGTGAAAATTTTGCCTCAATATTTCAAGAACTAGAAGTAGAGACTCAAGAACCATAGGGGAAAAAATGATAGAGCAACAGAATGCAATTAAAACCGACCTAGAAGAGAAAAGTAAAGTGCACATAATAATAGAAGCCACACTGGATTTAGCCAAAAGAGAAAAGACTCTGATGAAAATACATCCAGGGACACAGAGTAGAGACTTGAGAAAACAGAGTAAAACAAAGAGAAAAGAAACCAAAAAAAGTTAAAAAAAGATTGAGCCATACATAATGAACATGAAAGACATACAAAAATGACTTAACACAATTTGTGCCTTTGGAGAAGAAAACAGAATAAATTAGTAGAAAATATACTCAAACATATGAGTGAAGAGAACTTTCAGATAAAGCTCAATTCTTCATGCTGTTAGGGCAACCATGTCCTGGAAAAGGAAGGGGATTCATGAACATTGATACATGTCTTTGTATAGTGACTAGATTTCAAAGAAAAAGAAAGAATTCTATAGGCTTATATGCACTAAGAACACACTGAAAAGGAGAACCACCAGATTGTTTTTAGACTTCTCTCTGGAAACATTTGATGATAAAAGATGATGAAACATGTCTTTAGGAAAAAAATATGAGACAAAAATATGAGTTTTCTATCCAGCCACATTAGTGTGCAAGCAGAAATATCAAGCAGAAAGATACTTGAGAAATATCTTTTCAAGATGCAAACACTTAAGAAACATTGTTCACCATGAACCTTTTTCAAAGACATCATGAAGATGTCAAACTTCAGCTGCCTAAGAAAAGAGTGGAGAAACCATGACAAACTTTTCGGGGAGTGAGGAATCCACTTACATGGAGCTGTAAGGATAAAACTGTCATGGAAATTATGATTATAGAACAGAAGAGAGAAGTGAGAACTATCACAATGTTGAAGTAATAATGCAACTAACAAAGCCAAGTGGCGGAGAGGAAAAGAAGATGAAGGCAGTGAAAGGCAGCTAAGTTCCTTACCTTACAGAGCAGAGGGGTCAGATGGGTTTAAAGCTAAAATTTCAAGTAGAGAACTCTAAGAATATCATTTCAGGGAATAAGTGTCAATACTAGATACTCTCAATAAGAGCATCACCAGTCAAAATCAGGTAGTGAAGGAAGAAGAGGTGAGGTGGATGAAGATCAAAGAGTGTACATGCATAGTGGGGAGGCAAGAAATTCTGTGTAAAGAACAGAGATATTAGTATAGAATAGATTACAGAAGAATAAAATGCCACTATTGGTTCAAGTTTGCAAAATCTTATTTGCAATAAGTAAGCAAAGCAAATACAGAGCAGAAAATGAAAGATAAAGAACAATAAAAATATTTTTAAGATTTAAAGGCTTAATGTAAATAATAACTCTAATAAATAAAAGACCAAAATACAACTCTTCATAATTATTATGGGAAAATCTCCAAGGTACATGGTTAAATGAAAAAGCTGTTTGTAAAACGGAGTGTATGGGTAGGCTTCCACTTGTATTGAAAAAGGCACATAAACATACCTTAAATTTATAGGCTTTATACCAAACCACATGTTATCACACATGCACACATATGTGTGAACATAGAAATAGAAAACTTCTGACCGAGAAAGGGCCTTCCAGCCAAGATGGAGGCATAGGTAGATACACTGCCTCCTCACACAACCAAAAGAAGGACAATAGTAAATTTAAAAACAAAAAACAATCAGAACTGACAGAAAATCGAACTGTATAGAAGTCTGACAACCAAGGAATTACAGAAGAAACATTCATTCAGACCAGTAGGAGGGGTGGAGAGAGACAGCCTGGGTGAAGAGGACATGGTGCAAGGTGGTGGCTGGTGGACCAGGGCCGGCAATGCTGTGGCAGGCGGACTGGGCGAGGCCTGGCTGGCGGAGCAGGTGGTCCCACATTTGCATCCAGATAAACCGGGAGGAACAACTGGGGAGTGAGACAGACCACACAACCCAGGATTCTAGTGCAAAGAAATAAAGCCTCAAAACCTCTGACTGAAAAAACCTATGGGGGTGGCGGCAGTGGGAGAAACTCTCAGCCTCACAGGAGAGTTTGTTTGAGAGATCCACAGGGTCCTAGAATGCACACAAACCCACCCACCCAGGAATCAGCACCAGAAGGGCCCAGGTTGCTTTTGGGTAGCAGGGAAGTGACTGGAAGCCGGCAGATTGCTGAGCAAGCTGCACTATTTACTCTCTGACCCCTCCCCCACATACAGTGCCACAACACAGCCATGTGAGTTGCCCTGCCCTGGCGAATATCTAAGGCTCTACCCCTTACTACAAAACAGGCACACTGAGACAAAAAAATGGCCCAAATGAAAGAACAGATCAAAGCTCCAGAAAAAATACAACTAAGTGCTGAAGAGATAGCCAGCCTACCAGATGCACAGTTCAAAACACTGGTAATCAGGATGCTCACAGAACTGGTTGAGTATGGTTGCAAAATAGAGGAAAGAGTGAAGGCTATGCAAAGTGAAATAAAGGAAAATGTACAGGAAACCAACAGTGAAGGGAAGGAAACCAGGACTCAAATCAATGGTTTGGAGCAGGAGGAAGAAATAAATGTTCAACTGGAACAGAATGAAGAAACAAAAATTCAGAACAATGAGGAGAGTCTTAGGGACCTCCAGGATAACTTTGAATGTTCCAACATCCAAATCATAGGGGTGCCAGAAGGAGAAAAGGAAGAGCAAGAAATCGAAAATTTATTCATAAACATAATGAAGGATAACTTCCCCTATCTGGCAAAGGAAATAGACTTCCAGGGTATCCAGGAAACTCAGAGAGTCCCAAAGAAGTTGGATCCAAGAAAGCACACAGCAAGGCACATCATAATTCCATTAGCTAAAATTAAAGATAAGGAGAGAATCTTAGAAGCAGCAAGAGAAAAGGAGACATTTACCTAGAAAGGAGTTCCCATAAAGTATCTGCTGATTTCTCAAAAGAAACCTTGTAGGCAAGAAGGGGAGTCTTTTTGCCTATCAGAAACCTTATAGGAAAGAAGTATTCCAAATCATTAAAGGCAAGGACCTACATCCAAGATTACTCTATCCAGCAAAGCTATCATTTAGAATGAGAAGGTAGATAAAGTGCTTCCCAGGTAAGGTCAAGTTAAAGGAGTTCATCATCACCAAACCATTATTATATGAAATGTTAAAGGGACTTATCAAAGAAAAAGAAGTTGATCAGACCTATGAACAGTAAAATGACAACAAACTCACAACTATCAACAACTGAACCTAAAAAAACAAAAATGAAAACAAACTAAGCAAACAACTAGAACAGGAATAGAATCACAGACATGGAGATCACATGGAGGGTTATCAGTGGGGAGCGGGTGGGGGGAGAATGGGGGAAAAGGTACAGGGAATAAGTAGCATAAATGGTAGGTACAAAGTAGAGAGGGGAGGTTGAGAATAGTATAGGAAATGTAGAAGCCAAAGAACTTATATGTACAACCCTTGAACATGAACTAAGGGGGGTGGTGCAGATATAGGTGGGAGGGGTGTGCAGGGTGGAGGGGAATAAAAGGGGGAAAATGGGACAACTGTAATAGCATAATCAATAAAATATATTTTACAAAAAACTCCTGGAGGGATACATAGGAAACAGGTAACTGATAGCGATGCCTCTGGAAGAGAAGGCTGAGAACTGGAGTCTAGGGAGGATTTTCACTGTCTGTGACTTTCTACTTGTAATTTTAGCTATGGGTTTTTAGTACTTTTTTCAAAGTATATATAATACTTCAAAAGCCACACAGTAATTCTGACCTGCATCAGGAGCTGAGCAGCCCTGGTTTCCCATTTTGGGGCTCCTAAAAATGTAATGATGGTTTTATTGTCTCAGCAGGAGGGATAAAGATGATGATTGCTGTCCCTCGATTTCACATGGGGTTTTGACAGACCAACAGATGGTCTTATTGATTTACTCGCACCTGAACTTTCCTGGTTTCAACAGGACATTATAGTCGACTAAAAAACAGAAAAAACAAAATCTCAATTATGATGTTATAAAGCACTGGGGCGTTAGACTCTCTCTGTTACCATTTCTATTTTGTCTTAATGTTAGTGTCTCCTTTTCAACTAACCTGAATTAATAGAATGTGTCTTAGCCTTTCTTCTGGACTCTGGACTGTTTGTCCTTTAATTCTCACCCTGCCCCACTTTTTACCCCACTGATCCCTTCCACCAGGCTCCCTGTAGGCACTCCATCAAACACACTCTGTTCTCTGGCTCTGAAGGCCCAGGTAATGTGGTCCCAGTCTACCTATCACTCCGTGCAGGTGGGTTGCTCGCCATATGGCTGATCTTATTTCCATTTTTGCTGTTGCTGCCTTCCAGTTGGGAATAATCCCAAACCCACCTGATATCCATTCCTACATTGAATCCTTTCTCCCCTGAGTCTTTTTATAATCACAGCTAACTTCTCATCTGAGATCATTTTTCTCCATCTTGAGTTTAGCTCCTTCTGGGGGAAGACCATGGGGCTCCACGTTCTCCATAAATCCCAGATCTGACCATTTTCCACCATTTGCAGAGCTCCAACCTCAGTTCAAGGCACCATCACTTCTCGCCTGGTCCACGCCTGCCTGTTCCCCTCCCTATCCCTCCTGTGCTTTCTGTAGTTCCTTCTCCACGGGGCAGCTGGAGCCATTGTTGGCTCTGATCCTAAGTCAGATCATCTCATTCTTGGGCTTAAAACCCTTCCTGTGCTGTCCAGAACACTTGTGGCAGAATCTGAGCTTCAGGGTCTTCCTAGTCCCTGCAGGATATCCAAGCACACTCCCTATAATTCACTCCTACAGTCTCTGGTTTTCTTGGGTTTTTTTTTCCCCTACAAGCTCCCTCCCTCCTGGGGCCATTGGACTTGAGAGGGAAGTTCTTCCTCTCTGTCCTTGCATGCCTCTCTCCATTACATCTTTCAGGTCGTGGTTAAAATGTCCTCTCCTCTAAGGCCTTTCCTGACATCTTACCTAGTGTAGAGCTCCTCTCTACACCCCCCCCATCACTTTCTAACCCTTCCCCTGCTTGATTTCTCTTTGCCATGTTCGTCTTCACTATGCAGGAGAATGGAAAACTTAACCTGGTGTCAGGTTGCCTGGGTTTGAATTTCAGCTCCATGACTTAAGCTGGGCGACATTGGGCAAGTCCTTAACTTCCCCCTCTGCCTCACTTTCTTCATCTATAAAATGGGTGTCATGCGATAGGCCGCATATGGAACTATCATGAGATATAAAAAGCATTTAGAAGGGTTGCAGACAGAAGATGAAGACAACATAAGTCTTTATTATTATTATTATTAATTATAAAATTGGTATTTGTTTACTCATTATTGCTTGATTCCCAACCTAGGCTGTCAACTCTGGTGACAGTCTTAGTTTTCCAGAGCTGCAGGAACAAAGTACCACAGACTGAGTGGCCTTAAAAAACAGAAATTTATTTTCTCACAATTCTAGAAATGCAAGGTCAAGGTGCCAGTAGGGTTGGTTCCCTCTGAGGCCCCTCTCCTTGGTCTGTAAACGGCCACCTCCTTCCTGAGTCCTTATGAAAGCTTCCCTCTGTGCCCGCCTGTGTCTTATTTTCTCTTCTTAGAAGGGCACCAATCATACTGGATTACGGCCCATCCTAAGGAACTAATTTTAACTTAATTACCTCTTTTGAGATCTTATCTCCAAATAGGGTCATGTGCTGAGGTTGGAGGTTAGGACTCCAGCATATGAAGTTTGGGGAACACAATTCAACTTATAACATTGGGAGGACAAGAAGTAGGCCTGGTGAACTCTTATCTCAATAGAAACATGTTTAGTACATTTCCTTTCTCCACAACTACCCCTCAAGAACACCAGAGCATCCCTACCTGTGTCTCTTGCTCTGTCTGGGTCCATGAAGCACAGGGGAGTGAACCTTGCATGAGGACCACGCTGAGTGTCGGAGAAACACCAGACTGGGGCTTACATGACCCCATCACAGGCCAGTGGCAAGTAGGGGTCCACTAGCCTGACTTAGGGACTGGAGAGGACAGGAGGCACTCAACACCTGAGCCTTTGGTAGCAGGGCTGAAGGTCAGCACACAGCAAAGTCGGGGTAGCAGGGCTGCAAGCCCCGCAGCAGGATGGATTTCCATTCTAACCATACACACCAGTGTCCAGTCCTCGAGGCTGTTCCTCAACAGCCCCACTGAGGCTTGGAAGACAGCCCTTCTTAGAACGGGTTTCAATCATACGTGAGGTGTCAGAATTCCAATGGTTGGAATAGCTCCTGTGAGGGCTGTAGAAAGGGGCTTGGTTTTACTTAATTATGATCCGGTAACCCTCGCTCTGTGGTACAGTTAAATCCCATAAAGGTTTTGAGTGCCGCTGAAATCCAAGTCTACCTTAGATGCATAACAGGCAAGAAGGGAGGGGCACTACTTAAAGTAAGTAGAGTGCTTCTTTTGGCAATCAAGAGAACCTCTTAATTTATCTCTTCTATTTTGTAAAATGTGACCTTTATACACACACACACACACACACACACCCTTTGTCTTGACCTCTGTGAGGACCCAGTATCTAACTCAGGTCAAAAAGGGAGACATTGTATTAAGTCGCCAAAATTACGGAGAAAATATGATTCCAGTTCAAGCTAAAATATCATGAAAAGCCCAGAGTCACCATCGGTCAGTTTAGGAATCCTGCCTTACTCTGAGCACTAAGTGGTGAATCACAACTTTGTGACTGGTTGCCAAGCGGGGATTGTCAGAGCAATGAGAAGAAGTCAGGTTTCTTCCGCTTACGTTTGAGTTGTCTGGAAGGTTGATTTAGCTGAACATATTTTGGTGTTCTGTGAGAGAGTACAATGCCCCAAAAGTGTAAGTTGCTGACTCATTTCCTCAGACAGCTTGAGGGTTAATTGGATAGAGTGAGGGCAGACATTTTGACTGACTTGTGACATCATTTGCTGCCACTAAAGAAAAAAAAGAGGCAAAGATGAAAGGGTCAGATTTACATAAGAATAAGTTGAGCTGGAAGATTTTCCAGGAAGTAGAACAGAGACTCTTAAAAAGGCAAAAGAGATTTTTGACAAGGTGATTTCAAAACAATTCCCAGCAGAGCAAGTACCTAGAAGGCACGAGGACTCTCGACATTCACAGTTGGGAAACTGTTGAAGGTCAGTCCAGTAGACTTGAGGGGTGATGCACATATGCTTTGAATTCTTCTTTCTGTCCATTCAAAAATGTGCCTAACTTGGTTTGGCTTGATTCACTAGTATTTTAGAGGAGGAATGCCTGATTGGTTGGTGCGTCTGTTTGAATGCGTTAGAACATGAATTAGTGCCTGGCTTGTGCCTTTAAAAGTCACCAAGACAGTGGCTGTGATGATGAGGAGACACTGCATGGCTGTCTGGCCATGTGCTATAGCTTTGACTTGTTCATTTTGATGGACACACCGCAGGTACCAATGCAGATTTAGCTAAGCTCCGGTTTATGGTGGGTGCAGACTTGAAAAGGCTGTGTATTTTTTGACTTGTGTTCTTGGGAGTTCATTCTTTAGGAAGTACATCTGGTTCCAGACCGTCATATTTCTAATGCTTTAGACTCACTTTTCCTTTATTCACAGTGTGTGGGTGACATCTAAAGTCGATTTTTGTGCATATGAAAATAACATTAAAATATTTTTGAAATAGGTTTTCACAGGCACTTTGCTACACATGACACAATGCATGATTAGCAGGAATGAAGAGCTAATGGGTTTATAAACCCATTATACATAAAAGTTTCACTTCTAAAATAATGTTCAGCTGCTACTTATATGCATTGCTGTGACTTATGTAAGAAATAAATTATTCTATGATCTACACAATTCTTATTGCCTTGAATTATTAGCTTTTTAAGCAATTTGAAAATATGCAGCTTGCTATTTTTTTTGGCAAGGTAATGGGGAGTGGGGCTTAGACTATATTGGCAGTCTGGAAGTTGAGCTTAAACCATCTGAACTGACTGGAGCTTGGGAGAGACCTTTGAAAATGTGGGCTTTTCATGGCCAATGTCACGAGCCATGTTGGAGGGTTGAGGTTGGGATGAGAACAACCTGCATCAACACGTCAGTTTGTACCTGATGTCTGACAGAGATTTAGGAAATGAAGGTCCAATTTTTGATGATTTTTCTTTTTTTAAAAAAGATTTTATTTATTTATTTTTAGAGAGGGGGAAGGGAGGGAGAATGAGAGGGAGAGAAATATCAATGTGTGGTTGCCTCTTGTGCAACCCTAACTGGGGACCTGGCCTGCAACCCAGGCATGTGCCCTGATTGCCCATTGAACTGGCAACCCTTTGGTTTGCAGGCCGGAGCTCAATCCACTGAGCCACACCAGCCAGGGCTAATAGTTTTTCTTTTTAAAAATGCTGGCATTTAAATTAAATATTTATGATTGTTCAGTACATCGCAAAGCAAACCAGGGAAGAGATGAAAGCTTACAGAATTAAACAACAACTTACCCATGCTTGTAAGCCCAGTTTGTGAGTATCTTACAATACAATACAAAAGTTTGAAAATATGACCAGGGTTCAGGGATGGGAGAAGTCTGCTCCTGAGTAAAGGTCAGTTTACTCTGGTCATGTGATTGGGTTGCCTTAATCTGGACTGTCACAGGGTGGCCTTTACAATGGCATCTGTTCTCAGCAAACATATGCCTGGCCAATGGCCCCTCCTTAAATGGAGAGGACAATACTTTGTTTTACTTTTACTGGAGTGAAAGGACAGAGGAGCATACTTCTAGGATTCCATGAGCCTCCAGTATCCCCCAAATAAGCAAAAAGAAAAGGCAAGCAAAACAAGACATCCTCTATGTCCTCAAAACTTCAAGGACACTGGTGTCCTTGCCTTCCTTGCTTAGAGCGAGCTCCCAAGTGTCGCCTGGGGAGATCTACAGTCCTAACCCCAAACCTGACTTGTGCACAGAAAATCCTGTGGGCGTGTTCGAAAAGCTGGGGTCACCATTGACTAGGTGATTTATATAGAATTAGAATGTTTGAATTGAAATACACATTCCAACTGTTGTATAGTGTGTGTTTGGGGAGAGAGCTGTGTCCTCAATGTGATGCTGAAACAGCTAAAACAACTTCTACTTCCACCGACATGAAAAACAGAAGTGACCACGGTACAGAAAAAGAGTGTTAGGGGCTTTGTGCAAACACTTTCAGATAACCGTGGATATTTTCCTCTGGCACCCATATTCCTCAGGTTCTTGGCTATTTCACGGGGAAGAGAAAAGAGGGGACAGAAAGGGACAGCACAGGGAGGAATGCCGTGTCTAGTCTTTGAGAACTCGCTTTGCTCCTTCCTTGGGAGTGGATCCCAGCCCCTCTGCTGGAACGCCAGAGGTGGACCCAGCAACCTGGCATATGGAGTGAATCATCCTGTGAATGGAGACGCCAGCTGAGAAAGAACTGGTACACCTCATCTCACAGAGCATTAGATGAGCTTGAAAGAGCAACGATCTTGTGGGCCCTTTGACATGGGATAACATATGGTGTTTGTGCTGTGTCTTACCACTTCCTGGCTGAGTACAAAGCCAAGAGTCTGTGTTGAAGGGAGGGATGCTTTTTATGTTGAGGGCAAGAGACTTTTATCAAACTAGGACTTATTTCATCAGTGGCTTCTCTCAGGACCTTAGAGACTGAGGAGTGAAGATCCTTCCATTTGATCAGACTCCAGTCCCTCCCTACAGTGGCCCAGATGAGGTTAGTAGAACTAGATGGTGGAAGTGTTAGCAGAAATTTTTTATGATTAAAGAAATGGAAGGAAAAATAAACACTTCTTCATCTCAACAGTGTGAAAGCCAAATTGGCAACATGCAAGTTCTCCAAATTAAGGGTCTAGTATTTCCCCTTTGTAGGGGGCACAGTCTTACAGTCTTGGAGCCTCAGAATAAGGGACATGGGGAGGAAACTTTTTCCTCTTGTTGGTGTTTGTGTTCCTTGAGAGTGAAGCTTCCACACACTTGGGTTTAGAGTTTTCTCCCCAACCTGGGTTGCCCCACTCTTGCCTGGAACAAGTCAAGGGAATAAAACATATCTACTGTCGGACTCCTGCTCCTGTTCACTTGCCAGGTCCCTCAGCCATGGATGGCCTTTCTGTGAGTCCACCCCCGTAGGAGACAGCTTACCTTAGGCAACTCATTAAAACTGGAAGAAAACTAGTTGATTAAAAGTAAACTTGAAAATACTCACACTTCCAGTTAGTTGTCAATATGCTGATTGCTAACAACCGCTCACAAACGTAAAGCGTCACTCCCTGACCGGCTCAGTGAACCTGGGATCCTGCCAGACCAGGTGTGCCCTTGTGCACAGGAAGGAATGGCGGTGCACAGGGGCTGGGGGCTCCAGCGAGAGACCCGAGTCTAGAACCCTGGGTTTGTCACTACCACGAATGAAGTGTTGCTTTTTTGCCACAGCACACCCTGATTTGTGTCATTAGCCCAACTTTCATTTCCCAAGTGATGTGTCCACTTGGCCAGGCCACTGTCCTCGGTTATTC
Organism: Trachops cirrhosus; assembly: GCA_028533065.1. Taxonomy (NCBI): domain Eukaryota; kingdom Metazoa; phylum Chordata; class Mammalia; order Chiroptera; family Phyllostomidae; genus Trachops; species Trachops cirrhosus. Next base: position 188,308,924 of record CM052539.1, on the reverse strand, counting down.
ATGCACACACTAATCTAAGTGTGTTGTGGAAGTATTTTTTATATGTGATTAAAGCCCATAATAGTTGATTTTGTTTTTAAGAAACTTGGTGGGCCTGGGTCAATTGGTGGAAGCTCCCTAAAGGGGGCACTGAGGTTTGTCTGGGAGAAGAAATTGTCCCCAGGATGGCAGCTTCAGTCCATGCCTGAGAGTTTTGTCTTCCCCGCCCAAAAGTGTGCCCTCTGGGTTTCTGAGGTGCCTCACTTGCCCCTTGATCGTGGAAGCCTATTCCTTCTAAGAAGTCTCTCTCTGTATATTGCCTGCTGGCCCTGCTTCTCTGGTTGAACCTGACCGATACACCAAGGGAGCAATGGTAATTAAAACACGGATCTGACGTAATGGAGTGGACACCAAGGTCTCCACATATGGATGGAAAGAGAAATCAAGGCTCTGTAAGGCCACAGGCCACAATCTTGCTTCATGGAACCAGAAGCCTGATCTTTCATATACTTTTGTGCAGCTCTTGTTGAAGGATCGGACCTGCTCTCACCGGGCTCTGAGGCCAGGGCTGGAGTCTTAACGCAATGACTGGCTGGACATTGATTCACTGCCCAACAGCCACCAGGTAGAAGGTGAACACTGGGCCAGAGGAGCAAAGATCAGAAACTCAGTGCGGAAGGCTCGTTTACCTGCCACAACATTGCAGCCAAGGTGGGAGGTTACAGGCTGAGCTGGAGAGAGCCAGGGCCTTCCAGAGAGACAACAGGGGCCACGGAACCAGAGTCAGGGTTCATATGTGGAGAAGCAAGAACAACCAGTGGAGTTGACTGTGGGTTTTCAAGGGAAAATTATGCATCACTTGGAGCACACCTTTGCAGGTTTTCCGATTCCAGCTGTTCGTTGCCATGGAGCTGTTTTTACAATCTGTGAGTTGTGGAGAACTGACGGCAATGCCATCACAACTGCCCGTGCAAAGTCATTCCTGGGTAGCGACTGTGCATGCGTTCTTTCAGGTGGAGGTTAAATCAATCCCCTCTGCCCCCCAAAAACCCCACTTCAGCATTCTGTTACTCTATAAAATCTACAGTTCTTGGACTTCTTTGAACCTGTTGTGATATCTGTATGATTTCCTTATTTAATGAAGAAGTTAAATACAATTTTTGGTACACGCTTATTTTATATTTGTACGAGAGTCATGATTTTACTTAAAAAAATTATCTTCTAAGAACGCCTGAGGTGCCTTGGGTGCATGGAAAGGAGGGCCACAGGTTGCATTGTCTTCAGGGACAAGGGACAAGAGTCTGCCCCGTGGGGACAGTGAGGAGTTATAACCTCAGAAGGCCCTTGCCACCCTGCTTTGCTGCAGGGATGTGAATAGAAGACTTCTTAAATTTTTATTTTTTAATTAATGTAAAATACAGATACTTTATCTTGCCTTTTGAGATTAATATCAAGTGCTGCTTTTGTAGATTTTTATAGAGGAAGGGCTCCATGTGGTCTCTTACTCCTATTGAAATGGACATCTGTTTGTATGTGTGATTAATATTTTACCTGCTTCCAAAAACCACATTTGCAATGGACCAAATGGTAACAGGAGAGAGAGTGATAGATTGTGTAGCAGGTCAGACCTTGCAAAGAGCAATGTCATCTGTAGGACCACAGAGCAGATGGCGAAAAACCATATGATAAAAATAACAGAAGGCTACATGGCGAATACATTCAACCCCAAGCAGACAACTAATGAGAGTGATGAGCAGAAAGGAAACGCGGGGCAGGGGGCCACCCACGATCTCCAGCTCTGAGATACTGATGCTACCTCGCACTTTGGATTCTGTGGCAAGAGTCTCCGGAGGGCCCAGGATGGTTTCACTGTGCTGCTGGTCTTCCTGCTGCAGGTGGGTGGGGGCAGGAAAGGGCAGGAGGGGCAGCAGACATGGCTGGCTCTCTTGTGTGATTGGAAACACTGGGGCAGGGACGGGGACTGTCCCTTCCCTAAGATGCCATAGGTAGCTGGAAAAGGGAGGATCGAAGCCCAGGTCTCCAGCTCCTACGGTGCTCTTTCTCCTTGGCCATCCTGTCACGAGAGCCATGGTGAGGGCGGGGATGGCAATGGCACTCTGTAAGCAATAGAAGAAATGGAGCTGAGGGAGGCGTGTTCATTCTACCATTTCCTCAGTACTCATAACTGTGCCTGTAGACATGAGTACTGCCAACCTCAGGGTGAGCTGAGTGAGATCTGTGAGTGCAGAGATTTATACTGCCCAGAATGCACCCCAAAAATATTGTCTTAAAGCCATTTGTAAGGGAAGCATCACAGAATTCAGCTGAATGTGTATGTACTCTAGAAAAAAAATAGCGCACCTTCAGTAAGTAAACTGCACTGTTTATGAAGAAAAGCATTCGGGAAACCGAGATAAAATATTAACTCTCTTACGATCCAGGGACTGCTGGTAAGAGAAAGATCTAGAGTCTAAAGCTGAGCTCCAGGCAGAGGAGGAAGAACATCCCGCTGGGATAAGCAGGGAAATACAGAGGAACTCGGGAAGTCCTGCGGCAAGAGCAGTCCCTGTGGGGGGACAAAGAGGAGGAGTTGGGCATAAATGGGTACTTCAGAGGACCAGCTGCTGAGCCCCAGGGATAACCAGCCAGGCAAGCACCGCCGTGTGAATTCAGAGCTCAAGACCCATGCAACGTCCTGAGCAGAATAACAAGCTGGCACTTTTCAAATAAATCAAAAATATTTTTCTGAAATCACAGTACAGAATATTCTTGGAAGTTGTTTATGAGTGGCAGTGTTAAAACACGGCTCTCGAGCTGCGTGTCTGGTGTGTCGCTCACATTGCAGGAGATGGAAAAATGCAAGGAGGGAGCGATGACAAAGTGCACTTTGCCGGCTGTGCAAGAATTCACGGCCCCTGGGATGGGGGATGAGGAGACCAGGCTTTGTGGATCCCAGAGCTGAGCACTAGACGTGAATCTGGGGTTTGTCAAACCAGCCTGAGTCAATTGCCTGGAGGATCTGGGAATAAACAATGAATCACAGGGAAGGGATAGGAGTTTCTGCTGTGATAAGCTGCTATTGACACAAAGCTGCTATTGACATGTCCAAGGCACATTCCTCATACGAGTGGCCCCTTTTCTACTCTCAATAATGCTGACATTTATTGAGCACCTGCTATATGCCAGGTATTGCCTTCCATGCCCCCATGTAATAATTCATGGAAATAATCCAAGAGGTGTTTTTATAGACTCATGTGGAGAAACTACTCAGGTAAATTAGCTAGTTTGTGTTTTAACTATCTAACTACTTTCCTGAGTTGTCAGTTTCAGTCCTTCTTGGGTCTGCTTAAGATGGTTTCTGAGAACATTTGCCTCAGACCTTCACAAGTTTGTGTGTAATTGAGATTTAGCACAGTGTTCATTTCAGTCCCCATTAAGAGTCTGAACAATTTATCCATGTGATATAGGTGGTTGGTGACTTGTAGTGATTTGAAGGAAGTAAATAGGTTCAATCTACCTTTTTGTAGCTTCTCTCACCCATCAGGGAACACGGCATCTTTATCTTTCCATATGCTTTGAATCTCCTGTGACACTCATACTTTCAAATAAAGCAGCAAAGTTCTCTTTAGGATCCTTTAATGGGTGAGCCTGGGAAGCCTATTCATTGTCTTCCATTAGCATGTTGGTTGACCAGATGGCTGTGGCCCCTTTAGTAGACACTAAGCAGTGTAAATGCAGGACAGAGCTCCCCTAAGGACAGGCTTGAGGGGTGAGGTGCTCTGGGTAGTAGGACTTGAAAAGCAAAGCCCCAGCACAAGCAGAGGCACCCCAAGGCAGAGAATGGCACAGGTCCCTGGGAAGATGTAGGGAAGAAAAAGAGACTGTAGTTTTCCAAAGGGGCATCTCACACAGTAACTCCTTATATCCTGGAAGTGTGGGAGGCAGGAGTCTTGGCTAGCTGCTGACTTGTCCCTTTTCTGTTGCTCATAATGTGTTGTAACAACCAAGAGGGCACACCGTTGATGGTGTTTCTCTGGCCTGCTGAAACACAGATGGGCGCCTGGCATTATACGTCTGATTAGGTAAATTAAAGATCTGAAAGCAATAATGTCAGCAATAGCCACCATTAAACAGAGATCTCAGGAGTGGAATAGACCTTTTAAGCATCTGTTTTACTTGAAGCCCAGTATTTATCTCTTTGGTTCAGGTCCAATTACCTAGCTGGCAAGGACCCAAACCCAAGCCCGGGCTTGCCTCTTGGGATCTAAAAAAATTCAGTTGGGCAGAACTGAAAATGTCTCTCTGGGTTTCAGAGCACTAGTAGAAAAATTCTGAGATGTTCCAGAGAGTGCACTAACAAAAACAAAAACAAAACAAAAGAAACAAAACAAAAAAACTGAAGCAATTCAAGAATTTTTTTTTATTTTGTTTTTAAAATCAGATGTTAGGAAGGGATTTAGATGAGTTTTAGATCACTTCAGAGAGACTGTGCACAACGCATGCCAAATGCGCTGGGTGCTTTACTGTCCTGTTTATGCTGATGAAGAAGTTTGTGCATTTTGGAGTGACTCTTTGAGGGGGATCTGATGAGGCCATTGTCCATGATAGTCTTTCTGTTCTTACATCCCTGGCACATATGCTTGGGCGGGGTTCTGTTTCTGGCCCTGCACCTGGGTCTGGACACTCACAAGAGCCTCGTATTTGACCTGCAGGAATTCCTTGTCCACCTCACAGATTCAGACACCAATCCTAGTCTTAGGGGGTGCACCACAGGCTCTGTCTCCCCAGATTGCTTTGTCATACTCAGGTCCCCTTCCTATTTTGCCAAATCTTCTTTCCCGTTCATTACTTTCCATTTCTTATTTTTACCTTTCCCCGACACTGAGGGCTCCATTGACAGTGAATGAATGACTGCCACTGGCCATCCACTGACACGGGAACTTCATAGCAATGGAGCCACAGCCTTGATGAGAACTAACATGGGGAATAACAGGATAAGCAGAGCTAGTCAAGTTGTGGGTTCTGGCCTGAACATGTGGCTTGAAGGACTTCAGACTAATGCTAGAGCTCAAACCAAAGTCAGGGGCTGAGTTTTCTGGGTGGATGGGAATCATGATGTGAAATGAAAGGCTGTGGTGGGGCCCGAGCCCCTCCCACACACCTTCCTAGGAGGACGATCAGGTGGAGGGTCCGGGGAGAGCCAAGATGGGTCTAGAGGTCAACTCCACCCTTAACAGGCGGACAGAAATCTGCACACAATCACACGCTGGGCTTTGAGATTTCTCCTGCATAAGAGCAGGACCTGATTCTTGCGTAGTCTTCATACATGAGTCATGGCTCCCTCCTCAGATCTGGAAGAAGTCATTCAGAGAACACTGTGCTTTTTCAACAGATGAGTAAACTGGCAGACAGACGGGGGGACTGCTAGATAAACAGTGGTGGAGAGAGGTGAGTCTGCAGCAGAGAATGTGTCCAAAGCAACAGAAGTTTGGTGTTTGGATATATTTCCCATTTGTAAAGTATAACCACCTGTTTCTCCTTTTTTTTTTTTTTTAAAGAAAAGCTTTTTAAAACCCTATTAAGAAACATCAAACTGATTCTTGGGCATTAGGTAGCTGTTAAAATGTTTTGATGGGTTTAGAATAAATAAGTTATAAACATACGGAGTTCATTTAAAAAATTAAGTGTGTATTTCTAAATAAAAGGCAATTTCCTATGAAAATATAGTTTAGCTTTTTTTTGGGGGGGGGAGAGGAGTTTCATTATTAAGCAAACAATTGTTTACATGCAAAACGATATAAATCCATGTGAGGCATGAATGCCCTAAGGGCTGATGTGATCAATCAGTACAGGGCGAGGCAATGGTCTGGGGCTGCCCTTTGAGAGTTAAGCTGGTTAATTCATCACCTAGCGTGTGAAATATCATCCGTAGGGTCATTAACAAAGAGTCTATCTTCCAGGACAGAGCAGCGCTGTCCAGGCCTATGGGTCTAATCAAAGCTTCCTGGATGTCAAACAAGCCCGAAATGATGACGTTTCTAAAGAGAACACATGGATGAACCTAAGCAAGTTGGCTTCCCAGAGTCAGGATCTGTGAGACTCAAAGGGCAAGTCCTCCTTCATCTCCCTGTCATTAGTTTAGAAAATAGGGCACTCTGGTTACTGACAGGAATGTTTCAGTTTACCCAAGACACACAACCTGTAGAGGGTCAGGAGAGGTGACTAACCATCGCAGGCTGATAATGTTCTTTCATTCACCAGTCAACCAGACTCTGCATAGACTTCTGATTGGAACTTGGCTCCCTCAGTAGATTCTCCTCCTGGCAGTGATGCTCCCTAAGGTGGTGTTCTGGTTTGCACATCAGTCTGCTGTGAGTTTAGTTCATGTGACTTTGGCCTCCTGAGCTCAACCATCTCTACAGGCCCTAACCAACCCCGTTGCTTCTCTTGGGGCCTGAGGGCCAGACAGGGCCACCTGGAACATGATGACGACTCCAATCATCAGTCCCCAGCCTCCTCAAGGACAGCATCACTACCCAACTGTGCACGCACGGCAGTCATTTCATGTCAACGTGAAATACCAGGAGGGATGGTGGCGCTTGCTACTCATTCCTGGATCATCAAGCACCAACCGCTTTACAGGAATCCTTCCAGTCAATCCTCACAGTGACTCTATGGGACAGATGCCATTCTCAGCCTTTGTTTACAGATGAGAAAACCGAGACTAAACCAGGAGAATGGCTTTCCCAGAAATCACATTGCTGGCAGTGATTGGGGATGTTTGGATGGGGGCCAGCCAGGGCAGCGCAGACTAGATGTGTCCAGACATACGGTGACCTGTTAAGGTGTGTGGACTTATCTAGACCGGATGCCATTTAATTAACCATTATGTATATGTTTTCAGTTATGCATTCAAGAACCGTTATTAAGATTCCACTACACAGGGACTAGAGATAGAAATACGAGTAGGTTTTCTACTTTCTCACTCTCCTGTTCTCCTCACCTCAAACCTCCGACACCCTCTCCCCACCCGCACTCCCAGCTGAAGACCCAGCTTCCCCTCTCACCGAGAAAGCTGACGTCTTGATAAGGAAACAAACACCTACAGGTCTCCCGATAACATCTGCCCACCCACCTGTCTCCTTGCCTATCTGCTCTGCCCCGGGTCCTGTTAGTAGCTGTGAACCTTCCAGATCCTCATCCTAGGCAGCCCATCTCCACACTGCACCCTAGATCCTGCACCTTCTGCTTTCCAAGGGCATCATGGTTCAGCATTCCTTAGCATTTTCCAGCTCCTTCCCATCCAGTGTTGTCACCACTGGTAAACGGGTCCTGTTCTTGCTGATCCATCAGCAGTAGGTGACCCACTTGATCACTCTCTCTTCCTACACAGGTGGTCTTTACTTCTCATTGCTGTGCCCTTCCCTTCCCTTCCCTTCCCTTCCCTTCCCTTCCCTTCCCTTCCCTTCCCTTTCCATCCCTTTCCTATCCCCCTCCCCCCTCCCTCCCTCCTTTGCAGGTTCCTCATTATCTGCTGTGCCCTAGGGCTCAGCACTCACACCTGTTTTCTTCTCTGTTCTCACTCTGGTTTAAATACCCAACTACTGCAGATGGTGGTGAAATTTATAACTTATATCTCCAGCCTGGCCCTCCCTTGAACTCCCAACTCATATATCAGACAGCCAAGTCTCCTGCCTCCAGCACCCCCTCCCTCCTGTTCCAAGCTGTTGTCTCTGGAGCAGCCTCCCGCCCCTCCTCTCTGTGTCCATCATTGTCCCTGAAAATCTGTTCTCAACACCACAGCCACGCTGGGTCCTGGCGGTCCTCTGACCCAAACCCTCCTTCTCTTCCCCTTCTCCAACAATGCAAACGTCACACTAGGCCCATAAGCCCCCTTCCTATGAGCCTCAAGGTCCCAGAGAACAGTGACCAACTAGTGGGAGATGCATGTTTCTCCCATAGCCCTCCGCCCAGCACCGGCCCAGGGTGTCTGTTCTGTCTCCATCACTGATCTAGACATGGTCAGCCCCTCTCAGGAGAACTACGACTCCCTCCAACAAGCAGGTGTTATTTTTGTAAGGGGAAAAAGAACCTAAAAAGCAGAAGCCTGCAGCCTGACTTCTGTCTCCCCAAGCCCAGCTCTCCTCTGGGAGTCTCCTCCACCTTTCCTATGAATTCCTAATGCCAAGAACCAACCCCCCCACCCCACCCTCATCCTGTTTCCTCCTCTCCCTCCAGCCCAGTGCTTCTGTGAGGGTGGGGGTTGGATAGAGGACCAAGCTCTAATTACACACCCTCTCCCCGTCTGCTTCAGGCCTTTCCAGGCCCCACCTTCTGCTCTGGCTGACCCTGGGTTTAATTGCTGGTGGTTGTGTGCTCCTGGGGTTTGGGCCAGATACAAGGCAGCTAACAGCTCATTGTTTTGATTTTCCTTCTTACCAGCCTCACACTTCAAGGCTCATGTGAAAATTAAAGCTGAGTAATTTTCTTTTTGAACCAGGCCCAAAGGCCGAAGGATAACCTTGACCTTTTTCCATAGCAGCCAGCTCAGGGCCAGCTCCAGTCAGCAGCTTGCACCCTGTCTTCCTGAAAACGGAGCTCCCCACCTGTGCTCACAGGTGCTTCTATGCAAGTGGCACCTCTGGCAGGCCTCTCAGTCCCTGTGTTATTTTTTTATTACTAAATGATTCAGAGCCCTAATGGTCTTGCCGAGCGGTTTATACAGCTAAAAGGTAATGAGTAATGATCCATAAGATTTGACTATGTGTTGAGCTTGGCAATCATGAAGCACCAGTGGGGATGATCGATATGAACTAAGATTTGCTGGGCTCAGGACTGGCTACATAATTTGCAGGTCTCACTGTAAAACAAAAATGCAGAGCTTCTTGCTCAGAAATTGTTAAGAATCTCCAGACGATGCCAGTAGAGCGTTAAAATAAGTGTGGGGTCCCCCTGAGCATTGGGTGGTGGCCGTGACTGGGCACTGACCAACCATGTGAGGCACTGAAGATCATGCTTTACATGTGTGGTCTCATGTCATTCTCATCAAACCCTTTGAGTAGAAACTCTCCTTATTTCTGTTTTACAGATGAGCAAACTGGGGCTTTCAGAGGCTGTATCACTGGCCAGAGCTATCCAGCTAATACTCAGGAGTTAGGGTTCAAATCCAGACAGTGACTGCCAGGCAACAACCCTCTAAGAGATGGCTACCAGTAGATGCAGAAGGCTCAACTCCTAGCCACAGTTTTACACCCCTGTGGGTTGATCACTGAGCAAACACACACTGTGAGGTATATACGGGTAGAGCTGTGTTAACACACCTGGATAACCCAGCAGCAAATCGGCACATTGGCCATGTCCAACATCAACAAGAGCCCAAACATGCCATGGATGGTGTAGCTCAGTTGGTTGGAGCATCATCCTGTAACTGAAAGGTTACGGGTTTGATTCCTGGTCAGGGTACATATCTAGGTTGTGGGTTTGACTCCCAGTCCAGACATGTAGTGTACAATCCCTGGTCCTGGAACTGGTCCCTGGAGCATGCAGGAGACAACCAATCAATGCTTGTCTCTTGCATCGGTGTTTCTCTCTCTTCCTTTTCTCCCTTCCTCTCTCTCGAAAAGCTATGAAAAGAAATGCCCTCGAGTAAGAATAAAACATCAAAAGCAAAACAAAACAAGATGCCAAACATACCAGACTTGATACAACCTCAGCTCAACTACCCAACTAATCATCGAACGCTAGTGCGCAGAGCTGGACCAGTCTACCTGCAAATACCAATGGCTTCACTGTTCAGTGTATCTTGCGTGGTCCAGGTCCTTAGAACAAAAGTGCTGTATCTTACAAAAGTGAATCCCCAGCAGCAGGATCCCAGAGAAGGGCAAGCAGACCCATGCCTGGTGTGAAAACTAACAACCGCTGATCCAATTCTGATGATTAAACTGTGAGCTTCCTCACGCACCTTTCCTTCCCAGGTCTCTCCTGGGACAACCGTGAAAACCTCAAGCAGGTCTACCTTTGTCTGCCACTGGCATTTTCTGCAACTTTGACATCAGTCAACAGTTGTTAGGAGAGGGGACCACATGTGAACATTCTGTGATTTTTATCTAATGCCATCAAAATGGCTCTCTGCAGTGTATGCATGGGACTTTACCGGTCTGTGAGATGCTTCTGCCTTCAAAGCATAAAATCCAATGAACAAGTTGCTTTCCAAATGAAAGGAAAGAGCTGGGATATTTTGTTAGCTCATCACATCTAAGCTGGAGTGAGTGATTTAAATTCTGACTAGGCTGACAGGCCACTGGGATTTAGACTTACAGGTGAGCTTGCTGCTTTTCCTCACAGAGATGGGACAGTAGTGTCACTGCGCTGCCTGTGTTCCCACCCATGAGCCACCGGACTGGCCAGGACTGTGCTTTGAAGCGCTAGTCTCCCTCCCTCCCCATCCCCAGAGGCTTTCTTTCCCAGGACAGAGGATTTGGACAATTTATAGTTTAGTGTGAACTTAACAAACAGAGTACCAGGTTGTGGAGCTCGTGGGTGTATATTGTCCAGCTCTTTCTCTGGACCACTGCAGAAGGCCATAGGCTTAGTCTGACATTTTGCAAGATAAAAAAAAAAACCCAGAAGTTGGAAAAGAGACAATGGAAGAGAAAGAAAAGGAATCGTGAATTTTCTTTAAGCATTTACATAAAAATGACTTGATTCTGAACATATCTGCAGTATGAGTAGACAGCTATGTGATTTCCCTGAGGGGCTGAGCTCTTTCTGAGACTCCCTGTCCTCCGTCAGCCCACACTGTGAGAGCAGTGAGCATGCAGCTTTGAATGGCCCAGGCTCGGGGGAGAAAGCTCAGCAAAATGCTAGTCTTTGCTGGGGGGAGCGGGGTGTAAGGGGACTAAATGGTAATGGGAAAAAATACAACAAAGATTAAATTAAAAAAAATGCTAGTTTCAAAGTAGCATGGAGTTGTAATGTTATATCCCATTGTGACTATTGCTGCATTTATTTTTTCTAAAGAATTGCCTTCTTTAAAAAGAAACTGAGCTAGGAAATTTTTCTTATAAATAGGCTCATATTTTACCTTTTCCCTTAAACTGTGACTTGAAATTCCGAGCAAATAGCTCTGTGGGGGTGCAGCGATGTGTTGGGCATCGCTCTGAGTGAGGCGAGCGATGGAACGGGTTTGGTCCCTGAGTGGGTCAGGGTGCCCTCCTGTGGGCCTGCTGGTCAACCAGCCTCCTCCTCACCAAGCGCAGCTCAGCCCTCCAGCAAGGAGCCAGAACTGGTGAGGATGATGGAAGGCATCCATATTGGACTCTTGCCAGAGGCAGTGCCCAGCGTCAGAGACCAGGGAGCCTGTTTGTTCCAATCGTGTTTTGTTTGTTTGTTTGTTTTGTAGTTTTGCTCAGTTGACATCCCACCAAAGAACCTAGGGCATCGTGTAGACTAGGCCTCCCACTGAATCACAAAGGAAAACATAAAGATGGGACAGGATGGGGATACTGGGGTAGAGAAGGGAGGTGGACATGGCATGCTGGGGGGAGGTCTAGGGGTGTGGAGGACTAGCACTGACCCCTCTGGAGGGCTGTCTTCTTTCTCTCCCTCCACCCCAAAAAGGAGATCCTCCATGATGCTCCCCGATATGCTCGCTCTGTCTGCCCACCACCTGGTTGATAGCTGGTTGTGCACGTGCCTGGAGTACAGGGGTCGTGAGGACATGGCCCGACTTGTGGGCCAGGAGGCTGGTACTGCCTTTGCTTCTGCTGCTGGAGGAAAGGTCTGAATCCTCACACCACTGCCTCCTGGCTTTGTGTCCTTGGGTGCAACATGTCACTTCCATTGTGGCCTGGGCGACTGTGTTCAGCACCGTTCAGATCCCTTTCGGATTTGAAATTGTAGGATGTACCCTAGTGATGCTCAATAGCTGAGCAGTTAGAGATCCTTTGCAGGTAAGCGTGTGGCTCTTCCAGTCTTTCCACCTGCGCAGTCCATCTGAGTGAGCCCCTGCTGGCCGTCCAGGCCTGTGACCTCAGACCCCAGGCCCTGCAGGAAGTGAAGCTGTCATGGACAGAGGTACAAGTGCCGCTCGGTTTCCTGTTCTTCCTCTTCGCACATCATGGGATGTCCATGGCAGAAAGGTTTTCCAGAAGGTTGCCATCTATTTCAAATGTCTCAAGCCATGCAGCCACAGTGCCGCATTGCTGGCGTAGAAACTTTCCTGCTTGGGAGCCACTTGTCAGGACCCTTGGTTCCCAGCGTGTCTCTGCTGGGCGGGGCTTGATGTGTAAGAGCCTGATGTGCCCGGGGCGTCCTCAGGGCTGCATGAACGCGTGTCTGCCCCTGGCACCCATCCCTCCTAGGAAGGAGCTAGGAGGGCAGTGATGGACATGCCTCCAGTGGCTCTGGAGAGTCACAGGCAGTCACTTGTTGTTGCCCCCAAGTTCACACAGGCAGCTCGACAGACAGAAGAGCTACATGTGGGTGAGCCTTGATCTGCGTCCCCGTCGCCTCCTCTCCGAGTGCCTCTCTGCGTCTCCCACGGCCCTCGGGCTCTGCGTCCACTGCTGCCATGCACCCTCCCTTGTGCCCCCGTCATTCATCTTTTTCTCTAGTTCATTATCTATCTTGTTGCCACATTAACCTTCTGAAGTTGGCAATTTGCCCACTGATGTCACACACTGCCTTTTATTCAGAAAAATTTCAGGAGTACCCAAAGCCAAAAGGAAAAGCCACGTGTCACTGAACCTCAGACTTTCCACTTGCCCTGCCCGCAGCCTACCACCCCGTTCTTATCTCAGAAGGTCATCCTCAGTGAAGATGTCTGGGTCCCACCCCAGGGGCCTGGGCTCAACTGGCCGGGACGGGACCCAGGGAGTGGGTTAGAGCCTCGGCCTGTGGGATCCCTCTGCTCAGACCAAGCTGGTCTGTTCACGAGCCCTTGAATTTGTAAATGAAAATGTGTGTCACTTCTAGAGCCAGAACAAAACAGTGAAGGTCGTTTGTTATAAATAACCGGAACTCGGCCCTGCGCCCGCCCGCCTCTCCGCCTTCTGCTGCAGTCCCCTGCCCCTGCTTTGCTGCTCGCCTTCCGTGCTGGTCCAGTTTCTCGTCCTCAGGGCAACCTTCTCCCACTACGTCTCAGCACCCACGGCCCTGCCTTTCTCTGCCACGGTCCCGCTCACAGCAGATGACACTGTGTGTTAGGTCCCATCTGTCCAGCACACTCGTCTCCCTCTGTCCCTCCCACTCCTGACTGGACGGCACCCAGAGAGCTTGGCCGAGGGGGGATTCGGCTTCAATGTGAGTTGAGAGCTGGTTCCTAGGAAAAGGTCCTTCATCCCACAACAGGGCTCACCGTCTCCTTCAGTTGGGGTGGGACTGGTGGGGAGCAGAGGAAAGTTTCAGAGCAGCCACCGTTGTCTGATAGCCCCCCAAAACCTAGAAACATGGACATGGTGTTTGTGTGTGATGGTTGGCAGAGCTGGTGGTTCCCCAAATCCCTACCCCTGGGTCACACACACCTATTGGTTATCCACTCAAATATTCACCTAGAGGCTCCTGGGAAGGGACTTTGCAGATATACCTAAGGTCAGGAATCAGTTCACTTTAAGAGAGGGAGGTGATTGTGGGTGGGCTTTGCAGAAGGTGAGCACCTTGCAGAAAAGACTTATAGCACCAGGACTCTGTATGAGAGGACATGGGAGGAGGCCACATGGGGAGGGGCTGAGGGCAGCCCTGGGAGCTGAGCACAGTCCTGGCCGGCAGCCGACAGAAGAATGGAAACCTCAGTCTTCACATGCAGGGAACTGAGTCCTACCAACAACCACATGAGTTGGCAGAATGGAATGCAGCCCTGCTGACACCTGAGGGTGCCCCTGTGAAACCCGGAGCAGGGGACCTGATGGGCGGCTCCTGGTTCTGACCCATAGAAACCTCCAGCCAGTAAGTGGGTGGAGCTGCAGGCTGCCCGGGCTGTGGTCAATGTCACACAGCGCTGGGTCACTGCTGCGTCCTCCTCTCTCCCGATCATTTCCTTTGTGGTTTATTAATACCCTGCCCCGACCAAGCCCATGACATGTACTAGGGTGTCCTGGTGGGGCTGTCACCTGGCAGACGAAATGGCATGAAGGCTGTTCCCCTAGAACATAGTGGGGTGAAGGAAGGAATTCTTGGTAGGTTCTAAAGGCTCTTTTTAGCAGCGTCTGCTGTCAAAATTCACACTGCTGGCCACAGCCATCCAAAAAATGGAAAGAAAGGGTGAGGAAAAAGATCCTTTACCTTTTGTTATCAGAACTCCAGCGTAACCTCACTCTGAGCAGAGACTGGGTCGTGTTTTTCATGGTGGGCTAGGATATGCAGCTGTGTGGCTGCTCACTGTCCAACCACAGTACCTGTGGTTCCCGGTCCTGCCTGGTGACATCAAGCACTTGGGTACAGTCTCTAGGGTCCCCCTCTGCTGCCGACCACGGCTTTTCCCTGAGAGCATGAGCAGAGGGTCAACAATAATGTGGGTTTGGGGTCCAGCACCTGGATCTTTTCAGGTTCCTTAAGCAAGCTCATGTAATTAGAGCTAACCTGTCCCAATTTCAAATGCAGCCGTAACATGATTAATATCCTCTAAAAATAGTCGGCGAGAGGCACCTGTAATGAGGCATCGTGCACAGAGGCTAGTTTAAGTATCACCTCTGGCTAAGTGTGTGCCTGGGCCTGCCAGAGGGAGCTGTGAGAGAGGGGGTATCCCGGCGGAGGAGAGCCTGCCTGTCTCTCCTCCTTCCCTTTGCCACGCTCCAGCCCCTGCACAGTCTAGCTCCCTGTCACAGCAATTCTAGACCCTCTGGCTTACGTGTCCCGAAGGCTGGAAGTGTGACTTTCGGCTGTCTCATCTGCCGCAGCACTTTGCTGGCACGCAGAAGTGCCGGGGTCTGCTGCTTTCATTAGTTCAGACTCACGCGCTGTTCTCCCTGCCAGCGTCAGCTTTGGGTTTCCGGTCTTTCCTCAGTGTTCGTCTTGTCTCCGTCCAGCTTGGCCACCACTCTCACTCCCAAACCGGCTTCTTCCATCCCCAGCCTTTCGACTACGTCGTGTTGCTGGGCTTGCTGGCGGGCTCCTTGTAACTGGGGAGCTCCCATTTCCACGGCTGAGACCCTCAGTGGAATCTGTGTGTGGGGAGCTTCTCAGAGGAAAGAACTCGTGCCAGCTTTGTGGGACTCAGGTAGGAGTGCCTTGTCTTGCTATCCCGCCTTACCCCGGGGTCAGCCCGGGGTCATCAGTTATCCATCAGTCTCAGGGTAGCTTCTTGCAAAACCAACCCCCGTTCAAGTTTCATTGTACTTGGCAGTGGCTGCTGTCGTCATTCACCCAACAAATCTTTATGAAGGGCCTGGTCCGTGCCAGCTCCTGTTCCAGGTCCTGGCAACATGGCCACGTTCTCGTTCGTGGGGGTTACATGTGGGTGGGAGATAAAAACAGGAAATGATGGCTTTTAGTATTGATGTAAATTTCAGGGAACGGCATGTGTTACCAATTAGAGGGGGGCAAAAACATTAAGATTGATGGGATGGTGGTTTCTTTAGGGCAAGCTCGCCTCTCTGATGACATTTGAGAAGAAAGAGGACCTTCCCTGGGGGGAAAGTGATGTAGGCAGCAGAATAGTAAGTGCAAAGGTCCCAAGGTTGCCAGAAGCTTGACTTCCAACACCTCACCCCTGCATGTGCCTGGATGACTCAGATACAGCCTCTCTGGTCTTTCCTCCTGGAACTGTGGAGGGAGAGTCAGGTGAGCCAGGATAAAGCAGAGGAGCCAGGGTTCGAGGAAGGTTACAATGTCCACCTGTTTGGCTATTAATGGTCGCCCCTACTGGGCAGGTGGCATTCTGGAGCGGAGTGGCACTGAGACAAGGTAGCTGGCCAGCCAGATCAACTGTTCATCTCGCTGCTGCTGTGGCTGCATATCTGGGGACCTGTGAGCAAATCTGGGGATGGGCTGGGATGGGTCCATGAAAGCTGAGATAGGCAGTTTCCCGTCTTCTCCGTGACAGGCCCGTGACAGACACAGTTGGCTCTCGTGGGCGAAGGTATTGCCAGCAGCCTCTCTGCAGGGTGCAATATTGGGGTGCTGATAAACCTTTGTGACTCCCCCAGTTACCTCCCTCCCTCCCTCCTCCTAATGCTTCCATGAATTGCCAGTCACTCCTTATGCCCTTAGCTTTGCCCCTGTTCAAGCCACAGGTTGAAGCTCCTTGGCCCAGGGAAGGGAGACACAAAAGAACACTGCAAGACAAATGACAACGTTCTTGGCTGTGGCATGCGAAACAGGCTCGGGAGCCCGGGCTCTGGAAGGGGAGATCTGGGAAGATGAATCTTTAAGCTCTCCGAAGTTTGGCTTCAGATAGCAGGCACGCAGCCTGGGAGACTCGGAGGAGCACAGAGCTTATGAATTTCAGATCTGGAGAGAAGCTAGGATGACTGCAGGAATCTCTCACCAACTAGGAGAGCAGAGCCTTCCTCTGGGCGTGGGAGGAAGGTGGAGAAGACTTGGCGAGGGGGAGGAGTGTAGCTCACCCAGCCCTCTTCTTGAAACTGGAAACCTGGAGGGGGCAGAGGAAACATTTGCACCTGGTTTGCTTGTGGTTGGCCCAGGGAACTTGCAAACCCGTTAGAGGGCCCGAGACCAGACTGGGAGCGGCATTGGAGGGCCAAGAGGGACCCGGAGGTTAGGACACAGAGCCAGGGAGGGGACCTGGCAGCAGCAGATGCAGATCATCAGTGCGTAGGCCTTCCCCAAGCCCACATGCACCTACAGGGGGACAGGCTGGGTGAGCAGCAGCTGAGTACAGGTGCAAACCAGAGTCACTGGGTTGACTGGCCATTGGCGAGAGTTTCTCTGCCACTTTCCAGTCACTGGGGCTTGTGTGGTCTTCAGGTTTGAGGAAGTGAAGTGTGGCCTCCAAACACTGTAAGTTTTGTGATGATGAGATTCCTGTCTGCAATGCCTTACAAATTGTTTCCACAGGCAGCGGAGGCTTCCATTTCACAACAAGGAACAGAGCTCGGTGTGCGACAGGCTCGCTAGAATGCCTGTGCTGGGGTCCCTGGAGAAGGGGGGCGAGTGCAGGAGCAGGGCTGGATGGCGGGGCAGGGCTGCAGAAATGACCGCTGTGTGCCCAGTTTTGCTCAGAGCCAGCTGACCCTGAGAGGGAGGGTCTAGGGGAGTGTATCTACCTCCCGGGGGGCCGCTGTGACCAAGTACCGCAAACTGAGTGGCTTCTAACCGCAGAAGGGTTTTCTCTGACAGTTCCGGAGGCCAGGAGCTCCAGACCGAGATGTCGGCAGAACCATCTGAGGGCTGCAGGGAGAATCTGGTCTGTGCCTCTCTCTTCGGCATTGCTGGCAGTTCTCAGAGTGCCTTGAATGTGAGACTCATCCCTTCAGCCTCCGCCTCCGTCTGCACGGGGCTTCTTCCCTCTCCCACATCACAGTGCCTTCTCTCTTCTTATAAGGACAAGTGCCATGCTGGTTAGGGCCCACCCTATGGCCCTCAGGTTGACTTGATGACGTCTGCAAACTATTTCCAAAGAAGACCATATCCCTAGGTACCAGGCCTGGGACTTCTCCATGTCTTTTGTGGGGACACAACTCAACTCATGCCGGTGAGCTAAGGCTGCAGGAATCCATTTGTTTTGCTTGCCTCCTGGTCTGGATGCCAGATTTAGGGAAATCAGATCGTGGAACTTAACACGTTTCTCTAAAGTGTTTTACAATTTATTCACATTTCTAAGGCAAGAACTCGAGACCTAGAAATCTGTTCACGAACTCTCCAGGAAAGGCCCATTTCTCCCAGGGAGTATTTAACAGACAGTGTTTAACCCAGAGGCCATCTGCATCCAGGCCCCCTGCCTGCGGCTCTGGCCGACACAGATCCAAGCCCCCACCTCTGCCCTCGCCCTCAGGTCTGGCGAGGAGTGTGAGCCTGGACAGCACACCCACTCACGACTGGACTCAGACCTCCCGCGTTTGAAACACAGCTCCAGACTTCTAGCTTCTGGGGGTTGACAGAATCATGAAAATGTAGCTCACGTACAAAGGACTGGAAGGTGGCAGCTCTCTGTGTGTAAAGGTTCTCCCCTGCAGGTGCCACAGTCACGGGAAGCCCCCACGTGGGCACCATGCAGGAGAACCGGCGATGACTCTACGCACCTGCCCCCATCCAAGCAAAACAGCAAACAAAGCCAACCCACGGGAAGCTGTAACCTACTGCGTTCTCCCCGAAAAGCTTTTCAAACGTGAATCTAGCAAGATGGCATGTGGGGGCAACTCTATAAAAATGTTTCCTGTCAAACAATGTGTATTGAAAGTTAAATTCTAGAAATTTCTCCCTGAAGTGAAACACAAGGAATTCTGAGGGCATACCCTGATCTCCTGAGTCTAAGTAACGAACGTTCAATTACCCCCGAGAGGCGGGTGACGGAGGGAATGAGAGGGACAAAAGGCGTGGGCCAGGAGGCCTTTCACCTTTTTGTTTTCATAGAATAATCGTTCCTGAGCTGGACCTCTCAGCAGTAGGTGTGGGGTGGATTAAAAGGTGAACGACCGTTTTACAAAGCCAGTTAGTGAGTTAGGGGAGCTTTCTCTCTCTCTCTGTCCCTCTCTCTCTACCCACATCATCCCATATGTCATTTCAGTTGTAGCAAAAATACCATTTTTACATTGGTCAAACCTTGGCCTCATCTATCAAGGATTTGTACTAGAGGGAAAACCAAGGATTATTAAGCATTTCTCAGAAGTGTGTCTCTAAATCTCCAAAATAATAAACTTGAATACATATGTTAATTTTGTGTAAAGGGAGACTGATAGACTGACTACTTGTAGGCTGTTTGGATGAGAGTAGCTAATTCCAGGGTTTTTTATAAGTAGATACACCTAGAATTTCCCTGGGTGTCCAGGTTGCAACTATTTTAGCTCCCAGTCTCCCCAATGACCCTTTCCATATAAATTTTAAAGATTTTAAGAGCCCAATACAAAAGTTGATAATTTAAGGTAAGTACTATAGCTCTGTATTTCACCCTTTTTAATTCTTTTTATTGTTGTTGGTGATGGTGATGGTGTTGGTGGTAATGGTGGTGGTGGAGTTGGTGGTGGGGATGATAATAGGGATGGTGGTGATGATAGAGGTAGTGATTGATGGTGGTGATACAGTGCTGGTGATGATAGAGCTGGTGATGATGGTGATAGTGGAGGTGGTGATGGTGGTGGTGATGGAGGTGGTAATGGTGGTGGTGGTGATGGTGGAGGTGGTAGTGGTAGAGGTGGTGATGGTGGTGGTGGTGATGGTGGTGGTGGGGATGGTGATGAGAGTGGTGGTGATAATGGTGATGGTGGTGGTGGAGGTGGTGATGGTGGAGGTGGTGATGGTGATGGTGGTGGTGGTGGAGGAGGTGGTGGTGGAGGTGGTGATGA
>CM052539.1:188166376-188289388 GCA_028533065.1 Trachops cirrhosus | reverse complement strand
GGTGATGGTAGAGGTGGTGATGGTGGTGGTGGAGGTGGTGATGGTGGTGGTGGAGGTGGTGATGGTGGAGGTGGTGATGGTGATGGTGGTGGTGGTGGAGGAGGTGGTGGAGGTGGTGATGGGAATGGTGGCAGTGGTGATGGGGGAGGTGGTTGGTGGTGGTGATGGTAGAGGTGGTGATAGTGGAGGTGGCAATGGTGGTAGTAGAGGTGGTAGTGGTGATGGTGGTGATGGGGATGGTGGTGGTAGAGGTGGTGGTGATAGTGGTGGTAATGATAGTGATGATGGGGATGATGGTGGTGGTGGTGATGATAGAGTTGGTGATGGTGGTAGTACAGTGATGGTGATGAGAATGATGGTGATAATGTTGGTAGTATAGGTGGTGATGGTAATGATGGGAATGGTGGTGATAGTGGTGGTAATGACAGTGATGGTGATGATGGTGGGGTGGTGATGCTGATGGTGGTGGTGAAAATGCTGATGTGTGGGTTGAGGGTAGTAGGTGTGGGACGGAGAGGGGATATAGGAGGGTGTGGATGAGGATACCTATCACATGACTTCCAAATACTTTTTTGGCAGTAAGATATAACATTTTCATGCTGGGAGCTTAAATGCTTCAGAACTTGCAGGTTCCTTTTTAAAGCATCCTGATGATTATTTTTTAAACCAATGGTTCTCAACCCTGGCTGCCCACTGAAACCATGTGGGGAGCTTTTAAAACATACCAATGCAGAGGCTGCTCCTTGCTGTGATTCTGATTTAATTAGTTTGGGGGTGAGGAGCAGACGTGGAAATATTTTAAAATCTCCCAGCACATGCTAATGTGCACCAGGGTGTTGAGCCAGTGTAGGTCAAACAGAGCATCCCAATTGAGTGCAGGGAATGGCGAGAGGGAGATGCAGGTAGCACCACCTCCTCGGAAGGAAGAACCTTGTCATCAATCTGGTTGATACGAAAGCCGTCCCTTCATTCTTTAATAGTTATTACAAAATATATCAGAAATTCAGGGGAGACCAGAGACTGCTGTTACTCTCACTTCCAGAGTTAACAGACATTAGGATTCTGCTATATTCCCTGTGTATCAGTTTTGAAAAGTGCTTTTTAAAAATATCTGATAGATATAAATGGATTGGGATATTTGGAGTATATTTGGGCAAATGTATTTAGAAGGTATGTTGCTCATTTAGGTCTCCTCTGGGTTATTTACACTTTAGTATAAGTGACAGAACAGAGTGGAGGCAATGGTAGAGACTAAAGCCTGGGCAAACATGGGGAGGCAAGTTGGGGAAAGGGGTGCAGAAGGGGCATGAGGCTTAGGATGACTGAGGCAACCCCCAGTTTGTCTACTGCTCGCAAAGCAAGGAGGTTATCATATTTTTATTAAGGAGTTAAAAAAATTTTTTATTAAGGAGCTTTTAAGAAGAAACCACTATTCTGCAAAATGAGCAACCCCAGGAATTTTAGCATTCCTTGTCACCCATCTTGTTCCTTTGGTAGCTTTACATTAAGTTTCTGGGTATCCTTTCAACTTTGCCCTCCTTTCAGCAGGAGAATGTTTATGTCTTCAATGAGAACAACTCCAGTACCCCCCACATAAGTGACAAGTTGTGCCCTCTGCTGCCGAAGGCTGAGGGAGGTCTTTCTGCACTGAGCTCCGCTCACTGAGGTCCCTACTTGGAATTGCTGCTTTTCGACATTTCTGTCCAGCAAGTACTACCTCGGGTTCTGGATTTTATTCCTAGGACAGCAGCTGAAATTTCTTTGGCCCTTCCACTTGAAGATGTTTATTTTAAAAAGATTGTACAAGGTAGAATTTAATTCTAAAATACTTCAATAAATAACCTCTTCCAAGTTCCTGTAATTCACTTTGGCAGAGAGCCACTATATTCATAACCCAGAGCGATGTCAAAAATAGACACACACAAGCCATGCTCAGCGCTGGCCTCATCTTTTCTTTCTCCTTCCGGATTCTCCCCGACATCATGCCCTCTGCATTCCCAGAGCGATCTGTTAAACTGTGATATAATCAACCCCCTGTCACCTCCCATCACTCTCTCACTTCAGGAAGCCTGCTCATTCATGCTTACCCATTCAAAACGAAAATACCAGGGGGTGGTCTGGGATGTTCACTTCTGGAAGCTTGCTTCTCTCTCCTCCCTTGATGTCTCTTTAAACTCATCAAAGGAGCAAGGCATTTGGCAAACAGGGACACTACTTGTCGCCTGGTACCACCAGCGTCAACACAGGAAATGCAGATCCCAGGCTCCACCCCAGACCTGCTGAATCAGAATGTGCATTTTATTAAGAGCCCCCGGTAGCTCCTGTGCACAGACCTGGAGAAACACTGACAGCACCAAGTCGACCCTTGGACCCCATAACTCCCATACACAACATTCATGTCCCTGCCCGGAAAATGTGGCTTCCCACTTTTGGGACCACTCTTGGGTGGTTAGGGAAAGAGAAGCACCAGTATATCCGTATTTTCTCCAAATTTCTTTTGTTAACACAGGAGTAAGGATTCCAATTGCACGTATTTCAAAGGAACCTAGAGATTATAATTTTATTTTTAGATTGGACTCACAGCATCATATTTACTATTTTCTAACTAAGATTATATTTGCTAAGCAAGGAAGAGAAATACAACTTCCCTGTTATGCCA
The DNA here is from genome assembly GCA_028533065.1 of Trachops cirrhosus. Lineage (NCBI taxonomy): Eukaryota > Metazoa > Chordata > Mammalia > Chiroptera > Phyllostomidae > Trachops > Trachops cirrhosus. Next base: position 188,286,729 of record CM052539.1, on the reverse strand, counting down.
AATGAGCTTTTCCTAAAACTCCAATAATAATCCAGTTGGTCAGGGGAGAGCAAAAAAAAAGATTTTTCTTAAGTGTTTAGGAGGCAACGTAGCTTTGTCTTCAGAGGTCTAGTGATTGAGACCCACCAAGTTCAGCTTCTCCAAAGTGGGAGGGGCCTAGACTCACCCAGGATAGAGCGGGGAGCATGTCAACCCTCTGATTGCTTCTGTAAGGGCTGCTGCTGGTGGTGGAGGGACTGAAAGGAGGGTACTGGGGACAGAGGTGGAGAGAAAGGGCATCAGAGGCCACTCCCCACCCCCAGCCTGACAGTGGCATCGGGTCCAGGCCCCTGTGTTGAAAGATGAGAAGGCCAGGTGAAGCCTCAGTGTGGAATCTTGCCGTTTCTAAGGTATTTCCAGGAGGAAATCACATGAGAAACAGGACTGCTTCTCACAAAAGTCTGCTGAGTGCCTCTTGGCCCACAATCACTGCCTATGGTTTGGAAGCCCTTTGTGATGCCCGGTGATCTCATGCACTTGTTTTCCTTTGTAATAACCAGGCTGGGGTGGGGTTTGGGGCTTCTTGGTGGCCTGATGGTGGGCTCAGTTGTGTCTCACACAACTGGGTGGTGCCTGGTGCATCTGGGTGTAGGACACCAGTTTTCTTGTGGGTCCCAGGTGCAAAGGCGACCTTTGTTGGGTCTCAAGGTGAACCTGGAGAACACAGTGTGGCTGGGATGGGGGTCACTGCATTCCTGAGACTTGAGTGTGGTGTGTGGGCTTGGAGGTGAACAGACTCATCTGAAGCCTTGTAGGAATGAACATTCAGGATGTGGCTCTGGCAGAAGCTAGCATCTGTCAGGGGAACAGACAAGCTGGCTGCCTTCGGAGAGGATGAACCCAGCCCCAGAGGCGGGGCGGCCAGCAGGCTGGCAGGCACACCCCTGCAGAAAGAGAGGTGAGCAAAGCCTGGAGCATGGGGTTTGCCCAGGAAAAATCACTTGAACTTCAAAAAGCAAAAGAAGAAACTAGTGTCTGTTGCTGAGACTGGTGGGAATTCACCTCGGAATATGGGCACCACTCCCCGGCTTGCTCCTGAGGAGGCCAGCAGGCTGGGCGGGCCAGAGCTGGGAAGGGGCCAGTTAGGGACCCGTGCTGGGCTTCCTTTTACTGAGGGATTTAAACGGAACATCTCAGCCCTGGGACTGACGGGTTCTCTCCACCCAGAAGGCTGCCCTGGCTTCCCAAAGGAGGCCTACCTTGAATGCCTGTGTTCGCTGGGGTTCACCTCTGCTGGTGACCTTTGGAAGATGGCTCTAACAGGAGGCCATGCTACTGTCACCTTGCAGGGCCCTGGTTGGGGTGTGGACCCCTCAGCCTGTCTCTGTGCTCAGCCCTGTCCAAGGTGCTGCCCATCAAGGAGGGCGGACAGGACCTGTGGCACAGTGACCAGATGAGAGTGAAGCCCACCAGGCGAGGCAGTGGGGGTGGGGAGGGAGAAGCTCTGGCCAGCACTGCTCAGGGTGGGAGGAATCACCCCACACGGTGGGTGCTCCTGACCCCCAACTGCCCGTGTGCACATTTCACTTACACACTTACACTCAGTAAGAAGACCTTAGCTGTAGATCACATAGAAATGGCCTCCTGGGCATAGCTTCAGCAGGGGGGTCCCAGTGGGGGGGCGCCAGGAAACTGTGGTTTTAAAAATAAGCTCTGCTTCTCCTCCCAACTGCCTGTCCTTCTGACAAAGTGAGTGCTGACGACTGACATCACCATCGGATCAACACGATGACCATTTTTCTAGAAGCAAAGTTGTCTGTTCTCCTTCTTTGTCCACAATCTTGCACTGGCTCCCTCCCCACTGAGATGAAATCTCAGGTGCTGGTCCCAGAGCCCCGGGTCCCGAGTTTGGTCCCTGGGGCCCCTCTTCACACCCGCTCCCTGGGCTACACCTCACTGTCACACTGCCCTCTGTCTCTCATCTACCAAGCCTCCGTCCTTCCCCAGGGCTATCTCAAATGCCTGTGTGTGCTGGGGTGCACCTCCGCTTGTGACCCTTGGCTCCACTATGGGTGTGGGCAGATGTCACAACTGCACCGTACCCACTGGGGACCGCCATCTCGGGGACATGTTTAGCACTACAGCCACAGTGGTCTGCTCCACCCCTCAGTGAGACAAGCCCTCATTGGTTCCTGAACTAACACAGTGCCTGGGACCCAGCAGGAGCCCATCCCCGGGTGCAGAGGGAGTGAGGATCAATGGAATTAGACAGGGAAGTGCTTCCTGAGCAGAGTCCCTGAGAAGGAACATATGAGGGAAGTTCCTCTCACTGTCATTGCAGCGGAGCTTGAACACTGGGCTGGAGCACTTGCTGCTGTGGGTTGTCCACACCAGCTGCCCTTCAAACCACCTGGGGGCTCTGAGGCAGTAGCAGCGGGGTGTGTGTGCCCGTGCATGCATGCATGCGTATGCGTGTGTGTGTGTGTGCATGGTTACCACAGACCCGTTAAAGCTGTATGGCCGGGCTGGCCAAGGGTGCTCTGGAGCATTCATTGTTTGTCTGAGTGCCTTCAGCACTGATTCTGCCTGGCACCCATGGAAGGTGCTGTTTTTCATTTGAGTGGTCATCAGATTGGCTGCCGAGTCTTTCCTGGTCGTGGAAATTTCCACTCCAGATGGGCCACTGCAAAGTGCCTCTCAAGAGTTGTTCCCAGTGGATTTCATTTCTTTTAAATTAAACAAAAAGCCAATAATGTGCTGCCATTTCGTCTCTCTAGAAGGGCTGTAGTTGGTGGGCAGAGCTACAGATCGGAACCCACCAACTCCATGCATTGCTGGGACTGGGGCTCTTTCCTTCCGAGCCTCCGTGTTTCCATCTGTCACATGTGGGCAGTGCCAGAGCACTGGATGTCGGAGGGGCTGGAAGAACTGGATCACTCCAATATCTATGCTTTTTCAAAATGAAAGTTGTGGTCAGGGACAGAGATTTCTTCTCCTGTTAGTTTATGCAAAATCTGTGGATGTTAATGATGATTGCTATCTTTTTACTGTTGATGTTTGGATGTAGACAAAACTGTTTTGACAAGAAAATATTTTTCAATATTTTAAAATAAGACAGGTAAAAATATCACCTAGTAAAATAAAATAAAGATTTTTTCCTTCTATTAAGAAGCAAAAACCTCCAACTCTCCAATGGGTGTACTTTTCTTATGTTTGAGGGGCAGTCAGCTAATAAAGGGAGAGATGGCCACGCCTACTGAGACAGGTTATGCTGGGATGCACCTGGGGGGTGGGGTGGAGGAATCGTGGCAAGAGGAAGAGATTTTTGTCTTTGTGAATAATCTCAGTAGAAATAATGGCATCTCTTTAATGATATTCTTGCACGTGTGAAACTAATAATAGATTGTGAGCTCAGAGGGAAAACTGTTTTGGCCCTGAACTATGGCCAAGTAGACTACAAAGCTATTGTTAAGGATACTGCCCTTAGTAGGAACTGGATTGTTCTCTCTCTCTCTCCCCCCACCCTTTCCTCCCTCTTGCTCTCTTTCCCCAACTCCCTAGCCCTCAAGTCTAAAAGTCATAACAGTATTTCAAGAAGCTAATATACTACCATAGTTTTTCTGACTCTCTTCAAACCTCACAGCCTGAAGAATGTATCTTCCTAAAATCCAGGGGATTGTTGAAAGAACAGAGGTGGGAAGAGTTCCAGGCCAGATGTCAAGACTTGTGCCTCATTACAAGTCCTGGTTATTTTGAAAGACCTACCCGTGTGGACATGGCTTTTGGTTCACAATCTACTGAATGGGACAATAGCCTGTGTCCTTCCTGATGGCGTGAGAATCAATTGGCTTAACAACTGCCACTTTATTTCTGAAAACTCATATCATGTGAGTTCCTCCATAGGAAAGTTTTCGCCCAATGTCTAATATTAATTTCTTCTTTATCATTGGCCTGGCCTGTGTGGCTGAGTGGCTCAAGGAGACACGGGTTCTCATAACTGAGAAGGACCTGGCTCAGTTTCTCTACACACCTTTGCATCTAGGTAGGTTGCTTATGTGGTCAGTGGACCAGTGGATCAGAGTGTCTTTTCATCGGACTCCAGTGGAAGGTAAATAAGTGTAGCCTTTCTGGAGGGTGATTTGGTGAAATGTAACAAAAGCTTTTACTTAGCCACTCCATTTATAACACTCTGTAGTAAAGAGACGTTCTGATATGGTGTGTACAGCGTGTGTAGGCTGTTGACAATAGCAGTGTTGACAACAACAAGAGGAGGAAAACAACCAAGTGTCCAAACATCCTAAATGCACAGTAAATGTGTTTGAGAACTGCTTACAATGCATCCATCACAATAATGGTCTATATTTACTCAACAATACTGAGCACCTACTGTGTGCTGGGCAATATTTGTGATGCTAGGGTTACACCAGTGCAGTGGTTAATTTCATGTCAGGTTGACCCCCCGCCCCGGGAGCCCAGATTAAATGTTTCTGGGTGTGTCTGCGAGAATGTTTAGGATGAAATGAGCATTTGAATCAGTGAATTCAGTAAAGTGGATTCTTGCTCCCCAATGTGGGAGAGCTTCAATCAATCCACTGAGGGCATGAGTAGAACAGAACGTGGAGGAAGGAGGTATTTACCTTTCCTTTTCCTGCCTCACTGCTTGAGCTGGGACACCTCACTCCATTTTCTCCTGCCCTCAGACTGGGATTTACAGCAGCAGGCCCCCTGGCTCCCAAGTCTACCGTCCTGAGCTGAATGGCACCAAGACTTTCCTGGGTCTGGATGGTCTGGTTTTTATGGAATTATTTGGATCATGTCTTCAACTTGGGAGTAAACAAAATTACAACCTAGCATTTCAAGTTCAGTTGTTGAGGATCTTTCTACACCACGAGCTCACCGGCATGTGCTGGTGAGTGCACTGTGCTGGACACAGTCCAGTCTTTGAAGATGTGGGTGTCCTCCATGCGTCTGGGTCAATTATTCACTTGTAAACTTATTTCTGTTTTGAAGGCCTACAAGTCAAACTATACATAGCACCTGCCTCCTGAAGTAACACATATACTGGGCATTTTAAAACAGCATAAGCTCACGGAATTGCTTCTTACAATTTCCCACATCCTCTGAGAAGCAGAGGATGGAGAAAACAGCGCCCTAAGTTACCGAGTTCATTTCCCTGAACCGCCCCTATTCTATAGCTGGGAAACTTGACGCTGAAGGAAGTTCAAGAACTCATCTGATAGAGCCCAGTGTCTGTCAAAGCTATTCCCCAGGCCCACAGGCCTCAAAGTGAATTCCCATCTCAGGTTTCACGAGAGGAACTGTGGTTACAGCTAGGGGCACAAGGCTTAGGTTTTAGAGATCTTTAAAGCAACCCAGAGGAAAATGCCCACACCGATGTGCCAGGAACCAATGACCTGGAAATGACTGAGCTGCCATTTTGACACAGCTCAGGGAAGTGAATGTGGCCTCCGGTCGCACTGGAAACACACACTGATTCCCTTTCCCGCTTCGATCAAGAGCTGTGGCTGAGTGACATCTGAAATAGATGTTTTCACTTGCACAAGTTTCTAAGAGAAGAATAACAAGTTCTTTTTCCCTTACGTCTCCCCTCTGACCTCCATGTACAGAATGTTGTGTTTTATTTCTGGTTCGGTGGGTCCTCCCTGATCTTTCTGAGATGGCTATTACTTGATGGCATGGGATATATAGTCTGTATTCATTTTCCAGACAAAGCTATTTTTACATAATTTGAGTAGTTTCCAATAGTTTTATGGGAATCAGAACACGTTAGACATTATAGAAATATGATTCAAACACCCTACACTGAAGAATCTTCCATGGAAACCAGAAGGGGGTGCAGTGAGGTCTGAGTGTACCCCGTGCTGGTGAGGGGTTGAGCCGGGCCCAGGAATGAAGCATGTAGGCACACGTTGGCCCCTGGCACCACGAGGTCCACGGGGTGGTGGCCTCAGTGAGAGGGAGAAAGCCTGGCAATGAGAACATGACCTTGAATTTTGGTGACATCTTCAAATATACTCCAATTGGTATCTCACATTTAGTAACCTGGGCATTTAACCTGAGGGGTCACCTAGTTCATCCCCCAACTTCTCTGAGGTGCAGCAAAGAAGTGCCCTCCCTTCCTTTCCAGGAAACTCAGGGTGCCCACAGCTCTGGCTTCAGCAAGGCCTTCTTGCATACATTCCCGGAATATTTTCCCTCTGCTCATTGGAAACTTCTACTCTGCCCCCTTGCACTGTCTGAGACCCTTCTCCTGTGCAGAGGCTCCAAGGCCTCCTCAAGGTTTTCCCTTCCTCCCTCAACTCCATGGGACGTCTCTTGGTTTTCCTCATGGTCTGGGTCATTTACAAAATCTTGGGGGTACTGTCAGGGCACAGAGTGAATTGATCTGTTTTGTGGATAGAATATGAGGCACAAATGACTCAGCCAGCTTCTCAACATCTGGAAACAGGCTTGGGAAGAAGCCAGGATGGGTATACAGGGCTTGTCACTTAGCGCTCTGTTTCGGGCTGTCCTTGGATCCAGTGCTGCTTTATTTTAGAGTCATCTGGAAAGTTAGCAAGGAAAGAAGTAACTCGAGTCCAGATTCCTCATGTGAGGAGAGGAATGAACCAGAAAAATACTTGTGCACTGAAAGAGCTTGAGCAGTCAAATGAGGATTATCATGTCTGTCTCACAAGGCCACCCAGGGTCCCTCCTCAGTGCTAACAGCCTCTGGATACCACTGTTGCAATAAAAGAACAATCTACTTTGGACTGGTTGGGGGTAACCAAAAAAGGTTTAGTATAGTTTAACACCTGCTTATTTAAAAAAATCTTGTTAACTCAGAGACAAAAATTGGAGGTGTATTTGAAAATGTTTGGTGGATTTTAATAAATTATCCCATCTCTAATTCTGTGTGTCCTTATGCCACAGTGTTGTCTTCTTCATCACTTGCTCTACAATCCAGGTTTGACACACTTCACAGGTGGGGTATGGCAGAAGATGTTGGTGTTGTTTTGGTGATTATTTATAATCAGGAATTTTCAGGCTAGATTTGCTTCCTGATTGGTAACCCCATGTAATAATAGCCATTATTACCCAGTGCCCCACATGACCTCTTTGTTCTCCCAGGCATCTCACAAAAGAGTCAGCAACGCTAATTTAAAAGAAGCCCCACCTACGCACACCACAGGGACAGAGAATCAAGACTCTCATCTCAGTGACGCATGCCAAACAAATGATTTCCCTGAAAAACAAAACTCAGAACAAGGTATTTTAGCTCATAATTTTTACGATTTTGAGGTCTTGCAAAAGTGATCTTTGCTTACTTGGTAGTTCTAGATCTGGCCCCCACCTCATATTGTGCTGAGTGGCCACTGAGGTTATTTGTGGACCAAGGCGGGTCCATGTAATTGTATATTTTTTCATTGGTAGCTGCCCACTGGGGACTCTGAGACTAGGACTCCAGGTTCCTCATGACCTTTGTTCAGAGCCAGGTGACATTGCATGGACTTCCATCAACCTTAAGCAAGTGCTGCTCCAGGGGCAGAGGAAATGCTGTTGCTTGACATCCATAACCATGAATGACTGTGAGATGAATATTAAGCAACATCGTTTTTGCAAACAAGAAAGCAGTCTTATCTCCTCTCTGCCCCATATCACAGAATAAAATGGTCCCATCATCTTCAGAATTAACAAATATCCCATTTGTAAGCCCGGGCATACCTGTCCCTATGGGCCTCCGGAAGAACAAATCCCCCAAGACATGCTCTTAAAGGCTGCAGAATTGCTTGTACGTGAACATGACAGGCCGCTGCTCGGAGTGCAGCCCCAGCTCTGCTGCAGCGCCTCCTCAGCCTTCTTCCTCCTGTGCTATTTATTCACTGGAACGACCTCAGCTCCACACCTGGACTATGGCCATGTGCAATCCCTCTTGCTCATGGGGTGCGATGTCAGGGCTTTCTTTGGGCTGAATCCATCATCAGCCCGTGAGCAATTTCGGCATCACTGGGACACTAATGTGGGACAGTTTTTCCATTGCCAGTTCACTGCTCTGAGCATCCTTTGGTCTCCTTCCCTGCTGTCAGCACCCAGCTGTCTCGTGGTCCCAGTGCTTCCTCTCAAGCCTGCCTTGCCCCGGCTGCCCAGTTAACATCTCTGTGTATCTTCTCTCTTGCTCCCAATCAAAGCAGTTACTTTCTGATGATCTATGGCCTCAGGTTTCATGCCAGTGCACGGCTGTCGGTTTTCTCCATCTCCCTGCTGATCCACCTACATTTCAGTGCTCCCTGGATGCAGATGAATTGCTCATTTGGAATGCACCCCCCCTTCACCCTTTCCCCACCAGAACCCAACTCTTCCTCCAAGACTCCTCAACCTTCCACCACACCCTCAGATGCTTCCTATTGACACCAGCCCTTATTAATGTTCCTCTCCCTCACTCAAAGTCTAGCACTCTCTTGTTTAATGCCATGCTTCTTTGTGTTGTACATTCTTATTTTATTGATTGATACTCTTATGTCCTTCAAGTCTAATGCCTATGAGGGCTAGAATCAGGACATTTGCTCTGTATCCCCCTCTGTCTTCACATAGTAGATCCCCTTAGAGATTTGTCGACTGACTGGCCCAAGGAACCATGACACTACAGAGTATAGATTTTAAAAGCCATGTTCTGGAGAGATGCAGATGGTCAAGGGATGTTTTAAGTAACAGTGAGTAATTATATAACTCTAATTAATCTTCACTGGACTGCATGAGGGTTTGCCATGATAAGCCCTCTATTTAATTTTCCTAACATGGCTTTTCTCAAGAGTATACCATTCTTATTTCACTGACAGTGTCTTTTATTTAAAGGATAATAGATGAGACTATTAAATTAAAATAAGAATTTAACACTTCTGGATGGATTAACCAGAATTCTAAGAGACCAAGCAGTTTATTTATACAATGAGGGTAAGAGAGAAGCCCTTGCTTTGCACCCATGATCTTTGCCACTTAGTGTGATTGTGTGTGTTTTATTTGTTGGAATGAAAGCCTTTTTGTTTTTGTCTTCTCCCACAGGCATTGAGTCTGGATTAGATCACATTTTGCATGGGAAGATAAGGACAGGTGGTCCAGTTCCAGGTGTGGCTCTGCATGGCTCTCAAGAGAGAACCAGAGGTGCTCACTGTGAGCAGAAGCCTGCAAGAAGAGCAGCTGCCTCCTCCTCTCCCTCACCCAAAGCAGATTTGAGGCAAACCTGAGCCAGTGGTTCTCGAATGTTAGCGTGCACAGGACCCTCTAGAGGTGACTTGCAGAGGGCTGGCCCAGCCCCGGGGTTTCTGACTCAGTGGGTCTGAAGTGGGCTTGAGAATTTGTATTTGTAAAATCAGTTTCCCTGGTGATGCTGATGCTGCTGGTTTGGGGGCACACTTGGAGAACCACAGACCTAAGTTGACTTCTATCAGCCCTGATGTTTCCTTCTGCCCAACAGAGACCCACCTGTGGCCAGAAAAGTGACACAAGAGGTGCTGGCTTGGGGCTCAACAGTCCTCAGCTGCTGAAAAGAAAGGAGGCCACCTAACTCAGCCTCTTTGTGAAAGAATCCCTTTTATAGCAGCACATCTACAATAGGTTCTTTATTTTTCCCCTTCCTTGTTTCCTCTCCTTTCTTATGCCTGACCATTCCAGAAGGGCCAGGGAATGTACAAGAAGGTGAATATATATTGAAGGAATTCACTGGTATGACCTTCTTCATTGAACAGAAGTTTCACTAGAGAACATCATTTACTTGGGAATGACAAGGCATTTAGAGTGTTCCAAGAATTCTCTAATCCAGTATGGAAGGATTATCACATATTAGTGGTAGGTGTTCCCTACTTCAGGTTGGTAACCTTGGGCCCTGTATCAAAGGACCATGGTTTTGGCACCCAGGTTTGAGGAGTGGAAAAGACATAGCTAGCTGGAGGCATTAGGAGTCACCGTCATATTTATTCCAGCTCTTTCTATCATAGCTTTCTCATGTTTTTCCCTGACATTTCTCTTTTCTAGACTGTAAGTTTGTCATTAAACAAACTGGTCTCTCCTTTCTAATGAAAAGGTATAGATTTCAGTTTCCAAAGGTACCTGCTCTTCTTGAGACAGGCAGCAGTTCTCCAAGATTATTTGCAAATTGCATGGACTATTGTCAGGAGTCAAAGATTATTCTTGGATTAATTCAGCCTAAACTGAGAGCATGTGTTCAACCTATAGATGTTTATGTAATGCAAAACAAAATGCAAATTGCTAGTCAACAGCAAGTACTAGATACTGGAAGACAGCATTTAATTCTTCAGCATTCTTAGACACAATGTGGGTGTAACTGTCAAGATTAGAAACTTGCTCCTGTGCATGAGTTGTGAAGTCAGCTCTTCTTTGTGTCTAATGGTTCAGCTACCAGAAGTCAAACAATATATGAATTTGCATCTCTTTTGTTAGAATCAAATACACCCACTACAAAAGTCAAAAGATCCCAACTAATTTAATTTTAAAAATACACCATTAATTTATTTTTAAAAAATCATTGAAGAATGATTCTAGGACTCAACAATATACTATTTCTGTTACTGAATGCAGGTCTGGCTGCCTGCTACAACAAAAGCCACACTCATGAGACAGGTGCTGGTGAGAAGGAAAGAGATTCAAGTGCCGGCCACCTAAGAAGACGGGGGACTCTTGTTCCAAAGCCTATCTTTACGTATTAGTGCAGGCAGAAGTTTTTTGTAGGGAGGGAGAGGGAAAGCAGAACAAAGAGATCAAGGAGACGGGGTGGAAAAGTTCTCTATTTGCAGACCAGCACAGTCCATTCCTGTCAGGATCTTGAAACTGGTCAAATAATGGTCTGTTGTTCAGCATTTTGGTTTTATGTCATCCTGGTTTCATGGCTGAAGATCAGCAAATCTCCCAGAGCTGGGATGACTAAAGGTTGGAGTTTATATCTTCTGAAGTTAGTTCCTAGAGTTCTCATACAAACATGCTCTTTATCTACAAGCTACATATTAGTCAGAGCCAGCATTTACAGAAAAAATGTCAAAAGAGTGGTGGGGTGAGTTACAATTCTCCACTGTTATCTTTTCAGCATTGGGAAAAGTCATCTGTTCTGCCTTACTCTATTCCTTACCCACATTAGCTATAGTTCTCTGATGCCACACATTTACACTGAATAAGTCAAATGGGCATGTTTAACATTGGGTATACATGCCAAAGACTCACGTGTATGCACCCCAGCAGTTTCCCTTCCTCCTGGATACAGAGCTAAACTACAGTTTCCGGCTACCCTGGCAGTTAGGCTGTAGTTAGGCGTGACCACAGAATATGGGCAGAAGTGACAGAATTACTTTCAGGCCTGAATCATCCCAAGTCCCCTGCATAATCATTTCTCCCTCTCTTTTCATATCTGCCATCTGGATATCAATACTCAGAAGATGATGGAAGCCAACGGTTTAAGATGATGAGCCTGAGTCCTTATAGGACATCAGCCAATTAGATTTACAGGAATGAGAAATAATCTTCTATTTGCTAAGCTGATGAGATTTGGGGATTTTTCAGTTGCAGCAGCCGTCTAATTAATACAGTCTGCATAGCCTTATTGAGGATGAAATTTAAATGACACCTTGTAGCAAATGAATACTAGCATCTACTATTTATAAAGTGCTCACTTTGTGCTGGCTATTGTGCTAGGGCTCTAACATGATCACACTCATTCTCATAATGTCTCTGGGGTAGATGTCATCACCGTTATCTTTTATTGTATAGATAGGCAAACCAAGAGCTTGAGGTTGATCAATCCATTACCTGTTAGTGTAATGGATTACATAACGGTCCCCAATTATTCCCTTCCCTCTCTGTAAGAAGATTCTGTGTCTCCACCTGTTGCTATGTGACGTGCAGTGCCTCACTGTGGCAGAAATGCACATCTCCACTTCACGGACCGTTGGTATTGGTGTGACATGTCTTTGGTCGATGGAATCTGAGTGGATAACTTGCACCATATCTGAGCATTCTCCTTTCCCTGTGCCACCGGAACGGCATGTCCCTGATCAGACTGGATGCCAGGGGGCAGAGTCACAGCCGACCAGCAAAGGCATGTAGCATGAAGGGGAAATAACCCTTTGTTTTGTGAGCCCCTGAGAGGTTGGGATGGCTGTGACCGCCCCAAACCTCGTGAGTGCTGATGAACATACTTAGAGCTCCATGTTAATGCATTTACGTGGGGACCAGAGCCTGCACACCAAGCCGCACCTCCCAAGCACACGTTCTACCTGCACACATTTCTGTTAGAGGGTATGCAAAAACTATGAAGCGTCACTTAAAAAACCAAGTCTCACTCTGGGTAAGAAAAAGGAATGCCTGGAAGCCTGTAAGTTGAAAGAGGAAACCGCTACAGCCCCAGGATTCAAACTGGATGCCTAGATCTGTCTCTCGCATTGCATATAACATGTTCAGATTTAGTCCCACAAAACAACCGTTGGCAACGATGTGGATCTTTTCATCCACAGATGAAAAGATACATCTTTCACTCCACAGATTCACTTGCTGGCTCATTTTGTCAAATCTTCGCTCCGGAAACCACATCCTTTTGACCGGGAGTGTCAATGGTGGTGAATATTAGCCGGAATCTAATCACTGAAAGAACTGCCTTCCTATAGAGACGTGTGCTGTGGGCCCCTGGTCCCACGCACAGCCACAGAGAGGAAATCGGAAATGTGAGACCAGTAAAGGCTACAGTTTAGGGAATACTGAGCCTTCTTTTTCAGATGACATTGACCTTCTTCAATTGAGGAAAATAACTTCGTGTTACTAGTGACAGCTAGTAAAATGATATCAAATATGACTACATTGCAGTTATTTTATTATATTGTTTTGTCAGACGAGAGTTAGAGTACCAGTAGAGCTCTGACTGCAATTATAACAATCTCCTTTTTTTCTACAGGATCCTAATTATTTCTAGGAGTAATTATTTAAAATATGTTTAAAAATGTATTTCTATCCCCAATGACTTCATTTTATTTTTCTGTGTCTCTGAACGCTTTAACTACAAGTAAAAAGAAAGCCTTAATTCCACAAAGGTGTCTCAATTTTTCAACTTAACTACCAATTCCCCTTTTATTGATATTATAAATTTAATAATTTTGTAAATATCAAGATGAATCAATTCCCTTTTGGTACTTAAATAACATTATTAAAAATAAAAGAAAGAAACAATAAATGCCCTCTTAATGAGCTACACATCCATTTAAACATTGCTCAATTTAAACATCTTAATTTCACCAACCATAAAGTTTTGATATGATGATTTTTTTTAAAGGTCCATCTTTTAAAAGTATCATCACTTTAAATCTGGTGAAACTGAATAAACCACCTTTCCCCTAGCTTCCTTCCTTCCCTTTATTCTGACTCTCTCTGGTCCATTTCCTTTATTAATCTACAGATTACTTACATAATGTTTGATTAAGAAAAAATTGGTTGAAAAGAAAAGAGCTTCCTATTGCCCACCTGCTCGTTTTAATTAAGAGGGTTTATCTTGTTTTCATGAAGATTCACATGATCAGCATTCAACCCCTGAGGGAAGTAGCACTTTGTACTGGTGAAAATCAGTGAATGGGGTTTAGCTTCCATAAGGCTATATTTACTTATTCTTAATCTCCAATGATTTTTCCTGTTGTTCATGAAACAGCTATTCTCATCTCTTATTTTGTAAAGTAGAGATAGTTTGGGAGAAGACAGGGAGGAAAATGAAAGAAAATTCAAGCCTTTTGGTATATTCAAAGGAAACAACCTCTGTAAGTCCTACAAAGCAAACAAAGACCTGGGTCATACGAGTGAATATGTTATTTACTGATGTTTAGGAAATACCAGAGTGAGATAGTAAATTTTTTAACAAATTACAAAATGGCTTCACATGCACAGGAATAAATTTTAAGTTGTTATCTTCAACAAACCTGACTCGAAATGGGCAAACCAATAATTTTGGAGTGTGCTATATTGACTTGCTTAAGGACGGAGTGACACTCTGCTCAGCAATTAACCGCCGAGGAAGAAAGCAAGTCAGAGTTGGGTAAATTAGCACTGAACGCATGAGCATGGAATCTACCAGAACTGAAGATTATTGATTGAGCAATGTCCTATACCTAGGTTATTTACATCCTCATCTTTACTTTTTAATTCATGAGAGAAATTGAACTTTAAAACTCACACATGCATTGCTTTGTTTATCTAATAACCCATATGCTTGTATGGCTTTATCTTTGTAAGTGATCTCTCTGTCCCTTCTGCTGATAACATCAGATGGAGCAAAGCCAGGATACAGCTGCTTTAAGTCATAACATTATGCATCACTTCTCCCTAGCAACAATTTTATACACTACACCAGAGATAAACTTGTTCATATCCATCAGAAACTGAAATATAAGAAACAGCGTACTATCTTCCTCTTTGCCCAGCTTTGCAATAGATTGCTAGATTGCTTCGGCCTTCAGTAGTGATCATGAAAAAAACCAAACAAACCAGAAGGCGTAAACACACGCTCTTAACCAAGTCCTGAGTGCTCTGCACACATCACCTTCGGAAAGCAACGACATGCCCAGCCAGAAAAACCAAGATGTGTCTTGTTTGCCTTCAAAAAAAACAAACCAGAACCAGCTCCAGACCACATACGCATAATGGTATCCTCAAAAGAGAAAAACCTCCAGGGATATTCTAGAGGCTTTCCTGGCATTTCCAACCGGTTGCCAAACCTTGACTGGGCTCTGCAATTCCAACTGTGCCTGCAACACCTGAATGCCACTTGAAAAAACTTCCTACTTGAAAGGTAACCATCACCTTCCCTGCTGTTCTCCTTATCAGTCTCCGTTTGGGGGGTGGGAGAGCCTGGACCTACTACCAAAGGCCAGGAGAGCAGGGCAGAGACCAGCCTTGCCTGAGCTGAAGGCAGGATGTGAGAGCAACTCACCTGTGTTCCCTTGAATGGAACTCCAATGAAAATCGACTGCCCCCTCTTGCAGTTTCTTCCTTGTTTGTATTAAGAAAAGTGAGTCCTGCTCTCAGTCTCCTACGACAGCAACCTTAGACACGGAGCCCCTCTGCTCACACACTGGCTCGGAATCAGTCACTTGGTGTCTCTCACTAACACACCCTCTTTCCTTTCCTGGAGCTCAGAGCGCCGCAGAGACGTCTGCCAGGTGGGACGCGGAGTACACTATTTCTCCACCCTCCCAGGTGGGTCTCAGGACCCCTGCACAGGACTTGGTTGGCTGGTGTCTCCCGACAGGAGCGCCTTTCTGCGGTCTACCTCCGACAGAAAGTTGGAGAGGGTGAAGAATGAATGTGTGCTCTAGAAGCCTTTGGCTTCTAAAAGCCGAACAACTGTCCGCAGGGACTGATCTGTGATGTCTCGCTCTCTCTCTCTGTCCCTCGTCTCCCCCAAGGACCGGATCTTTCTCCACTCTCAGTTCAGCTCAGATCTTTAGCTGCTTCCGTGTCCTTGATTTTGCATAGTTACTCTGATGCACCGCTACGCGTGAAATGGATGATTTGCAAGCTTCTCTGTCCCACGCAATGCCGCGGAGGATCAGATACCCAGACTCTGCACGGGAAGGGAATCAGTCTTTTGCAGAAAGTGACTGACTTCCAACGACCTAAGAGCGAATACAGTTCGCTGGGGCCGCAGCCGCGGGGGCGGGGGTGGCGGGGGGGTGGGGTGGGGGGGGGAGGTGCAAGCTTGACGCCCGTGCTCTGGCCTTGGTGCTGAATCCGGACCCCAGGCCCTCACTGTCTCAGTGGCCCCAGGACAACTTGGGGAGGTTCTTAGGACAACGGCCGGTTCTAGGCGCCCCCTCCAAGGTCGCAGGCAGGAAGTTGGGAAGAGCCAGTGGCCTGGGACCCTCCACCGGGCACGCGCCTGGCGTATTTCTTTCTTGGAGCCGGGAAAGTTTTGTCCAACAGTTTTTTTCAATATGTATTATTTTGGTAACTGGCGCTGCCTTCTCCCCTCCCACCTGAGTCGCCATGGAGACTCGAGCTTTTTTTCTCTTTCTCCAGGCAAAATGGGCGAAGCTTCATTAGCTCAGCCGCGACGATAACAAGCCCCCTTCTCTTTCCCAGCAGCTTCTGGGCACCCCTTCCTCCGTTTTTCAGCAGAAGAAAGGTGGGCAGGTCACGGCGCTAGCAGGAGCGTGGCACTGCACCCTGCTTCGTGTGGGCTCCCTCGGACCATCCGAATCTGGGTAATGGCAGGCAGGAGACACTCTAAACATATAATAAATCTCCAACCCCCAAACACGAACCCCCCCCACTTCCATTTTTAGGAGTGGAGGCGGGATTCTTTGGAAAATTCTGGTATTCTGTTTCTCCACTAACCTCACCCCATTTCGGTGGCTGTTTCTATTAAAATATGTTTCCTCCCCAAGAGTCTCTCCATATTGAGTCAGGTACGAGAGATATACCTGTGGATCGACCCAAGGTATTATTGGGTTTTGGGAATACTAATGTTATTTCTGTTACAACTAATCCTCGCTGAATGTCTCGATGCAAATGAAAACATACCCGGGAGGAAGCGAAGTCAGCGGATTCATCCAACCCCCTAAATGCCATAAAATCTCATCTTACCTGAAGGCTCCCCCCTTCCCATTGCAAAATAATTCGGTTGACTTACAGGGAGAGCTTCTCATTCACTGTTTACAGTCATATCACATTTCTGGTTATACCCATAGAAAACAGGAGTTATTGTTTTCTGTTCTCTGCCAGTCTCCCTCCGCCCCCCCCTGCACTTTCCCTTTTCCTCCCCAGGTTCTCTCTCTGGCGCTCTCTCTCTCTCTCTCTCCCCCTCTCTCTCCTTCCTTTAAGCAAAGAACAAGGATGCAGCTTTCCATTAAGACAATGGGCTTTTTCCAACTGTAAACGACTAGGGCGCAAGCCACCCCTGCCACTCCGCCAGAGCCTGTGGTCTTTGCCCACGCCGCCGAAAAGCTGTCCGCAGTAACTGACTGGGTGTCTCCGCGCCGGGGCTTGCAGACCCCTCCTCTCTTCCCCACCCCCCTGCGAGTTTTCAGTTGCTACTGAAAACCGTGTGAAACAGATTTCCCTTCCGTTATGTAACCAGCTGCTCCCTTCCCCTGACTTGGGTATCCTGTTCCTCCTCGGAGGAGCGGAGATGCACGCGGCGGCGGCGACCGGGGAGGGGGAGGTGGGCACCCGAGGGCACGGAACGACTTGCCCAGATGGATGCCCGCGTCTCGCCTTCGAACAAGTCGGTGCCCCGCTTACCTTGCTGCGGACGGGTGCCTTCACTCAATCATGATCTCCTCTCTTGGAACGGAGTAAGATTTGATAATTGACTACACGTTGGATGGCAAGAGGAGGAAATTTAAAAACAAAAAACAAAAAAGAAAAAAAAAACTGATATCAGATGGTCAAATTTCACAGCAGCCCCCGGAGGCTGTCAAGAGACTCCATCCTCCTCGCGATGCATCCGGCTCTGGGTCTTGCTTCCCGGTTCCCGCGGATCTCAACCCACCGCCCGCCTGCCCTCTCCGGCAGGTGCGGTCGTCTCCACCGGCTCCCTCCGGCCAAGCGCTGGGAGGAGGGCTGCGCGCCAGGGCCAGAGGAGGGGCAGGGGGCGGTGTGCGCTAGGGCAGGGGCGGGGGAGGGAGACCGGGTGGAGGGAAGAGGGAAAAGGCAAGAGTGGTGGAAAAAAAAAGAATCTCCGGCTGGGAGAAAAGTGATGGACCACGCAGGGAGACGTCATGAAAGCCGCAGATTCAGGGAATGCTACTCAATTCCAGCCGACTGACTGGCTGAGCCCCGCTGTCAGCGCAAGAACCAACGTGGTTCCGAAGATAAAAGCGAGCGCAGCGCCGCGTGCTGGAGAACAGCGGCCACGCAGGGTACCTTCCGGAGAGGCGGCAGTGGGGGCGGGGGCTGGGAGAGATGGAGCCGGAGACCTGCGGAGGCCCACCTGCCGCCCACCCTCACCGTCGCTCTTAGTGGCCCAGGTTGGGAGGGGGCGGCACTCCACCGACGTCTCCCAAACTCGTGCAGGCACGGAAACCACCACTTCTCCCCCACCCTCCGAAAGAGAGTGGAAACGTGGGGGAACCTTCGGATTTAGCCACCCTGTTCCCACCTTTACCCTCATGTCACTAAGTAAGTAATTTCCAGAGAAAAACCTGGAAAGCAAGTCAGAGCCGTAGCTCGGGAATCAGCTTTTATCAGGTGATTGGAGGGGCTCCCTCTTTAAGGCTTTGCGACACCAGGACAGAAGGGGGTCTTGTTAACTGTCTCCCTCTGCGCTGAAATGGAGAGTCAGCCAGCGCGCCAGAGCTGGAGTGCGCGTACTGTCCCCGTGGCCGGGAGAGGGAGCAGTGGGCAGGCTGGATGGGAGGGGAGGGCAAGGCTCACACCTCAGGGCTTTGCTGCACCCACCAGGGCCCAGCCCGCTGTTCCATTCAGTCTGTCCTGTCCACTGCATCTGGAACCGGGTGCCCAGTGCTGCAACACCCTTCCCACCCTGCTGTCTCTGGTGGCGCTGGAGACAGAGAAGGCACTATGGCCTTTTTCCTGTGTAATCCAGGTTGCCTTCAAAGTTGACTTTGTCCTGCCTTGGACAAACACCTTGTCCCTCCTTTGATTTTTAACTTGCTTTGCATCGTTATCCGGGACGCACCTCACCGTGTGCCCTTCTGCACCCCCTCTTTTTCTTATGATCATCACCAACAATACTTCCACATTTTCAAAGCCTTTCCACAACTTACTTCTCCTATCTTTTCCCTAGAGATAAGTGGGTTGACAACCACATTGTAAGAGCAATGAATACTATTGGTTGGTAGTTTTGTAATGGCTCTTTTAATAACTGGCTATTCCGGTACCACTCTGTAAAGTGATTTCCCCTCTGCAAGACACAGAATCTCCATCTCCAAGAAGGTGGCCTTATTCCATAAAAAGGGCTGATGGAGACCTCTTATTCCCAAGACTATTTTATCCTGCATTCATGCATTCCAATTACACAGCAGTCAGCCCCTCGAGAAAGCTGTCCGCTCTGTAAAGATGTCTTTGGTGTGGAGAGGCATTTCTCCCAATTTGCATCATCAGTTGTGTTCAAATCAACTGCACACACAGCCTTGAGCTCATATTGCTGATTTTCCCCAAGAGGCTGCAATCTCCCTTGCTCTCGCTTCTGGGTCACATGTCTCGTGTACAGAAGATATTAGTAAGGGTCATATGCGATTTTTATGCTCCATTGTGCTTGTGTGAGCTAGTGATTGTGTCGGAGATAAAGATAACCCAGGAACAACTGGACTCAACCTGCCTGGGGGACCTCAGAGTAAGGATGAAAGAGGCAGGATATTAGTGGAACCAGCCCTTCAGCATTAACGGAAGGACTCACATTGGCTCCTTGTCTAAAGAGCATTCCGTTTGATCTGTGAAGCTGTTAAGGATATTCCCACTAATTCTGATTATTATATAAGTTTCCACTTGTAGGATGATTTCACAAAGTTTCTTTCTTGCAAGTCATCAGACTAAATTAGTAAGTGAAGATAGTGAAATACCCTGTGCATCTCCTTGGAACACTTTGAAAATCCCTTAACTGGAAACAGCTGCCAGGGGCTGTGGGCTGCTGCTCTTCCTGGGGGTGCAGGAGCTCGTGTTAGATGAGACAGGTCACAAAAACACGGCAGGTACAAGAGCAATTGGGCCTGACTGAATCCATCAGTTCCGGTCAGAGCTCAGACGGTGACCGGCACGGGTGGAACCCGGGGTCTCCGTGACATCCTGAAGCCAGGTGGGGTGGGCTCTGAGTTTCCAAGAGCCCTGTCTCTCAGACGACACTGTGTTCAGCATGCCTGGCATCTCACTTATGTATCTATTTCGTGATTTGGGATGAAGACAAGGCCAGGGAGTGGGGGGCTTCCAAGCCTTTAGCTCCTTCCGTTTCTGGGTGGGTCAGTGCCTCAAAGCTGATAAAGACGGTGACTCCTAAGGCTGATTGGTCCTCGAATGGATGAGGCTGAATTTTCCCTCACATAACCAACCAACTGTAATGGAGGCTTATTAGTAGCAACATCGACTGACGAAATTGTCTCTGGGTATGGTTTGTTGTGGGTAATAGCATTTTTCTCTGTCGTTGATTGTGGCAGTGTGCAACCCAATCTGTCTCCTTCGCCCACGTGTAGCCCGGGCCCTGCTTTGGGCAGGCCCACGCTAGAACTAAGGTGGGGGGCTCTTTCTGCTCTCTGCCTTGTCTTCAGTTCTGTCTACTTTTTAATATTCAGGACCGTAGGCTACTCTGGAGACCCAGCTCCTCCTCCATGCTGCTCCCTCTCTCCCAGCCTCTCCCCACGAAAACACAAAACCCCCGAAACCCAACATAGAAAACATCTTTAAAATGCTGAGATGGGTGTATACTTTTAAATAATTTACTTTAATGATAAAAGGACATCTTTAAGAGAGTCAAGAAAGAGAAATTTAAAAGTTATTTCACTTCCCATGGACTGGATGGATTTCATCTATGCTTTATGGTTAGGGAATATCTATAAACAGCTATTGTATTTCTTTTTTGTATTTTGATTATAAATTTGGAGATACATTCTTAATAAATATCTCCAGGCATAAACAATTAAAATACTCTGCTAAGAAGTGCGTTTCAGAGGGATTTTAGCATGCTGGGCATGTTAGTGCCGATTGCTAGCATTTTATCCCTCAGTCATTCAGTTATTACTTCTTTTTTTTGATACAGTTTTATTTCCTACACATTCTCCTTGCTTTGGAATTCCATTCACTATTCCTACTAATCTTAAATTATATGGTTATAAACATTTTGAAATTATACATTCTTATTTGTGGCCCATGATTTGATAAATGAATGGACTCGAGGACTCATTTGATACATTTTTCTCATAGAATGTTTTATTTGTTCATTGTTTAGTAGGCATCACCCTGTTGAATCACAATGACCCACAAAGAATTCTTTAAAATGCAATTAGCAAATCATGGTAGCTTCAAATATACAATAATGGGTTCAAAAGACCACACAGGAGGTGATGATGGCAAACAATTGTGTAAATCAGTTTTCCTGTACTTCTTATTGGAAATAATCTTAATTAACAGGAAATCTGCATAACAGAACATAGAAAGCCAAAAGCAAAAAAAAAAAAAAGGAAGTGAACTTGAAAGATGCTCTTTCTGCCGTTAACCATTTGCTAACATGCCCAGATTCTTTGTTTATTTATTTATTTTTCTGCTGACATTCTTGGCAGAGGCTTTGAGTAGGCGAGGATGCGACGGAGTGTCTCCTTTTGTATGCTACCGCAGTGTCTGTGCGTCACCCCCTCCTGTCACCCTGCACGCCACGCAGTCACTAATGGACTAGACCTTGCAGGCTTTCAGTAGAGATGGAGCTCCTGCTGGGCCTCCATAGGCTTCCTTGGCTCCCCCTGGAGGTCTTCCCAGCCTTCCTTCTGAGAGACACAGTCCAGAGTCCAGCCCCACACCCCAGATCAGCCTTGGTGGTCTTAGCAAGGCGGACGTACTTCAGCTGTCTCAGCCCGCAGGGTCTGTGCCATGTGGTGAGTTTAACCAGGGTCTCCTGCTTTGTTAGTTATCAGTGAGGTAGTGTTGCAGGGTTCGTAGGAAAGCAGATGCTGATACGCAGTTACTGTGCTGGAGGTTCTTTAGGGATATTGCTGAGGGATGTATGTCCACGGGACCAACCTCTGGGGAAGGGAGGGAAGGGAAGGGAATGTGAGTGGGCAGAAGAGGCCCCAGGGCCAATCCCCCTGGGAGCTCTGAAGATAAAATGGACCATTAAGTTATTCTGTACTGAGTCAAAGAGCCTGCATCTGAGGGCGAAAAGCTGTGTACTTAGCCTTCTAGCAGCTAGGCCAAGTCCTTTCTCGAAGAGGGATTGTGGTAACACACCTCCATGTCTACTGCAAATGGAAATGACAGCATTGCCTACTGCATAGGGTTCCTGTCGCTACCTCTGTGACATAATTTTCATATAGAAGTGGAGCACAGTGTCTGATACATAGTAAATGCTTAATAAATGTCAGCTACTTACTTATGGATGAAGCTTGTGATTCTTATGATTAAGCAAACTCAGGATTGTGTCTTTTCAAGAAGCTCCATATTTTTTATTAACTCTTTGTCAAACCCCTCTTCAAGGACTAATATAATGCTGAAAATGTTTCGTATTGTTTCTGATGAGTCATTAAGCCCCATCCCTGAGTCAATTACTAGAGCTGAGAGGGTGCCATGGTAGACAAGGTCTCTTGGTGCCTGGCATCTATTTCTACCCAGTTCTGGTACTGCGATGCAGGAACAGGGCACATTAATTAATGTTCAGAAAGGGACTTAACAGCAGAGCTGAAGTTGGGACACCCCTATTGTAACATTGTCTGGAGTAAGAGGAACCCAAGGCTCTGGATCCAACTGTTTCCCCTTCAGGCTGAAAGGAAAGGGGACTAGAGGAGAGTAAATGTTCAGCAAGTGTCATATAACCCTCTCACTGCAATACAAGGAGGTTTGGTTCTCCCTCTCTTTGTTGAAAATAGTTCATGGTAAGAGTTATCTATTCGCCTGCTCATAGGAGACTTTAGGAATCATTGATAATAGGTTCACGTTGCCTTGCTATAGTAACTCTTAACACTCAGTGAAGTGATTTATTTAGGTAGCTTTTCCCTTCAATTTTCTCTTTATTTAGAACTAAAGTGGAAGAAATGAACTATAGAGCCAATAAAAATTCCAAAGAGTCCACACGGAAAGCAAGCAGCTGGCCTGGAAAGTGTGGTGATGCTGTGGTCCACTACCAGCATCCCTGGAACCCACAGCTAGAGGCTAACAAAGACCAGATCACTTTGTAGTCACAGTCACCTTGCCGTTGTCACTACTGTAGACTCGAGACCCACCACATGGCAGGAAAGAGAATACTGGTTAAAAAAGACAGTGTAGAGATGATAGACCCACAGACTAGAACTGAAAAATTGTCTCAGAGATTAGACTTTCTCTGTGCTCTGTGAAGAACCACACCCTACCCCACCCCAGGCTGCTTGTTTAGCCTGAACAGGTTGATTCATTTTCACTTTCCAACTCTGGTCGGTAGCACTTTTTGACAAGGTCAAAGCCTTTGACACCACCTCTTACATGTTTGTTTAGCTTATGTCTTACTGTTGCCCCTTCCCCCAGAATAATTTTCCTCTCCTTGAAACCGTAGGTTCTCAACTTTGGCCTCTATTGGCTCGCTCCTTGCCCTAGTTTCTAGTTCCTCCATCCTGTCTCACGCATCAGACAGATTATTTATAGTTCTACAAATATGGAAGGCACGAACTTATTTCCCACAGAGTTATGTGATCCTTTTCAAACAAATATAACTCAGGAGAGAAACATGATACAAGATAATAAGATAATATGGGATGGATTTTTGCCCAGAAGTTTTATGGGGTAGCAAGACAATAATACAGCCTTTACAAATTTAAGCAATCTTGGGCAAATTACTTACCTTTCTAAGATGCCTAAGATCGGTGCGTGTTGACAAACAGAAGCGTTGTACCAACTATCTAGCAGTCTTGGGCCATTCTCTTGGCCATTTTCTTTCAGACTTCTCATGCTTCCCAGACCTGATTGAACCCGTCTTACACATACACATGCTACACTATTACAGCAACGGTCAATCCCAGGGAATCACAGCCTGCCCTGTGAGCCCAGGCAAAACCAGCAGAATCCATCAGTGTGGATGGTTCACGGCATCAGGTAACAGCCAGTTAATGAGAAGTATTTTGAGTTGCATGATCTCTTGGTGATGCATGGTGGGCATTGCGTCTTTACCAGAGCCCCAAATCAAGCAGGGAGTGGCTTTTCAAATGGAAGCCTGCTGTTAGCAGAAAAGAGCATGGCTTTATTTCTAAAGCTCAAGAATTGGTTCTGCGATCCTCCTACGGGAACTTCCTGAAGGCTCCATACCCTTCCCTGGCTGACATCTGTGACCACACTGCAGGGTTCTTTCTTAAAGACTTGACTTCCGCCTCCTCCTGGGGCTCTGGACTTAGAGCTGACTTAGGTCTGAGAACTGGTAGGAGGCTATGAACCCCGTGAATGGAACTTGAGTTAGGATTAGACATCCTCCAGATCTAAGTTTTTCTGATTTTATAGGCAGAACAATAGCAGTAAGTGGAAGCATCTATTTCATTCCTAAGGGTGCTGTCACCAATCGGATCCCGAAACATCGGTCATCTCTCCAGTACTGAGGCTTATAATGGAGGGAAGTTCAGGTTATGGCTTTCAAAGCATTGTTATTTCTGTGTAGACGTGTATGATTTATTTGTTTTATTTTGGATTCTTTATTATTTGTGGATTCTGGGAATTCTAGATAACCTGATTATCTCAGTAGGAACAGAAGGAGTCTTGGACAAATCAATTCTTAATTATGAAATGACTAACTTAGTAGACAAAGAGAGTTACAAATATCAGGAGACACCAGGTAATGAATTCTATTACAGCAATATTGGAAATGTTGGATGTTTGGGGATGTTGAATTCAAGCAGCCACAGAAGCAGCTAGATCTTTTCTCATAACAGAGCGGTCTTCACAAGTGTGCATTGCTATTTGCTTGTTTATTTATTTGTATATTTACTTTTGCTCTGTTAGCCCTTAGAGCTGACAACAGAGAGTAATAGAACACATCTCCTGGTTCTTTTATGTGACCACAGTTCTTACCTCAGAGTAGAATGGACCCCAGTGGGTATTCAAACTGTAAAAATTAACCAATGAATTCAGACAAATGGGGATTCCTCATAATAGAGAAAATAATCTTGGAATATATTTAATTGAAGGAGAGTGAGGGGGAAAAACGAACCCCACTCTTTTAGGTGACTGTTTATAAGTCAAATAAAATGTGAAGTAAATTGCTAGAAAGTGAAGTGCCCCGTGGACTCTGGCTCACATCATTAAATGACTCTGGTTCATCGCTGACTTGCAAGGTCCCAGCAGCTAGGACCAAGTCACATATGTGACGTGCTGCAGCGGCACCACAGACTCCAGAATGCCACTGTCACGGCGACCCAGATCCTGACTGTCTAACTCCTGCAGGGATCATAAAATTATCTTTCTACATTTTTATTTCTCTTCTGATTTATGTCTTTTTCCTTCACAGCCAGGTTGTAAGTTATGATTTGAGACAGGGTAAGCGATAAATCACTGGGTTTACAGAAATGGGGAATTCTCATTTGTAGTTCCCTGAAATGAAACACATCATACACTGTTCCTTTCCCTTTAATAATAAATTTTGTCTGAACGGCAAAGGTGTTAGAATTATTAATTGGCCTATTGAAATATTCATGGTGCTTTTGGGTGAAAAAATAGACTTGACAGATGGGTTTTCAAGCAGCTCTGTTTTCCAGGTAATTATAAAAAACAAGACAGTTAAAACACACACACTCACACATGCAGACACGTATGTATAAGAAAATTCTCACCCCAAATAATTGGCTGCAATCCATCAAGCAGTCTTAGGTGTTATATTTTTAATGGAATAATAGGTTACACATTTTCTTTCCTTCCAGTTATGACTGTGGAGAACCAAGGCTCTTGGAAAAGAACTTGATCAAGCCATTAAGAGGGTTCTTTCAAAGAGTCTCTTGTCACTAAGGGAAAAGCTATTTACCATGGATGGGGAGCCATTTTTACTCTGCAAAACCCATATGGAAATCAACTGAGTAACTTCAGATAAGGAAACTGTTCAAATTGCAAAAGGGTTTTCTCCATTGCTATGTAGTCAGTGTTATCCCTGGGAATGAGTGTGTGCCTCAGAGGAAAGAAGGCATGTATGTGTGTGTGTGTGGTGTTGCCAGAATAAATAGAGGCCAGTGATAGAAGCAGGTATGTCTGCAACTTGAGCTGATAGCACTCCAAGGTCACCCTATCAGACCCCAACCTGAGGTCTATCCTTGGGGGCCCAAGCCCCTTCTATCCACCTATCTATGGAACCTGGAGGGCTGAGGACCAATACTAACACCCAGACTGAATGCCTCATGTTCAGGAAATACATTAATGGGAGAAAAAGAATTGATGACCCGTGAAGCTCTGTGTGTAGGCGAGTCCCTCTGGGTAAGTAAGGGTGATGGTATCCAAGAGGTGGGAGAAGATTCGGGAGAGAAAAATCTGACAAGAACTTTTGGAGGGAGGCACTTTTTCTATGGCAAATAAACCAGTTGAGACCCACCCATGAGGTCACTGTTGTGCGCAAGCTGTAGGTGCTTTCCATGTGAATTCTGGGAAATACCTATTTAGCACCTCCCTTCCCCCTTTCTCTCATTTGTAGAAGTTTCTTTTGTGAATTGTCCCAGCCTCTCAGTAGAGAGTCCTACATGCCAGCATAGGAGTCTCAGCTTTAGACAGAGGGAGGGGCAGATTGATCATGACAATGGCATTTACTCTCCTCTGTTGAGATCTTTGGGAGGAAGGAGCAGTTTCCAATCGCAGACCCTTCTTAGGGTTCCAGAATGCTGTCATTCAGGGTGGTGGTGGCCCAGGCGAGGTGGCTTTGAGAGTGAACTTGCAGGGCTGAGGGACAGTGGGCAGTTCAAGAGGATTCAAGATGTACCCTTCTGCTCTACAGCCAGGACATGTGAAAGGATCTCTACCAGGGCCTGAGGGTGGAATGCAGGTCTGCCGATGTTTGGGTTACATCTAGGCAAACTCAGTCAGTCAGCTGTCATTGCACAAGAGTGTGCGTGCCAGGGGTGAATGCGAGTGTGGATCAGAGAGACTTGGGCACATGTACAGATCTGTGAAAATATGAGGTGGGCTTCAACATTTTCTGTATGTGTTCTTATTACTAGTGCACAATCATCATGTCAAAATAAAAAGTGGAGAGAAAAGTGAAGTTCGAGTGTGGATCTTTTGTTACTGAGTTAGATGGGAAAGCATTGTTGTGTGTTTTTTAATGGAATGCATATGGTTGTGCCAAAAGAATACCACATGCACCAAATCACCAGGCTACGCACTCAATTAAGTAAATGTTACCCCTTCAGAAAGCAACTCCATTCTTCTCATTAGTATACCCATATGACAGAAAAAGGCAAAGAAATATAACTAATGTCACTGGGAAAATTATATGCTAAGAAATATGTGTTTAACACAAAAGAAAGTGGAACAAAAAGAACAGGGAAAAAAAGATGACACCAAAACTATCGGCATATTGGCAAAACTAAATTTCATCACACAATAATGATTAAATGTGAATATATAAAACATTGTGATTAAAAGGTAGATATTTTCAGTAAAAAACTCAAGGTCCAATTATATGCTGCCTATAAAAGATGCACTTTAAATTCAAAGGTACAAACTGAAAGTAAAAAAAAATATAAAATTATACCATACAAACAGAAACATAAGAGGGATTAAGCATCTGTATCAGACAAAATAGACTTTAAAATAAGAAATATTTCTAGAGACAAAGAAGGGCATTTATTATGATAAAAGTTTCAGCACAGTAGGAAGATGAAACAATCATAATGCATGTGTATCTGACAATGAGCTACAAGATGCAAGAAGCAAATACTAACAGGATTAAAAAGAGAAGTAGACAAATGACAATTACGGTTGAGAATCCCCCTATTCCTCTGTCAGTAACTGGTGGGTCATGCAGACCAAAAATCAGTAAGGATATTGGCCACTTGGACAACATTGTAAACCAAGTTAATCTAAGTGACAACTATAGAACACTTCACCAAGCAAGAGCAGAGTATACATTCTTTTATGGACATAGAACATTCATCAGGGTAGACCAAGTGCTCATTCATAATACAAGTCCCCCACAATTTAAAATGATTTCAATTGTACAGGGAATATTCTGTGCTCACCATGTAAGTTAGAAATCAAGGAAAAAAGAGAGATCTGGGAAAACCTCAAGTATGTGAAAATAATAATATAAGTGAACATGTAAACATAACAAAACCTGTGGGATGCAGCTAAGGTAGATTTTAGAAACTGTAGCTTTAGAAAAGAAGATCCGAAGTGAGTGCTTGAAGTTGTCACTTTAAGAAGTTGGAAAAGGAAGATCAAATTCAATCTGAGCAGAAAAAAGAAAAAAGTCAGAATGAATCAATGACATAAAGGATGAATTAAACAGAGAAAAAAATTAATGTCAAATAAAATTTTTAAATTTTATTTTAATTGTTGTTCAAGTACAGTTTTCTGTCTTTTACTCCCATCCCATCCCAGCCCGCCCACCCATCCCTCCCCACCTCCCTCCTATTTCCACCCTCCCTAGATTTTGTCCATGTGTCCTTTATATTTGTTCCTGTAAACCCTTCCCCTTTTCCCCTGAAATTCCCCTTTCCCCTCTGGTCACTGTCAGCCTGTTCTCTTTTTCAGTGTCTTTGGTTATATTTTGCTTGTTTGTTTGTTTTGTTGTTTAGGTTCCTGTTACAGGTGAGATCATATGGTATTTGTCTTTTACCACCTAGCTTATTTCACTTAGCATAATGCTTTCCAGTTCCATCCATGCTGTCGCAAAGGGTAGGAGCTCCTTCTTTCTTTCTGCTGCATAGAATTCCATTGTGTAAATGTACCATAGTTTTTTGATCCATTCATTTACTGATGGGCACCTAGGTTGCATCCAGCACTTGGCTATTGTAAATTGTGCTGCTATGAACATTGGGGTGCATAGGTTCTTTTGGATTGGTGTTTCAGGGTTCTTAGGATATAATCCTAGCAGTGGAATTTTTGGGTCAAAAGGCAGATCCATGTTTAGTTTTCTGAGAAAATTCCACACTGTTTTCCATAGTGGTTGTATCAGTCTGCAATCCCACCAACAATGCAGTAGAGTCCCTT
This sequence comes from Trachops cirrhosus, assembly GCA_028533065.1. Lineage (NCBI taxonomy): Eukaryota > Metazoa > Chordata > Mammalia > Chiroptera > Phyllostomidae > Trachops > Trachops cirrhosus. The sequence continues at coordinate 188,257,908 of CM052539.1, read as the reverse complement.
TTTCTTCACAACCTCTCCAACACTTGCTTTTTGTTGCTTTGTTTATGATGGTCATTCTGACTGGTGTGAAGTGGTATCTCAATGTGGTTTTAATTTGCATCTCTCTGATAGCTATCGATATTGAGCATCTTTTCATGTGTCTCTGGATCCTCTGTGTGTCTTCCTTGGAGAACTGTCTGTTCAAGTCCTTTGTCCATTTTTTAATTGGGTTGTCAAGCTAGTTTTTTAAAAATTAATCAGATAGAATAAGCCTTAGCTCACTGATGAAGAAAAAAGAGCAAAGACACATATTATCAGTACCTGGGTAATACAGGCTTTAAAAGAATGATGAAAGGATACTATGAACAATTTTGTCTCAACAAATTTGAACACTTATATGAAATAGATAAATTCCTTGAAAAACACACACTATCTTGGTGACACAAGGAAAAAAATAGTACACTGACCTATTTCTATATGAAATAAAATAATTGAATTAGTAATTTTAAATATGTTTGCAAAAATCACTGAGTTTGGTGGTGAGTTTTATCAAACATTCAGAAGAGAAATGATACCAGTTCTCTTTCAGCAAAGAGAGGAGGGAAGAGTTAATTCTCAATTTATTTTATGAGGCCAGCATTGTTCTGATACCAAACTAGAGATTCATATCCTTCAGGAATATAGATGTAAAAGTTTTAAACAAAATTATCCAGCTGAATCCAACAGTGTGTGAAAAATAATGATACATTAAGACCAACTGGGTTTCATCTTGGGAATGCAAGGTGGGTTGAAATTCCCCCAATCCGAGACCTTCCCCAAGATGGAGGGGAAGGTAGATACACTGTGCCTCCTTGAACAACCAAAAGAAGGACAACAACAAATTTAAAACCAAAACCAACCAGAACTGCCAGAAAATCGAACTGTATGGAAGTCCGACAACCAAGGAGTTAAAGAAGAAACATTCATCCAGACCAGTAGGAGGGGCAGAGATGGGCAGCTGGGTAGAGAGGAACCATGGCAAAGTGGCAGATGCAGGACTGGGGTTTGTGGAGGTTGGTGGAGCAGGAAGTCCCCCATTTGCGTGCAGATGAACTGGGAAGAACAACTGGGGAGCAAGACAGATAGAGCAACACAGGGCTCCAGCGTGGGGAAATAAAGCCTCAAAACCTCTCACTGAAAAAACCTGTGGGTGTTGTGGCAGCGGGAGAAACTCCCAACCTCACAGGAGAGATTGCTGGAGAGACCCTCAGGGTTCTAGGATGTACACAAAACCACTCACCTGGTATTCAGCATCAGAAGGGCCCAATTTGCTTGTGGGAAGTGGAGAAAGTGACTGAAATCCAGACAAGAGCTGAGCAAGCAGCACTATTCCCACTCTGGCCCCTCCCCCACATACAGCACCACAAGGTAGCCATGTGGGTTGCCCCACCCTGGAGAATACCTAAGGCTCCGCCCCTTACTATGTAATAGGTGCACTGAGACAAAAAAAAAAAAATGGCCCAAATGAAAGAACAGATCAAAGCACCAGAAAAAATACAACTAAGGAATGAAGAGATAGCTAACGTATCAGTTCAAAACACTGGTAATCAGGATGTTCACAGAAATGGTTGAGTATGGCCACAAAATAGAGTAAAAAGTGAAGGCTATGAAAAATAAAAGAAAAGAAAATACACAGGGAACCAACAGTGACCGGAAGGAAACCAGGTCTCAAATCAATGGTTTGGACCAGAAGGAAGAAATAAACATTTAACCAGAACAGAATGAAGAAACAAGAATTCAAAAAAATGAGAGGCTTAGGAACCTCCAGGATAACTTTAAACGTTCCAACATCCTAACGATAGGGGTGCCGAAAGGAGAAAAGGAAGAGCAAGAAATTGAAAACTCATTTGAAAACATAATGAATGAAGGAAAATTTCCCCAATCTGGCAAAGGAAATAGACTTCCAAGTTGTCCAGGAAGCTCAGACAGTCCCCAAAAAGTTGGACCCAAGGAAACACACACCAAAGCACATCATAATTCCATTACCCAAGATGAAAGATAAGGAGATGATCTTAAAAGCAGTAAGAGAAAAGGAGATAGTTACCTACAAAGGAGTTTCCTAAGACTATCAGCTGATTTCTCAAAAGAAACCTTACAGGCAAGAAGGGGCTGGAAAGAAGTATTCCAAGTCATGAAAGGCAAGGACCAACATCCAAGATTACTCTATCCAGCAAAACTTTCATTTAGAATGGAAGGGCAGATAAAGTACTTCCCAGGTAAGGTCAATTTAAAGGAGTTAATCAACAACAAGCCCTTATTATATGAAATGTTAAAGAGATTTATCTAAGAAAAAGAAGATCAAAACTGTGAACAGTAAAATGACAACAAACTCACAACTGAACCTAAAAAAACAAAAATGAAAACAAACTAAGCAAACAACTGGAACAGGAATAGAATCACAGAAATGGAGATCACATGGAGGGTTATCAGTGGGGAGCGGGTGGGGGGAGAATGGGGGGGGAAAGGTACAGGGAATAAGTAGCATAAATGGTAGGTTCAAAAGAGACAGGGGGAGTTTAAGAATAGTATAGGAAATGTAGAAGCCAAAGAACTTATATGTACAATCCATGGACATGAACTAAGGGGGGTCAATGCTGGTGGGAGGGGGGTGCAGACAGAGGGGAATAAAGGGGGGAAGATGGGACAACTGTAATAGCATAATCAATAAAATGTATTAAAAAATAAAAAAATAAAAATAATTCCCTAAATCCATGAATGTCATATACCATGTATGGTAGGCAGAATAATGATTCCTCTTCTCCCCAAGGATGTCCATGTTCTCAATCCCCCAAACCTTACATGGAAAAAGGGGCATTGCAAACGTGATCCAGGATAAACACCTTGAAATGGGGACATTATCCTGGTTTCTTTGGGCTGGAGGTGGGGATAGCAATGGGCTCTAAAGAGGTGCAGGGGAACTTCCTGGGGCATAAACATGCACGTATGTGTGCGTGTGTGTATGTATCTATGTATGTATTTCCTCACCCAAGGACATTCATTTCCATTGCATTTAGAGAGAGAGGAAGGGAGAGAGAGAAACTTCCTGAACACGCCTGGATTGAGGATTGGACTGCAACCCACGTATGTGACCTGACTGGGAATCAAACCCCGCAACCCTTGGCTAATGGGATGATGCTCCGACCAGCTGCACCATGCCAGCCAGGGACATAAGAATGTTTTCACCATTGAGTGGTGATATTTGCACACACACACAAATGTATGTACTCATCAAGTCTCATCAACCTGTACACTTAAAATGGGTGCCTTCAAAAATGTCTTAAAAGTTCTCATTACAAGGAAAAAATTGTAATTACGTGAGGTGATGAATGCTAACTAAACTTGTTGTGGTAATCATTTTGCAACATATACAAATATCAAAACATTGTTTTCTACACCTTAAACTAATACAATGTTATATTTCCATTGTACCTCAATAAAACTGGAAAAAATACAATGGGTGGATTTTATTGTATGTAAACTATACCACAATAGAACTGTTAAAAACATAAACATCTCTAATAAAGTAAAGTAGCCCTGGCTGGTGTGGCTCAGTGGATTGAGCACCAGCCTGCCAACCAAAATGTTGTTGGTTCCATTCCAGGTCAGGGCACATGCCCAGGTTGTGGACCAGGTCCCTAGTTAGGAGTGTGTGAGAGGCAACTGATCGATGTTTCTCTTTCTCCCCATCTCCCTCCTTTATCTCTGTAAAAATAAGAAAAGAAAATCTAATAAAATAACAGTAAAGTAAATATAATAGTTTAGCACTGTGATAGTCTTGTGATGTGTCTCCCGGAAGCAGAGTCCCCACTTACTCAATCAAGCCCTAATCTAGGTGTTGCTGGGAAGACATTTAGTGCTTGGGATTATGGTTCTTAAGCAGTGACTTTAATGAAAGGTGACTTTCCTAGGTGGTCTGGGTGGGCCTGACTCCATCCGGTGCAGAGCTGAACCTTCTCTGGAGAAAGAGACTCCCCGGGAACTCAGCTGCAGCCAGCGTGTGGTCCTGCCGGCCCCGCCCGCCCTCTGCCCTGCCGGAATCCCAGCCCTTACAATAGATTCCAAGCACACTCTGACTGTGTTCTGTGAAATTTGCCAGAGTCATCATTGTACTTTGATGTTCGATTATGTGACTGCTGTCTGTCTCGAAGGGCGGGAGTTGCTTTTCTTTTTTCATCACTGCTCCCTATCTGTGTCTGACCCACAGGACACGCTCCATGGATATAATATTTACTGAATAAACAAAGCATCACCCTGGGAATACATTGATATTTGTCAGGCCGCGTTTCAAATGTGAGCTTCGGAAATATTATCATGACATATACCATAAGCCAGGAGCTGGGAAAAAATTTTCTTAAAGGGCCTGATGGTAAACATTTTGGGTATTGTGGCCACTGTATTCTACCTTGTTATTCAACTATGCCATTACAGAGCAAAAATAACCATAGCTAACACATAAACCAATGAGTGTGTCTGTGTTCTGATGCAACTGTATTTGTAAAAGCAGGTGACCAGCCCATGATACATATTTTGCCCGCCCTGCATAAAATTATGTTTATTTAGAGTAGTCGAGGGATATTGTGTTAGTGAATCATCTGATCCGCATATAAATTACTGCAGCCCAAGCTATTGGAGAATAAGGAAATAAACTCATTTTCATCACATGGAGCATGATGAATATGATTTATCTGAGGGTTGGGGAGTCACTCGGGCTTTGCCTCCTCCTTGCATACAGATTGTCATTGCCAGTACAATGGCTGTGGCTGGGACAGATGTGAAGGTGTAGAGCTGGGCCCGAATCAACACCAAACCCAGGACGGTGTCTGCACACTTGTTCTCTTTACTGCGTATCTGAGGTTCCACTCTTCGCAAGGCTGTGGCTTCTGCCTCACAAGCACACAGGCTTCGGGTCAGAGTGCTGTCACTGAATAGTGACAGGGTGACTTTGAAGCATCACTTACCTCAGGACTCAGTTTTGAGAATGAAAAAAAAAACCACTGACCAAAAGCTTTTTTATTCTAAATTGGTAGATATTTGTTGTTGTATCCCTTATATTTCATTTATTTTGCAGAAATATTCCCTTCATATACATCAGCTTTATAAAATGTAACCTTGAATGTGCAAATAAAGGCCTTTAATACGGAAGATAAAGTTTCCAGAGCATTTGGTGTTGACATCGTGCATTTTACTATGTATTCCTTACTGACCTTTACTTTACATCCAATCCTAACAAATGTGATTATTTAGACTTCTAGCCCAGAGCAGGTGAGAAGAAGGGAGGTCTTGGGAGAATACCCGCTAACAAACAGCAGAAATGCTGCTGATAAAAGAAATGATATTGTATTTTTTTAGTGTACTGTATTAAATAACCATGATTCACCAAGGAAATTTGAAATTGTGTTCATTGTTCTCTTTTTTAGAAAGAAGGAAACCATGCTGTGCACTTTAGAACAATTTCCATTAAAATAGCTCAATTATTTAAATTAATTCTGAGGCTAGCTGAGGAAGTTTTGATAATCTAGAGATAAATCACGTAGCAGCAGCTGACAATGCCGATGACCAGGATATTAACTCAGGACATGTTCCTCTTTTTAATCTCCTCTGTAAACATTTTATCCATGCTGTTCAATATCTTTGCATAACATATATCTATCTACCTTTAGAGCCAAGATTCTGGGAAGTAGTTTTTACAAGAACAGGTGTCTTTGGATCTTCCACAGAGAACTTCCTCAGACAGTATACGGGTTTTGTCATTGAAGCATTCCTAGAACATCAATCATTGCTCCTCCTTACAAAACTGCAACCAGAGAAGGGTGTTGGTTCAGATAACAGAAGGGGGCCCCCCCGAATGCCGACTGGAGTCAGCAGCCTAGACGTGATTGGACACCTTATCCACCAGGCCATGTGGGAGAGAGAGCTTGTCGTCAGCCCCTGTTGCTGGGTGTTACTGTAGGCTGGCTTGCCTGCTTGTTGAGAAAGGCAGCCAGCCACACCTGTCCCGTTCCGGCACATCGACTGCAGTGGCGCCCTGAGAGATCAGAACCCTGGCCTTGGGCCAGACAGCCCTGCAGAGGCAGGAAGGGCAGAGACGCTCCCGGTGGAGGCCGGGTGCCTCTCTGCTGGGAACAACATCACTGCGTAGGAGGCTGGCAGGATAAACATCCAGGACATGAGACGAGGTGGGTGGATTTCTAGATCCAATTCCACAACCAGGCTATGCGTGGGCCCGGTGGGAAGTGAGGGTCACCTGGCCGATCCTCTCCAGTCTTGGAGAACAGGTGACACCTACCTGCACATGCATCAGTGGTCCCAACATCGTAACGCTGAAGAGTGAGGCAGGGGCCCCGTCAGGCAGGGTACATACCATGCTTATTTAGCTGGTCACCAAATGTGGGCCACTTCCTTCCACAGGTGGGTAAAAACGTAGGTCTTATGATCAGATCCAAGCTCTACCATTGAGGCTGGGTGACTCAGGCAAGTGCATTCTTATCTCTGATTCCAGTATAGTCATTTGTAAAATGCAGTTCACAGATTAAAATGGACCATTTTCTAGTATGTTCAAGTGTGAAACTAGTATGGACCATTTTCTAGTATGTTCAAGTGTGAAACTAGTATGGACCATTTTCTAGTATGTTCTAGTATGTTAGCTCTGTGTGGCACAGAATGAACACACGATACGTGGTGGGAGGTGTCTGTTTCACTGTATGACAAGCATTATTTAATTGTAACATTCTATGGGATTATTGTGTTGTTGTATTCCCTGTCTACGCGTGGGTCTAGTACTGGATTCTCTGTCCTGTTCTAATGCCTTGTCTGTCTGTGCATGGGTACCACCCTGGCTTCTGTCACTGAAGTTTCATAATAATTCTTGAAACCAGGCAGTGGTCCCTCTCCAACTTTGTTCCTCTTTTTCCGCGTTGCTTTGACTATTCTAGGTTGGCATTTCCACGTGAATTTCAGGATCTGTTTATCAATTACAGCAAAAAAGCTTCCTGGGATTTTGATTGGGATTGCATTGACTTCATCAATCAACTTGGGGAAAAGTTACATTTTAACAATAATTGAACAAAAGAGGCTTATCTCTCCATTAATTTATGTCTTTGTTTTCAGTCAGCACTGTTTTTAACTTTTAGTGTATAGGTTACTCATATCTTTTGTCATTTGTATTTCTAAGCATTTATTGTTCGTTACTGGTATATAGAAATGCAATCGCCTTTTGTATATTGTTGTTGCATCCCGAAACCTTACTAAATTCACTCACTCACTCATAACTTTTTGGTATGTTGCAGATGATTTCCTGCACAAATGACCCGTCATCAGTGAATAAAGACAGTCACATTGTGCCTCCTCTCCAGTCTGGATGCCTCTTGTTTCTTCTTGCCTGATCGTGCTGGCTGGAACCTGTAGGACAATGCTGACCATGAGCGGTGAGACTGGACCTCCTTGACGTGTTACTGCTATTAGGGATAAAGCCTCCTGACTTCCACCGTTAAGCAGGCTGCGAAATGTGGGATTTTCATACGTGTTTTTGTCAAGTTGAGGAAGCTCTCTTTTGTTCTTAGTTTGCTAAGATATTTTTAAAAATCAAGAATAAACATCATAGTTTGTCAAATGTATTTTCTGTAATTGTTGAGCTGACCATATGCTTTTTCTTTGTGGGTTTTTTTTAGTTTGCTTTTTTGAATATTAAACTGATCCACACTCTGGGGATAAGTCCCACTTTATTGTGATGTACTATACCCTTTTCAAATAAGCTCTCTTAGGTTGGAGTCCACTATCCTTGAAGATCACGGATCTTGATTAATCCGAAAGGCAAGAAGGAAATAGCAGCTGATGTTTTTGGCTGGTCTGCTCCACATGCAGAAGGGTGGCCGGCCTTGGAGAGACCGAGACCACATGAGCTCCTCCTGTATCCTCGCTATTGTCCCTGGTGGTGCTTCTTTTTCAAGGCCTCCCACTGATCAACATGAAAAGCCTCTGATGGTCATCAAGCCATAGGGATGTGATGACTGGTTTTCACCTTTCACGGCCGTTGGAATCTCCTGAAAGGCTTGTTAGGATGAGGATGGCTGAGGTCATTGCCAGAGTTTTTGATTTATTGGGGGTGGGGCCTTGCAGGGGAAGGAAGCTTTAGATCTGCCACATCCCTGAGACCACAGACTCATACAAGCTAGGACCTTCCGTGGAACAGTGTCTCAAACAGGAGGGCCTGGGCTGGCTTTGTGCTTGGTAACCATGGTTACCATGGGCTGCCTGTGCCCCTTCCCTCAGAACACAATGGGAAAGAGCCTCAAGCCAAAGGACTGAGAGGTGAACAGGGGTGGAGCCTGGTAGGAGGTCTGGGCAAGGGTTGAGGAAGAGTTAGAAGAGGATGCGGGATGTGTCTTGAGACTGTAAGTTAAAGACGAGCTGAGCTTCTGGGCTCTGTGCTCCCTTGTTACTGCAGGCCCCTTAAATGGCCACCCAGGGGTGGTTGGTTTCTCCATGCACTCTGCCTCCTCTGAGCTCCCAATGGCAGGGGAGGACACCCCAGCACTGGGAGACATCTGGACCTCTTTTTCCAGCATGGGGACTGTAGAGTGCAGGCTGGCATTGTTAGCCATTGTTCTAGCCACCGTTTCTTTGTCAGCTCTGGCCCTTGCTGGCACGGAGAGGGTGCAGCCACCCCCAAGGGTTTGGATAGGCAGGCAGAGGACCTCCCGGAATACCTTTCCTGGGTAGGAGGCAGGTGCAAGGGCCTTGGCTCAGCATCTTCTTGTCAGGCAGCTGCCACTGAGGAGGACCACACTCAGGCCCCTAAATGTGCCGCCTGGGCCCTGACGCTGTGCTTGGCTCACTCCCTTTCCATCAGAGACCCCACCTGTTCCTGCTTTGCAAACTGGCTGCCAGCCTCCCATTTCCCTTTCACTCTACTCTGTGAGATGTTGAAACCCCTCAAACAAGATATTAGACCTTTTGCTCTAGAAAGAACTTATTCTATATATACTTAAATAAAAATCCCTTTTCCTCTGAAAACAAAAGTCAACCTGGGCCATTGTTTCAGATTACCTTGAGTTCTTTTCATCTTCAAGTTCTTTCCATCTTCAAGTTCTTTCCCAGCTCATCCAGGAAGCACTGAATTAGCATCTTCTGGATATTGAACAGTGTCTGGAGGGATCAATAAAAAAAAATTCTGTAACCTCAGGCAGCTCAGGAAGCTCCAGGTCTAGCCAGAGGACCGGGCATGGGCAGGTCACACTACTGTAACACACGGGGACTATGGTAGCAGTAAGTTCAGGGCGCCCCGGGAGCACAGAGGAAAATGAACCCAAACAGGAAGGCTTCTTGAAGAAGGTGGCCCCCGAGATCAGCCTGGAAGTGTGAATAAAACTAGCTAGTCCACAAGGAGGACAAGATGTTCCAGGAAGAGGAAAAGCATGGACAAAGCCATAGATGCAAGAAAGAGTAATGTGGGTGGCATGTAAGTGTGAGCATGTGTGTTTGTGTGAATGCATGCATGTGTAAGGTGTTCCTGCATGTGTGGATGTGTGCATGTGTGAGAGCATGTTTATGTGTGTTTGTGTGCCTCTGTGTGAGTCCTGCATGGCTGTGTGGTGGAATTAGCAAGGGAAGGCCAGGCAAACACAAGTAATTCTACGTTTCTGAATGATCAAGTGCAAGGCACAGCAGGAAGATGAAGACGGAACTGGGTCACAGAGGGCCTTGAACAATACACTGGGGAGACTGGCTTTGGGTTTTCCTTTCAGGGGCTCTCTTGGTGATATTCAGGGTGAGGTACCTGGTGGGAACAGGTGAGGACAGGTAGCTTCTTAAGCTTTGGGACACGTTGGGTTTCCCGGAGGCTGAACCTGAGGCCAGGAGGCAGAGGCCCTGGCTGGTAGATGCCATGCTCTCAGGAAGGATGCTGGTGAGGGCGGGAAGATGCTGAGCAGGGCCATGGGCTCAGAAGGTCTTCCTGCCTTGGCCTGACTCTGGGGACTGAGACTCACCGCAGAGCCTGGCCCAGCTCCTGGAAAGGGGACGGTGGCCTTTTGGTCCTGCTATCAGCTGGTCATTGGTTGCAGGCTGGGGGCAAGGATGGTGGGAAGGTGCATTCATAGCCAAGGCCAGCTCTCCAGAGAGGGGGCAGCTGTGGGCACTTCCTGGTTGGCACCCGAGGGTGTACTGGCTGGCGATAGGCATCTGGGCCACATACCATCAGCACCCACTATGACACATAGTATTTTCATGAATTCCCTGAGCAGTTCTAGAATTTGGGGCAGCTTGAATTTGATGGTAATTGCTTTAATTGCAGAAACTTTCTTCTTTAGCATTCTCTGGTAACTAATACTCTCGATAATGATTCTTCATTTTTTCCAGAATACTTTTCAGCTTCATACTGGATTACTAAATTCTTAGATTACTGATTTTTACCATTGGTTTTATGCAAAAATCACTTCTGTCCCATTCCGGTTAGAAAACAGACATTCTTTCTGCCAAAGCCTTAAAAACATCTTCAGACTGAATGAGATGAGTTTGAATGAATGAAACCTTGACCCAAACAGGTGACAATGAGCTGACAGAGACATTCCCACCTGACAGCGGTTTCCCTGTCCCTGATTCGGGAGGGTCAATGGGCGGGGGAGGGAAGGGCAGCAACCATTAAACTCAAGTTTAAGAAATTACTCAGACACTTGTTCAAGTGCCCTGGAAGATTCTATCTCGGACTTGCAGTGGGGGAGACAGTCTGAACACAACCTGAGCACAGCACAGACAGCTGGCATTGCAAACCAATGCGCAGAGTGAGAGGGCGTGAGTGGGGGACTTACTGGGAGGAGCTGTGAGGGTGGGGGTTCTTACTGAAGCCGGTTGAGGACTTTGATATCAAGGGTAGGACGCCTCTCACTAAACTGACTTAGCAGGCGTATTAGTTATGCTTATATTTTTTACCTTATGATGTTTTGACATCTGTCAGGGACCTTACAGACCCCAGGGAGAGACTGCCTCTCCCAGGCTTAGCTCATTCATTGGGGGCAGGGGTGAACAGCTTGCTTGGAGCCTGACTTCCATGAGCAGATCGGCTTGTCCAATCCATGTCCTCTCCCTGTCAACCCCACATTCTTTTTTGGCTCTTGCACACCCAGTCAATGCAACCCCTGCCCCAAATCAATCCAGGGCCAGGTATCAGTCAACTAGGGACAGCCCTACAGCCCAAAACTCACCAAAATTATTCATACGAACTGCTCCTAAACAGTTTACTCTGCGTCTCTTTCCCACGAGGACCCCAGGAAAGGTTGTGGCCCAGGCCTTCCCCTCACTCCAGCTTCTGCTTCCTGAGCAAAACGTGCTGTGTCTGCCCTGGCCTTGCCTGGTGAGCCATGCCTCCTAGTCCCAGGGCAAATGCGAGTGGCATTAAACTCGTCTTTCAATGGCATTGACCTACCCATGTTGTCAGTCACCTTAATAAATTAAGACATGGGCACAGGACAGCAGGAATCCTTGTGAAAACTGAGCTCAGCGAGGATGAGCCATGAAGGCCAAGGTCAGGAAGAATTTTGAGGAAAGCGCTCAGGGGAGCTGGACTGAAGTTTGGTCAAGGACAGCCTCTTGGTCAACCCCACACCCCACCACAAACATTCCCAAGAATGTGTTTCTGAGTCTTGAAGTTTTAAAAGAATGGGACAAATAATTAATAATCAAAAAGTTAGCCCTGAGAGCCTGGAACCATAGTATGAAACAAACAGAGCCTAAATGAACAGCAGCCCTGGCCCAAGTGACTGATGGGAAGCAGGACCCAGGCAGAATACCAGCGATGCCGTATCGGTATCACTGCAAGCGCTACTCAGAATAAGGCGGCAGCATGAAGAATTAACATCTGAAGAAAGTGGAACAGTGTGACAAGGCCTTCCAAGTAAATAGGATCCTGATTCTTAAAATTTCCAGGTTTGATCTTTTGTTATGTTCTTCTACTCAGAGAGGCGGAGTTGGCTTAACTGGGGCATGGCACCCTGACAGCGAAGTGGGTGGAGGCAAATGTTTTCTAGAGAACCACACAGCTTTGTTGAACATTTCCAGGGAAGGCTTAACTTCAAACAGCAAGAAAATAGTATGTTTTAAATAATATTCACCTCCTCTCTAAAGCTATTTTTAAAAAAACAACCCTTGAAGACTATCTTTAACCTTCAGTTCTTTTTTAGAAATTACTTCCTCAGGCTGTTAAAAAATAGCTTATCCTGTACTTGGCCCCTCAGAGTAAGGGCCTGGGATGGGCTTTCCTGTGGCTGCCATCACCCCTCAGCCAAGCAGGCCTCGGTTGGGCACCCAAGGCCTCCAGTGGTCAGATGAGTAATTGCCCCTGGCGCATTCTGCTTATGACCGGAAAGTGTGGCGTTTAAGCTCTGATATTTTCATACCATATGCAGGAGTGCGTATTGTTCAGTGAAAGAGGCCAATCTGAAAAGGTGGGGAGCTGTATGATTTGACTGGATGTTATTTTGGAAAAGGCAAGACTATGGCGGCTGTAAGGTGGCCAGGCTGCTAGGGGTTGAGGGAGGAGAAGGGGGAATAGGTGCGGCACGGAGGGTGTTCAGGGTGCAGTGATACTCTGTATGATACTGCAATGCTGGAGTCACTCACATGTCTGTCCCAACCATAGAATGTGCAACACCAGGAGTGAGCCCTAGAGTCCATGGGGGACTCTGGGTGGTGCCAATGGGTCGAGGCAGACTCATGGATGGTGACGAACACCACTCAGATGGGGTGTCGATTATTGGGGAGACTTTGTTGATGGGGAGGTAGAGGGTATATGGGGAACCTTTGTACTTTCTGCTCAGTTTTGCTGTAAACCTGAAACTGCTCTAAAATATAAAAGTCTGTTTTAAAATGTGCATAATGCATCGTGCCAATGGGCACGTGGGCTGTGGAAGAGGGTAAGGCTGGTTATAGCTTAAACCCACGGGAGATTTGCTTTCACCCCACCTCCCATGTTCTCCTGTAGGGGCTTGGGACCCAGCCCAAGTCTCTCTGGGCACAATTGGTTCTCATTACCTATGGTGGCCATAGCCTGTAACAATGCCACTGATGCTGAAACAGGGGACAATTGATCATTGCTCCTGGGGTAATAGAGGGCAGGTTCCCGTGGGCCTCTGGCCACAACAGTCTCATCAGCTGATCAATACATAACCATGCTTTATGTTTATTGGGTTAAAGATGCCTCATTGAATGTGTATCGTTGATTTGTTAACATGAACCTCGTGGCCAACAACACTATCACCCAGGAAGCCTGGATGAAGCTCATCTTCTTTCTAAGGTGCCTCACAGCACCTTCTCGTACTGACAGACACTGACCAGCACTTTTGCACCTCACTCAGGGCCATTTCAAATGGCAATACCACCAGCAAAATGCACAAACATGTAAAACAAAAGAGTGGCACCAGATAGACTGAGAAGAGGACACTTGTTTACGGTATTGCGAACTGAAACAAGAGGGCCGACTGTCACCTTGTTCTTCCTCATCTAGGAACATGCCTGGCAGGTGACTCAATTTTCCCCGCTTTGCACATGCCACAGATTACTATTAATGCACCACAAGTATCGGTTTTGGGGCTGCCAGTGATTTTATGCAGCAGGTGAATTTGCAAACACTGAATCTGCAGAGAATGAGTCTCCACGGTGTGTGCTATTGGCCCAGGGGAGAGACCCTGGTGTGACTCTAGCTTGGAAAGCCTGACGAGCTTTGGTGACTTGAGAGTGATGTTTGAACATCGTGTGGCAGTTGACTTGGAGAGGAGACGTTCAGCTCCATCTCTCTGCCGGCCGTGGGAAGAAATCAGGCCCACAGCCTGCAAAGGTCAAGGCTCATGGCTTGTATCGATGCTCATTCCCTTCTCTGTTAGCCCCAGGGTCCAGATCAGAGACCCGACCTGATCGGCAGCACCTCAGAGATGGTTAGAAATGCCAAGTATTTCCCCCAGGAAATTCCCATGCAGCCAGAGTCTCAGAGCAGCTAGTCCATGTGTCTGCTGGCAGGAGGCTGCTGTGGCTTTAAAGCTGGGTTGAGAAACACACTCTGTGTCTGTATCCTTGGCTCTCTCTCTCTCAGTCATACTCAACGGCAATGGGGAAGCGGCGATATATGGAGAGGGCAGTGCTGCGTACAGCTGAAGTGCATGGGCTCAGCGGGACTGCTCAGAGCCTGGGGCAGCTGACGTCACCTCTGCACACCTTCTTTTTTTTCCCCCATAAAATGGTAATAACAATAATACCTGCTTCATAAAGGGACTGTAGGGATGCGTGATCCAGTCAGGGAAAGTACTTAGCGTAGGATCTAGTCCATAAAAACAGAGTCAATGAAATTATATTTCTGATCATCATTATTTAAGTCCATTTGGACCTTTCAAGAACTGAACACAGATTGCACACCTTCCATGGAATTCTGGGTGTGGGTTTGGGCCTCCCTGCCTGCTGGGGTTGCCAGATAAAATGCATGATGCCCAGTTAAATTTAAACTTTAGATAAAGAAGTCATTGGTTTTAGTATGTCATGTACTATTTGGAACATAGTTATGCTAATTTTTTTGTGGCCACCTGAACATCAAATGTAGCTGGATAGCCTGTGATTACATTTGGCGAAGCTGGTGACTCTACTACCTGGACTATAGTGACTGTCTCATCGGAGGACCTGGCTCCGGGTGGTGGAGGAGGGACGCTGGCCCCAGTCTAGTCCTGTCTGCTTTCAGGGTGGGGGTTCAGCTGGTGTTTACGTTGCCTAGAAAGAGGCGGCGTGGCCGGAGAGTAACCTCTCACTTTGCTCCCCTTTTGCGATATTCAACCACATGTTATGATGTGACAGAAAGAGAGAGATCGACGACAACAGGGTGGTTAAGGAACCTCTTAAAAGTGACTACACTTTGCCCTACTCCTGCTGAAAAACAAAAGCAAAGAAACAGGCTGCTTTGTTCTGGGAGACAAAGAAAGAAAAAAAAGAAACCACTAGCAAAACAAGCCGACAGATACATTTAACCAGAAGTGTATTTATTTACTCCTTCGAAATGTCTTAATATGGGGCTCAATGTTCTGTTTTATAAATCTGTAATTACAGCTTGGGTGGCAACGATGATAAAATTGCAGGCTATTGCTGGGGGATTCAATGGCATTAATTGGAGAGTGGAGCTGTGAGTCCTCCTTCATTAACCTAAGTCTACGGGCTTCTGTTAAAAGTCCACTGTATCCAGGTAAGCCTGTGTCCTGGGAACAGTAGAGCTTAAACATTTAGCCTAGAAATTATCGATGGCAGTAGTCACTGCTTCTGACAAGCACTGAACAGGGTGAGGGGCTGCTGGGAGGTTGGAAAGCAGTTCATCAGGTAGGTGGAAATGTCCAGAGTAAAACTAGAGTTCTGGCAAGTTCTTCTCCAGAACTGGAAGACCGTGGGGACAAAGACCCATAGCCAGCTCTGCCCCTCCCCTGGGGTCCCTTCTCTGTCTCATCCCTTCACTCCTCCAGGCTGTGTCCCCATCCTGGTCCCCAGCTTCCTGCTCTGGGCACAGGACAGGAGGACACTCCCAGGCTGAAGAGGTAAGTGGCTGCTTCCATGTCGTGGCCCCTATGACAATGCTACAGCAGACATAAGGGTACATGTATCTTTATGAGTAAAGGCTTGCACATTTCAGATATGCCATTCAATGGAATGCTACTCAGCCCTGAGAAAAGATGAAATACTGCCATTTGCAACAACATGGGTGGATCTTGAGACGACCAAGCTAAGGGAACTGTCAGACAGAAAGTGCCAAGAGCCATCTGATGTCACTCACATGTGGGATATGAAATTGAAACTCGGAAACACAGACACACACAAGGTGGTTACCAGAGAGAAGGGGGTGGGGGTGGCAGAAGAGGGTGAGGGGGTCAGGTGTATGGTGAGGGGGTCAGGTATATGGTGAGGGGGTCAGGTGTATGGTGAGGGGGTCAGGTGTATGGTGAGGGGGTCAGGTGTATGGTGAGGGAAGGAGACTCGGCATGGCTGGTGAGCACACAATGCAATATGCAGATGATGGCTTACTGAACTGCGTACTTGAAACCTATATAATTTAGTAAAATTTAAAAAAAAGTTGAAATGAGCATTTGGGCAGAAGCCATTTAAAGTAGAAATGTAAATTCACAAAGGAAACCTTGAGTTTCATCCTCGTTTATCCTCTCTCCTCTTTATTCAGATAGTGGTTTTGTTTTAAAGGCTGATTTCTTTCTTCCTCTCTGGAATTGTCTCACGTAATTTTTACCTGGTGGAATAGCTGAACTTCATTTGTTTGGATGAGCAGAAATGTGCCTTTGGGTTTTTTAAGAGTGCAAGTTTGCATTTCCTATTTCTGAGCACAGTCAACCAGGCTTCCAGGAGACACAAGTGGAGGGGGAGCAGCAGATGCATGGAAAAGGGTCGTACGGTTTGCGACATGCACAGGGCACATTAAAGGCACTAAAAGTGGGCAGATTAAATCGGTCCTTCAGCAGGCAGGACATACGTGTTGCTCCAAACTCATAAGCACGCGTTTCCACCTCTCCGTTGGAATCATGCGGAACGCGGAGCTGCCTGGGTGGGGACGGCAGAATTTGATGTGAAGTTCATGGTTTTGAGAGAATCATTGGCTGTGCTTGCACATGAGTGAAAACACACGGCAGCTCACTTCTGGGAGCTCTTCAGTCAGAAAACGCTCTTCTGTCCCGCCTCACGGGGTGGACACTGTCATCAGAGGAGACGGGCTAGCACTGAATGCCACGTGAGTCACCCAGCCGCTGCACTCCTGACATTCACCCGGAGCAAGGGCAGCACAGACCCACCCCGAGACCTGGTCGAGATGGGTCCTAGCAGCCAATACGCAGGACACACCTCGAATGGCCATCAGCTGGAGAAAGAACAGGGTAACAATGAGCTGGAAAGTCAGACCGTGGGACCTCATGCAGCAGCAAAAAGAAACCAACTGCTAACACGTGGGAAAACGTCGAGTCTTAAAAACATCATGCTGAGTGAGTGAGGCCAGATTGTGTCAAATAAAAAGCAATGTGGACTCTGTGGAGACACTTCGTTCCGAGGCTATGGCCACAGAAGACCCACAGATCAGCGGGCGTCTGCAGGGTCAGGCACGGGGTTTCCTTTTGCAGAGAGGAGTGAGGGAGGCTGCTGAGTGTGGGGACGTGGGGTGGAATGGAGGTGGTGGACGGCAGGCCCAGAATGTTTCTGGGAGGCTGTTTTTCTGGGCGGGGCTGTCTGCCGCTTGGGCTGAGGGCGGACTGAAGTTCAGATCTGGGGAAGGAGAGACTCTTAAGCCAGGTTGGGTTGACAAGCATTTTGCTCTGATGGATTAATGGCATGGGCAGTTCTGTGCGTCTTTTCCAAGGTGAGGGAAGGGACTTGGCAGGGTCTGAGTCAGGCACTGTCATCAGTAAACAAGGAGGGGACCTGGGAGTCTTACGAGACCTTTCGGGGAAGGGTGCTCTTCGGCGGTAAGGTGTTTCCCAGACCACAAAAGGCTGGGGCACACCTTGAACCTTTGCTGCGTTCCAGGAGCACAGGGCTCAGGTAAATTCAACCTTTTTATACTAAAGGGCAATATTCCATTGGCACAGCAGTCTACAAAGGCAAACGGAGCTGCGGTGACAACAGGCAGATGAGTGGCTGCCTGAGGACAGTGCTGGGGGTGGGCAGTGGCTGCAAAACAGTCACAGGGAGACTTTTGGGGTCGACACAAGTGTTCAAAGTCTTGAGTGTGGTGATGGCCGCATCACGTGCAACTTTCCCAAATTCATGGAATTGTACAGTGAAAAGGGGTGCATTTGATTGACTGTAAACCATACTGTGATGAGACTGATTTAAAAAACTGTGAGGTGGTTAGACCATAGTGGCCATAAACTCTGCATAGAACCCAGGCAGGTCTGAGTTTGAATACCAAACCCATCCCTGTGAGCTGGCTGGGAGATGGATTGAATAACTGCCTCTCCTCGTAGAGCGTCACTTTCTCCACGTGCCTACCTCCTATGATGGCTTAGAGCTTCAGAGGCCTGGTAAGGACGCGATCTTATTAGCCATCCTTAATGTTACAGTTGTGACTGCATTTCCCTTCATGTGTCTCTGGGGCAAGGTGATAGATACAGTGCAGAAAGGAGATTTCCAGGCAGAATCTCCTGTGGCTTCAGCACCTTCAGCTGTAAAACAGGGAAATGCGGCGCTCTGGGCTCAGCCGTGTTGCAGCGTGGTCATGAAAATCAAAGGTGGGAATGGGTATGAACGTGCGTGGCGCAAAGCAGCAGCACAACTGAGCAAGCTGGTACGTGGAGTCCAGTGGAAGTGTCCTTTTTTTCTTTATGCCTCTGTATTTGCTGATTTCTTTTTCATAAAGAAGGTGAATTATCCTCATAATCAGAAAGAAATGTAATTTCCATTTCAGGAAAAGATGTTGTAGGTTTGGAATAAGCCCTTAGATATTTGTTTGAGAAATAGGTGTTCCGTTTTGGACTTTGGATGAAGTCCCTCGCTCTCTCCACCTGGGTACACAGTACCTGTCAGGGGTCTTCCTCCCTGCAACTGGGTGGGCTGTGGAGCCCAGAGACCCAGACAGCGCTCCCTTGGGAAGTAAAGAAGGCTGGGTGATTTCGTGGGTTTCTCTAGCTGCTGTTAAAAATCAAATATTCTGCTTCAGCCTGTTGATGAAAAGTTCTTAAAAAGAACCTGGAAGTTGTTTTGCATCTTGACCATTGTAGCAAAGACTAATTTGGACAAAGTCATCAGTGGATGCTAAATTATGAAAGAACAATTTGCATGGCCTCCAAATGTGGTTATGAATGCAGTGGAGATCCTAGACAGATCCTTGCCTGGGTGACCAAAATGACCATTGCCCCCGAGCAGCCATGGACATTCTGTGCCTCTGGACACGATGTTCTCAGAAGGACAAACTGCCACCAGGTAGAATTCCAGCCAGGGTGTATTACCTGGATTGAATCACAAGGAGACCTCAAAGAGATCATTTGGCCAAGCTGTAAAAGGAATTACACATTGAAAAGTGACTTTGATTTAACTCTGGAAATGGGGTTTTCCCTCCCTAGAGACACATTCATGAAGTTAGCTTGTGGCAGAGTTAAAAGTGTACAGTTCCTTCACGTCAGGAACTGAGGAATGGAACGCTGTCCCAGTTTAAGTCGCTGGCATTGCGCACACATGCACACACATGCACACACAGGCGTGTGCACACACAGGCACACAGGGTCCTGGGCCGTGTTATGGGACGGGGGCCCAGTTCTCACTAAGGTCTCCTCTCCTTGGGCATCTCTGCTTCCCTCCTTCCTTTTCTCCTTCTGTTCTTTGTGTTCCTCTCGTATCTCCCTTTCTCTGCTTCCTCCTTTTCTTGCATTTACCTCCTACCACCTGGACATCTACAATTATTCATCTGAGAGCCTAAGCGAGGCTGAGAAGAAAGCTAGCTTGTAACCTAAACATTCTTCTTTAGAAACATCCACCCTTGTTCAAAAATACTCATGTGGCCTGGCTCATGTGCACCCCAGCTGGGCCTGGACAGGTGTAGTTCTACTGACCTTGCTGCTGGCGGCCCCTCACATCAGCAAGCTGCGGAGGGCCAAAGGGAGTCTCAGCAGGGAAGCACGGGGCTGCCGCTCTCTGTCCCAGAGACTTTCTGGCCTGTCCCACTGCCACAGCTCCCCTCAGGGCCCAGGGGACGGGGCTCCGACCCCTCACCCTGGCCCGGAGCTGGCGTGTCCTCCTTCCACCCGGCTCCCCACAGCCATCGCCCAGCGTTCACCCCGACCTGCTTGGTGAGCCGGAGAATTCTGAGCACTGACGTTTTCCCCATGGTAAATTTATGGAGAATTTTATCACGTAGGGTGAGAAATGGAGATTATTATAAGCTGATGTGACCGAAAATGAAAATTTTGTTGCTTTGCAGAAAATCTTGGCCAACCTCACGTCACCGTTTTATGAGCTCTGCAAGGCCATGGAGTGATGGGGCCATGGGGGTTTCTGCTTCTCGTCTTCAGAACAAGTTTGGCATGAAATGTACTTGAGACATCAGTGGATTTATTTAGGGGAAACATTCCCCGTGCTCATTATAAAAAAAAGCAGTTATAAAGATGGAAAGTAGAAAGAAAGGGAAGTGATACTTTGAATTCCAGTAACCCGTATTTTGTACATAAAAGGTAATTGATTTTTATTACTTTCTTCTATTCTTTTATTATTTTCAAACCTTGATGACAAAGAGGTGAATTTGATGGATTTTATGGTAGTACAGAAAATGAAAATCTAACTATCTTATTCATTCCATTCATTCTCTTTCTACCCATTTGTACTCGTGGCTAAAGGACTCACGTTGCAGTTGTCTGACTCTAACAGTTCAAAATGATAACTTGCGGGTGCACAACTTTTATTATGGCAGCATGAAACCAGGGGCTGACTCATTTTTCTGGCCTTGGGACCCCATTCAGAGGGGCCAACGAGCGGGCGGACCCTGGTTTCAGCACTGCTCGCCATCTCTGTGAGTCACCATAAAGCCAGGAGCTAATGTCCCCCACATTTTCTTCGGCATTAAAAGTCAGCCAAAGATTTGCAGGAACATTTATTGCTATCAGTATTGTTTACAGTGATGACCTAACTCCTGGATGATCAAGATACTGCACTTCTAAGTACTCTGTGTTTGTGTAGCTGGTTTTCATTTCTAGTTGTCTGGGAGGGTTGACATGTCTGTAGCATGATGCCCCCTTCTCTTACAGTCAACTGGGCAGCTTGACTAATGGTGACATCACCCAGACTCAGCCTCAGAATCTTTTTCCACAGAAAACTCTGGGAAGCCACTTCCTGCTGAATCCTGTGAAAGCCACCTGCCACCTCTTGGTCTGGAGAATGTGATGACAAGGTTTAAGTAGTCAGGACTTGACTTTTTAATGATGTTGGCTTGAGATGGCTTCTTGAACCATTGATTGTGAGTAGATATGGTACCTTTGATGTGGGCATAGTTTGTTGGACCTACAATTCCTGCTGAATGTACTTTCTTTTCAGAACGTCCTTCCTGTCCACAGCAGTTCTCATTTCTCATGTATGGACAGTCATGGAGCTGGCTGCGTGTGTACAGTGCGGGTCAGGGGACTATCACTTTGCCTCTGCCCATGTGGCTGGGATGGCCCACTTCACCCTCATGCCTTTTCCGGTGTTGTGCTGTGAGATCCAGTGGGTTTTCTTACCTTCAGTGTCTTTGTTCTCTCCCCCGAGGAGGGAAGATTCAGAAGCAATTATAAAATCTGTACTCTGTGCTAGTCGATTGGCTCAGTGCTTCAAGTCCATTTTCCTGTTTATTCTTAACAGCAACCTTGCAAGGTTGGTAGTGCTATGATCTTTGTTGAAGAGATGGGGAAACGGAGGTTTCAAGAGGTTAAACAACTCACCTAGAGTCACACAATCAGTGGCAGAGGGAGGGTCGTAACCCAGGCCTGACTCCCACACCCATGATTTGTTCTATGATCATAAATACAGCTTGTCTGAAAAGCTCATCCCTTGTGCCAAAGGAGGTGACTGGGTAATGCCATCATTCATGTCACCAGTTTGCTAGGATAGCATGTTCACCTCCAGTCTGCCCACAGGCAAGGTGTCCCGGCGATGGTCCTATTGGCTGGGTTAGAACCGGGGCAGAGGGGCCTAACCGGAACAAGAGGCGGATCTAACACCACTTGAGTTGGTGGGGCAGAGGTGGGGGAGGAGCAGAAACATGGCTTTGGAGACCCCTGGTTGCTGGTTCACCTGCGACACTCTTCCTTGGTTCTGTTTCAGGGCGAAGGAGCCTGTTTTGGTTTATTTTAGGTGAGGAGGGGTAGAAAGAACTGAGGCTCATCAGGTGATTAAGAAGAATTCAAGAGGTTCATCTAGTCTGAATTTAGGAAAAGTCATTCTCTCCTCCTCACTCAAAATATCGTGGTGTTGTGTGTGAGCAAATGTTTAAAAAAATCAGCGTGACGTTACCAGTGTCAACATTGGTAATAAAACTAAGGTCTGCGAGGCTCTAATGGCCCAGGCTCCCTCGTTGCTTGTTAACATCAGTCTAACACCCTCAGAAGCCACGAGATGCACCTCCTCTGCCACTGCTATTATCACAGGAGTAAACGCCACTCTCCTTGGTTGTCAATTCAGCTTTAGAAACAGGGCCTCAGCAGAACGGGCCTGTAAACAATCCCAAGTACTCCGTGGTCACTGCTTCGGCCAAGAAGGTGAATAATAACGAGACTGTATCTGGCTGTTGGTCCGAAAGCCACGGGCTTCAGGCACAAATCCTATTAATGATCTGCATCGTAAACTGGGGCTGGAAACAACTAATTTTACTCAAAACCTCACTGCCGAGACTGTGAGGGACATTCTTTATTTTTTCCAGGACGTGTTGATGGCCCAATAGGGGACTTGGGGCTCCTGTCGTATTTCTCCATTTGATAGTGGCCAATATGTGATCCTCAGGCATTTTTGCAGCCTGTGGCAGAGGGGCTGGTCAGGGAGAAACAATCTTAAGCCATTGTAATCTTGCTGGGGTCCTTGAGCTTGGAAAAGCCTTCAACATGGGCTGGCTGCACGCCTGTTTGTCCCCTCCAGTCAGGACCTCTGCTCGTGTGCAGCTTGGTGACCTCAGACTAGCATATTAGCCGAGAGGAGGGGTGACATATTTCTTCTGGGCTACACCTGATTATTTTTAAGCCTAAGATTTTTAAACACCTTTGTAGGATTCTGAGGACACTGGGAGTCTTGGCCACCATGAGAATGGCTCTATGTCACCCATGTTCCCTACTCTTATTACGTGACCTTTAGATGTGGCTGCTTGAGAAGGGACGTGTGCAAGTGTTTGCCCAGAGATGGGGGGCACTTCTACAGCTCCGAGGCGGAGGACATAGAGGGTTTTGCCCACGTGTGGGTGGCTGCTTCATGGGGAGATGCCCTGATTCTGTCTCTGACTTACGTTTGGGCTGAGGTGTTGAAGCTGATCCTACAGCTCCATGTCCTCCCACGAGCTGGCTCTACTGCACAGGCTCCTTGGGGCTGTGGACGCGCTGCAGGAAGAAGGGGAAAGTCAGCACCATTTGGGTAACAGCATCAGAGCAGTATGTGCTTCTGTAGAAAGTCACCTGTCTGTCTTCTGAAGACAGAACTCGCGTACCTCAGCATCACTGAACTACAACTCTGACAGTATGCTGGTTGCAGCAGCTGCCTGAAAGAGAGAGGGAAACAGTCACGAACTGTGCGGCAAAGAGGAGGGAGCTTTGGAGTTAGAAAGAGAATCTGAGCGAGGATCTCCTGGCACACCTAACTGTATGCTGTCTGGGTCCTCTGAGCAGCACATGCCAGGATGAGATTAAATGTGTGTGGTTTTATTATAGGAAACCACGGTGGGAGAGGACATGGAAAAGGAAGCAGGCAAGGTGTTCTGCAGGGCTGTGGGGCACGCCTGTGTCTCTTAGGCACAAGCCTGCTGGCTGTTGGCTGCCAGCATCCTGGCGGGTGGGGGTGTGGCCTCCTATGAAAAAGATGATGACAGGTTTCAAAGGCAACATCTCCAGGCCTGGGTCCCTGGCACTCCCAGCTGCTGGAGGTCTGCAAGGCACCTTCCAGTGGCTGCCGCAGTTTACTTGAGTGTCTGTCTCCTTAACTTAAAACAAAGGGATTTTCTTTGTTAGACACCAATTCACTCCAGATCCCGGCATCACACAGGCCACCGAGGGACACAGAGAGTTGCAGGATCACCTCCCCAGCTCAGGTTCGTGTGTCTTATGCATTAATAAGTCAGGTCATGGACACTCCTGTGCTAGGAGAGAAAGTTATATTCAATTTGGCTAAAGCAATAGACATGGGACCAAGATCTCTCAAATCTGTCCTCCCAGAAAAGCAAAGACAGGGGGATTGTCTGCAGGTAGGTAGGGAGTGTGAGTTCCAGGGAACCAAGAGCAGAGTCTGTGTTTCTTTAGTCACAGATAATATTGTGTGCAGCCGGACTTAAGGTGGACACAGCTCTCTTAAAGGTATTTATTCCTTCTGCAAAACAAACTCATAAATTCTCCTCGTGACCCTGGTGTTATCTTCTCTGACTTGACAAAGAGACAGTACATCAGTGACACAGAGTTATACTGTGAGAACAAGGCGGGGCTGGGGTGAGGAACCAAGAATCTGCAAAATGTTTCATAATTGTGGGACGGTGGTGTTATCTTTAAAGCAAAGAGTGAAAACTAGACATCTTGTGGCTCTCACCACTGTTTAAACTTCCCTTGTTTTGCATTTTACTAGCTGTATTTTTTGTATTAGCTCAAGCAAAGTGCACTTTTAAACATTTCTCCTGGAACTTGCTTTGCAGCAGGCTTCAGAACATGACAGCATAGGTGACAACCCAAGGAATGGAGACAGTTAAAGCCTGTGCCTCTGTCTCTGGACTCTATGCTCCAACACCTATGCATGCTCACTAGTGAGTGTCAGTTTCAGGGGCAGGGCACCTTGGGCCCGCAGCACAGAGGGCTCCCCCCACCAGCTCCCCTCAGGCCAGCCTTTGACAGGCCTGCCAGGGAATGAGCGGCAGAGCCAGAGCCCAGAGCCACAGACCCCCAAGCCCATTGCCCTATTCATGTTCTCTGTCCCACTGCTATTGCTCATGATCACAGGCTGTGGCCAAGCTCTGGCTCCCTACAGCTCCCATCCCTCGAGGACGGCTTGTGTCTTTGTCCTCTCTCCAGAGTGCTGTTATTATCCTGTCTTGAGAAAAATTCAGGCATTTTCTCACATGTTCCCCTGCCAAGTTTGCCATAGGAGGGAACAGGAGCTCACATCCCCTTTGGACTCTTCTCTGCTTAGTGAGGCTCTCCTGCTCCTGGAGAGGCAATGTCACGTGTGTGTGGGGATGGAGACAGCCTGCACACCTGCCTCTGAGCTCCCTCTGCACCTGCTGCCCATGGACGGAGAGGCACATCACTTTGTGCCCCCAGGTATTAGAGCACAGGGTCCCGAGGTACAGGTACAGGCTAGAACTGTTTCAGTCACTTTGGTTGTCACATGTGTTAGTCCAAGCTCTCTGTGGCTCTGCCCGTATTTCTGGACTGGGGTAAAATACCTGCTGTTTACTGTTATGGCTGTTTAGAGGTTTGAATGCGATAAGATAAGCCAGCTCTTTGCAGAGTGTTCGATAAATGTCAGCTATTATTAGACTGAACTATTTAGAGTTGCCATCTTCTAAGTCAAAAGTCATTAAATTTTGGCATTTAATTATGGTTCAACTGAAAAATCATCTGGCAAAGCCTTTTGGTTTGAAAACCCTCTCACCCTCCATGAAACTCTTGCTGGCCCAGTGGGGTGGCGGGGGTGGGCCGTTCCTGCCTCCCTGTGAGGTCTCGGTGCATGATCCTCCCAAACCTGTTCATTCAAAGAGCAGGTGGGTCTTAGGTGGGAACAAAGAAATCGTCTCCATTCCATCTGTCCTCACCTCCTCTTCAGGGCGATCACTGTTCACAGAGGTGACCTCGGGCTGCACTAGGTCACTCTGAGGTGGAGGTCAGCCTCTCAGGGTGGACAGCTCTTTCTCCGCTCACAGGGCACAGTAAGTCACATCTGGGTGACTCCTTCATATTAGAAATGACTACTGGTCCACGAATTAGTCAGGGTTCTCCAGAGAAGCAGAAACAATGGATATATACCTCTCTCTACCTGTCTGTCTATCTATCCACTCACCCATCATCCCTCTATCCATCTTCCATCCATCTATCCATTATCTATCTATCTATCTATCTATCTATCTATCTATCTATCTATCTATCATCTATGATAAGGGATTGGCTCACACAGTTATAAAGGCTGAGAAGCCCCATGACTTGCTGTCTGCAGGCTGGGAGCCCAGGAAGGCCAGGGCTGTAATTCCAGTCCAAGAGCAAAGGCCGGAGAATCAGGGGAGCCCGTGGTGTAAGTGCCCGTCTGAGTCCGATGGCACAAGGCAGATGTCCCAGCTCACGCAGTCAGGCGGAGAGAAAGAATTGCTCCTCTCTTTCCTTTTGTTGAGTTCAGGCTCACACTGGATTATGAGTCCCACCCACAATGGGAAGGGCAAGACGCTTTCCTCAGTCTACTGATTCACACATAGGTTTATTCAGAAGCATGCTCATAGACACACTAAGAAATACAATGTTTCACCAGTCTTCCGAGCATTCTGTGGCCCAGTCAAGGTGACAGTAAAATTAACCATCATAGTCCAGTAGACTTGCCTGTGGAGATCTTGAGTCAGTTAGGAGCCAGTCTTAGTGGAAAATGGTCTGCTTTCTGGGAGACCATGGAGGCCTTCAATGCCAGCCAGGGAACGAGAACCAGCTCAGGCCAGTACATGGGCAGGTCCTGAATGGTGAGAGAGAAGGGGTCCCCAAATGGTGGACTGATCCTTGTCCTCACCTTTGCTGAGAAGTCTAAAATCGCGGGTTCTCCTTGAGGTCAAGTCATTCACTTCCCAAAGCCACTGTTAGAATACCAATGTGCAGCAATTCACATGTTTACATGGGAGGAAGTTTAATATTACAGCCCTGGATTTAAACTGCAGAATTAAGTCATTCCTGGACCAATGGCATAGCTCTGTTTAAGTATTTTACCAGGAAGCTCATTAATGGCATGAGGGTTTTGTACCAGTCAGGATGGCAAGCATACGTCAGCTCCAAAACCATCTCTGATTGATGAGTTCAAACTCCTTCAAGCACTGCGTTGGGAGGAATGCATTCTAAGGCCACACCCAGAGTGTGGCTGGGCGGGGGCCGTGGTCTAGGGAAACCTGTCAGAAAACAGAGACCATGGAAGTGGTGGGAGAAGCTCAGCCCAAACGGTGATTGATGAATCTTGTTCTGGATGCTTCCTAAGGATCCTCTCTCTTCTATTTTCTCTTGGTTGTTCTATGTTCTCTCATTGTTGAAGCAGAAGGGGCTGGACCTGGTGGCCACAGGACCTGCCATTCTCATTGCCTTGGCCACCCTGTTCTCCACAGCCCCAAAGCCACCACGGCCAGCCTGTGAGGGCGCCCCTCCATCTACTTACTCATCTTCTCTCCCCACCCCATTCTTCCCCCTCTCTCTCTCTCATTCACTCTGCTTCCTTCAAATTGCTCTTTCTAGTTTTTGTTCTACACTTCTGACAATCTTAAATCACTTTCTTTCTGGCTTTTAAAAAAATCTCCACCTACCCCTATGTTTCCCTTAACTAAATTTTGCAAAGAAGACAGTTACATACTCCCAGAAACACTCTTATCACAGGCCTCCAATTGTTATAGAATCCATGGCCTTTACACCTATCTCACAAGGAGGAGTCTTTATTAATAGCCCTGTGAAAAAGTAAGAACTATACGAGGTCAATGTCAGTCGGGTTCACGCTTCCTTTCACCTTCCGTTGTGTCATGGAATTGGATGTGCTCTTGAAGTTGTTCTTGTTCCGTCCTTCTCATTTTCGTGTTGAGAAAACTGAAACTCCAGGAGTATGGTGATTTGTCTCAAGTTAATCAGTTTGGTTAGTGGTAGAGATAGACTATAAGACCCAAGGCTAAACTCCCAGCTCTTTTTTTCTATTTTGATGCCAAAACCAATATCTAATTAGCAATTGTAGTATGGACCTAAGAATAAGGACAGCTAGCGTATTTAGTGTACTGAAGTATATTTAAAAGAGTGGCCTTATTATACACAAATGGATTAAGCCACTGTTCAGAACCCTGTGCATTTCACTTTCTGGGAATACTGTCTCTCCTGACCAGATTTTCCCTTGCTGTCCAAGTCCTCATTACCGGGTCTGCGAGGTGGCAGGCAGCTGGCATGTCTGGCCTCCTGACGCAGTTCACAGATGTCACAAATATTATCTTCCTGTAATGGGAAGACTCTCTAAACACACACTGACTGTTGGCTCCATTCCAGTCTTATGACTTTCCAAATTACCTGCAACAGAAAACAACCCCTACGCACCATTTCCAGGTATAGGGCGCCATAAAACATAACCCAAATTAACTTGGCGAACAGCTCCGCACCCTGTAGCTGCATATTTGCTAGCTGATATTTGCACAACTCATTACTACCCGTTTTGTGGGTTTAGACAGCTTATCACTCATTTTGACCCATAATTAGCATTTGATTCAGAGGTAGTCTTTTATCTGCTCTCTGGCACAGCCCCTCAGGCAGGGGCTTGGGTCAGTGACTTACTTCTGTACTTGTTTGTGGGGTGAGTGATTTGCCCATGGCTGCCTTCCGGGTTGCCTAAGACGGGGATTATGTGTCCTGGAATAAGTCATAACTCACGTTTTTCTTTTTTGTAAGACTCTCTCTAGCCGCTTGGGAAAATAGTAAGCTCATCCTCTTTCTAATGTTTTCTAGTTTGCAAGGGCAGCAGCCCCTGAGCAGCCTGCCCAGCATTGTTGCGATGGGTGCTATGTGAAAAGCCAGCTTTAGAGCTCTCTTTGCTGAGCCACAACTCTGCATGGTACATCCCCACTCTCGTTCAAGAGGATCGTCCTAGAGAAGCTATGGTAGAATACATGTGCAACGAAATGATGAGCACACCAAAGCCTACCTTGTCACAAAGGCATGTTTGTGACAACTTATTTTCTGTGGCTACCCCTTTGGTGTCTGTATTGGTCTTCTAGGGCTGCCATAAGACAATATCATGGATCCAGTGGCTAAACAGCAGAGATTTAATTTTATCACAGTTGCAGAGGTTGGAAGTGCAAGATCAAAGTGTCTTCAGAAACCGGGCAAATCAGATCTATAGCTGTCTGGCTAATAGCCACTGATAGATAGAGGGATAAGGACAATGCGGTATGTCTCCACAATGGAATATTATTCAGCCTTACAAGAAGAAAATCGTGCCATATGCTACAGTATGGGTGCACCTCAGGACACGATGCTAAGTGAAATAAGCCAGTCCCGAAGAATGAACCCTGCGTGATTCTGCATATGTGAGGTGTCTAAAGTGGCAAAACTCACAGAAACAGAGTGGAGTGGTCGGTGCTGGGAGCTCAGGAGGAGGAAGCAGGGAGCTGTTATTCAACAGGTAAAGAATTTTGGTTGTGCAAAATGGATAAGCTCTAGAAACCTCTGTACAACCCAGTGCTGCAGCTAGCAGTGTGTATCGCACACCTGAATTGTGTTAAGAGGGTGGGCCTCATACTAAGTGCTCTTACAAAGTAAAAAAAAAGAAGAAAAAAGAAATAGAATATTTCTAACACTCCAGAGGCAACCTTCCTGCCCTCTCTTAGGCAATACTTTCCCACTATCCTGAAACCATCAATTAACGTTTCTTGCTAATTTGGCCTTCATACGATACGTGCAGAATTACTAAGACTGCACTCCTTTGTATCTGGCTTCAACATAACGTTTTTCTACGTGACATATGTGAGATCGTCCACACTGTGGCATGGTTCCTGTGTCCTCAGGGCTGTATATGGTCCCATTGTGTAAAAATGGCCACTCTTAGGCAGTCTACTGTTGGTGGATATTTAGGCTGTTTCTAGCTGTTGGCCACTGTAGGTTGTGCTAGGATTGTTCTTGTAAGTATATGTGACATATTTGATAACAAACAAAAACAAAAAACCCCACAGAATATTAAAACTTGTCTCTGTCTCTCAAAGGTTGAAATGACTACAGCCCTAGTAGGAACCCTACTAGGAGTCTTTTGGTTCTTCTGAACCCCAACCAGGCGGGTTGTGGTCCTTCTGGGCCCCAAGCTCTCAGACCAGCCAGCAATGCCCTTTCCTGCTGGCAATGGAGTCCTGCTCATGGCCAAAGTCAGTTCTCTAACCCAACATTAACTTCTAGCAACTAGGACATCATTACAGTGTAAAGTGAGACACATGTCACATGTCTCTCTAGCAAAATAAAAACAATTAATCTAATGTATTATTGACATCAGAGGGACCTCAGAATGGTGCTCTAAGTTAAGGATCTCTGAGAGTTGCCCTGTTCCTTGATTGTGATCAGAAGTGGATACAAATTTCTGACTATATATGGTCCTTGGTGATGTCTGTATTTATCACAAGGGAAGGACAGAGAAGGTTTCACATCGTCTCTGAGGATCAAAGGCACTGGTAACCTAGGAAACACACATTCTCTCACAAACACACCTGTACTCTCACATGCACACACCCTTACACACTTACAAAGACATGCTCTCTCTCTTTCCCTCCCACCATATTCCAAGCCACCAAAGAGAAGGGCAGTGCTGTGGCCTGATGTATGCAGTTTGAATTTATTCCAAATTTTTCCAGATTCTTCCCTCATTATTCAGATCTGAATATAGTATACCAACTGTAATTTGGACAGATTAGAAAAGAACAGAATATCATCTCCCTTTTCTTAAAAACATAACTCTATACATATAACTTAATTTAAAATTTATGCTTCGATGCTTCATACTTCGTCTATAATCTCCTGAGAACTTTAGGTTTTTTCAATCCTCATTGCTATCATTAAACTGTTGTCTTTCAAATGAAATTCAGATAGGTAGTTGGGTTTTGGACTTCTCTCCCTCCCTCCCTCTCTCTTCTTCTCCTCCTTCCTCTTCCTCCCCTTCCTCCTCCTCCTCCCCTTCCTCCTCCTCCTTTCCTCCTCCTCCTCCTCCTCCTCCTCCTCCTCCTCCTCCTCCTCCTCCTCCTCCTCCTCCTCCTTCTTCTTCTTCTTCTTCTTCTTCTTCTTCTCCTTCTCCTTCTCCTTCTTCCTCTTCCCCTCTTTAGCTGATTTCTCCTTGATCCCTTATGCTCCAGATTCAAGTTCATCTACTAAACCAATAGCTAACAACTCCTTTTGTATTTCTAATCTGTGTCTACATTACCTTCCATAATTATTGCTCACCACCTGTTGTCTGAATGCTCACTTAGACAGAGCCCCTGACCAATATGCTGAAGGAGAAAGTCATGGAGGTCAGTTCTAGGTCAAAGTTTCTAGGAGACGCTGTCTGAACCTCCTGCTTTCCCTATCAAAGTGACCAGGGATGCCTTGTGTTCCAAAAGGTGCAGGTTTGAGTACCGGTTATGTCATTAAATTTTTCATCCCTTGAATAGTTTTACCTGTGTCTATAGTCCAATATACTACAGTGCTATATGTCAAGCCTAACTGCTAACTATCCTGTACCTATCTAGTCTTTTAGTAGTTATACCATGTGATGTATTCATAGTAGAATGTCTTAAATTAATGTTGATATTTAATTAATGCTAAAGGACATTTTCTTCTCAATTTTGAAAATATTTATGGTATAAGAGTTGGATAAATATATAATTTCTTTGACTTGTTTTTGGATTTCCTCCATTATTGTTAGAATTCTACCTAATAGTTTTGGCTGTCTTTATACAGAGTCATGCATTACAAGATCTTAAGTGTTAGCCCTTTCAGTTGCTATTATGATTCATCCATAAAAATGCTGTAGAGTAATATTTTCTGGATTAATTACCATCACATAAAAGACCATATTAGGTTTTTATCACCTATGATTTCATCACAAGGTGACAATTTCCAGTGTTCTCAAATCATAGTGTCAGATCCTTTTACCTCTCTAAACTGAGGGAAAACTAGAAAGAAAAGAAAATAAACTCAATACTTGGCATGTCATTTAAAGTTTCATGATCATATTTATTTGTGGGCTTTCTACAAAAAGTTCTCTTTTGTCTACCCAGTCTATCACAGATGATAAAACTGAATTTGCTGAATTGATTGGATAGATGAAATATAAGAATAATTAACCATGACTTTTATCAATTGTCTTTGAGTATCTTCACTGGGCTGTTGCATTATGGCTGAAGACTGGTGAGGAATAGTGTTTTGGGAGATTAAACTTTGTAAGACAGCTAGTAGAGTACTATTTTTCCATCTTGTATTAAATACATTAATGACCTTCTTGGTTAAAGGAAGGAAAACAAACACTCATTGAGTGCTTAATTACACTTCTTGTATGCACTCACATCATTTGGCTCTGCAGCCAGCTCATCTCTCTCTGCACTGGTGATTCTTGCTCCAACTCTTTCTCGCAACACCCCATTTTCTGCGCAGTCTGTGGCATTTTCCTGATATAAGAACAGAGTTGTGTGGTGCTGCAGAGAGATCACAAGGGGGGCAAATGTTAACATAGTTACTATAGAGCCCTTACAGAAAATGTTTGCTAACCCCTGCTTTCAATAAATTCATGGGGTCTAGAATGAAAATCAATATTATTAGAGTCACTCTATTTCCTAGTTTTTATGAGATGACAAAAGACACCCCACCACTAACTTCAGTGTCTGTAAATCTCCATCCAAAACAAATAATGCTCCTTGCCATGGAGGGTGTTGTTTCCAATGCATTCAACCTTATTTCGAGTTAAAGGATAAATGTCTAATGACCCATGTGGTGAGTATTCTGGGAATTCTCAAGACCTACAACAAAAATCTATTAGGTGGTAGTAAATACTTCAGGTTTAAAATAGTTTAGGGGTTTCGATGCACATTCTTGGAACTGGACTGTGCACCTTGCTGAGTCGGCAGGCAGCCCTTCCGCTGCCTTTGCTGGAAAGCAGTGAGCAATGCCAAGCAGCCCCAGCACCCCGCTCAGCCCCCAGACAGCCTGAGCCTGGTGACAGTGGCCTGATTCCCACATCCATACTCTATTACTTCTTGGTTTTATTTTTGCTCTATTAAAAAAAGAGTAGTAATTTTTCTCCTACTGCTTTAAAAATGTGTCGCAAAATTTAAAACAAAATTATATTCTTCTCTTAAAGTCATTTATAAATTGTATCGTTGTGTTACACTGGGTACTACAAAATATGTGAGTTTAAAAGGGGGTCAGGAAAACTAGGAGTTCCAGAGACTTCAATCACCTTGATAGAAAGGATATTCTGTAGGACTCAGGATGCCAGAGCTTGTTTGGGCTGGAGGGAAGGGCCTTAGTTCTGGCTATACATTCTGAAGAAACCCTAGGAATGTGGGCATGGAGGGAAGAGCTTAAGGAAGAACTTGCTTGAAGGACAGTGTTTCTCTGGAAAGGACTGGAAAGGATAGTTGGTTGGGAAACTCATTTTCAAAATTCTTGCAAAGCAGGATTATAGCTGTTGGCCTCAGGAGGTTTTAGCTATAGATTTTCTTATGGTCAGAGCAGGGATGGAGTGTGTAGGGATGAAGTGTGGTTACTCTGAACTAAGCCTTTGACTGGGCTGTGTGGTCCAGATGTATTGATCTTTCAGCCAGAAGGTGTCATCTTTAGTGGGAAAGGCATGGTTCCTGTATTGGAAGGTGACTATGGAGTAGACTTCGCTCTTAAGTGTCTTAAGTTCCCAGAACTGCTGTAACATGTTACCACAGACTAAGTGGCTTAAAATAACAGAAATTTATTCTCTCACAGTCCTGGAGACTAGAAGTCCAAGATGAAGGTGTCAGCAGGTTGGTTCTGTTTGGAGGTTCTGAGGGATAACCTGTTGTCATGACTCTCTTGCAGCTTCTGGTGGTGGCCAGCAATCTTTGGAATTCCTTGCCTTGTAGATGCGTCTCCAATATTGACTTTTGTCTTTCAGTGGAGTTCTTCTCTCTGTTTGTGCCTGTGTCCAAATTTCCCTCTTCTATGAGGACACAAACCAGTCAATCAGGCCCACCCTAATCCAGTATGACCACATCTTAACTTGATTAGGCTGGTGAAGACCCTATTTCCGAATAGGGTCAC
The DNA here is from genome assembly GCA_028533065.1 of Trachops cirrhosus. Classification (NCBI taxonomy): domain Eukaryota; kingdom Metazoa; phylum Chordata; class Mammalia; order Chiroptera; family Phyllostomidae; genus Trachops; species Trachops cirrhosus. The sequence goes on along the minus strand of CM052539.1, from coordinate 188,224,228 downwards.
ATTCATATGTATCAGGGGTAGAATTTGAACAAGTCTTTTCTGGGGAACACATTCTACACACCACAATTAGCACAGCTTCTTCAGGGAGGTATGGGCTGCTGAGCCAGGCAATTTCTCCTCTGATCCTTATAGAAACCCCTCACACATCATGTACTGTGCATGTCTGTGTCTTTGGTACCAACAAAGTCTGGAAAGTTCCTCTCTCCTCCTTCCTGTGACTCTCTGTTCCCTCACTTCTTTCTCCCACAGGGTTGGGTTCAGGGTCTGGTCAGAGCCACCAGCCACCATCAGCTGATGTCTTTAGATTGTCCTCTTGCCTTTAGAGAGAGCAGGAGACACAAAGGATGGTTTGAAATTCTAAAGACTTTGCAAAACGACCACAACTTTTACCCCATGGATTGTGTGTATATTTTGCAATATAGTCGACTGTTGAATAATTCAGTGGTCAGGGTTCAGTGGACAATACCTTCCCACAGTAAAAAACCCATGCATAACTTTTGAGTCTCCCCAAACTTAAGGGTATTGCTGGGGAATTGGTTCCAGGACCCCTGTGGATACAAAATACATGGATGCTCAAGTCTCCTATATAAAATGTCATGGAACAAGCATAGAACCTGATACCTAAATTTATGAACTCCCAACTGTGATGGAAAACACTACAGGTGTGAACTGGAAAAAAATCCTGTATAAGTGGACCTGTGCAGTTCAAACTGGTGCTGCCCAAGGGTCCACTGTAATTAAAACAGGAAGCTGTGGGGGTGGCAGAGAGTCTGGCACCATGACTCCTGTGGGAGGGTGAGTTTGGGTTCTGCACACTGAGTCTGAAAGTATATAAATTATACTGAGAGGGGTGGTGGCCACAGTGAGCATCTGCAAAGTGTCCCTGGAACTGTGGTGCTCCAAATGGCGTGGCAGACATACAGACACTAAGCCATCAGTCAGCATTTTATATGGGGCTTTCGGGGACACAAGGATGGCTGACAACAAGTCTTGACCAGCATGGCAAATGTCAACCCCCCAAACAATGCCTACAATGGGACACCATGAGGGGTATCTCTGTAATCTCACCCTTTGCAGAAGAAAGGGGAGCTGTAAGTTCAAAGTGAAGTTGACATGGGGATCTAGAAGCTAGTGTCAGCTCAGCTGTGTGGCTTCCCGGTGGAGGCTTTTGGAAAGCAGCAGCTGGCGATCCACCCAGACACCCCTGTGTAGACGGAGAACTTGGAGAGGTAGTTCTCACCACTGGGTTGCAGGGGACTGGGGCCCCCTGAGTCTGGGCAAAAGCAACTTCTTCCTTCTCCCTGCCCCCTTCCAGGAAGAGCTGGAGAGGCCATGGAGCTAAAACTCCTGTTGCATCGTGGGTAAACAATAGCAAGGCAGTATAAACACAACACTTAAGGATGAAAGTGAAAAATGCAGTTAAAGTATTTATTGGATACTATGGGAACAAATATATAACCAACCCAACTTAAACAAATGAAAAACAAAATAGTTAACAACCCATTAGTTCCCTCCCTGGTCCCATCACCAGAAAAAAACAACAACAAAAAAATTAAATTGTGCTGCAATCAACCTATCTTTAAAACACTAAATTCAACCAAAGAGGTTAGCTACTAGCTAACAGAACCAGGAGGTGTTACCTCAACCCTTGAATTGCCCTAGACTTGCAGACCCTACTGCTCTTTCCTCATCTGTGAAATGGGCATAAAAGAGGTGTCGGCTTCATGGGATTTTTGTGCAGGTGACATGGGTTGTATATGAATACGTGGGGCCGTGAGAGCATCGCTGACACACAGTGAGTGCCGATCTTTGTGGGGGTTGTTATAAAGTGGACCATCTCTTTATATTCCTCCCACGCACCCGATGCTCTTATGTAAAAGATTTCTACCCACACTTCTTCCATTTGTTTACTGTTCATACTGTAAAAGTAACATTTGCTCTCAGTGAAAAATTTAGAAAACACAAGTGCTAAAATAAACCATGCATAATCTCTGGTCTCTTACTCTGTTTTATTTTAACCTTTAAAAATGCATACCCATTACAATTTTTATAAAATTGGGACCATGCAACGGTTTTGCATGCCTGTTTTAAAATTCACTATGAACTTCTGAAACATTTTCTAGGTCACTCATAGTCTTTTTGAAGCATGATTTGAAACACACATGGAAAAGGCCATGTGTTGATAAGGGCAGACATCAGGCTGATGCTTCTATAAGCCAAGGAACTCCCAAGATTGCCAGCAACTGCCAGACGCTCCTTCACAGCCTCAGAGAGAACCAGTCCTGCCAACACCTTGATCTTGTGTTTGTAGCCTCCAGTGCTGTTTTGATTCCAGGACTATAGAACATCACAAGAACACTTGAACTTCATCATGATGGGGTTTGCTAAGGGCTGAATGGATAGGGCATCACATTAATCTTACACATCAGTGACTTTGGCTGTTATCTACAACACACTTCCCAGCACAATCCAACCAAGAAGGTAGAGATTAAGTTAGCACGTTCTTTATCTTCTGTCTTCCAGACAGTGAAGACAGCTTTTATAACTAGAAGATCAAACCACAAAACATAATAATAAACAATCAGTCAAACAAACAAAACCAAGAATTGCCTGAGGTTTGGAGAACCCTGATGAGAGACAGATTTTTGAGACGAGCCCTGTGGTATTTGTTATTTTCATGGCTGGCTTCCTGTATGTGAGATTCCACACTCTCCCTCTTTCTGCCTCCTCTGATGTGAATCAATAGTCACAGGTGGTGTGTGTTTTTCTGAGCTTTTTAGTCTTTTCTGGGATCTATCCTATTGAGCTTTTGCATATCCTCCAGCAGATTTCTAGACATTTGATTTTTAAAAAATAATAAGAACATTCAAATTTCGTTTTGAAACTCTTTGCTTCTGGTAATAAAAATACAATTATATATATTATACATTATATATATATTCCAGCATTTTAAAAAGTATTGCTAATTCTATTAAATTATCTACATACTTACTTGGATTTTTTATCTTATTACCTGTGACTAATAAGAGATTTGTTTCTTACTAACCATTCTTTAGGATTTCATTTCTTTCTCTTGCCTTGATGCGGTGGGCAAGACCCCTAGTAAGTCACTGAGTAGAAGCTGTGACAGTGGGTAGCCTGGTGCTCTGGATCCCCAACCAAGGTTCCCAACACTTCACCACCGAGTGTTTCGTAGGCGCACATTATCAGAAAAAAAATTGCTGTCATCTTTTGCTAACTTGCCATGTGTTTTTTTAAAAAAATGAATTAGTATTGAATTCATCAAATATTTATTTCTGCATCTGCTGAGATGATCATATTTTTTCTTTTCAATCTATTAATGTTATCAATTATATTAGCTGACATTCAACTGTTAAACCAAATTGTCATTCCTCAAATAAACCAATTTGTTCACGGTGTATTAAAAAAATAAGCAAGATTTCCACTGCTGCGTACTCTTCCACTGCATAGATTAGCGCTTCTCAAATGTCCATGTGTCTGCAAGTCCTCTGGATCTTATTAGCACAGGTGTGCAGCTTCATGAGGTCTGGTCTGGGGCCTGTGATTCTGCATCCAGTGCCCTTGTGATCCTGATGCTGGACCACGGACCACACTTTGAGAAGCAAGGCTGTAGACATATATACTTATTTGTCAATTAAAAAATTTTTGATTCTTTAAACAACTCCCTGACGAGCTTTGTATTTCAATCTTTTCTTCATTTCCAGGATATGGACTTGGCAGGTCACAGACTCTTAAAAATTACTGTGAATTGCTTCTGATGCAGGATGTGTCTGTCCATCATGGTCCCACAAACAATATTAAGAGCTCCTCTAGAGTTCTGGCCAAGATGGAGGGGTAGGCAGAAACCCTTCGCTTCCTTGCATAACCAAAAGGAGGATAACAACCAATCTAAAAATCAATAAACAACCAGAAGTGGCAGAAAATCAAACTGCATGGAACTTCAATAACCAAGGAATTAAAGAAGCAGTCAACCATACCAACCAGATCAGTAAGATGGGCAGATGGAGAGAATCTGCAGCAAGGCAGAGGACCGTGCGGGAAGGGCTGACTGAATGGGAAACTGAGACTCAACTGACTGTGGACTACGGTGGGGGTTGCCGTGATGGGAGAAACTCCCAGTCTCACACAAGAGTTCATTGGAAAGTGAGGGTAGAGCCAAGCAGGTGAGCTGCATTGTTCCCTCTCTGGCGCCTCCCCCCACAGGCAGCACCACAGTGCAGCAAGGAGGGTTGCCCTACCCTGGAGAATACCTAAGGCCCCGCCCCCTTACAACTTAACAGGTGCCCTGAGACAAAGAAATAGGGCCCAAATGAAAGGACAGAGCAAAACTCCAGAAAGAGAGCTAAGTGATGAGGAGATAGACAACTTATTTGATGGAGAGTTTAAAGCCCTGGTAATCAAAATGTGCACATAACTGATTGAGCTTCATCAAAAAATTAAAGAACAAATGAAAGATACCCAAAGTGAAATAAAGCAAAATATTCGGGGAACCAACAGCTGCAGGAAGGAAACCAGGACTCAAATCAACGCTTTGGAACAAAAGGAAGAAATAAACATCCAACTGGAACAGAATGAAGAAATAAGAATTCAAAAAGTGGAGAAAGGCTTATGAGTCTCTGGGACAACTTGAAATGTTCCATAATCTGAATTATAGGGGTGTCAGAAGGAGAACAACAGCAAGAAATTGAAAACTTATTTGAACAAATAAGGAAGGAAAAATTCCCCAATTTGGCGAAAGAAACAGACTTCCAGGAAGTCCAGGAAGCCCAGAGAGTCCCAAAGAAGTTGGACCCAAAGAGGAACACACCAAGGCATATCATCATTAAGTTACCCAAGATGAAAGATAGAGACTCTTAAAAGCAACAAGAGGAAAGGAAAGAGTTACCTGCAAAGGAGTTCCCATAAGGCTATCAGCTGATTTCTCAAAAGGAACCTTGCAGGCAAGAAGGGGCTACAAAGAAGTGTTCCAAGTCATGAAAGGCAAGGACCTACATCTAAGATGACTCAATCCAGCAAAGCTATCATTTAGAATGGAAGGGCAGATAAAGTGCTTCCCAGATAAGGTCAAGTTAAAGGAGTTCATCATCACCAAGCCCTTATTATATGAAATGTTAAAGGGACTTATCTAAGAAAAAGAAGATGATAAAAATATGAACAGTAAAATAAATAACAAACTCACAATTATCAACAAATGAACTTAAAAAAAACAATGAAAACAAAGACTAAGCAAATAACTAGAATAGGGACAGAATCAGAGAAATGGACATCACATGGAGGGTTTTCAGTGAGGAGGGGGAGGGGAGGAGCAGAGGGGAAAAGGTGCAGGGAAGAAGAGGCATAATTGGTAGGCATAAAATAGACAGGGAGAGGTCAAAAATGGTACAGGAAAGAGAGAATTCAAAGAACTTATATGCTCAATCCATGGACATGAACTAAGGCAGGGAATGCTGGAGGGTTGGTGGATGCAGGGCGGAGGTGGGGATAAAGGAGGAGAAAAATTGGGAAAACTGTAATAGCATAATCAATAAAATATACTTAAAAAAGGAGCTCCTCTACCTAGCAACCAGAAAGCTTCTAGAAACTCATTATAAATCTGTTTATATGTCTCTTTAATATTAGTTTTTGGTTATTAGTTTTCCACTGATGCATAACAAATGATTGCAAATTTATCAGCTTGCAACAGCACCTTCGTATTAGCTCACAGCTCTGTAGGTCATAGTTCAGCACACTGAGGCTGGATTCTCTGTTCAGAATGTCACAAGGCTAAATTGATGAGCTTTTGCTCTGAGGTTTCAATTTTTTTCTATTTAATTTTGAATGTTCATTAGGTTGAAAGTTCATACACGGGATGGAAAACCATCTTCCCAGGATGCCTAGGATCTGATCTGTTCCAGGTGAATGGCATTTGGTAACTGAACCCCAAATTGCCCACTTGCTGATGCTCTTACCCAGCAAATCCTGTTAGCAGCTGAGGAGACACTGTGTGTTAGGGTACAGGCCGTGCTGCTTTTATCACGAGATGGTCCTGTCTCGACATCCCCAACTGGAGATGGTATCCACACATGACACACACCGTAGAAAAGTGCTCACCATTGGTTACAAAGCCATGCTTCTTCCAAATGTGAGACTATAAACTTGCCTTTGAAATAATCCTCTTGATTAGATGTGTTTGTTTGGACTCCCAGAAAGGGAGGAGCTTCTATGCAGAAGGATGCCCATTTGACCACTTTGCCAACAGAAAAAATTATTAATAAAAGAAACTTTGTTAATTTGATAGATGAAAAAGGATGTTTACAAAAGAGTGAGGCAAAACATTTTATGCTAATTAGTCATTTATGTTCCTCTTCGGATTTAGTTCTTCTCCATTTTTCATTGGCTGGTAACCACTTCATGTATTCAGAGTATTGACACTTTGTCTATGCTATTTGTGATACACATCCTGTCTCATTTATTTCCTTAACAATTTTGTTTAGTTTTTAAACATATAGACATTTAAAATTTTTATGAGATGAATTTTTGTCTTTGTGGCTTCTTCTATCATTTTTTTTGTGTGCTCAGAAGTTTGCTTTTTCATTCCCATCAGATAATTTTTTTCCAGGACTTTTATTGTTGACTTTTTTTTAATCCACTAGGCATTTCCTTTGGAGTATAGTAGGAGATGGGTCTGTACATTTTTTTTTTCTGTAAATACTAAACTAGTTATTCTAAACTACTTTATCCAATAATTATTTTTTCCACAATGGCATTTTTTGTCATCTTATATAATATATTCAATTCTCATTTACACATTCAAGGCTGCTTAAGAACATCTGTTTTGTTTCATTGATCTGTCTAATGATTCTTCAACCTGAAGCATTATTTAAGTCATAACTTTATAAATATTCCCAAATATCTGATAGAATATTTAAATTATTCTTCATTATTTTTATTTTTTAAAGCTACTGTTATTTTTACAGGTGAACTTGAGAATCAGTTTTGAAGTTTCATTTTTTAAATTTATTGTATTGAACATATAAATTAATTTGGAAAGAGAAACAACATCTTTACTATACTGAATTTTTCCATCCAGAATATAAAGACTCTATGTAGTTACTTAAGTATTCTTATGTCCTTCCATAAAGTTTCAAAATATTCCTCATGTAAGTTTTATACATTCCTTATTAATTTATATTAATAGGTTATTTATTAATTGGTATTTTAAGTTCTTGGCTACTGCAACTGAAATCTTTTCTTGATCAAGTTTTGATTATTAATGCTACATAGGAAACCACTTGATTTAAGACATTCCTTTTGTATCATGTGCTTACCTTTTATATATCTTTGCTAACAAAATAAAAAGAATTTCTGCTTTTCTGCCAAACATGAATGATTCTCTATCATCGTAAATTCTCTACTATAGGGTGTGTGTCTGTTTTAGGTAGAACTATCTTCATAAATAGTGTTTAGTTGTTTCATTTTAACCATTTATTCATTCATTTACCCATGTATTTATTAAAATACAACAACGAATTTTCTTTAAGACCTGTGTTGGGCTGAATAAAGACCCCCAAAGATGTCCACATCCTTGTCCCTATAGTACCTGTGCGTATGTTACCTGACATGGCAACACAGACATTGCAGGTGTGGTTAAACTTCAGATCTTGAGATGGAGACTGTACCCAGGATTATCAGGTGGACTCCGTATAATCACAGGGACTCTTAAAAGAGGGAGGCTTGAGGGTCAGAGTCAGGGATGGAGGTGAGAGGGTGGAAACAAGCAGATAGAGATTGGAAGATGCTACCCTGCTGGCTTTGAAGGTGGAGGAAGAGGCCACAAGCCAAGGAATGCAGAAGTTTCTAGAAGCTAAAAAAAGAAAGGAAGTGGATTCTCTCCAAAAGCCTCCAAAAGGAACTCAGCTCCACTGACCACTTCCTTGGGGGTTTCTGACCTCTAGAACTGTAAGGTAATAAATCCGTGTTGTTTTAGGTCACCAAGTGGGCAGTGACTCGTTACTGCAGCTGCAGGAGCTCACTGCCGAAGTCTAAGGCACCAGAAGACCCAATCGATACTGTAAGTTGCTTACGTGGCTGAAGTTCAAAAAACTCAATACAAAAGTACATGCATTTAAGGGACAGATAGCAGATGACAAGTGCATGTTTTGAGAATAATGCTGACTTGGTAACCTGGCTCCGGGCTTTAATCACCTGCCGTTCTCTTCTTGGCCATCGTCACACACTTGTTCCCACTCCATAAACAGTGCAGAGAGCAACCCGGACACACCTGGCCCCTCTGGATTCTGCCCCGTGCTCGTTAGGGCCACTGTGGGATTTCATCAGTGAGCCCTAATCAGTGGGCTTATGTCTGGGGACCTCACTGCTGTGTTTGGAAAAGAAGGAAGTCCTTGTTTCAAACCTGAATCTATACGGGAAACTCTGTGGATAAAGGGACCCAGGACACTTAATGGGGTTTAGTTTACCTGCACCTGAGGTATCACATCCACCTTCCTGTCCCTTCACCAGAACTCCTTTCAGCCACACATGCTCCTCATTTTGAGAACAATTCTGATAAATTCAAGAGATGCATGTCTCCAATGAGGGTTAGTGCCCCTCCTGGACCCGGGTTCCACGGGACTTCTCAGCTGCACACTTCACCTGGCCCTGCTGAGGACACAGCTGTCCCTGGCCAGGTCACGTCCTATCAGAAGTGTGCAGGTGCTGTAAGCTCGGGCGGTGTCAGGGACACCTGCAGCTCACAGCCATTAAAATAGGAGCTGGATTTATGAACACCACAAATCAAAGTTCTGTGCTCTCTGCAGTCTTTAATGGGGCAGACTGTGTTTCCAGAATCCATGTGACTCCAAGCAGAGGAGTTCCTGCATTTTGAACTCCCAAATCTCTTCTAAGGCAATATAAGTAGTAACACATTCCTTGTACGTCCCTGCCTATTTTCACAGGTCCCTTGTGCTTTCAGGTGAACTAAATAGTAAAGCTGGGCTTCTTTCCAAGTTTTTGTTTTCAAATAATTATAGATCCACAGGAACTTGCAAAGATGGGACAGAGAGAGTCCATGTACCCCTGCCTCAGATTCTCCCAGTGGTTACATTTGACATAACTGTAGTTCAATATCAAATCCAGGATACTGACATTGGTACAAGTTGGGTGCAGTTCGGTGTCATCTTATCATATGTGTAGATTCTTGTAACCAGCACCACAGTCAACACACAAAATTGTTCCATCCACACAAAGATGTCCCTCATCCTAACCCTGTATAGCCACCTCCCCACCCGCCTGACCCCTGCAAACACTACATGGTTCTCCAGATCCATAATTTTGTCATCTGAAGACTATAGCTCAAATAAAATCATTCAGTAAATAAGCCTTTGAGATGGCTTTTAAACTGAGCATCACCTCCTTGAGACCCATCCACGTCATTATACGTACCTGTATTTCACTCCTTTTCTGGCTGAGTAGTATCCATGCTGCGGACGTATTTTGTTTAACTGCTCACCTATTGGGGTACATTTTGGTTTCATTTATCTAGTCCAGTTTTGGGCAATTACAAGTAAAATGGCTATGAAAATTCAAGTACAGGCCTCAGTGTGGATATCGCTCTTCATTTCTCTGGGATAAATGCCCAGGAGTGTCCAGTTTCTTGATGAACTGCCAAACTACCTTCCAGAATGGCTGTGCCATTTCATGTTTTCCCTGGTAACATTTGAAAGGTCCAGTTTCTCCACATACTGGTAGTATATTTGGTAGAGTCTCTATTTTTTCTTTTGGTTCTTCTGGTAGGTGTGAAGTGTTACCTCATCATGGCCTACGTTTTCATTTCTCTGATGGCTAATGATAGGGAACATTTTGTCATGTGTTTCTTTGTTGCCAATATAGTCTGGTGAAGTGTCTCATGTCTATTGGATTAATTCTCATTGAATGGGTTATGATTTTTTTCATTGTTGAGTTTTGAAAATTCTTTACATATTCTAAATATAGATCTTTTGTCCAATATGTGGCTTGAATGTGTTTTTCTCCCAGAATGCTGCTTTCCTTTCATCCTTTTCATGGTATCTTTCACAGAGTCAAATTTTGAATTTAAGGAAGTTCAGTTTATTGATTACCATATTCTGCATTATGTCAAACTCTTTTCCTGTCTTTAAGTCATGAAAGTCTTCTAGTCTTAGCCTCTAAAAGTTTTATACTTCACATCTTTCCTTTAAATCTATGGTCCATGCCGAGTTAATTTTTGTGAAACCTGTGAGTTGGAGGCAGGGTCATTTTTGTTTGCCTGTGGGTGTCCAGTTCAGGAAAACCATTGTTGAAGAGATCATCTTTCCTTCATTGAATTCCTTTTGTACCTTTACTGAGAGTTTTGAATTTTGCTTTTTCTAGAGCACACGGCCCCAATTCAGGTGCAGTGCCACCATCGGTCCTGGGTCTCAACCATCACATCCGGCAAGAAGCCATATGAGCCTCTCATGGTGTCAGGCTCACAGCATCATGGAGAGACTGACATCAGGAAAAATTACCATCAAAGGAGGATGAGGACATTAGGCAATTTACTGGCAGGCTAAGCAGATAGAGATAAATAGAGAGTTACAGTCTGTAGACCAGAGAAAGCATTCTTTCCAAGATATGACGGGTGACATGCAGGTGGCCTCGGAGGCAGTCACACAGCCTGCATGGGGACACTTGGTAGTTTCACCAGAATGCTGGCGCATCTCTGTGCGAAGTCCTTCATGTGCCACTTAAATCCACTGAGCCTTCTTGCACAACAACAGAGGTTCCACAGCTGGCTCAGAAAGATGGAAATGTGACTTGGAATGTCCCTCGCCTTGAGATCTCCCAGAGAAGTGACAAAGACAGGCAATTCTGTTCTTCCATGCACAATGTATGAGCTGATGTCAAGCTCATAAAGCAGGGTATGGTCCATTTGCTTGAGTCCTGGGACCCTGGATCTTCTGTTGGGTGAGCTGTGGACTCTGTCACATGAACTTCCACTTGGGAAATCACTCTTTCATGCAAAGCTGCGGCTTCTCTCCCCTCTAGCTGCCTTGTGCTCTTTTGTAAGCCCAGGGCCGCTGATGAGGGGCAGGGCAGGTCTGGTGGGGCAGGTGGGCAGTGTCTGCAGACTTTCTGCTGAAGGATTTGACTGACTGTAAAACAAAACTGTGACCTGCTGGTCTCTTGGGTCCGTCAGCCCAGCCAGCTCCGTGGCAACCACCAACCAGCCTCTTACTCAGCCCCGAAGTGAACATCTGTTTAAACATGTTCTCAGCAATAGTGTACCTGACCTCAAATTTAAAATGTTTATGACCTGTCATGTGGTCAATTCAAGGACCCCAGCATGATTTAATTTCCCACAAAACAAAATATAGGAAGTAAGAGGTGGCATGTCCACCAGGGATAGTACATTTGAAGGACACTGAAGGAGAAAAGCAAACCATAAGTTCAACTGCTTGGCCTGATCTGCTGAGGGCCCCCAGCTCACTGTCACGGGCGCATGGGGTGCTGTCATAAATAATTTGTGAATTCACGCAGGACTCCTGCTCCAACATACTTCCAGCAGCTTTAATGTGCTCACCGTATTTATTGAGTTCGCTCCATGGGTCCGATGAGCAGGCTGCAGACCATAAGGCAAAGGAATATTAGTGTGAGTAGGAAAGAGGCAACCTTTGAAGACCAAGTTAGGCTTTTTTATTGTAGTAAAATATACATGTAAAATTTATCATCTTAATAATTTTTAAGTGTGCAGTCAGTGATTTTAAATACATCCACATTGTCATTGTTGTGCAACCATCAACATAAAACCCTTCTTATCTTGAAAGACTATCTATAGGAAACTATTCCCATTAAACACCAACCCACCATTGCCCTTCCTCCCTCCAGCCCCTGAAAAACCACTCTTTCTGTCTTTTTTGGCCAAAATGCAGGCGTAGGTAGACATACTATGCCTACTCACACAACCAAAAGAAGGACAACAACGCATTTGAAAACAAAAACAACCAGAACTCAGAGAAAATCAAACTGTATGGAAGTCCAACAACCAAGGAGTTAAGGAAACATACATCCAGATCAGTAGGAGGGGTGAAGACAGGCAGCTGGGGTGAAGAGGACTCGTGGCAAGGTAGCAGCTGGAGGATCTGGGTGGGCAAGGTGGTGGCTGGTGGAGTGGGAGGTCCCATAGGTGTGTGAGAATAAACCTGGAGGAACAACTGGGGAGTGAGACAGACTGCACAACCCAGGGTTTCAGTGAGGGGAAATAAAGCCTCAAAACCTCTGACTGAAAAAACGTGCGGGGGTTGAGGCAGTGAAAGAAACTCCCAGCCTCACAGAGGAGTCCATTAGAGAGACCCACAGGGTCCTAGAACATACATAAACCCACCCACCCAGGAATCAGCACCAGAAGTGCCCAATTTGCTTGTGTGTGGCACTGGAAGTGACTGAAAACCAGCAGAGAGCAGAGCAAGCCGCATTGTTCTTTCGAGGACCCCTCCCCCACTAACAGTGTCACTACACAGCGCTGTGGGTTGCCCCGCCCTAGTGAACGCCTAAGGCTCCACCCCTCGCTATGTAACAGGCACACCCAGACAAAAAAAATGGCCGAAATGATCAAAACTCCAGAAAAAATATAACTAAGCGACAAAGAGATACACAGCCTATCAGATGCAGACTTCAAAACACTGGTAATCAGGATGCTCACAAAATTAGTTGAGTTGCAAGATAGAGGAAAAAATGAAGGCTATAAAAAGTGAAATAAAGGAAAATGTACAGGGAACCAACAGCGATGGGAAGGAAACCGGGACTCAAATCAATGGTTTGGAACAGAAGGAAGAAATAAACATTCAACCAGAACAGAATGAAGAAACAAGAATTCAAAAGAAAGAGGAGAGGCTTAGGAAACTTTGGGACAACTTTAAATGTCCCAACAACCAAATAAGTGCCAGAAGGAGAAGAGGAAGAGCAAGAAACTGAAAACTTATTTGAAAACATAAGGAAGGAGAACTTCCCCAAACTGGCAAAGAAAATAGACTTCCAGGAAGCCCAGGAAGCTCAAAGAGTCCCAAAGAAGTTGGACCCAAGGAAGCACACACCAAGGCACATATAATTACATTACCCAAGATGAAAGATAAGGAGACGATCTTAAAAGCAGCAAGAGAAAAGGAGACAGTAACCTACAAAGGAGTTTCCATAAGACTATCAGCTGATTTCTCAAAAGCAACCTTACAGGCAAGAAGGAGCTAGAAAGAAGTATTAGAAGTCATGAAAGGCAAGGACCTACATCCAAGATTACTCTACTCAGCAAAGCTATCATTTAGAGTGGAAGGGCCGATAGAGTGCTTTCCAGATAAGGCCAAGTTAAAAGAGTTTATCACTACCACACCCTTATTATATGAAATGTTAAAGGGACTTATTTAAGAAAAAGAAGATAAAAAATATGCACAGTAAAATGACAACAAACTCACAACTATCAATCACTAAACCTAAAAAACAAAAACAAAAAATGAACAAACAACTAGAAGAGGACTAGAATCACAGAAATGGAGATCACATGCAGGGTTATCGGGGCGGGGGGTTGGGGGAGTGGCAGCGGGAGAGAGAGGAAAAAGGTACAGGGAATAAGAAGCATACATGGTAGGTACACAATAGACAGGGGGAGGTTAAGAATAGTATAGGAAATATAGAAGCCAAAGAACTTATATGTATAACACATGGACATGAGCTAAAGGGGGAGAATGTGGGTGGGAGGGGATGTGCAGGGCAGAGGGGAATAAGGGGGGGGATGGCACAACTGTAATAGCATAATCAATAAAATATATTTTAAGAAAAAAATTATAAATTTGTTTTTAAAGAGTGGGGAATGGATGGAAGAACAAAGAGAGGGAAAGATACATCAATGTGTGGTTGTCTCTTGCACACCCCCTACTGGGGGCCTGACCTGGTCTGCAATTGGGGAATGTGCCCTGACTGGGGATCGAACCCGGGACCCTTTGGTTTATAGGCCAGTGCACAATCCACTGAGCCACACCAGCCAGGGGTCTTTCTGCCTTTATAATTTCTGACTATTCTAAGTACCTTATATTATTGGAATTATACACTATTTATCTTTTTTTGTGTGACTGGCTTACTTCACTCAGCATGTGTTTGAGGTCCATCCATTTGTAGTGCATTGCAGAATTTCTTTCTTTTCTAAGGCAGGATCATATTCCATTGTATGGACAGACCACCTTTTGTTTATACTTTCTGATGGACACTTGAGTTGCTTTCACACTTAAGCTGTTGTAAATATGCTGTTATAAACATCAGTGTACAAATATCTCCTCCAGACCCTGCTTTCAGTTCTTTTGGGTATATACTAGAGTCACATGCTGGACTACAAGGTAATTTGATTTTTAATTTTTTGAGAAACCGCCATACTGTTTTTCCATAATGGCTGCACCATTTAACATTCCCACCAACAATGCACAGATGTTCCAATTTTTTCCATTCTCTCCAACACCTGTTATTTTCTGATTGCTTAAAAATAGTAGCATCCGGATGGGTGAGGTGGTATCTCATTATGGTTTTGATTTGCATTTCTCTAAAGATTTGTGATGTTGAGCATCTTTCATGTGCTTATTAGTCATTCATATACCAACTTTGGAAAAATGTCTATTCAAGCCCTTTGTCAATTTTTGACTTGGGTTTTTGTTGTTGTTGAGCAGAGCAGTGAGTTAGACTTTTGAAAAAGAGGATAAGGGCTTTTTAAAAATAACCTTTGAAACTTTGTGTGGCTCAGGGAATTAAGCCTGAAAGGAGAGGCTAAAACCTGTGCCAGCCTCAAAAATCAAGTCTTCTTTCGAGATGAAGCTAATAGTGTGGTTTCCATGAATCTGAGATTCTTTAAAGGCAAGAAGCTGGGGACTCCCCTTGGGTTGCTGTCTGGGAGTGGAGAGATGCTTAGGGGTGTCTGGGAAACAGCCAGATGGAGGTGATTCGAGGGCCCATTGGGTTGGGGCCCATCTGTAATGGAATGACCTTTGCCTCCGCTCCCATTGGTTTCATAGGCGTCATGGGAAAAGATGGGGCTCCTAATGCAACGTGTGTCCCCGCACGTTTTTCCATTTTGTCACGGAGATTCTGAAGGCAGGGATGGCACTGGTGGGTGACCTGCAGCGAAGGTCTGCTGGACACCCACTGGGAAGCTGGCGCTGGGCCTCGTGAGCACTCTGAGGGAAAAAACAGACAGTGACAAGGTGTCTGAGGGATACAAACACCCTGGAGAGTTTCCAAGCTCACTGTGGAGAGGAGGTGGCAGCCCAGGCGCCGTAATATAAAAACAGTGGGTGTGGTGATTGGAGAAACGAAGGGAACCGCAGTGAGAGTCCCGCTGGTTTGGCTCCCAGAGCTGCAGCAGGTGGTCCTGACGCTTCGGGTGAGCGTCAATGAAGACCCACAACGCTCATTTTCTTTCCTACACCTGACTCCCCATTCTTGGCCCCTGTCCTCTCACAGAAGGTGGGAAGGTGGCTGAGGGAGATGTGGGAGGGCCTTCCTGACTGTTGGGGACAGTCCACCACCTTGGCTGGAGGGTCCTTCCCCAAGAACCAACAGCAGTGGAGCAGAAGGACAAAGGGCCGCCTATCCACCAGGAAGGGGATGGCCAAATTTCCTTCAGTCAGCAAGGGCTGTGGGGTATCCTGGTGGTTCTTTTCAACAGCTAAGTGACTGCGGGCACAGTGCAGGGCGGCGGGGGTGGGGACTGCCATGCCCTCCAGCACCGGGGAAAACAGGGATGTCAATCCATGGAGTTTTCACTTAGATCCTTCATGCTCTTAGCTCGGAAGCCCAGCCGAGGCCCCTGGGTGCCACAGAAGGTAAATCTTGAAGGTAAAGCTTGAAAGATGACCAGCGTAGCGAGGCCAAAGTACAAGGGACACACTGGACTTTTATAAAGGTGATTTACCAATTATTTGTAAGACTGGTGTTTTCAATAAAACTCTCACCATTCTCACCCTTCAAATAAGAGTCTTTCCTTGGGAGACCTTTAAATAAACCCACTTCACCCTCAAAGATGAAGCCTGACAGAACTGGGGTGCCACACTGCTGCCCCCATTGGGTCTCCTCTATTTCCCATGACCCACGTTTTCTCATGACCCATGGCCAGCTTTGTCTCACGTTTCCCTCGGGCCAAGGGTCTGTTGGAGGCGATCCCAGGTTCCTAGAGGTTGTGCCTGGGTCCCTGGGATGCCATCCTGACAGCTTCCATCTGCAGGGATATACAAATCAAAACCACACTGAGATCTGACCCACCGGGTTATAATCCAAAAGACAGATGGTAACAGATATTGGCAAGGATAAGGGTGAATCGGACCCCTGGTGGGAATGTAAGATGGTGCAGCTGCTTTAGAAAACAGTCTGGGTTCCTCAAAAGGTTCAACATAGAATTGCCATATGGGTCCACTAATGCCACTGCCAGGGATGCACCTAAGAGAAACGGAAACCTGTCCTCTTCTGCTGGACCAGGAGGGCAGCCAGCATGCATCCATTCTCATCATTCATTCACCCCACAAATGCGTGTCTAGGGAAACAGTAGTGAACAAAATGGACCAAGAACCCTGCCCTTGTGACCTTACAAGCCAGTGGAGAGACACAGAGGATAAACTACCCAGGCAGAGTGTGTGGTAAGTTAGGTAGGGGTGTTGGGCTCGGGGGAGGTATTGCGATTTTAACTCGGATGGCCAGGGGCAGCCTTGCTGGAGAGGTGTCCTGTGAATAAAGACCTGAAGGAGGAGCAGGAGAGAGTCGGACAGATATCTGGGAGAAGAATGTTCCAGACAAAGGGACAGCAAGGGTAGTCAATGGCCCTGAGGTGGGAGTGTTCTTGGCACACCCCAGGGACGGCAAGACCAGAAGGGTTGGATGGGAGGGGGTGGGTGGGGGAGTGTGGATGACTTTCTCTGAAAGAAAGGGGAACCACAGAGATTTTGGGACAGGGGACTGACATGATGAAACTTGGGTTTTGAAAGGATCCCCAGGGGAGCCTTGCTCAGTGGAGTGGAAGCAGGGAGACCAGTTAAGAGGCTGATGCAATAATCCAGCAAGAAATGGTGACACCTTGGACCAGGGGATTGCAGGGGTGGGGGGTGGTGACTTGAATGAGTTCTCCCACTGCCGTTGGAGGAGAGGAGGAGGGCGAAGTGATGTGAGGCTTTGCTGTCGAGTTAGTGAGAGAATCAAGGCGAAGAAAACCAAGACAGCTCTAGGAGCGGCGAGAGCAGATTCGGGCTGCAGGGCTGCCTGCTTGGGTGTTTATGTGCACATGGCAGAGGGAGATGCTGGCGTCCCGGCCACAGGGTGGCCGCTGTCCATCTCTGTAAAACCACAGAATCAGTCCAGTTTGCTGGTTCATTGTAAATGATGGCAGAGAGCAATATAAGTAAATTGAGAGGATAAAACTACTTTATGGGTTTGGTTTTCCAATTATGGGATGAAAAACACATCAGTTCGGTGAACAAACACAGAGGTGCTTCTGAACCACAGGCAGAAACCCATTTCTGTTTACTCCCATAACTGGTTTTCTGAACAGGCCAAGAACACAGCGGCACCATTCCCTTCCATAGTGTGAGGGAAAACGGAGATTCCTGTTCTGAGCTGCAGGTTCATTTCCTCCCTCCTGCACATTTTTTTTGGATTTGTCATATTTGCCTCTTTGGGGTGGTTCAATTGCACTCTGTGAAAAATAAAACATAAAAAACTTTGAGAACATATAAAACGGGCAGGTCTGAAAGAACCTCTTTTGTATTAAGGACATATAATCAAAGGACATGTTTACTTTAAGAAATGTGCTCCTTGGTTGAATTTAAAATACGTTTTGAATGTTGGAACTTGGATTTCCTTGCAGGCTTTCAGGTATGCAATCATTGCTTCAACTCCTACAAGGATTTGTGGGTGATGAGGATACAGCAGATAAAACTGATAAGACCCTAGCGGATGGAGTTGTAGCCTGGCTGGGGAGACAGGAAGTGAGCAGAGAAGTCAATATAATATGTACTGTGTCCTGGTCATGACCTCTGCAGAGACAAACAAAGTGGAGAGGCAGAAGAGGAGCTTCAGGGCAGAGGGGGGTTGCCGATGAAATGGGGTGGGCAGGGAAGGCTGCTCTGAGACACTGCTGTCTGAATAAAGACTTGGAGGAGAGGATGGAGCCTCGTAGATATTTTGGGGGAAGAGGGAGTAGCAGGTGCAAAGGCAGGAGAACTGTCCAGGAGGCCTGCGTGGTTGGAGCACAGTGAGTGAGCTGAGTAGTCAGAGATGAGGTCAGGCTGGTAACAGGAGGGAGCACATCAGATAGGTGCCTATCCAATCCAAGTTCTGGTAAGGGCCTTTTCTAGAAAATGCATGCCACTGGGGTAACAAGACGTGTGGAAGAATTGTGAAAAGACAGCAGGAGCAAACATATTTGCAGATCATATCTCTAACAAGGGACATATACCTTGAATATGTAAAGAACCCTTACATTCAATGATAAAAAAGATAAATGAGCAAAGGATTTGAACAGACATTTCTCCAAAGAAGATGGACAAATGGCAAATACAAACTGCATAATTGCATTTTCCTGCCAATGATGTCGAGCCTGAGAAGATGTTCGACATCATTAGCCATACAAAGGGAACTACAAATCGAAACCACAGTGAGATGCCACTTCACACCCACCAGGATGGCTACAATGAAAAAGATAATAACAAGTGTTGACAAAGATGTGGAGACATTGGGACTCTCACAGATCACTGGTGAGAAGGTAAAATGGTGCAATTGCTTTTGAAAACAGTCTGGAGGTTCCTCAAAAGGTAAAAGATACAATTACCAGAGGATCCAACCACTGTACTCCTAGGTATATGTTTAAGAGAAATGGGAACATGCCCACAGAAACTAGTCCACAAACGCTGATAGAAGCATTGTTCACAATAGTTAAAAAAGTTAAAATCCAAATAAAATGCATTAGATCCATACAATAGAATATTAATTGGCAACAAAAAGTAATGGGGGACTGAGAAATGCTAAAACACGAATGACCCTTGAAGGCATGGTGCTGAGACAGAAGTCAGACATCAAAGGCCACTTATCATATGATCCTGTTTGTTGGAAATGCCCAACATGAGCAAATCCAGGGACACAAAGCAGACTAGTGATTGCCAGGGCCCTGGGCAAAGGGGGAAGGGGTTGATGACTAAGGGCGCAGGATTTTTCTTTGGGTTAACACAAATGTTCTGGAATCGATTGTGGTGGTGGTTGCCCAGCTCTGTGAACGCACCGTAAACCAATGACTTGTGCACTTTAAATGAGTGGGTCTTACGGTGTGTGAGTTACATCTCCATAAGGCTGTTAAAAAGCACAGGAAAAAGTCTGCTCTGACTCCTCTGTGGAGGATGTTCTAGAGGGAAGCAAGCGCAGCACAAAGATCCCAGGAGGAGACTGTTGCAGTAACCCAGGTGGTTGTGGAGGAGATGAGGACAGTAGGAAGGTTCCTTTCATGGCAGAGTGGTGGGCTTTGCTGGACTGGATGGGGCTGAGCTACTGCTCCAGCGTGAAGACTGGGGGCACCCGGACAGAGAGGAGCAAAGAGGGGGAGCACATCTGTCAATGAGGCAGCCCCTCAGGGGCCCACCGCTGCGGGGAAGGCAGTGACTAGGTATCTGGGGACATGCAAAGAGATGAGAGCCCCAGAAAGGTCACAATCTGAGTACAGACTTCAGCACAGAAACACAAAGTTAAATGAGTACAAGACTTTAATGAAGTGCCCCAGACAACCCCAGAAAGGGAGATGGCAGAAACATAAACTAGTAATCACCCTAGGAATTCGAACAGATGACTCAGGGACACAGGACTTCCTACTCCCCCTCCCACTGTAAGGCAGGGCTGACTTAGGCAAATGGGACTCAGGAGATGGGACAGAGCCACAGAAACCCTGTGATTTGGGAGTCACCAAGTAGCCTGCAGTGGCTGGAGTCAGCTTCACTGGAGATGTGGAGGGAGAGAAGGTTGGAGGAAGCAGAAAACAATTTCCTTTTAAGATGCAGAGGGAAAACGCTCTGTCATCAGTCGATCATAAGAATGAGCTTAGCAATTTTATTGCAGAAATAAACCAATTGTCCTGTTGGGCAAGGCTAACGACGAGAAAAACCTACTGGCTTTCCACCGTGATGGGACAATAAACAACACTCATGACAGATTGCCAGGCAAATGAGACGTAATAACGAGGGTCAAACACTGTCGCTAAAGCCATGGGAAGGAGGATCAGGAGGAGGGGAAACCGCTGTTAATTATGAGGAGAAAGCCGATTATGAAGTGGCCGGGGAAGCTTTCTTGCAGATGTTTGAATTCAGCCCATCGTGAGGCTGTCAAAGAAACCCATTAAAATTGTTAAATCCATCCAGGCCACTACAGTGAGAATCAACTACCTGCTCTTCTCTCAGAGCAAATAAAGAAGACAATAGTTTTAGGACCTGACAAATGTTTCCTTGATTTGGATTTTTTTTTTTCCCTTGAGAAAGCTATATATGCCGCCCTCCAGTTTTGGAAATAATCCTTTTTACAGTCCAGAGTGAGGAGCTTATGTTTCAGAGGCAGGCTGTTTGCTGAGGTCCCCTCGCTTTACTACTGTTTAATGTCTCTCTGCCTCGGTTTCCTCATTTGTGAAGTGGCATGATGAAGTGAAGTCAGGGCTGCGGGAGGATCGACAGTGACCCATTGCACAGCGGTTCATCCTCACTCCACAACGTTAGCTGTGAGCCGACAGGCTGCTTTCTACCCATCCCTCACTTTCTGCAGCTCTGCGGTGCGTTTACTCCTTGTTACCAACTTTCTTGTGCTTCCGGCTGCAGGTCCCCGGTGTCTCTGCGGGGAGGGGCTCCTTCTCACGTCCAGCAGCCGATATTTTGGGTTTCCTACCTCAGTTGATTAATAGATATAGTTATATTATTTACTACTTTTGAGCTAAAGCCCCCAATGTCAGCAGGCTGCATTAATGGGCCCATGTTGTGGGGAGGGGGACAACTTTGTTGTCCACCCCATCTCAAATCCTTGATTAAAGTACTTTTTGCAATTCATGCAATAACATTTATTAGATTCTTGTATATGCTGAACATAGTCATCGTCTGAAACTGTTTCAGGCTCTTCATCACCATCACCACCATCATCATCCCATCATCATCCTCATCCTCATCTTCATCACTGTCCATCCTAGGTAGAAACACTCAGCAATACCGGAAATACACCTACAGGAAACACACTTAAGCATTTTGGGGGCCATCAGAGGACTCCAGGTGGAATATGAAGTACAGTGAGGGGGCCAACCTTGACCACAGGCTGACTTCGGAGCGTCTGGGCTTCGACTGTGTGGGAAGGAGGAGGGAGCGTGAACAAGGTTCCTGAGAAGAGCCGTCTCTCCTTGCCACTGGTGTGGCTTTGGGAGCAGGATTCCCTGGTTCACCACAATGAGCATGGCTGAGGCACCAGCATTCAGTCTGGTCCAGTCTACGCTCCACTCCCCCGGGGCCTGTTCTGGGTCCTCTTCTGTTCATGCGCATTCTTGCCTGAGGCTGTTTGGCCTACAGTACAAAAAGATTACTAAGGCTGGCTGCAGCCTGGAGGTGCCAGACACTCCTGTGGGCCAAGGGGCTCACACAACGGCACATGCGCACCCCAGGGGCTGCACCCCGTAGGGGAGCCCCACCCTAAGCATGCCTTCTACTCCAACACAGAAGGCAGAGCTGTGAGAAAAGCCATGTATTGTGGGGGCAGGGGTTGGTGGAAACAAGAAAAGTGCCAGCTGCCATGACCCAGCTTGGGGCCCTGTGCTGACCCCTCATCAGAGGAGAGTTCATGTTCATGGCAGGTGGCCAAGGAAAAGACCTGGTGGGATGGGGGTGGGGTCAGGAAGGGGATTTGATGCTCTTCAGTCTTGAGTGGTTGCTCCTCCAGCGCTGTGGCCTCAGAAGTGGAAACTGAGCTTCAAACCTGAGAAGGGACCTTCTGGCACCAGGGGATGCTGACCTCCCATTGCACGACAGAGCAGGTGGGGCAGACGCCCACTTATCCAAAGCTCTTTCTTTTTTAAACTGAAACAGATTTTATGGTAAAATATAACACAATTATTTTCTTACAAGAGTAACACACAATTACTGTATAAAATCTTAAAAACTAGCCTAAAAATAAAGCAGAAAAAAAAAGATTGGTGGATGTTTATAAGAAGCATGCTTTTAAGAACGACTTTTCTGAAATTTAAATTTTGTTCAGGAAAGTTTGATTTCTTAGATATCAGTATGTGAGTACAGGTTAAGTGATTTGTAATCAAAAGGGTTCATTTGAAAAATAAATGAACTTCTGAAGAATGGTTGCAGCCAGTGTAGAGTGTCCCTCTGGGTAGCCCTCACCCAGTTTCAGTGTCACAGTACCATGGTCTATTTGTCACACTTGGATACCAGCTCAAGTCCATTGCCATTAACAGAACAAAAACAGGTTTCATTCGGACATAGGGTTCCTTTCACGTACCTGTGTCATCTCCCACTGCATCTGTTTTCTGACGTAGTTATTAAAGATCTTAGGTTTCTACCTCTCGTTCCTGGGTACAATAGAATCACCGGATTTAAGTCATCGGCCTCACATTCTTGGAACTCTCACTGTGAAAGATTGCTTCGTATTATGATAAAATATGTGCTGTTCTATGCATAATAACTCAGCCACGATCCAATAGACCTTCCTCATAAAGAATATAGGCATCTTTATTGAATAAACCACGTGGGAGGTTCCTAATAAAACCATGTCCTTAGATGCCTTAAAATTATTTTGTTATTTCCCTTTTTTAAAATGCTGTGTTATGAAAAGGAAAAGAAAGGGAAGCTGTATCAGTCAGAGTCCTACAAGAAACAGATGACACGCCCAGACGGAATAGTTGGGGATGCTTTAATAAGACAGCTATTTACAAAGCTGTGGGTGAAGGAGACACTTGGGGACAGAGAGATATTCTGAGCAGCAGTAGTGGAGAGCCGTGCTACCTCCAGGCTGGAGGGGCTGGAGGGAGCAGTTGTAAGAAATGGCGGTGACATAAGTGGAACAAGAAGCCAGCAGTGAAGTCCGGAAACAGATGTTAAACCATGTGATTTCACTCATACGTGGAATATCAAACCGAAGGCAACAAGTGCACAAAGAAGGAAAACAAACCAACTGCAAGTCAGAGACACAGACAACAGCATGGTGGTGACTGGAGGGAAGGGGGTGGGGTTGGGCGGAAAAGGGTAAAGGGGGTCAAATATGTGGTGGTGGAAGATGATTTGACCTTGGCTGATGGGCACACAATGCAATATACAGGTCATGTACCGTAGAAATGTGCACTCCTAACCTACATAATCTCCTTAATGAATGTCACCCCAACGAATTTAATTACAAAGAGTAATTTAACTACAATTGTTCATGTCGTTCAGTCTAGACACTGTTGTCCACATCAGCTGTGCGGAGCCGAACAGAGAGAGAAATCAGAGTCGTGGCAGAACGAAGGGATGACACGTGTAGTTCAGTCTGAGCGTCACAATTCCCGTGCTGCCCCGGGTAAATGGCGTGCTTCCTGGCAGCTGGGAGAGCTTGACAAGTTTGCTGGAATGAAGGTGGTCAACATCTTCACTGCCGGAGGGGCTTCCCTGCGCCCGTGCTCTCCTGCGCCAGGGGCCCTGCTCTGCATCCTGCTCTGCCTCTGGGTCTGTCCTCCCCCGTGTCACATGGTAGAGAGTTGTTTCCTGCCTCAGAGCCCGCAGGCAGGTACACCTCCTTGTTTTCCATTGCTTCCTCCATGTTGGGTTGGAAGAATTCCTTATCAGACAATTTGCATGTCAGTTTAACCTCATTAAGTCCATCATGATTTTCATAATTTCTTTTTTGATATGCCGTGTGTGGACATAATTCTATCCCCCGGTTTCAGTGAGCAATAATGAACGCACCTCGTTGTATAAGTTTAAGGCTCACAGCATCATGGTTTTGTTTACACATGATGGGAGATGATCACTACACATCACCACAGGCAGGGAGGCCTCTTGAGCAGGTCCCAAATGTCATGAGAGTCATGGGAAGGAGGCAGCCCCGGACCTTTAATGTGAAGGGCTCGGGTGTGCATGATTTGGCCCTCACTCCAGCCCCAGTGGAGTGAGTCCCCGGGTTTTCTCAGCAGCCCGGGCAGGCGTGGGGCACAAGGGGAAGGCGGTGAGGCTGGAGAGCAGTCAGCAGTCAGACCCCAAACTCAGAGCCAGTTTCCTCATTGCATGCCAACACCTGCTGGCCCAAATCCAAGTCCACGAGCTTCCTGCCCGCGCACACACCCTTTCTGTCTTGAACTTGGTCTGGGAGGAAGCCAATCCCAACACAACTGACATCTGTCTTTAGAATCCTCTGCAAGCAGCCAGCCAGCCAGTCTCTAGAACCTCAGAAGTCTCAAGAAGAATCAGCCATGTGTCTGCTCCCCACTGCACCCCAGATACAAGGGTCCACCATGAGATTTACTCACGAATCCTCTGGACTCTCTCGCTGGGCTCTGGGTGAGGGGCAGGCTCCTACCTCTCACCCAGAACCTTGCAGTGTAGCTCATGCAGAACAAATTCTCCTCAGAGCCTCACCCGTCTCCACGCTCACTCCCACCTTTTCACATCTGGTGTTGAGAGGTTCATGAGCATTGCATCTGCTTGTAGTTTTGGGATAATTCTTTTGAGATCTGTCTCTGGCATTTCAGTTTGGGACATCTATTGTACTTGGAGGGTATGTTTAAACATCCCGCTACATTTATATCCTTCAATTACTTCTCAAAGGGATTTGAGATGATTGATGGTAGAACTTCCTGTTTTGTTGGTCAGTTTCAGATACAGTCCGAGACTTTATTGCTTTGGTCTTAATTTCCTAAAAAGTTCAGCATCCCCATGTGAAATGGCTTTGTTGTTCCTCATGATTTCTCTGAGACATTAATATGTGCTCAAGAGAGCGGAAATTATGCCCACAGAACATATATTTCTTAAAGCATTATTTAAGATCAATAGTCTTTAATCAGGTATATTCCAGAATCTTCAATGGAGTTTGTTTTTTTTTTTAAATCTATGTGCCGGGATCATGCCTGGCATTTCATTTTAGTGTATCTGGAGTATTTCTAACATGTCAGAGTATTTGTGTTGCACAATAGAAGCTGCACAGGGGACTCTGTCCTGGTTAAAACCCAGTCTTCCACAAACTGTGTCTCCTCTAAGGAATCTCATCTGCAGGCCCCACCTCCCTTGTATGCTTGTTTGTCTTTAAATCTGGAATCCCACAAATCAGATGGAACATCCCAGACTGTGTCTTGCACAGAGTGGACGATGCGTTTATTCATTCATCCAATATTTATAGCCTGGGCGAGCAGGACATCAGAGAGACACAGGCTCCATGTGAAGTCAGAGTCAAGGGCAGAGTGTGGCACCAGCTGACAGTGAGGGCGTGCCCCCCCGCCACTGCCCCTGGGAACCTCACTGATCTGTAACTCTTCCCCCGAGTTGACAGAGCCTGCAGGGCAGAGCCCTCCATGTAGAGGGCTAGTGTGAAGGAGGCCCTGCAAATACGCATCCCACTCTGGAGTGGGGAATTGCTCATTTGCTTTTTTAAAAAAATTTTATTTATCTTTAGAGGGGAAGGGAAGGAGAGAGGGAGAGAAACATCAATGTGTGGTTGCCTCTCATGTATCCCCTGCTGGGAACTGGCCTGCAACCCAGGCATGTGCCCTGACGGGGAATGGAACCCCGATCCTTTGGTTTGCAGGCCCGCACTCAATCCACTGAGCTACACCAGCCAGGGCGCTCATTTGCTTTTTAAGAGAAAGTGTTTTGTTTATTAAGAGTTTACTGAAATCCACATGGTGGAACGCTGGAGGCTGAAGATGAATGGGTTACCTTCTGGAATTTTTCAGGTCTCAGGCCGCAGGCTTCAAGGCCCTATTGCAAGGTGGGGAAGTGGGCAGGGAAACCAGGCTGTGGCTTAAAAATATATTTTATGGGCAGGTCACCCAAATCCACAACGGTCCTCTCCATTCAGGGCTTCTCGGCTTCCCTTCATCTCTCGTTAATCAGTTTAAGCTTTGTGTTTACATGCCACTCAAATAAATCAATTCAGTTTTTTTCCAAGGATGAGAAACATAGAAATAGATATTAATATAGTAAAAAAAATGTCAATGTACAAAGAGCCTCCAACAGTGACGGCCTGTGCTGTTCGTTCCAGCGGAAGTTTTTCTGAGGACGGTAAATAGGTCAGAGCCTCACAGAGTGATCGGGGCTGGACTGTTGAGTTGTCGGCAGATGACCCATTTGGGCGTCTCCAGCCCCTCCCTGCCGGTGCTGGTGAAAAGTGCCTTCCCCTACCACATGAGTCTCGTTTTCCTCTGGACACATTTTCACCTTCATTCTCACACCCTCAGTGGTTTCGTCCTGCAAACTTAATTAAGGTTCAAGGTGTGCAGACACTTCTGAAGACAGAGGGACCACTTTTTAATGACATGTCACAGTGGGGGGCCGGCCTCCCAGGACGTGTGAAACTGGCAGGCATTTTGTCTGACTGTTGCCACTTGGGGAAGTGATTCAAGCACCAATTTAGATTTTGTTGAAATTATAGCAACACTTCAGAACACGACACACACGAATGCAAATGACGCCCACCCGCGCAAGTGTTAGAACGCAGGAGCCCCTGCCCATCTGTGTCACCCCGGGAAGTGCGTAAACCTGGGGACGGCATGCATCCCATCGGGATGGCGAGGGTTGGGAACTCGGTTGGCTAAGTGTCCAGAACACAACCGTTTTTCTCTTTTACACTAGACATTATATAATAAAGTTTTCCCTGTGGAAAAATTAGAAAATGTTGAAATATAAATACCACCACTCACCCGTAAGCATTATAAATAATTTAGTTTATATTGCTATATAATTAGTTAAAAGGGTATCACATTATATACCACTTCTATTTGTTTAGTTGGCTGATAAAAATCTCCTAGAACAGTGCTTTTAAAATCAATAATAATTCCAGATTTATTAATTGAGCTTCTGCTGTGCACCAGGTATGTGAGTTACTGGGGACGTGGTGAGGAGCAAAACTGCTCTCCTGTGACTTGTAGTTTAGTGAAGGAGACAGTCATTCGTGAAGGATGATGCCATATATCGTTACAAACTGTGATAATCGTGTGAAAGAGACATGCAGGGGCTGAGGAGAGGTGGAAATGAGGAGCAGGGCTGGTCTCATTTGGAAGGTCAAGAAGGTTCCCAGCGAGAAAGGGGTCTTTGAGCTGGTGTCTTAGGAATGGTTGGGAGATACCTTGGGGGAAAGCACTTCACTCAAAAGAGCAATAGTCTCGTATTCACCCTCCATGTTTCAGATGCGTTTTCAAAGTTACCATGCTGCAATCTTACTTGCAATCTGCAAGTAAGAAAGCTCCCTTCTCTCTCTTTCCCCCCCTTTACTCCTTCCCTCTTTTTCTGGGTAAGTACCCTTAAGATCCACAAGTCCAGCTCTAAGTCTTCTTTATCGCACTGGCTGGACTCCCTGCTGCTCGTATCCCTGGGTTTCTGTCCTGTCTGGCACCCTCTTCCTCTTTCTACTGGAGGCTGTGCAGAGAGCGCCCATGCCAGGTCCTCTCTCCATAGGGGATCCTGTGTTAGGAGAGATATTTTCTGTTCTCGTCACCAATTGCAGGAGGCCAAGATAAGCTTGTCCAATGAAATATGTGGTGTGACTGCAATGGTCTCTTGATCTCAGGTGAGAAGAA
The DNA here is from genome assembly GCA_028533065.1 of Trachops cirrhosus. NCBI lineage: Eukaryota > Metazoa > Chordata > Mammalia > Chiroptera > Phyllostomidae > Trachops > Trachops cirrhosus. Next base: position 188,196,441 of record CM052539.1, on the reverse strand, counting down.
CATTCTTCCAACAATGGCCAAGGTCAAACTCCCCCAATTTACCAGCTGACTCTGCCACTGTGAGCTCAACCTGAGTGCGAGGTGGGGTTTCCCAGGTGCTCCCCTGTGTATCTGAACAGCATGTGTCACACGGTTTGGGGACACCTTGCTCTTCCTCTTACCAGATGTGCAATGCAAGCAGGTTGCTGAAACTGTTAACCTCGTTTGCTATGGGAATCCGTGTTTCCTATTCCACAGGGGAAATCCTGTCTGTAGTAGGTGAGAATGAAGAGAGCTAAGCATAGGTGAGAGGAGGAAGAGGGGGAGGGGGATGAGGAGGAGGTGGAGAAGGGGGAGGGGAGGAGGAGAGGGGAAGCAGGGGGGAGGAAGGAGGGTAAATGAGAACAAGAAATAAGAGAAAAAGAGAGAGGAAGGAGCAGCATGCTCTTGGCACTCCAGGAATACCTCATCCTTGGAATCCCCAAGACCACCCCCACCCTTAGGCTTCTGGTACATTCTTGAAGATTCCTTTCTTGGTAGTGTTGGTTTGGTTGGGTTCCTGCCACCTGCCCAGGCTTCACTCACCTTCATGAGCCCTGTATTGTTTCACAGGGATGCTAAGGAACAACTGTTATTGTCATTTTCATGTACTATTCTGAATTTTAAAAAAATTAAGGCCTTTTAATTTTTAGATGGCATGTGTTAGTTTTACATTTCATTGCTACCACCGTTTTCAGAGGAGGGGTGGCAGGGAAAGCACCCTTCCTTCCTTCTGTGCTGTGGGAAAGCATAGACGCCTGAGCATTTCTCCTGCTGTGACCACCTTAGAGCCACAGGAATGGACACGAGGAGACTTCAGACACTGCCACCAGCCTCCCTTGTGAACGAAGGGAAAAAGTGGTCCCTGCAACTTCTTAAAACTTCACTTTTTGACATTTTAGGGCTTATTTTACAAACTCTAATTTAGACAATGTGAAGAGTGAAAAAAAGATCATTGCCCATAATGTCAGTATTGGTCCCTCCCAGAGGATATACAGTGTTATTTACGGTGCTAACGTAGGGGGACAAATTATAGGACAATGACTAAGCTAACCAGTCCTCCTCTCTGACAACACCATTACCTCACTTCAATGCCGTTACAGTCAGAGCAAGCAACTCCAGGTCTAAAAGCAAGACTAGAGCCCCTCAATCAGAAGGATTTTACCTACATGCTATTTGAGATGCACCAGTGTGGCTCGTATGATTAGACACTGGAGCTGGCAGCCTCCTTGCAGAGAATACTAATGTAGAGATTCTGGTCCCAAGGGGTGCATGGTGTTGTCACCACCAGCTGCCAACCCATGCCCTGAAGTTCTCCTTGAAAACCAGCTCATCAACTGTCAAGAGCTCAGTGACGAGTCTGCACCAGAGCCATTTAGGATGCCTGCTCCTTGTCATCTGTATTCATCACGGGCGGTGAGAACTGACGCATGATGGCAGGGGGATGCTTTTGTCCATGCCGAGTGCCTCTTAGAAATATGGGCATTTCTAACAAGTGAGGGCTTGATTGCCAAGCAGCCACTCTGGGGTGATGATTTCTGAAGAGAGGACACTTTGTTAAAATCAGACCTTTCCATCATTGTTCCTGCCAATCTGTCCCTGGTCACTCTGTCACTGTGACAACATCGTATGGATGAGCCACAAAACACAGCAGACATCAATGTCTGAGACTGAGGTATTCCACTCCCGGGTGTACGCCACAGGGAAATGTGGGTCCATTTGCACCAGGAGAGAACGTTTTTAGCAGCATGATTCTTAGAGTGGAAAACGAGAAACAACCCACATATCCATAAACAATAATAATGATAACTAAATTACAGTGTATTATAACCTAATAAATGTGAGAAAATCATAAATATTAAGCAGTAATAGAAATGTACGGTAGTCACATATCACAACATAGAATCTCGGGAAACTAATCAGTGAAAGAAACCAGATATAAAAGACTGCATATTGTATATAATTATTTATATAAAAAAGTCAAAACTGAATTACTGTGTTTGGAGTGTTTACAAGGTAAAAGAATAAATTAAATTAGGAATGAGATTACAGTGGGAATGGCGGTGTACTCTGGGTGACAGGGTGACAGGTGGCTTCTGTGGCCCTGGCCATGGGGGGATCTGAGTCACTTCATGATGCCTCCCTGTGGTGTACGTTTCTATTTTGTGCATTTTTGGTACTGTGCTATATTTCATAATAAAAACAACTGGGGCATTATAAAATATTAGAAACCACACGTAAACTGCAAAGGGACAAGTGATGGAGTCTCCACTGGACTCAACACTTTTCCCTGTTGTTCTTAAATTCATCCTCTGGAATCAAAGAAATGATTAGGTAATGGTAGGACTGTGTTGTGTGGCCTGGGACGGGGCAGGGGCTCTCCAGGATGCAGGCAGATGGCAGCCCCGAGTTAGCGGGAAATCCAAAACTTACTGAGTGAAAAAAATAAGCTTTCACCTTCCTCCATTGCTCATAGGATCTGGCCCACTGTCTTGAAAAGAATATACATTTGATTACTAAGTAATTAATAAATGATTTTTTTTTGGAAAAAAAACAAGGTCTTTCTTCTGGATACAAAGTGTTTTTCCTAAATCAGGAATTTCTTTCCTAAATCAAAGTCATGCAGAAGATGGAGGCACAGGTAGATACACTGTGCCTACCCACACAACCAAAAGAAGGACAACAAATTTAAAAACAAAAAACAACCCAAACTGCCAGAAAATTGAACTGTATGGAAGTCTGACAACCAAGGAGTTAAAGAAGAGACATTTATCCAGACTGGTAGGAGGGGTGGAGACGGGCAGCCGGGGCAGAGAGGACTCACGGCAAGGCGGCGGCTGGAGGACCAGCGTGGGCAAGGCAGCGGCTCACAGACTGGGCGAGGTGGTGGCTGGCAGAGCAGGTGGTATCATATTTGCATGCAGCTAAACCTGGAGGAACAACTGGGGAGTGAGACAGACCATGCAACCCAGGGTTCCGGTGTGGAGAAATAAAGACTCAAAACCTCTGACTGAAAAAACATGTGGGGGTTGCAGTGGCAGGAGAAACTCCCAGCCTCACAGGAGAGTCTATTGGAGAGACCCACAGGATCCTAGAATGTACACAAAACCACCTACCCAGGAATCAGCACCAGAAGGGCCCAATTTGCTTGTGGGTAGTGGAGGAAGTGACTGAAAGCTGGCCAAGACCCCAGCAAGCAGCGTTGTTCCCTTTTGGACCCCTTCCCCGCAGACAGCACCACAACGCAGTGACGTCAGTTGCTCCACCCTGGCAAATTACTTAGGCTCTGCCCCTAACTACATAACAGGTGTGCCTAGACAAAAAAAATATGGCCCAAACGAAAGAACAGATCAAAGCTCCAGAAAAAATACTACTAAGCAACAACGAGATGGCCAACTTATCAGATGCAGAGTTTAAAACACTGGTAATCAGGATGCTCACAGAAATGGTTGAGTATGGTTGCAAAACAGAGGGAATTGTGAAGGCTATGAAAAGTGAAATAAAAGAAAATGCACAGGGAACCAACAGTGATGGGCAGGAAACCAGGACTCAGAATAATAATTTAGAGGAGAAGGAAGAAATAAACATTCAACTGGAACAGAATGAAGAAATTCTGTTCAAGAATTCAAAAAAAACAAGGAGAGGCTTGGGAACCTCCAGGACAACTTTAAACATTCCAACATCAGAATCAGAGGGGTGCCAGAAGGAGAAGACAAAGAACAAGAAATTGAACACTTATCTGAAAACATAATGAAGGAGAACTTCCCCAATCTGGCAAAGGAAACAGACTTCCAGGGTGGCCAGGAATCTCAAAGAGTCCCGAAGAAGTTGGACCCAAGGAGGAACACACCAAGGCACATCATAATTACATTACCCAAGATTAAAGAGGAAGAGGGAATTTTAAAAGCAGCAAGAGGGAAGGAGACAGTTACCTACAAAGGAGTGCCCATCAGACTATCAGCTGATTTCTCAAAAGAGACCTTGCAAGCAAGAAGGGGCTGGAAAGAAGGATTCCAAGTCATGAAAGACAAGGACCTACATCCCAGATTGCTCTATCCAGCAAAGCTTTCATTTACAATGGAAGGGCAGATCAAGTGCTTCTCAGATAAGGTCAAGTTAAAGGAGTTCATCATCACCAAAGCCTTATTATATGAAATGTTCAAGGGACTTATCTAAGAAAAAGAAGATAATAAAAAATATGCACAATAAAAATAACAAACTCACAACTATCAACAACCAAACCTAAAAAAACAAAAATGAAAACAAACTAAAACAACTAGAACAGGAACAGAATCACGGAAGTGGAGATCACATGAAGCGTTATCAGTGGGGAGGTGGAGTGGGGAGAATGCGGGAAAACATACAGGGAATAAGAAGCATAAATGGTAGGTACAAATTAGACAGGAGGAGGTTAAGAGTAGCATAGAAAATGTAGAAGCCAAAGAACTTATATTTATGACACATGGACATGAACTGAGAGGCAGAATGCAGGTGGGAGGGTGGTGCAGGGAGGAGGGGAATAAAGGGGAGAAAAATGGGACAACTATAAGAGCATAATCAATAAAATATATTTTAAAAATAAAATAAAATAAAACGGAGCAAACATAAAAACACAGTCATGCAGTGTTTGATTGCAGTTAACAATTGAGGTCATACAAATAAGTCTGAGATACCCAGGAGACTTGATTACTGGGCTGGAGGACCTCATCCAGAACCTCAAATCACCCTGGATTTATTTGATTTTTTATTTTTATTTTTTGATGGGAGATCAAGCTCTTGTGGTCTCTGAGCAGATGGAACAAGGGAGCATGACCAGGGGCACAAATGGATATCTGAAAATAAAGCCTCCTTTACTCCTGCTCCATTGCCCTTTCTGACCCTAACTTCAGTCCATTAACTCTTTAAACACTCACTGAACATTATTTCCAGCCCCACTGACTTCTCAACCACAGTGTGTATGCAAAATGGGTAGATTTTATCAGTTTCAAAATGGTTGTTGTGGGCAGCGACAGGCAAGCTGGCATTCACTTTAAATTTCACACCCTCCCCTTCCCATTTCCCCCAAGACCAACCGCTCCTGTCAGTGAAGACTCACATGGCTGGCACTACTGTTTTGGAGAAATCTAGCAACCAATTGTCTTGACTGATTTTTGTCATCTAGAGCACAGCTCCAAGGCCTTTGTATGGGGGAACCACTGCTGTTCTGTAAATGGAGATATCGAATAAAGATAGATTCACTTCGCTCACTTCATGGAGTAGCTTCATGCCTGATGGAGGTTGTTTCTTACTCTAAACATTACTGGCACTTCTCTGTTCAATGTGTCAATTAGTTTACAATAACGAATCCCAAAGGCTAAGCGAATGTATTTCCCTGAGTATTGAGAACCAATCATCATGTCTCTTCAGCCATCGTGATTTGATGCAAACACAAGATCCATAATAATGTATCACAAAAATGTGGCTTTCTGTACCCAGTGGCATTTATTTTCAGCACAGAGAGTTTGTGTCTGTAGCAGGTGTTATGGCTGTGCATGGATGCATCCTGACAGCTGCATCGAACCTCTCCCCTAACCTTGAAATCTGCAGACCCCTCTCCATCCCACATGCTCATTGGAAGAGCCTCTAATACTCCAGGTGAGCAGAGTAGAGGGATACCTTGAAGGGAGGAAGACTGTAAGTAGTTGTGTGCCAGGTGAACCCCAGAAGGCAAGTAGCTGGTCCACTGTTCCTTGGTCACAACCACAGCAAAGTGTAATGAGAAGGGCAGTTGATGTGTGTGCTTTTAGCAGGCACAGAAAAGGCAGGAGACACTTCTAAGTAATAAGTGTAAGCTTTATGTGGACCATATAATAAGATTGTTTCTAAATGAAGGGATGAAAGGCCAACCCAGAACCTTCTCTAATGGAGTTATGAGATTAGCTTATGTTTTCATGGACCTTTATATTTTACTGCAGACTCATGCTGACTCTTACAACAATCCTGTGGAGACAGGTTTTCTTATTTGCCATTATAAATGAAGAATATTCAGTTTCAGGTCCATTACTTGACTTGTCCAAGGTCATAACTTTAGTAGACTATTGTTCAGGAATGTTTAGCCCAACGTTCTTCTCTAGACAGGTGTCTGCAGTAGCCCAGGTGGAGTTGTTTCTTCCCCTCTCCAGGCTTACTATGGTTTTGCTCAATTTCAGTTCACTCCCAGCAACCAGTGTTAGAAGGGGCACACTTGAAAAAGGAAGGAGGTCAGCAGCGAAGGGTGGTAGGTAGCAGCCTACCTGGCCTGCAGGCACGCAAACAGTAGAGGCCAGTGTGAAGATCCTTAGAGGTATCAGAAACCAGAGGAGTCCAGGTCAAAAAAATGTAAGCAGAGACCACTGGCCAGGTCACGTGATGTGATGAGGGGCAGGAGAAGGCAGCCCAGTAGTAATTTGGGGCAGCAGTTGGTAGGAGACCACAAAGGTTGAAATGCCATCAGGTGGACTTCAGATGTCATTGGGGTGCAGTGAGGATTCTGTGGTTGCTTCTATCAGTGCCAGCATCTCCACTCCTAATGTGGAAAACGCAGAGATAGATTCTGTTCACAGATCATAGAAGGTTCTGCTGACCTCATCGTACATCTTGGCAGTAGGCTGACATCGCACACCCAGCCTGAGGAAGTACCTTCTTCCCGAAGCTTGGGTGGAGGAAGGCCCCTCTGACGATGATCAGGAGGGCCACCGGGACCTTCCTCAGCAGAGTAATCGGCTTTGAGGCACAGAAGCCACGGCCCCTTCCCGAGGCAGGGCACTTCCTGCCATGGAGGCGCCAAACCTTTCACAAGGAAACAGGGCTAATGGGAGAAGTTGTCCAAAGCTGGGGATGTGGGCCTCCATGGGGGCAGGAGGCCAAGTCATGTGTTAAGCTGCAGGGATGTTTAGGGAAGCCCCATATAAAGGTGATGGCATCACCAAAGGCTGTGACCCATAAAACGAAATGAAAGAGGAAAGAAGTGCCCATGAGTGAGCTTGGCACTGAGTGGGTGGGGTCTGTCCAGAAGATCCAGGGGACCCACATGGTGGGAGACACCTTGCTCAACCCTTTTTACCAAAGGCTGTTCTCATTTTCATGATCTGCTACTTACTCTCGGCTCTGCCTGTGTCCCTCCCATTAAACCTAGAACACCCTCTCTTTTGAATGGGGCTGTCTGTAATGAACCCAGAGACCCCAACTAGCCCTCACATAGCGTGTACTCAGCAAATTGTTCTGGCTTGTTGTTTTCTGGTTCATTCAGAAGAAGGATGTTTTTGATTTCTCCTCTTTGCCTTTATGAGGCAGAATAGCCTCAAATGAAATCTACAAGCATTTATCCCCATCAAAATTTGAAGAATTCATCTCAAAACAGAGCTAATCAATACATAAACATGGGCACAGGCTTTGCTGCCTTTTTTTTGTTACTTTCCTTTTGAAGGGTGTCTTTGGCTAACGTTATTGAAGGCAGTAATGAGAAATGTCTGTAAACATGGTAATAGGTTCTGATTATCCAGGAAAATCTCTTAAAAGACACCATTATTAACTGGATTATTTTTTCCTATTCCATTGTAGAGCAAAAAAGAAAATGAGAAAAACAAGATGACACATCATAATTTGGTGAAGTATAGGTTTGGAATCATCATTGTCTCAGCTGTGATCTCCGGAGCATGGCGCACAGACCAAGTGCAGAGTGTTCTTCTAACACAGGGCAATTGGACATAAAGCAACTTATACCAAAAGGCAAAAACAGTAGGTCACATGGATTTTAAATGTGTGTCAGAGAATGTAACAGAGAAGGTACTGTTTCTTCCAAGAGCCCCAAATTAGAGTAACCTTGCGGGAACACTGAATAGGTCTCTTACTAATTAGCCCTGTCCTGGCAGAGCTGAGAGGCTCACAGGAGCTTGTCACTGTGAAAATCTCAGAAGAGACAGAAGAAACTGTGGTCACTTAGCTAATGTAAGAGTTTTGGTATAAGAGAGCTTCTGAGAGGCTTCATGTGGAAACAGATGAAGAAATGTCTTCTGGAAAGTCGCACTCACAATAGCAAACACTTCCTTCGGGTTTGGTCTGCCATGAAGCTGATGCTGAGACAGGATGAAATGTGCAGGAGATATGTTGAGGGAAAGCACAGAAGCTGGAGATGGGGAGAGCCTTCAGGCCATGGTGCAGCCTTAGCACCTGGGAAAACAGAGAAGGAAGGCAGGAGAGGTGAGTGAGGAAGTGCCTAGGACTGCAGTGAAGCTCCCAAGGTTTTGGCCAGGCCAGTGAGGAGTCCTCAAGTCAAAGACACTTGTTAGAAGAATCCCACATCTTGCCCAGGGAGGGTGCATGACCACCCCGTCCTGCTCTGAACTGGCTGGGAGCTGCCTGTAGGAAGCATGGCCTCAGTGTGACCTCCGCACTCCAGCAGCCGGAGAGCTGAGCCGTGCATTCTGCAGTCACTCCATCCTCACATAAGGCTTCCTACGTGCCCGGCAGTTAATCCTCACTGAATTTTCACGTCGGCCTGGGATGTGGGCACTGGGACGAAGCTCATTTTATAAACGATTCTATCGCTGAGAATACTAATGGACTCTTTCCTAGTAGTTAAAGTAAGATAGAGTTCCTTTCCATTCTGTTCTAACATCGCTCTTTAATCCTGCAGGCATTTCATTATTATTGTTGTTTTATTTTATTTTGTTTACCTGTTCCCAATGCTTTTAAAAAATCTAACTTTCTAAATCTTTATTGCTCAATAGAAGTTTCTGAGATGCTGAAAAAATTTGACATCTGCACAAGATGGGGTAAAAGTAGGTTTACAGTTGTGAATACACAAAACAGAGAGTTTATGCTTGTATTGTTGTTGTGCTATTTTCCATACAAATAGCTGTAAACCTACTTTGCCCCACACTATATTGTTTAACACAGTAGACACTGGCCAGATATGCTACCAAGTAGTTGAAATGTGGCAGGTGACACTATAGTACCTAATTTATCATTTTATTTCATTCGAATCTATTTACCTTAAATTCAAATGTAATTTTAAATAGCCGTAGGTGGCTAGTCATTACTGAACTAGACAGTGCAGCTTTAAGATTAACTGAGGAGATGGGGAGGCATTAGCTCTCGGAGGGTATCTTTCGGTACCGTGGGGGCAGTCTGGTTTTAGGTGTCTGCCGCACAAGATCAGAATCTGAGCAGCCAGCACCTCAAGAGCAAATCTGTCTCCCAGGCATGGACTCATGTTAGTCAGGCTCAGAAGATGGGTGTGCAAAACCACAGGGAAAATTTAATTTATAATAGGAGTAACTGTCATGCAGCAAGCCAAGTTTCTTGAGTCCACATGATCGGCACGGTGCCTCCCTACAGCCAAGTTGACCGGGAATTAGATAATTAAAAGAGAGCTTTCACAAATTTACATAAGGAAATTATATCACACAACCCAATTTTTTTAAAGTGGGCAAAGGGCTTGAATAGACATTCCTCCATAGAAGACATACAAATGGAAAATAAGCACATGAAAAGATTCTCAATAGCAGCACTCACTAGGGAAGTGCAAATCAAAGCCGCAGTGAGATGCCACTTCACATGCGTTAAGATGGCTATTATTTAAAAAAGGGAAAATAACAAGTGTTGGCAGAGATGTGTAGAAACTGGCATCCTCCTGCCCCGCTGCTGGGAATCTAAAAAGCAGTCACTGTCAGGACGGTTTGGCAGTTTCTCAAAAAGCTGACATAGAATTACCATACGATCCAGCAATTTCACTTCTAAGTTCACAGTCAGATGAACTGAACGCAGGAACTCAAATGCGTGTGTGTACGCCAACGTTTTAACAGCGTTATTCGCAAAAGCCAATAGGTGGCAACACCCAAATGTCCGTCAACAGACGGACAGATGAACAAAACATGGTACATGCACACAATGGAATATTATTCAGCCTCCAAAAAGGAGGACATTCTGACACATGCCTTGTGTCAGAATGTGAGTGAACCTTGAAAACATTATGCTAAACGAAAGAAGCCAGAGATAACAAGATACATATTGAGTTATTCCACTTGTACGAGTCAGGTAAAATATGCAAATTCACAGAAACAGAAAATAGCCGAGTGGTTGCCAGGGTCTACGACGAAGGGGCATGGAGAGATATTGTTTGAGGAGGGTACAGAGATTCTGTGTGAGAAGATGAAAACATTGGGAAATGAACAGTGCTGATGGGAACACAACACTGTGAATACACCTCATGCCACAGAATTGTACATTTAGAAAGAAATATTTAAAATCATAAATTATGCATATTTTACCATAATAAAAAATACAGGAAAAGAAAGAAATTGTGCCATAAAATGCCAAAACTCAAAGTGTATATGTGCAAACCATTGCTTCCTCTAGTTAGATGTATAAGAAGAACCACCTCCTATTTAGAAGGTTGCTGGGTGACCATGGCATTGGACCAGAGACAGAAGGATGGGTGGACGAGAGAAAGACTTGGGAGAAATTGTCATACCAATAGGTCTGTTTCCTCTTTACCCTTTTACCCATGTTCTCAAAAGCTGTGACTAAGTCAGTGGGACCAGACAAATGGAAACCCATTTGCTCCTCCCCTGGGCTGCAGAGATCTTCTTCTAGACCGGCAGGGCCAGCATCCCTCTGCTGAGTTTCCTGTCCCCACAGGAGGACTGGCCTGGCCTCTCGGATGGACATATCTTGCCTTTAAATAGGTTCATGCTCTCTACCCAATCACCTGTTACCGACCTCTACGCCTGAAAACTGTCCTGTCCTGTTGCCTTTGTCCTCTCTGAACTGTTTATTGCTTACTTCATCCTTTAGTTCTTGTTTGGGGGGAAAGAGGGTGAATCTTTGTAGACACCTTTTCTAGCAGGGATGACAAGAACATGCCCACCCCTGAGCTCAGTCTAAGGAGTCAGAGCCCTCTGCACCCTCGCCTGGGCAGGAAGGGAGGAAGACGTCAATGGAAATCATTTGAAGAGCTTTACACGCCACCCAGTTGGTAAAGTGCTCTAAAAATATCAGGACAGAATTATTGCCATTAATAAATAAAGATAAGACAACAGGGGCGGACCGAACTCTCGGTTCCACTCGATATATCTTTCAAATCATCAGCACCTTGTCCTCTAAGCAATTTATGATGCTACTGGCTTAAGCATCACTCCTGCCACTGGACACAGACCATCTCAGAGCCTGGGGAAGGGACCGTGTACATAGGAGTGTTCTTGCTTATGAAGAAATATACCATGTTCTTCCCTGGAGTTTGCATAGGAACACACAAATTATATCCAGAGTCATTCCCAGGGCTCTGCTGTCTTTATGCCAGCAGGTAAAATGCGGTATAATTTACAGCAGAAGATTCATGCCATCCTAGCTGAAGTTCCTCCCTACAAATATACTTCCTGTGTCTTGCCATTTTATTTAAAAAAACACTCACTTTTCCACATGTGTGCGGCCAGTGGTGCCAAAACACAACCTGTGGTGTGAACTTTCAGGTCTTTATGTTTCCTTTGTAAGCTAGTTAATATTTCACATGCTGTGAAAATGGAGTGGGAAGTTCACACGTTCACTTTTTCAACTACCTCTTTCTGTGTGTTGAAGGTGTGACTATTATTTGTGTACTGTTTCAAGTGTAACACGAAGATTGTTCTGAAGTAACGTCATCTGTGACGAGTGCCTGTAATTGGTTGTATACACGCAGCACGGGAGACAGAGGTTTGGGTGTTTTTCCATTTCAGACTTTTTCAGGTTTCGAAGCCTGAGTTCATTAACAGGTTCACACGATTCGAGCAATGAAAGCCGGGGACATGACCTTGCAAGTAACTGTTGTTATTGTTGACACAAAGCACTTTGAGAACTTAAATGCCATCTGTGTACATGTGGGGAGATGACAATTATGACCTCTGCTAGGAGATTTGAACCATTTGACAGTATTGCAACTGAGATTATGACCAGGGACCCAAGAATGCCTGGCTCCTACCCTGCTAGTCACTCTTCCCCCGATGAGCTTCCCAAAGAAGCTATTCAGCCAAGAGTGACAGCAAGAGCAAGAGAAAGTCAGAGTATCATGTCAGTAACAGCTGCTTGAGCCCTTCCTGAACTAGGGGAAGGTTGTGTTGGATGTTTATGGACCACCTATCTGTAGTCCCCCCATTTGGTCTGCCACGACTGAGCCCAGGATGTGGCGTGGTCACCAGGGTGCTGCCCGACTCTGCCTTTTGCTTCTCTTTCTTCCGGGTCAGCCTCAGTCACAGGCAGGGCCTCAGCTGTGGGAGCCCCGCGTGTTCAGGTGCCTGTGCCGTGAAAGAGAGCTGCTGGTCCAGTGAATGTGTGGGGTCCGCTTGGATCTGGTCTGACCTCACTCAGATGCCCACGCCCAGCTTTCACTGGACAGGAGTTTGGAATACGCTGCCCAGCAGGCCTCGGTCACCCACTCATACCAGGAAGAGGGTCAAGCCATGCTGAGAGTCACATGGACCAGGAGAAGAGAAGGGACAATTCTCCAAAAGAAAAACGTTGTAGTGCCAGAGGAAGAATGGGGGGAGGGGAACATGAAAAATAGCAGATATCTATATGCCTTGATATCCAAATCTTAGAAATACTATATTTGTGCATCTGAGAGAGAGAGGGAGAGAGGGAGAGAGGGAGAGAGGGAGAGAGGGAGAGAGGGAGAGAGGTTGACAGAGACAGGCAGAGACAGAGACAGAGAGGCATAGTAAACTCTCAATAAATAGTTGGGGAAGGTATGATGCTCTTTCTTAGCTCTGGTGCTGGGCCTACCCCACTGCGCTCATAGCTTACAGACAGTTCTTTGGGCCCATGGCTGTGCCCTTCACTTAACCTTGAGTATGTTAGAGTCGGGAATGTGTTTTCATCATCTCTAACCACATCACATGAAAACTGACCTTAGTATGCACCCAAGGAGGGTTGTGAAATGAATTTTCAAGGACACGTAGGGTTTATGTGAAATGCCCTTCAAAACGTTTGTGTTGAAACTTAGGAAATGATCCTGGAAGAGCCCTCAGTCCTGGCTCTCTCTCAAAGCAGGAACTGTGAACATCTTAGCACAGTGTGGCTGGGCATTGTGAGGGGCTTGTTTCCCTATGCCAAGACCCAGTCTGAACAAGTCCCTGAAAAATGTTACCTCATGAAGGAGACTCACACTTGGGCACCAGACAGCCTCAAATTCCAGTTTCGCCACTTACCAGATGTTGGGGAAAAAATTACTTAACTTCTGTCATCTTCTGCTTTCTCATCTGTGTGGAGTAGTAGGCTGTGTTATAGCCACTCAATAAATGTTGACCCCAGAAGGCCTTGGTAGGAAAACGACTATGACTGACTCACTCAGGGTGCCAAGGAACCCAAGAGGGCACTGGGAGGACCCTGGACACTCAGCGGTGACACACTACTGCTGAAGGGGCAGCTGCTGGAAGCAAGACATGGGCCACTGGGCTGGGAAGACCTGGTTGCCTGGATTCTTCTCTCTCTGTTCCCTACTCCTCTATTTTCTCTTTCCTGTGGAATCAGACTTAATGAATAGCCTGTTTCCCAACTTGGAGGACAGAACACAGAAAAGGGTTTAATGCTGAGGTGATGGATCTTTCAACCTAAGGAGCACCCCAACTTATCAGTTCAGAAACTCCATCAATGTCCTTTGCTACCTTCCCTGCTACGCTTCTGCCACTGACAGCCTCCTTGTCATCCGACCTGAGAAAACTCTCTCCTGTCTCCAGGACAGACCTCTCTCCTCGGTACCAGTCTGTCAATCTGCCTTTAAGAGTAGGTGACCATTTTCTTCTTAAATAAGGCAACTTAATGAGGAAAGGGGAAATTTGATGACCAGTCAATTTCAGGAAAGAAAAAAACAAAACAGTCAAACCAATTGGTGGATTAAGTTGGTTGGCCGTTTCCTCTCATCAGACAACACCTGTTGCATGGATGCGTGACTCATACCTCCGTGCTGCTCCCACCTTGGTTTCTTACCCAACACAGGTGCTTCCTGGGTTCTCCAACCCCCCTGCTCTCTCCATTAATTCAGTCTCATCACTGTGGCTATTACCTTTATAGGATTTCACTCCTTTCCATTTCCATGCCCGATTTATTTTTTCCAATTTTTCCCAGTTGGTTTTGTGCTCCTTCTATATGAGTCATATTTCTGAGAGCAATTACCAGGAAAGCGGGCTTTGTTTTTCAAGTACTCACTGGCTGACACTTTCAGAGATGCCCAGGGCTTGGGGAGATAAGCATCCATTACACTTTCCTGGGTGAAAATGCCACCCTAGGTGTTTCTGGGAGAACGTGCTAAAACCGGAAACGGGAGATCAATGGGCCCAGTGGCCGCAGGAGGCCTGGACAGAAGGAATGCGATCAAGGCACAGATGTGCACAGATTTGCAAACACAGAAACCTTTCCAGAAGGCCACGGCCCTCAGCCGCTGTTTCTTTCTGTGCCACTGCTCCCGGTTGGACGCAGGATTGTGCCGGAACAGGCAGGGGGTGTGGCTCCCATTCCAGGGATTTTCTACGTGAGCACATCAAAGTGCAGCAGGGGAGGTTGGGTTGGGCAGAAGGAGGCCGTGCCACTCCTTTAGGCAGCACCCCAGGGTGCTACAGAGCCCAGCAGGCGGGCCCGGGGCCCACTGCAGGACTTCTCAGGGCTTTCTGGAGAGCCATCTGACTTCCACAGAGCCGGACAGAAAGCTCTCCATGAGTCTGCTATAAGAGGTGCGATCACGGTGGGCATCCAGCATGTGTCTGTCACTGAGGCTCCTGTCCCCTTCACCTTGTGAAGAGGTCAGGCTGCTCTCTCTGCCATTTGACTGGTGGCTGGATGCACAGTGTGACCTCAGCAGGGGTGTCAAACTCATTGTCACCGGGGGCCACATCAGCCTCGAGGTTGCCTTCAAAGGGCCGAATGTCATTTCAGGACTGTATAAATGTAACCATTCCTTAACCAGGGGCAAGGAGCTCAGTGCTGCTGCCGGGAAGAAACAATGAGCTGGGCCGGATAAAACAAGGTGGAGGGCCGGATTCGGCCGGCGGGCCTTGTGTGTGCCACCTATATCCGATATAGGCTACGACAGCCTGATGAAGTTCTGGGTCTTTTTCATCATCATCATCTCCTTGCCTATGTTTGGAGAGTGTGCATAAAGTGTTAAGTCCAATATGAAGTGCAGGGAAGACATACATCTTAGTTTCTGTTCAATTATACATTAAAATTTTGCATAAAGTATGCAAAATTTCCTATAGTACCCATTAACAGGAGCTGCTATGACTGTAGATTCCTGACCTGAAGATTCCTGGTGGTAAATGCCCATCAGCCCGCAGTAGGAGGAGCTGGATGCAGAAGGGCTTTCCTCCACGAGGCATCCATGGATGGGCTGTTGATCCATCACACACAGGCTTTCCTTGCAGAAGTTGCTGTAGCTCATGAAGAGTGCTTTGGGTAAACCAAATTTGCTTTCCAAGAAGCAACAGTCTGGACCTGGGCTCAGAACTTGTCCTGAAGCAACATATTTACGTGTGCAGAGGAGCAACATGTATTTCACCATAGCTGAACTCAACACGCTCGCAAGCCCTCATTTCTTCTGGTGGTGGGGAAAAGTTGTGTATTCTTAACTCTTCCAGTTATTTCTGGTATAGGACTTCCAGGCAGATGCTCTGACAATGTGAAGCGTTGGTACCCAATCAACTGCTGCATATCATCACACCTGTTTTGATACAGAGGTGCACTGTTTTCCAAGAGATCTACTGCACCACGAAACAAAGTCCTTGCACACCCGCACACACTCCAGTAGGGAAGGAAGTGCCAAGTGACTGATGCTGGGGTGTGGGCTGGGAGGGGCTCCTCTTAATAAGCTCACTCACTGGGGAAGGGGAGCAGATGGAGCAGAAGGAGGTGGTGGTTCAGATTCGGAGTGGAGGTGTTGTTTCCTCTAATTTACTGCAAAACATATCATTAAATGTAGAGACTGGCAACTGACAGACTAGAGTATGTGAATGAAAAAAGTGAACCAAACTTTTTAAAACAAGAAATGAATGTATACATTCAAGAAGAATGATGAGTAGGTGAATCAGTTTGATTCAGGTGGTGATCTGGAAACTCTGGAAGCAAACGTGTTGATTCTGAGACTCTTGCTGGAAATGCTGCAACCTGAGGTGATGACAAGGCTGATGGGTCACATCCAGGATGACCTGTCCTCCAAAGCCCCCTCTCTGTGTCCCCTCCTTGCAGTGTTGGAGGGGAGCACAGATTGGGGGCTGCAGGCCTTTGCTCTTCTCCTTCTGATTTGTGGAAGGCCAGGCTGCGGAAAAGACAGTGGACTGGGAGTCAGGAAATCACATGGTAAGGTCAGGAAATGGCCATGTTTTCATGTGGCTCCCGCAGCTCACAGTTTAGAGTGAAGGGCAGGGTGAGAGGGGAAAGCTGATGCTTGGAAGAAAGCAGGTTTAGATGCTAATGAGCAAGGGCTTCATGCTAAATGTGCTGGGAAGCCGTGGCAGGGAGCCATCAGGAAGCCAACGGCTCAGATCTGGGTGTCGTGGAGCCCACATGGAGGGGACTTGCACCAACCATCTTTGTCACTGGAAGTAGAGATATTAGAAAGACATTGGGTTTTGAGGAAGAAACTGGAGAATCTAGGTTTCAACCTTGGGGAATGAGTACAGGATAGCATGATGTTCCTTGTGTCGCTGGATTTCATGGCCATTTTGTGTCCTTGGTGTTGTTGAGATGACACAGGTCTCCAAGAGCCCTCTGAGGCCACATGAACAGTCAACTCTCACCAGCTGTGTGCACCTTTGTCACTCCACGCTTTTTAGAAACCAAATTCAATCTTTGAAGATTTTCACCGGTCTTCAGTCTTTTTGATTCCTCATCATAACACTGATGTACAAATGGTAGGACAAATATGATACCCCTGCTTCAACACGTGAATATAATTATGCTGTCACTGCAGAGATGGTTCATCTCTGAATTGTCATCAGAAAGACTATCAATAAATACGAGACAAATGAAGCTAGTTTTATACCAAAAGGTAGTATGAACTCTGACGAGAGGAAAATTAGGAAGTATGTGGATCTAGTGGCACAAAGGGACCGAGGAGAATGTGTCCACATCTCTCTCAGTCTGAGCCTGGGCTGCTTTATGTAACAATGTTAGGCTGTGATTTCACTTACCAAATTGCTATGATGCACTTATCCTCAGGGTCACCATATGATAGCATGTCTGAAAAAGTGACATTTTGTCACCTAAATATATGTATTTCACTGCTAAATTGGGAAAAAGAAAGCCAAAAAGTATGCTTATTATAGCTTCATATTATGAGTAGAAAATGTGTATATATATATATGAGCATTGCTATCGTGCCATTATTTGAAATACAAATTTAGTTCTCTATAAGGTGCAAGTATTTAAAAAGCATTAAGTATTTACAAGTATTTACAAGTATTTACAAGTATTAACAAGTATTTATACACCTTGTCGGGGTGAAAGGGTTTCTTTGAAGGAAAAAAAATGCTTTAAGTTGTGAATTCTGCCTGGATTTCTCTAGCCTCTCATCCACTGATTACCTTGTTTTGCATAACGTTTAGACACATTCTGTTAATCTGTCAAACAGCGGAGCCTGAGGAGAAACAGACTCCTGCCTTGTAGAGACAGCTGGGTTGCTTCAGGTCAAAATTTTGTTGGTTTTGGCCTAAAAGCTATTGGAAAAAGTGGTAGAATGAAGAGTAGCTACAATGTGATTTTTAAAGCAGATTTCAGAGGTGAAAACAGAACAAAATTGGTTTCTGACCATAAAATGTTCTTTTCCCAAACTGGTAATAAATCGGCACACAGATACATTTCCATGGTCTAAAAAATTGGGTATGAAGTGAACAAAACTCTGTCTGAAAAAGAAAAAGTTTGTAGGTATGAAACATTTGGTTGTTAGTAAGGAATCTTTGGGGTGTCAGATGAATAATATTTCCTGGTGTTGTTCCGGAACAGGTAACGAATACAATGAAACTCTGTTCATATACAAACTGGGGTTTGTAGCAGCAGACCCCTCCCTAAGACAAGCCATCCCATCTGCTTCCTGGGGCTGCTCTAACAAATCCTCGCACATGGGGCGGCTCCAACAATGGAAATCTGTTGTCTCACTGTCTGGAGGCCAGAAGTTGGAGATGGAGGTGTGGGCAGGTTGGCCCCTGTTGACAGTGTGACAGAGAAGCTATTTCATTCCTCTCTCTCAGCTTCAGGTGGTTGCTTGGCCAGTGGCTGTGAACTGCAACTTCACGTGGTGTTCGCTGTGTATGTGTGTGTCTGGGTCCAAATTTCCCCTTTTTATATGGACACCAGTCACATTGGGTTAGGGCCCACCCTACTCTAGCATGACCTCATCTTAACTAATTACCTCTGCAATGACCATTTTTCCAAATAAGACCATGTTCTGAGACACTGAGAGTCAGGACTTCAACAAATAAATTCTGGAATGGGGCGTAATTCAATCCATAACACTGCCTACGGTGCCACCTGGGAATCTCAGGAAATGCCTGTCTCCGACCTCTGTATCTCAGTCGATCACCTCCCCTTCCCCTAGACCCTCAACTCATTGCCTAGACCCTTGCACTGACACTAGGGTGGAACTGTCTGCTTCACCCCCCAAAGCACCTTCTAATTCTACCCCGACTCCTGCTTCTTCTTCCCATCTGGAGCCCAGGCCGCCTGCACCCAGGCTCAGGGTCTGACTCCAAGCCCTGCTTTCCCAGAATGGGTAACAAACCGCTGTCTCATTTCTAGACAACACTTGGGGGAACAGCAAATCCTGAAGAGCCAGGGACAAGGGACACAGAGTCTATCCAGCCCGGATGGCACATGGCATGGTGGGTTTGTGGGGGGGGCGGGCTGTAGCTTTGTCACGTGATTTGGGATCTGTTTGTGAGTACATTGTTCTATAGGCTCCCAAGAGGTTAGGAAAGGAAAGGTTGATAAAGTACAATATTCTGCTGAAATCACTTTTACTATCTCACATTGCCTAGGAAAAAATCATGTCTAAAGTATGTACCCTGTCAGCCAAGGGGATTTTCCTGAAGATGCAATCACACAGCAAACACCTGTCTGTAACAGGTGGAATGCATCTGGGCATTTAACACCCAGTCCTTGTCATTCGAATGGGATGTGATTTTTGATGGAAGGTTCTCAGTGGAGCCTTTATTTCTCTTAAATGTTTGGTTAGGGCCTCAAGAACTTGGCTCTAATAAACCAGAATCTACCTACTCAATGCCCAGAGCTGCCAGGGAGCTAGTGTGTAAATGTAATGTCCTTTTAAAGTTTCTGTTGAATTTATCAGGGTGAGATTGGTTATTAAAGTTATGTAGGTTTCAAGTGTACAATTCTATAATACATCATCTCAATATCGTATTGTGTGTTCACCACCCCACGTCAAGTCTCCTTCCATCACCTTCCACGCCCCACTTTACCCTAGGAGGCTGTTTTATAAGGTTTCCAGTCAGTCATCTAGCCAAAATCTCTTTCTGTTCAGTGATGAGTCTGAGTCACTTTCGTCTGTGGAACAGCTAGATCAGAGTATTCAGGACACTACCAGCAGTAATGCTTTGGGATTCTTTCCATTGTCATGGCTTCTCTGTTGGGAAAACTGTTTATGAAAGGGAGGGGGAACAGAAAACTCGGGGAAAGGGAAATAATATGTTTGTTGCAACAACTTGCATTATTCATAGACACATATAAATACGGTTTTGCTTTCTTTAAAATTATTCCTAATTTAATTAATCCCTCTATTTAATTTAATGAAATAAGTCAATGTTTTACTGTCTTCCACAATTATATCATGACCTCAGACACTCAGTCAATTTATTCACTAATTTAATTGGTTGCTGGCTGGGCGTCCAGGCAGGCCCATGCTTTTAGTGGCTGTTACTTCTTCCGCATGGTTATGATCAGGAGGGATTGTGATGTATACTGAATGCCCTCGGCAACCCACTCCCAATCCCCCTCACTGATACTGTGGCATTTTGTTACAGCAGTCTAAGCTGACTAAGGGAAATTGTAATAGTGAGCTGCTGTCCTTTAGATAAGGGCCAGGTATAACGCACCCTAAGCTAAATAGACGAGTTACCCTTGAACGTGGATTTGAGTAGTAGAAAGACCTGTTCATGTGTGAGGGAAGGACGCTGACCAGACCCCTCCTGCTGGGGGACATCCTTACTATCTCACGTTCTTACCTCTTGGAACCACCCAGTCTGCTGCCTATTCCCAAGTCCAAGGCTCAAATCTTCCCCACTGATACTGTGATCTCTTGAGAGTCTTCCAACAAACCCTTTCTTACCCAGTTTAACTTAGGCCAAATTAGAGTCTGTTGCTCATGACCCAAGAATCCTGATTACTATATCTACCTGCTGTGCCATTTAATGGATAAGGCCTACATACTTTATCAGTTCTTCCTGTAGAAGATATTATAGTTATGTTTTTAAACTTATTATTAGAGACTTCTGAGATAAAGTTAATTTAATGACTTTTGACATATTTGAGTCATTGATTCTATTTTGGTGGAGTAACCCAAAGATCTTATTAACTAAAATTTTACTCATAGAGGAATATTTGAATAAATCATCAGTCATCCCTTTTCTGTGTTAAATTGCTCATAATATTTGGAGAGGAGGGGCCTGGGGAATGGTAGGATGGAGAAATGACATGAAGTAAGCTTATGTATAAGTTACCATTAACATTGGGTGCTCTCAGCTTTGCTATAAATTATAAAACTAATAATGATTTGCATAAATGAATAGGAAGCTACAAATTACTTTATGGCTAAGAAATTCTGAAAGATCTATGGTATTGACTTTCACTGAGACTGTAATTGGAAAAAGTGAGGTGGTTTGAGATGAAAATTGATTTACATAACTGTTTATCATGGGCTTTTATTTCTATGGACAAGGGATATTAATGCATTACTTATACTTTAATTTCCACAGGCCCTAGTGAACATTAAACTTTCACATGATACTAAAGAGGATGGTGGCAAATTGGATTTCAAGCCATAGTGGTTGATGGTTCAGTCCCCAAAATCAGCTGAGCCAAGATTGTAAATGTGTTTGGAACAAAGTAGATGTTTGTTCAATTAACTAACTCAACAGATAATTATTGTCCCAGCTCTGTTTCTGCTGCTGCTCTGTTTGCAGGGTGTACAGTGTACAACCTGGCCATTCACCTTCAAAAGGATGTAGCCTAAAAGAAGACAGAAAAAAAAGCGTTTATCCCAGCCTATTGAGATCTTTCTTCCAGGTGTATTTTCTGTTTGACTCAAATAAATTTTTATAAAATTTTTTAAAAAGAAGACATAAAGGAACAAAAGTAAGAACAATAAATCATTGGCCCCAAGACAAAGTTATCTACCAGAGCAGTGAAGCCCAGTTGTACAAATGGAGGGAAGATGGGGAAGTATCCAAGGAGGCTTTTAGAGAAGCGTGTGTGTGTGTGTGTGTGTGTGTGTAATAATTTTGAGTAGAGACCACAATGCAAAGAAAGGATATGAAGTGAGACATAGGTAGGGAAGATTGACAAATATAAGAAGCTCAGCTTGAGGAGAGAGGCACAGAGAACCAGGGCTGGAGCGGGTGGGGTCAGTCCTTGGCAGGCCCTGTAGCCCACAGCAAAGCTTTTGGTAGGTGGGAACCATTCAAACACTTAAGTGGTAGATTGCAATGATTAGATTTTTGTTTTAGAAAAGTTACTCTGATGGGTGAGAGGAGTCCTTATGAGAAAAGGAAACACTAGAACCCTAAAGATGCTCTCAGGGATGGCTCCAGTGATTGTTTTAAAAATGCTGCTAATTTGAGTGAAGGTAATGGCAGTGATAATGAGAGAGGAGAAGGGCAGGAGAGATGTTAATGAGAAAATTGAACTGACTTGCTTGCTGATTTGAATTGAGTTTGTACAAGAAAATGAAGAGGCAAGACTGACCAACAGGGTGATGCATTCATTAATAAAAATGAGAAAAAGCGAGACTGTGGGTGAAAAGAAGGATAAAAACGCAATGTTAGGCACACTAAATTTGAGATGCTCAAGGAATTTTCATGTAAATGACCAGGAACCAACTGGACATTGAAGTCAAGAGCCCAGCAGGGGATCTGGCCTAGGTACATGCTTCTGGGTGTTGCCAACATAAAGGTGGAGTTAAAAATATAAAGTGATGCGATTGTCTAGGGACAGAAAGTGGAATGAGAGATGCCACCATCTATCTCTGAGTAGGCAGGAAGAGACTAGGTCACAAAGGAGATGGGGAGGAAGTGGTCTAGGGAGACACCAGGAGGAAGTGTTGTCATGGAGACCAAGGGGAGAGGGGCTTCAAGGAGGAAGAAGCCACTGGAAGTGTCGAATGCCACAGACAGGGTCAGGAGGGATTCAATTGGTCCATTTATTGCTTTGGAATAAGGAGAATTGAGTAAGCTGTCTTGAGTTATGTAGGCGGCAGGTGCTAATCTTTAGGTCAGTTACTGTAAGGAGGAGTAAAATTTGGGGTCTCTCTGAGTGGCCAAGTGTCTCTTCACTGTGTGAATACCTCCTATGCCCTCCCAACTCAACTTTATGCTGCGTGGGTATAATTGAGCAGGAATTTCTCCACCTCGGCACCGTTGACATGTTAGACCAGATCCTTCTTTGCTGTGAAGGGGTGTCCTGTTTGTTGTGTTACCGGAACCCCATTGTTTTTCCTTTGGCTAGCCTGCTTGCACACACTGGCCCAAAGAAATGCATGAGCAGGAGTTTGCAGAGTAGGCAGAGACAGTAGTTTAATATTGAGTTGGCCAGTACGAAGATGGGGAGCTTTTACTCTAAACAAACCAACTCCCCATAGGGTGTAGGTTGCAGATTATACAGGGAAAAATCACAAGACACCCTGGGTTTGGGATTCGAGGTCTGCTTGGTCAGAGGTGAGGTCAGGGTAATAGACACTTTTTTCAGACCTTGAAGGCAGCTCTGAGGTCTGTTCTGGCGTCCCTCTGTCGATCTCATGGGAAAGAAGGCAGAGGGTTGTTTCACCTTAGGGCTCAGGAGCTGACATCTAACTTAGGTCAAGAGGTGATCTTTAACCTGCAGGAGGCCTTTGCCACGTGACCATCAGTCAGATCTGGGCTATTGTCTTTGCTGCCTTGGATAGCTGATTATTGGGCAAAATGCTAGGTCTCTGAGAGGTGTAGAGGTATATATATAGAGAGAGGATTTCTAGAGCCAGGATTTAAAACTAAATTTAGTAAAAGTCACAAGGACAATTACAGGAGGCTCAATAGCATCCCTGGCTTTACTTACCAGATGCTAGTACCACTCCCCCTCCCCAAATTGGGGCAACCAACTGTTACTCTGGGCAATGCCAAATGTCCCCTGGGTGGTAAAATCGTCCCCGCTGAGAGCCATTGCTGTGGATCTGCAGCAAGGGAGCTCAGGCTGCACCCTTCACGGGCTCAGGCTCGGAGCGTGGGTTCTCGAAATAGGTTGTAGGTAAAAACGGGCACGGCCCCAACATTGTCTCAGAAAATGTGGATGTGTGTGTGTGTGTGTGTGTGTGTGTGTGTGTGTTGATAGAAGCCAAATAACCAAGTGATACAGACCTTACCTGTCTGAGTAAAAGATATTTTTTCCTGAAGCAATGAATAGAAGAGCCGTACAAAACACTAAAAGTCAATAATAAATAAAGATTGTCTGTAGTCACATCCATAGGCTCTTAAACACACGAGGAAGCAGGAGCTTATGGCAGTAACCAATCACTTGGGGCCGGTGCTGAGTGAGGCCCATCCATCTCTTTGATAATAGTCCTTCCAGATCTTCTCAGTTGATTATGGCACCAGCTCAGAGTCCTGTAATGTGTTCTCCAACTCACCCTTGCTTTCCTCAAAGCGAACATTCAGGTGCTTTTCGTTCCTAAGGCAGAAGCGGTACTTTCCCCTTGTCATTTGGTTTGGTTGTCTGCTTTCCAGAATCTGGGGGATATTGATGGTTATGAGCAGATGTATTTTCTCTTGCTCACTTTAATAAAATGATGCCATGCCTGAACCCCCTAGTGAGGATTTTCCTCTCCTGATGAGTGCACAGCTGTGACTCACACTCAGGTCATGGGGAATGGTCATAATTCATCGGCTCATTCAGTCCATCAACAAATAATTATCACGGATGTGCTGTGTGTAAGGCACGGGGAGGCTCACTGGAGAGACGGGACGATGTTATAGGTGCACTGGTTGCCCTCCGTTTTATTCAGTTTGGGGAGAGACAATGCCCGAGTTAAATATACATTTAAAGACAAAATAATCACAAACTGCGATCACTGCTTCGTGGGCAATAAACAGGGTGATGGGACTGCGCCTGGGCGGGGGGAGACCAGAGGTCTGACTTAGATGCCAGGTCAGCTCCGAGGAGACAATGTGGCCCTGCGGCCTGCAGGATGAAGATCCAGCCAAGTGTCCGCAGAGCTGGAGAGAGGTAAAGAGTCCCCCAGAATAGCAGGGACAACAGTCTGGTGGGCCGGGGGCCGGGGGAGGGAGAGGGCTCTAGTCAGGGAGGCAGGTGCCAGATCCCGAAGGAAGGTTTGAATTTGCATTTTGGTCTCAACCATAAAAGGCGGCAGGTTAAGCTGGAGATGAGAGTAGATTGTGTTATCTAAGTTTTCAGTGAAGCATTTTGCCTATTTTGTGGAAAGCACATGGGAGGATGAAGAGTGGAAGCAGGAAGACCAGGGAGGAGGCCGTTGATCAGCCCAGCGACAGGGGGTCGGGGCACGGCTGGAGGTGGTGCCAGCGGACAGAGACGCGGGACCTGGCTCCGGATGTGTGTCTGGTGCAGGACTCGTGGGATGTGGTGAGCAGAATAATGGCCCCTGAAGATGCCAGTGCCTCATTCCTGGAACCTGCAGACACGTTTGTTACCTTGTGTGGCAGAAGGGACGTTGCAGGTATGACTAAGTGCACAGACCTCGAGATCGGGAGAATATCCTACATTGCCCAGTGGGTCTAATCACAGGGTTGGTCTGGTCACTGTGCACAGTTATTATGCTGTTACTGACTGTGTCCCCTGGGCCGTACACTGCACCCTTATACCTTTCTTATTTTATAACTGGATTTTTTATGGTGGTAATTTTTACCTCATTCTCTTAACATTTTTTTTGTATTGCAGCATCTACAAAATATGAATACAATAATATGCGTATGGAACTTATGGCTAAATAAAACTCACAGAGCAGTGAGTGTGGTCCAAATCTTTTCTCCAGGGAGGAATGTACTCCAAGACCACTGCTCTAGCTAAGCCAATTAGGATATTTTTGTACTGCTTATCTTTGTTTTTGCTTTCAAGAGCACAGGGTGACCTCTGGTTTCCACAGCAGGATGTGATGGGCTTGTTTGAGCAGGTTTGCCCATTTCTCTTACCCCGACCTCGACACACACAGGCACCCACTGTCCTCCTCCCCGCTCCTCTGGTCTCTGTTGTCGGTGTGGGACGAGCTGCCTGTCCTACAACCCACATGAGAGGCAGAATGCTAAGAAATGGGAAAATGATTATGGTAGTAGGATTTCAACAATTAAATACTAACTCCAGTTGACCACATGTAATTATAACACATATTTAAAAAATTACATATAGTAAAATCCACCCCTTTCCATGTGCAGTTCCACAGGTTTGGCAAATGTATAGAGTTGTGCAACCATCGTCGGAGCCAAGATGCGAGTTCCGTCATCCCCAAAACAGCTTCCCTGTGCTTCCTGCATCTCAACCCAATCATGTGGCTGCAATGACATATCCAGCTTTTACGTATGCATGTAAATAGATGTGTATCATTTATTCTCTATGTCATTATCTCTCTATTCTCTATTATATATATATAATGGAATTATATATATATGGAATTTCCCTGCATATTTTTCTTCACTACCCTGCTTAGCTTGGTGGTGTCCAGAGAGTGGCTTTGGGTTTCTAAAGTGAAAAGTCAAAGCAAAGCATAACCAAAGCCCCAAGTGAGTGTAGAAAGCGACCAGTGTGTGGTTCACTGTTCTCCCTTTAGGAAATATGAGTGGGCTCTTCCAGGAGGGAAGGGCGATGCTCTAATCCAGTGTTCCAACAGCTTCCATCATTGTTACTATGGTGCAACAGAGAAGAAATGGCACAGGCTCATCTGAAGTGACTACCACTCAATCGTCATAATACTTTCCTAGAAAAGTCACTATTAAATCACACAATTATTTCCCCATTTTATCTTTTGACCCGGGAAGTGGTTATGAAAGGTCCCTGCACCAGAACCCCTGGAGCCCTAGGCTGGGACATTCACATATCTCAGGACCCAGAGCAAAACATTATTTCCTTGGCTTTCCTTTTGTTCTGTGCAAAGTGTGGGTATTTGCTGAGAGTGACTTCTGAGATCCATTTAATCAGCTCCAGAACTGGATGGGTGATGTGCTTTTGGTTGTCACCTTCAGTCTTTATAGTTCCTTCCCCTCCCCACCCCTGTGCCACCCTTATGTTTATTTCCAACTTAGCAGGTTGCCTTGGTTCAATTTCTAGGCCCACTTACTTCGTATCCCAATTTAACGTCCTAATGCTGCTGCTACACCTTGGAATCTCTTCCTGTTCTCATTCCTGGTGGTGGAAGCCCCCTCCCCCAGAGACTGATGTTAGGAGGTCCTTTTACTGTGACCTGTGGAGCCTTGGTGTCAGGACTGAGCATCCACTCTCCTGCCATCACTTACCCACTTCTCCATCTGCACTGCAACCTGCCTTCCCACCGATACAGCTGCCGCGGAGGTCACTTCTCCCCCCAGGTCTTTGCCCCTGGGATGCATAGGAGAGGCCAGCATGGCTGGTTTTCCTATAAGACAGTGTCTTGTAGTGAGGGGGACAAACAGTTTGAAATTCATAAAGGGTTTAGAAAAATTATCCACAATTTTGAAACACAGCCAAAAAGGTGGGTAGCGTGTCTTTCAATAGCACGCAGGGGCAGAGGCCACTGGAGGATTGACTAGGAGAATGTATTTACTCCATCTCACTGTTTATTGCTGATCTAAGTAATAAAGTAAAGTGACTTAGCTGTCTGGGTCTGATAGAGATACAAATCATTCATGTCTGGAGGAACCGATGACTCTCCAGTTTCATGGCCTTTTTGGCATTTACCAGTTTCAGATCCAACACAGCAATCTTATTCTAACATTATTTATTAAGTTGCCCGTAAATAGCTTAGCCTCTCCAGTGTTCTCTGAACTGGTCATAACATCTTATTGGTTGCCTCCTTAGCTAATGTGTTAAATAAAATCTTTACCACATGTTCATTTTCTATTTTGCTGAGAGTCTAATTTGAAAATTATACTCTAAAAAAGTAAAGCCCTGATACATAGAAAATGCTATATTTGTTTAGTTGAGGGAAAGTGTATGTAGGAAAAGTGGAAGGTAAAAATGAGGGAAGGCTAGGGGCTTCTAAAGACAGTGTCATGTTTGATGACCTGAGCCTAGACCAGCAGCAGGCAACGGAGCCACTAAGGTTGCGTAAAAGATTCACTAGGTTGGAGTTGTGTTTTCCTAGCAGGCATATGTCAGACTAATGGAATTGGGGAGGGGACAAGGGGAAGCTGAGGAGGGGGTGCAGCAATCACCTCTGTGGGAAGGGATGGGGTCCTAGATCAAGGGTCAGCAGTGGGATGTCCTCATGGAGAAGACCAAGAGGCCCAGGCAGCTTCTGCATCAGACACTGGCCATCCTAAGGTAGAACCTTCTCTCACTGACTCCTCACCATGAGCTACAATACCCTGATTTTGGTCCTATCCATCTCCAAATTTTTTCTTTTTTCAAGCCAAATATTCAAACTGTGCCATGTTTTCAGATAAATGTGTGGCTTAGTTTGTTTAAGAAGTTAAACATGTTCATCTCAATGACATGCATTCATTTGAACTCAAACTGACTAATGCATGTCAGTTAATTTCAGTGACACGTGCTTATCTCAGGGCGGTGAGGATGGAAAACCAGTTGAAAACAAGAAGCCAAAATGATGATCAAGATCATAGTCACTGAAGTGAAACAGAAGGGAAAAGGGAAGGTCTGGACCCTGAGTGCAGAGCCAGGCAGAAAGATGGCGAGTCGGAGCCCTCAAGACTTCAACGTCAAGACACATCACAACTCTGTTCTTGTGGAAATATTCCCAAGGGTTCATTGTTGACAAGTCATGAGTATCTCTGGCTCGCTTATTCTTGACAAGAACTCTAACTTTAATGGAAAAAAGAGATAAAAATAATATATTCCACTTGAATCTATTGGCTTTTCTTATCTCAAAAATGAGAATTACTCAATAACATCGCTGGACTCTATTATTCTGTTCCTATGACATGTTGGGTTGTTGGCTCCCCAGGCATGGTATTTCAGACTCCGCCCCCTTATCCCACTGGACGGAAGCACAGCCTGTTTTCCTCCTTCTAAACTGTAATACCATTTTCAGCATGAGCTTGTCAACTGGGCATGTTATTACTTTGGTTCAGCTTTTAAAGCTGAGTAAGCCAGTCAAATGCTGATCAAAGCAGCACACCTGAGCTTCCCATGTCTATTAGGAACCTAGTGGCATTTAACTAGGAGAACATGGGGCTGGTATCAGTGGGATACTTAAGTCAGGGACCACTGTTTCTTCTTTAATAGTGTGAGACACAAAAAGATCTGCATCTGGAGTAAATGGAATCACCCCAAGAACATTTCATTCCAACTGTTGGAGGGAAGTGCTCCTGTGATCTGCACTATTTCTCATAGTTTATAAAGGTGGTGGGTGACAGTCACCGACTTCCACATTTTTCTCATCAGCAGGCCGGCTGTAGGGGACTGAGTGGCCGTCACTGTGGGAGGGTACTCAACCTGCTGCACAGAGTCCAGAGCTCCCAGAGCTCCTGAAAGTAGCAAAGAACAAATGTGCTGAATCGCCATTATTATTAATGAAACAATAGGCTTAAAAAAAAGTCTTTGGAGAACCTTAGGAGCATATTAAATACCAGACGAGCAAAACTGGAGCTTTGGAGAGGCAAACTAAACATTTTCGCAACAATCCCAAGCATCCTATGGGCTGCATTTCTTATTGTTCCTTCAGCCCCATGAGTCAACCACATCAAGTCTAACTATCTGAGACTTCTGGCCAAGATGGAGGCATAGGTAGTCACACTGTGCCTCCTCGCACAACCAAAAGAAGGACAACAACAAGTTAAAAACAAAAACAATAAGAACTGACAGAAAACTGAACTGTATGGAAG
Organism: Trachops cirrhosus; assembly: GCA_028533065.1. Taxonomy (NCBI): domain Eukaryota; kingdom Metazoa; phylum Chordata; class Mammalia; order Chiroptera; family Phyllostomidae; genus Trachops; species Trachops cirrhosus. The sequence continues at coordinate 188,167,180 of CM052539.1, read as the reverse complement.
TCTGACATCCAAGGAGTTAAAGAAGAAATATTCATCCAGACCTGTAGAGGGGTGGAGACAGGCAGCTGGGCAGAGAGGACTCGCGGCCAGGCAGTGGCTGTAGGACCGGGGCACACAAGGCTGCAGCTGGTCGGCAAGGCAGCAGTGGGAGGACTTGGTGAGGTGGTGGATTGTACATTGGGTGGTCCCATGTTCATGTGCAGATAAACTGGGAGAGACAACTGGGGAGCAGAACGGACTGCGCAACCCAGGGCCTGAGCTCGGGGAAATAAAGCCTCAAAACACTGACTGAAAACACCTGTGGCTGTTGAGGCAGCAGGAGAAACGCCCAGCCTCACAGGAGAATTCACTGGAGAGACCCACAGGGTCCTAGAATTGTACACAAGCCCATCCACCTGGGAATCAGCACCAGAAGGGCCCAGATTGCTTGTGGGTAGCAGGGGAAGAGACTGAAATCTGGCAGAGAGTAGAGCAAGTGCCATTCTTTCCTCTTGGACCCATTCCCACATACAGCGTCACAACCCAGTGACGTGGGTTGCCCCGCCTGGGTGAACACCTAAGGTTCCGCCCCTCATATGTAACAGGTGTGTCAAGACAGAAAAAAATGGCCCAAATGAAAGAACAGATCAAAGCTCCAGAAAAAAATACAACTAAGCAAGGAAGAGATAGCCAACCTATCAGATGTACAGTTCAAAATACTGGTAATCAGGATGCTCACAGAACTGGCTGAATTTGGTCACAAATAAGATGAAGAAATGAAGGCTATGCTAAGTGAAATAAAGGAAAATGTACAGGGAACCAACA
>CM052539.1:188093734-188165876 GCA_028533065.1 Trachops cirrhosus | reverse complement strand
TCTATCCAGCAAAGCTTTCATTTAGAATGGAAGGGCAGATAAAGTGCTTCCCAGATAAGGTCAAGTTAAAGGAGTTAATCATCAACAAGCCCTTATTATATGAAATGATAAAGGGATTTATCTAAGAAAAAGAAGATAAAAAATATGAACAGTAAAATGACAGCAATGTCATAATCATTAACAACCACACCTAAAACAAAACCAAAGAAAACTAAGCAAACAACTAGAACAGGAACAGAAACACAGAAATGGAGATCACATGGGGGTTATCAACAGGGGAGTGGGAGGGGGAGAGAGGGAGAAAAGGTACAGAGATTAAATAGCATAGACGGTAGGTAGAAAATAGAAAGGGGGAGGGTAAAAGTAGTATAGGAAATGTAGAAGCCAAAGAACTTATATGTACAACCCATGGACATGAACTGAAGGGGGGGAATGTGGGTGGGAGGGGGCATGCAGGGTGGAGGGGAGTGAAGGGGGGGAAATGAGATAACTGTAACAGCATAATCCATAAAATATAATAAAGAGAGAAAAAAAGAAAAAAAAAGTCTATCTGATGGCTGTTTTCTCTCTTCCTGGAATGCTCTTTGCCTCCTTTTTACCTACAGAAATTTTATTCCTTGGTCACAACCAAATTCTCATAGACTTCCCTCCCTGACACTTCCTTCCCCTATTACAATGAGTTCTTTTCCACCAGAGGCCATATGATCCTTTATCACTCAGTGTCTCCTCTTAAATTGTACGTGGGCTTACATGCCTGTCCTCGATGCTCACGCTAGACTGTCATCCTCTGGGAGGATGTGGCCTCTGCGTTAGAGGAAACCAAGGACAGCCTTTGCATGACCTTATGTGTTTGACTTGTGTGGACTTGAGTCTGTTGACGCACGCATGGCACATGGTCTTTTCCTGCTGTGTTGTCGGAGCTACTCCAGAGGCTCGGGCTACTCCTTGACATGGTTCTGTTCCCCCTGTCAGCCCGCAGCAGGATGTGCAGTCTTATCTGAGTGGTCAGAGTGAAGGTAGTGCTTCTCTCTCCAGCAACTGTGGAATGTGCAGAACTTCTGAGTGGAGCATGTGTGTGTGTATGCTTGCATGTATGTGCGGGCAGGGGCATCTGTGTGGTACCAGAGACATGAGATGTAACTAATTATTGCATACTAGACTGAAATGTTATTAACTGAAGCTTTTAATGCTAAAATAATTTTATTTTTATTTTGTGTTGGTATTGCCATGTAATGGAACCCACCTCCATCCTCCCCAACACACACTATTGCTTTGCCTGGTTCAGACCAGGGTCCCTGATGCGGAATCAGAAAGTAGATGTCTTAGTTGAAGGGGATTGCTCCCACTCTGAGTGACAGTGGTGGGTTCACTGTCGACAGGGATTAGACATCTGTCCTAGAATGCTGCTCTAGGACCTGTGCCTTAGAGTGCAGAAAATACTCTTTTTAAAAACATTTTTTGCAGAGAATGAAGACTCAGTCATACCTCAGGAAGTCTTAGACCTAGAAACAGCCAAGGCTCATATGCTTTGTCCCCTATAGCCATGAACATATGGTGTCACCCCTTCACCTTTCATCCTGTGTGCTCAGTGGACATGTTCCAGGGGGAAATGGAAATGAAGAGAAATGCATGCTTTGATTTGCATAAATAAAATTCCCAGTTTCTAGTTATGTTTTAACAGCAAGAATGATATACCAATTGTCATGGACTTACTTTATCTGGAGAGGTCTACCTATTTTGGTTTCTCCTAATTGCAAGATTTTTTTGCTAGAGCATATAGCATCTCTCAGTGTCAAACTTTCACCTTAAACTTTGGCTCATGCTGCTGGGCCAATTGCATTGCTCCAGCCCGTACTGGAGACACAACAGGTGTTTGGGGACTCTTTCATGGTTTGCAGTGAGAAGAAGCACTCCTCATGTGTTCTAAACAGAAACAAGCAGAGCCCAATGTGTTGGAGTCCGCCCTGCCTGGTTTCAGGAGCTGTAACCCCCATGGCTAAGGCTGAGTGAGAAACCTCCGAGAATCAGGATGCCTAAGGAGACAAAACTTATTTCCCTGAACACGAGTGCTGCCTGCTCTATGTTTGGCTCCTTTTGCTTGGTCAGATAGTCAATGATGGGTAACAGTTCTCTGAAGAGAATGAACCTAAGACAGACACGATCACGTGGGAATAAGCCATCAGGGAAGAGACTCGGGGCTCTAGGATGAGGAAGTGAAGGGGTGATTGACATCACCCCTGCCCCCTTGGCTTTGACAAAGCCTGAGTCCTTGTTCTGGATGTGAGAAATCCAAGTCTCCCGGCTGCCTTTGTCTCCTCCACCCAACTCAGGCTTGTGGAAATAGCAGGGGTGGTGCAGTCCAGACCAGAGTCGGTGGACCCCTGGGGTAAATTAGACCTGGGGCATAAAATATGTGAAATCCTGTGAGACCTGCTTGGTAGGATGCTCTTGGATATGTAGGCACAGGCAGGAAACGAAACTAAACCTGTATCTGTTAGATGATAACAGCCCCAAAACTCCACATGGGCTCTTTGAACTCTTTGTAAAATATCTACCTGTTTTTGATCTTCCCTGCTAGACAATAATCCACATTCTGTATCCGTTCACCTACCCAATACTACCTAATAAAAAGCCTGCTTGGGCGGGAAGACAGGGTGCTCTTCACTAGAGAGAGTGGTCATGTCGTTCCTATTCCCCCACAGGACTCGGTAGTCCGTGTGTATTACTCTCGTATCATGAGCATCTGCAGCAGTCGTGGTCACCACGGGCTGGTGGCTGCATCACCTATGTATTAGCATATATACAAATGCATGCAATTAGAACAAACTGGACCTTTACATATACTTACAGAGCACCTGCTGCAAGCATAGCCCAGCTCTAGCTGCCAAGAGGGAGGGAGAGTCAAACCTCTGTACAAGCTCCAGTAAGGAAGGGCTGTTCTCATCCAATGGTCAACTCCACTTAGTTTGTCAGACTCTGAGCTGGATGCTAATGAAGAGAGCTAACATTGAACCCTTCTGACTTAATTTGTAAACTTTATTTTTAGTAGTTTTCTCACCTGCACTCATGTTCTTATGTCCAAATCACTCTGTCCTGCCCAAGAATCCACTCCAGACATGGTTCAGGGATGATCGATGTCATATCATATCAACCAACGGGCAGTGCCAAGCAGGTTCTGAAATAGTGACACATAGCATGTCTTGGGCAGAACTCAGCCTCCCTCTCTTCTCCACAACATGAGGCTGCTCATGAACCTAGATGACAAATCCTGGAAAATCTGGGTGGGGCATGCTCTACGGCCTCCCTGTGTCATTCCCTATATCTATTCTTTGAGTAGATGAGAAGGACTCAGCAGATCAATTAATCATATGGCTTGTTCTTGCTTGTTCCCTGACTGTCAACTTCTCTGTGTTATCAATAATGTCCCTTACCCACCCCCAATGCACACAGACCCCCGCACCCTTCTTCTTGGGCAGTTTCTAAGGCTTTGGGAAAATCCCAGGAGTTCTTCATCACACGAAGTGCCTTGAGATGTGTGGGACTATGGCATGGTGCAGAGCCATGGCTCTGGGTTTGGGGAATAACAGTCCCATGCTCCCTCCCTCACCTCCTTCCCACACACACTACACCCAACAGAGACCTCAGCAGCCTTGGCTGTCTGATGACTGCCTTGCCCTACCTGGGGGAGAGACTGTGCTTGCCAGGGCCAAGGCCAGCAATCTGGAAAGCAGATGGGTTGTGTGGTGATCTCTCTGAAATCAGGTTTTGAACCTTCACTGCACATTTCCCCCCACTCCACACAGACAGAACTGTAACACTCTCTGAAAGTTTTAATTGAATGACTCCTGAACAATCTATCTAATTTCACGAGACATCACAGCACCCGCTGGATCAATTGTTTGAAACATGTGGCTACAAAGAGGACAGGAGATGGCAGCACGGTGTGTGTTTGTTTAGGCAACAGTGAACGTGAACTGTGTGGGCACAGACTGAATGTCAGAATCTCAGAAAGGGAAGGGTGCCATTTGCCCATAGCATTAATCTGTACTTACAGGCTGGCGGAAAATCAATGTGGCTCTGGAGAGAGAAGGCACCCCCAGGAGACCAGAAACTTAAAAGAGTTCAGGCATTTATAGTGAAAATGAACCCATATTCTTTAAGATACTTTAAGATATGCAGAAGAATGGCAAAAATACTAAAGTTCTTGTATCCCCTTATTCGATCTCTTGTAGGTTAAGCTCTAACAAACCATAGGCCAATAACAACCAAGAAATTAACATTTGCACAATGCTGTTTATGAAACTGAAGACTTGACTCTGATGTCACCAGTTTTTCTACTAATGTCCTTTTTGGGTCCACATCCAATCCAGGATGTCACCTTGCATGGATTTGTCATGTTTCTTCTGTCTCTTCTGATCTGTGACAATACCTCTGTCTCTCCATGTTTTTGGGTGAACTTGATACTTTTGAAGGGTGCTAGTCAGTTATTTTATAGAATGTTCCTCAAATCAGGTTTGTCTGATGTTTCTCATGATTAGATTAGAACTGTACATTTTAGAGATGAGTCCCACGGAGGGGACAGTTCCTGCTAGTGCGTTATATCAGGGGGTATGCACATGATGTTTATCTGTCACCCTACTGATGGTGTGAACCTTGACCACTAGACTAGCATGAGTCTTCCAGGATTCTCCACTATACACTTACACTCTTTCCCTTGGTAATTAATAAGTATTTAATTTGAGGGAGATCCTTTGAGACTACGCATGAAGATAACCTGTTTTCTTTTAAAGGTTTCACTCACTAAACTCTAACATCCATGGGAGAATCTGGGCTGCAGACATTTGTACTGTGGGGTTCCAATGGGGACTTCCTATTTTCCTCGTCCTTTCTATATTTAATAATTGAAGTTTCTCTGCAAGGAAGAGTTATTCCTTCTCCTTCACTTATTTATTTACTCAGCTATTTATTGATATCAGTATGAATTCAGACTTGATGTATTTATTCTTTGGGTTACACTCCAATACTATAATTCTTCATTTTTTCTCCGATAGTTTCAGTGTTGGCCTCTGGGCTGTCTTTCAGGTTGGTTCCTGCAACCTGTTGCTTATGATTTTTGGATTAAGCACATCCTCCCTTTCTGCACCACGAATCCTCACCATTTATCTGGTCTGTTCTTGGCTACAGCCACGGTATCAACCACTTCTCATAAACCCTGGTTTCTTTCATTGCAAAATAGAACTTAGGAACCAAGATCTGGGCACCAGGTATGCTCATGACCCCTGGAACGACCTTGCTCCCAGCCCTTTCAGCAGACAGAACCAGTAGACACATGTGTTATACAACCCGTACACACACACATCCATGTTTCCTTCTGCACATATTTATCTCTCTCTATATTTTATAAAAACACAAGTCCCTATTCATCCTTCTGACTTCAGTCCAACACTGCTTGGCTTGGTCTAGCCCCTCCCTCTCGTTTGTAACTTCCTTCTGCCTGGCAGACACCGGATTCCCATGACCCACACTCCCTTCCTTACTTGTTTAGTTCTAGCACACACACACAGCGGTTTAAACTTGCTCACCCACACCCCAGAGAGAAACCAATTTGCTGAATAAAGTACAGTGTCATGGACAGTTCTCTCTGTGCATAGCCTTTCAGGACTCAGTCCAGACAAGTCTCAGAGCTGCGCAGGTCAGCTCCTTCCTCCCCACTCTCATCAGGGCGCTCCCAGGAGTCACTGGTAACAAAGCCATTGATCATGATCTGTGTCCCCTCGTGAGTCCCCTCCACCCAACATGCTTGTTGACAGAAAGTAGCACATCACCTTTGGAAACCCACAGTAAAAATTTTGCTGCCACGATCCTCCAATGGATGCTAGCACTGGTGAGCTAAATTTTAAAAATGTAGTTTGCAGCCAACAAAGTGTAAATCTTTGTGATTTACACTTTTAGGGATTTTTGAGAAATGAATATCTTTTATTAACTGCCACTGTTCCTTAGAGAACACTCTCACTGCTCACCAGTACCCACCCCCAGCCACATTCCCTCAGGATTCCTGTTTACAGTCAAAATTCCCAACACCTAGCCCCCGGCTACCACTGATCTGCTTCCCACCTTTATAGCTTAGCCTTTTCCACAATGTCATATAAATGGAATTGTATCATACGCTGTCTTTGGAGCTAGACTTCCTTCACACAGCAAAATGCATTCCAGATTCCTCCATGTTGTGTAAATCCATAGTTTATTCCCATTTATGCAAACGTGGGTGTATCATGGTCTGTCCATTCTTGTTTGGAGGTCATGCGAGTTGTTTCTAGCTTTAGGAAATGATAAATAAGGCTTCTCTAAGAATTCACAATCAGGTCTTTATGCGAACATAAGTTTTTCTTTTCTTGGGTAAATAACTAGGCGTGGGATTGCTGAGTCATGTAGTCAGTGTATATTTAACACTGCAAGAAAACGCGCGATGTTTCCCCAAGCAGTTTACCACGTGGCGCCCTCACCAGCAGACCACCCACGTGGGAGAGGCCCAGGTGCTCTGCACGCCTGCTGGCACAGGTGTTGTCAGGGCCTTCGGTTTCAGCCTTTGGAGAGGATGGGTTGTGGTGTTATGCTGTGTTACTACACACATTTCCCGAGAGATTGATGATAATAATTTTTAATACGCTTCTGTGCCATTGTGGGAGACATACTTGTTTAGATCATTTGCTCATTTAAAAAAGTTGGGTTGCTAAAGGATAGAAACTATACTGAATAAACTAAAATTAAAAAAAGATTAAAAAAAAGTTGGGTTGCTTGTTTTCTTATTTTTGTGTTCTGAGGGTTCTTTGTGTGTTCTGAATACAAGTCCTTTGTCAGAAATGTGATTTCCAAATATTTCCTCTCAATTTGTGGCTTGTCTTTTGAATTTCTTAAGTGTGTCTTTTTCAGAGCAAAAGTTTTTAATTTAGATAAAGCCCAATTTATCATTTGTTCCCTTTACATATTGTAGTTTAGTGTTACCATTAAAAACTACCCAACTGAAGGTCACGAAGCTCTGCTCTTATGTTTTCTTTTTTTTTTACCTTTTTAATTAATTTTTTTAAAATGACAGTTTACATTCAAAATTAGTGTGAGTTAATTTCAGATGTACAGCGTACGGGCTAGACAATCACATAGTCTAAAGGGTTAACAAAGGTGAGGGATTGAAAAGCACAGATTGGTAGTTACAAAATAGTCACAGGGATAAAAAGTACAGAACGCAGAAAGTAGTCAATAACGAGATATTGTCGGGGGAACACTTTGTGGAGCTCCTATGTTTTCTTTCAGAAGCCTTACAATTTTCTAATTTAATAAGGGCATTATCTACTTAGAGATGTTTTGTGTAAAGTGTAATGTTAGTTCAACACATTATTTTTTTTTGCCTGTGGATGTCCCATTAATTCCATCACCATTTGTCGGGAAAACTATCTTTCCTGCATTGAATGCTTTTTCATCTTTGTACAAAGTCAGTTAGCTGTTCGATTTTCTGGGCTATATTTGGACTCTCAATTCTGTCCAATTGATCCATGAGTCTAGCCTTTTGTCAACATTTCACTGTCTTAGTTATTGCAGATTTACAGTCAGTCTTGAAACTGGTGGTATGAGTCCTCCAACTTTGTTCTTTTCCAAAATTGCTTTGAGTATTCTAGTTCCTATAGATCAAACTAAGGAGAATTGACATACTAACAAGATTAAATCTTCTAATTTTTGAATACGGTGTATTTCTCCATTTATTTAGATCTTTTTTGATATTTTTCATCCCAGTTGTGTGATTCTCAGTATACAGATCTTGTCTATTCTTTTACATTTCTAAAATTCCAATGATTTGTGTCTAGTGTATGAAAATGAACATTTATATGTTGACTTGGCATTCTGCAAATTCACTTATTAGATCTAGGAGGGTTTTTTTGTAGATTCTTTGGGGATTTTCTATGCAGACAACAATGTCTGTGAATCAAGACAGGTTTATTTCTTCCTTTCCTATCTGTGGGCTTTTTTATCGCATGAACGAATCTAGTATGATGTTAACCAGAAACAGTGAAAAGGGACTGGTAAATGATATGTATCTGTGAGGTTGGCATGGTGTAGTTTGGATTAAAATTCAAGGAAAGTGGGTAAACTTTGATATCTAGATTTTACACTTGCTACTTAAAATGAGTAATTTCGAAGTGTGATGGCAAGAAACCTCAGAGCCTCTTGAGGATTTCAGTTGCTGGCAGGGACTCCTCAGAGAAAATGACACTGTGCGCGCTTCCCGTTGGAAGTTGGAGTTGCCACTACACCTCCCTGTGAGGAGCAGGGACCAGCTGCTGAAGGGTACACAGGGGCAGGGTGCCCCAGCCCAGACAACAGAGACTAAGCTGTCCCGAAGGATGAAAGTGGGAACAAACCTACACAAAAGGACAGGCTGAGCCAGGGATGCGTGCAACCAAAGAGAAGAGATTTTCATTTCCTTGCATGCCCCTCTGGGCTTTACATTGTGGGGTTGTGTGTACTGATTGTATTTTGACAAAACTATTAGAGGTCTTAATGCATCTCACAAAGTGGTACCTCTGACACCCCGCACATTCAGCCCTTGCTTCCTAGCTGAGTGCCCACCTTTATCCTGTATTTTTTAAAAATTAGAATTGGTCAGAATTGCAACCCTTTCCCCATCTGCCTCCTCTCTCTCCCTGCCTCCCATCTTCCTTGTGCATGTAACTCAGGCAGAATTCTGATATTTATGTATCCGAGCTTGCCATGATCGGCATCGTTTTGCTCAGCGTTCATTTTCATTTCTGAGGGGTTGTGTCAGGCAATGCGCCCTCCTTTCCCCAAGCGAGGAAGCCCCAGCCAGCCAGTTGCCAAGGCAACAGAAAATGCACACTGTGAACCACCAAGGGAAGGCCATTTCTGGCTGCTTACAGTCTGTACAATGTTGAAGCACAAACTTAATTTTCGGGCTTGGCAAAAAGCATCTCTTTTATGGCTAATTATAAAATCTACCCAGTGTTATTAGACTGGATGATAGATGATTGCCTGCTAAATGTGACGTGAACAATTAAGGCAGCTTTCAAAGCACGGACCGAAATTCAGTGTGCCGAGAGGATCAATCGCTGATTTTTGTCATTCTGAGTAACCCATGCAGAACCGATAACTCTGAGGGTGAGTGTGTGTGTGTGTGTGTGTGTGTGTGTGTGTGTGTAGGAGCTTCCAAACTCATATTTATTTGAGTCACACCATGTTTTTGCTTCCAAATGTATTCCAGAGAAGGCAAAAGGTGCCCCATCCATATTTAGATTTTGGAGGGAGAAGGAGACTTTAAATTAAATCCTTGCTCGTGAGCACTGTTTTAAATTACTCCCAGCAGGTGAGAGTATAAAATCAGATTTTGCATGCTAATTTCAGATGGTTCACTGGTATTATATCTCATTTTTTTAACCTGCTATTATTCTCTTCCCACATACTTGCTTGTTAACAAACTCCAAGTTAATGTTAACATGTGAGTTTCATAAAAAGACGTGGTGATTTGAGATGGAAGGGGTAAGGGTAAAAACATCTATCTAATAATCCACTGTCTTAAAAAATGTGTTCTTTTGAAAACTTGAGGTCTTTAAATCTGACTCTCGTGAACAGCTGATCTGGCTGGTGGCCAGTCTGCCGGCAGAGGGGAAACCTGGTGAACACATCTGCTGAGCGGTCTGAGCAAGCGTTCATGCTTTCTTTCTCGGCTGAGCCCCATTCTTTGTAACAAGGTGAACTTGCACGGAGGGGCATGATTAGGCATCTTTCCTCGGGCTCCCACCTCAGGAAAGGGAAACTGAACTTCCAGCCTTTGAAAGAGGAAACCGAGGGGCAGGTTAGCTCTTTCACTCCTGACATCAACAATAATATGTCATTCTTGGCAGATACAGAAGGCTATTGAGGCTGATCTTCTAGGAAATGACATGGAAATGAATGATGCTTCAGCCTTTAATGCCTACCGTTATTTCCCCATCCGTGTTAAAGCAGCGTGTCTCCCTTCAGTCTGAAGTGCTCCCGGGACTGCATTTTATACGCTGGCAAAGGGACGGGAAAGGTGCTGATCTGGTGAGTGGACACGTCAGCCAGGCTTGCTTGGTCATTTTGCAGCAGGAAACCAGGTCTCTTGTTTCCTCTGCAGCTTTTGGGGATATTATTCCTCTTTACAGGATTTCCGCATGTGTTTAAGTAGGTCCTAAAAGTAGGTGGGCAGGGTATTAAAACTAGAACTTCATAAAAGGCCTGAGAATCGTTAACTCAACTTAAGTACCTTTTCTATTTTATCTCTACCCCTGGTATGGAGGTAGGGGGCAGATGTGAAAGGAAAGAATGACCCAACCTAAGAAACTGAAGTGGCTGAGATGTTCCCCAATAACCAGCTTTCTGAAATTGTGTGTGAAGGAAGGATAGGTGTGTGCAATTCCTAGGGAACGGATCAACAGCTTTCATCAGCTTCTTAGATGGGTCCTTGGCTCTCCCCAGATTAATGAGGGGCACAACCCAAGACTCTGTAAAGCAAGTAAGAGGACCACAGAATGCCACCCAAAAGCAGAATCTGAAAGGAGGGCGCGTCTGCAGGGTATTGAGCTGGAGTAATGGAGGAGGCGATGCAGGCGCAGGCCACTTGGTGCTCCTTGTCCCTTGAGCTGGGTGTCCAGAATAGCATTTCCCGACTCCATCGGAGTGCCCCTCTCTAATCTTTCCCCAGCATCTACCTCAGTGTATTATTGTGAGCATCAAAGGAAAGAACACGCACAGAGAGTTTGTAAATTCTAAAATGCTCTACAAACATTGAGTTACCATTTAAAGATGAGACTTGGCAACAGTTCAATGCCATACAAATATTTATCTGCCCATCACCATTGAGCATATCTGTGATATCCAAAATGCCTGTGGATGCTAAAGTTCCCTAGTCGTTTTGCTAATAAGCTAGCTTACAAAGTTAACATGCTCAGGCACTAAGATCTGCAATCGATACATGTCAACACTCCCTTCCTAACTCCGGGCTGGGTGGGCACCCCTGTCGATACTGACGGATGGATGAATGACAGGGGTGGAATGTGGAATGTAACCCACAGCACTGTAAAGTGATGCAGTCGGTTAGAAAGAGCCCCCAGCTTCTCAGTGCAGCTCGAATGATGCTAAATCAGCTGCAATGTGGCAGTGTGATCGTCTCAACATTGCTGTGGCAAATCTAACCGGGAGGGCAGTCCTGTGTGCAGAGAGCAATAGGAACAAAACATCTAATGGGATTTGCCAAATTCGTTTTGGAACTGAAAATGCCAACATATTTTATACATTAAAAAATCTGCGATCACTTTTGTAGCTGATTTGAGAAATTCTGGCACATAATTTATAGCCTGGGTTCCCATTTGAAGTAAGATGCAAACAGACTGCAAGCACCGGGTTGTGAGTCAAAGGACCGATGACAGAAACAGTGGGGTCACCTGTGAAGAGATGGAGGCAGATGGATTTCCTGTACTTAGATTTCCAAGATGAGGAATAAGAAAGAGGCCTCAGGTGCAGGTGTCTAAAATTGCCAGGGATGACTTACCTTTAAGCAAACGATCCATCAAAGGTTCCTGAACACATGTTTTTTAAAAAAGGTAGCTTTTAGAAACATGCTGGACAGGAAAATGAAAAGAATTCCTTCCTTAACTTAGTTATGGAAAAATTGGATTTGATTAGTGATATCAAATAAGCAGATGAAATTAAAATATTAGAATGATTGAAAGGAAAACTATCACTTTTCTGTTGTGATGGTCCCATGAGGACTGTTCTAATGACAAAGGAGAAAGACAAGTAAAGCAAAATCAGACACTAGCATAGTGCAAAGAATGGAACGATTGTGTCCCTCCAAAACCCTTGGTGAAATGCAAATCCCGTGTGATGGAGGTGGAGCCCTTGGGAGGTGATTAGGTCATGAGGATGGGGCCCTCACAAGTGGGATCGGTGCCCTCATAAGAGCAACCCCAGAGAGCACCTTCACTCTCTTTACATAGGGCGAAGATACAACACAGCAAAAAGACAAAAACAAAAACAATACAGCAATCTGCAACCGTGAAGAAGGCTCTGACGGAAGCCTGACCATCCTGGCACCCTGATCTTGGACTTTCAGCCCTGGAACAGGGAGAAATAAATGTCTGTTGTTGATAAGCACCAGTATACAGTAGCTTGTGATAGCAGCTCGAATTAGGACAGGCTGAGAGACACCACTCTCAGATGCTCTGAATCCCAGCCTTGGCATCCGGTTGCTGTGGGTGGCAGGCATGGCGCTCTCAGGGCTGCTTCTGAGTCCTGACCTGAAAGAGAATGAGGGCAGTTGCCACTGCCTACCTTACAGCGTGGGAGAATGGAGGTAAGAAGAGATCATTGCACGAAAGCAGTTTATAAACTAAATTGTATTTCACTCATATGGGGAATCTAATGAGCAAACTGAACTAACGAGCAGATTAAACACAGACTCATAGATAGAGAACAGGCTGTTAGCCAGGTGAGGTGGAGAAGTTAGGGGGTGGAGGGATTGAGCAAAAAGGAAAAAAGGACTCATGGACATGGACAACAGTGTAGTGATTGTGGGGTGGGGGACAGGGGGTATAAGGATACTAAATGGTAACGGAAAAATACAATAAATGTTTTTTAAAAAGTTAGAGAATTTATTTAGGTATTATCTGGAAATTTCAAAAATGTCTCCATAAAAATGTTCTCTGCTTATTGTCACTATTTCCTATCCTTAGAGAAAAATGTTTTCTTTTTAAAAATTTATTTTATTTTATTGTTGTTCAAGTACTGTTGTCTGCCTTTTCCCCCCACCACTCCACCCCCCACCTTAGACATCCCCACCTCCCTCCCCTGATTCCACACCCCTTTGGTTTTGTCCATGTATCCTTTATAGTTGTTTCTGAAAAACCTTTCCCCTTTTCCCCTTTAGTTTCCCCCTTAATTTCAATGTCTTTGGTTATATTTTGCTTGCTTGTTTGTTTTATTGACTAGGTTCCACTTAAGGTGAGATCACATGATATTTGTCTTTCACTGCCTGGCTTATTTCACTTAGCATAATACTCTCCAGTTCCATCCATGCTGTCACAAAAAATATTTTCATAGGCTGTTTGATTCATAATTTAAAAGATAAAGGCAGGGAGAGTAATTATTTGATTATAATTGATGTTAAGAAAAGTCAGAAAATCTATTTATTGGAATCTAAATGCCCTTGGTTATGAAACCCAAGTGATAAAATAAATGTATGTTTTTTAAATTCTATGCTCAATTCAAATGTATTATATTTAAGTCCTCCGTTTTTAAAAAATGGAGCCTATTTTTCTAATCTTTTTGCTGCTAAAATATTTCTGTTCTAGTTAATTAAAAATTAATTATTCCTGGGGTTATAAATATACATTTTAATATACATACTAATATATAAATATATATCTGAATACATATTATGCAATACATATATATGAATACATACATGTATTTCCTGCCTGATTCTAAAACTTCTAAACTGATTTGCATCTACCCTAACCATTTATCTAATGAGTGTATAGTCTACCCTTCTCTCACCTCTGGAATTACCTTTGCCTTGGAAACATCAGTTCCATTGCCACCTAAACCAAAAACACTACCTGATTTTACATCCATTAGGGTAATACCCTGTGATTCAAAATACACCTCTGCTGAGAAAGCTTATTTCAAGGCCCTGGAAGAGTGATGAGAATTCAATTAATTAATAATTGTAACTCTTCATAGTTAGAGAAAGCTGCAGCTAAGATGTGCTTCCTCGTTGACCTCATTTAGTCTTTACTTATATAAAGAAGAAAGTCATACATATGAGATATTCCTACATACATCACTTCATTTCTTATTCCAATGTAAAGGAGGAAACCACCAGTGTTAAAAGAGGTGAAGTTCAGTATTTCTTGGCTAGTAAGCAGGACAGCTAAGGCCACACCCATTTCTGTTGAAACCCAACTCTCTTGCTTTTGAGATTTTCTTTCTGTGTTTGGTTTTCTGCAGTTTGAATGTGATATGCCTAGATATGTTTTTATGTTTGTTACCTATTTTGCTTTGTGTTGTCTGAGCTTCCTGGGTCTGTGGTTTGGTATTTTTTCATTACTTTTGGAAAATTGCTGGCTATTCTTACTTCAAATATTCCTTTTGCTCCATTGTCTTTCTCTCTTCTCCTTCCGGTATTCAAATTACATGCGTATTATACCTCTTAAATTGCCCTACAGTTTGTGAATGTTCTGCTTTTATCACTCACTTTTTGTGTTTGTTTCACTTTGGGAAGTTTTTATTGACCTGTCTTCAAGCTCAGTGATTATTTCCTTGGCTTTGTTGGTCTACTAATGAGCCCATGAAAGGCATTCTTCATTTCTGTTAGTATTTTTGGTTTCCAGTATTTCTTTTTAATTGTCTTCAGAGTTTCCATCTCTCTGCTTACATTACCCGTATTGTCTGTTTTGTCTATTAAATCACTTGACATGAGAAACAGTTATTTCAAATTCTCTAATTCATATATATATATATATTCATATATATATATATCCTATGTGGATCTGATTGTGGTTCTTGTTCTTTCTCTTCATTCTGTAATTTTTTCTTGTCTTGTGGAATACCTTATAATTTTCACTGAACACCAGACATGTCATAGTAGGTAATAGAAGTGAAGATAACTAGAATTTTAGTGTGAAGACTTACGGTCATCAGGCTAGGATCGTGGCTATGTCTAGGTGCCTGAGGTCTTAGATTCCTCTAAGATTCCCCCTATTATCCCCTCCCTCCTCTGGTTACTGTAAGATTGTTCTTAATTTCAAATATAACCAGAGACACTGAAATTAATTTTTCTTATTTTAACTACTAAATTTGATTCTAACAAAAACACATAAATGTGGGAGTGAAAAGAGGACGTGACTGCAAATTCAGAGGAAACTGCAACAATAAGGATAAATTTAAAAATACACATTCTATAAATAAATTTGATATTTTTATGAAGAGGATAATTCCCTGGCCAAGTATAAGTAATAAAACTTTACTTAAAAAGAAGCAGAAAAGCTGAATAGGCCAATTATTCTTACTGGAAAGATTATTCAGAGATTTGAAAATTTATTCCCAAAATGTTCAAGTTTGACTGGTTTCACATAAAATACTTGACATCGTATATAATATAGCACATGTGCATAATATATAGTTATTTTTAAATCTCACTTTATTTTTATAAAGTTAGACTAACTTGATACCAGTGCTTGAGAAAAATAGCACCAAAAACCAGGCAACTAAAAAAATAGCGTGTGAGACACTCTAACATATGAATATAGGTGCAAAAATTCTAAATGAAATTCTAACAAATCAATTTCAGTGCTAAATAAAAATGAGAACATACCAGGATCAGATAGAATTATTCCAAGAATACAAGATCACTTCACACTAGGAAATCTATCAATTTAAGTTATCATATACAGCTCAAAGTAAAAGCTATGCAACCATTTCTACACATGCTGAAGATGCATAAAAATTAGGGTGCATTAAAAATATTAATAGACTTTAAGAGTATTTTTAGGTATACAAAAAAACTGACTAAAAAGTACTGGAAGATTCCATATATTTCCTCCCCCTGCAACAGATTCCTCTGTTATTAATACGTTGTATTGTTTGGTACATTTCTTACAACTGATGAGCAAATGTCGATACATTATTATTAAGTAAAGTCTATAGTTTACACTAGGGCCGCACCTTCTATGGCCTTGGACACCTGTAAAAGGACAGGTATCCACAATTATAGTGTTACAAAGAGTCACAATTTCACTGCCCTAAATGTGACCTGTGCTTCACGCATTCATCTCTCCCCCTTCCTAAGCCTCTGGCCTTTTTGCTATTTCTATAGCTCTGAATTTTCCATAATGTCATATGGTAATTCCTGAGGGGTAGCAGAGTATGTCACCCCAAAATATGACTAAGACTTTAGGACACGCCACCCCAAAATATGCTGGTTTGGTACCTTGATTATTTTGAGCTGAAGGTACTTGAAAAACAGCAGGGGCAGGGAGAGGCCATCTCTGAGCTCCCCTAGTCTGCCAAAAGCCAGATCCTCAGACCTAAAGGACTTTGCCTATTGTAAACCCCCCAGCTCAGCCAGGGAAGACGGACACTCATCACAGGACAGGAGACTACAATATAAATCCACACTAACGCCAGGCAGATTGGGTCACAAACTGTCATACCTCTTGTTTATCCTGCTAAGGGCCCCTTCATCTTTCCTGAAAATCACTGACTCGCCACCAGGAGGCTTATACCCCTCCTCGCCTTCCCGTTAACATGGTGTTTGATTTTGATTCTCCACCACCTAAGACAGTTACTTGTTCTTCCCTGGGTACCTCCATGTATACATGGTAATGCGTCTCTGTTTTTCTCTGGTTACTCTGTCTTTTATTACACAATTCTCAGCTACAAACTCAGAGAGGTAGAGGGAACTTACTTTTCTTCCCCTACAATAGGAATCAGACAGAATGCAGCTTTTGCAGATTGGCTTCTTTCGATCAGCAATCTGTTTAAGGCTCCTCCATGTCTCCTCATGGCTTACAGCTCATTTCCTTTTTATTGCTGATGAATGTTGCTTTGTCTGGATGTACCACCGTTTATTTGTATGATCATCTATTGAAGAGCATGCAGATTGCTTCCAAGTTTTGGCAATATAGTTAAAGCTGCTGTAAGCATTCGTGTGTAGGTTTTGGTTCGAATGCACGTTTTTAACTCACTTGGATGAATACCAAGGAGCATGATTATTGGGCCATATGATAAGAGTGTGTTTAGTTTTATAAAAACTATCAAACTGACTTGCAAAGTCAGTTTACAAGTTTGCATTCCCACCATCCAAGAGTAAGAGTTTCCGTTGCTCTGCATCATCCCCAGCATCTGGTGCTGTCACCATCGTGGACTTGACCATTCTAATAGGCGTGCAGTGCTATCTCCTTGCTTTAATTTGCAGTTGGTAGTGACATTGAGCATCCTCTCATATGCTTATCTGTATCCTACTTGGTAAGGTGTCTGTTCAGATCTTTTGCATATTTTTAAATTGATTTTTTTTTATCGTTGAGTTTTACGAGTTCTTTGCACATTTAGGGTACAAGTCCTTTATTCAATATGTGTTTTGAAAGGAATTTTAGTCTAGTATGTGGCTTGTTTTTTTATTTACTTAATAGTATCATTTGCAGACCAGGAGTTTTAAATTTTAATGAAGTCCATAATATCAATTTTGTCTTTTACTGATTTTGCTTTAGATCGAAAAAGTCATTGCTAAACCCAATATCACCTAGACTTTCTCTTATGTCATATTCACAGAGTTTTATGAGATAACTTCTTTAAATTAAAAAAAAAAAAACCCAACAACCTCGAAGCTCTGAATTAGTCAAGATCCCCACCAGCTTTTTCAAACAGAGAGCTTATTCAAGGGACAACTTAAAGCAGGCTTGGCAAGTCTCGGGGAGGTGAGGCCCCAGAGGTAGCAACCGTGGTGAGTGAGCTATTACCACCCCAGGGCTGGCAGGAAAGAGGAAGGGATAGTGCAGTTACCTAATGCTGAAAACGTTGATAAAGGAACTATTACTGTGAACTCCACTACTACCACAGATGTCATGCCCAGGCAGGGAGAGGCAGAGGGACAAATACTCAGCCTCTTCTCCTTACCTTCCAATGCCCTGCAGTGACCCTCGCTGGTCAAACCCAAGAGAAGACAACCGACAAGGGAGGGTGGGTGTGCCGTCTGCAGAGGCTATCCTCCTGGGGACCGGGAGCGAGATGGGTGGGAAATTCATGTGGGACAGGGCACGTGAAGAATGGAGACCATAGCTCTTTGTGTAACAAAGAGTTAGTCGGTCAACTCTGGACTGTTACAGGGCGAGGTTCGAAGCGAAGCCCCAGTGCTGGGTAGTAGCGTGACCGAGACCGGGTTAGCCAGCATCTCTGTTTCTGTGTGTGCAACTGAGGACAGTAACAACCCACATTGTGGATATTGAGGTGGCTGTATGAAAAGTTTATAAAGTATTGATGATGGCTTAATGTACACTAGCGACCACTGCTACCATTATTTTAGTCATTATCAGAGGGAGAGAAGCAGGCCGCATAACCAGACATGCAAACGTTATTTCTCAACAGAAGGCAGAATCTCTCTATGAAATTAGGAGCTAAAGCCCGATCTGGCAATGACGTATTCCCACCAAAACCAAACACCAGGGAAGGGTGCTTTCTACGGCCATCATTATTTCATGTTCTAGAAACTTTAGCCAACACGGTAAGACATACAACATTGGGAAAGAAAACAAATTACCTTTTTGTTAATTTTGGATGACAGTTCTCTGTATAGAAAACACCCCCTACTCTCAAATTTAAAATTACATGGCAAACAAATAATAAATTTATAAAAATAAATGGCTTTTCTAAAATCCAGGAAAAAATCTAAGCATAATATATAATGGGAATAATTTCCCAATTATACTGTTACTCAAAATATTAAGTGTGTGAGTAGATATAAAAACTTTTGCAAACAACATGAAGGGCAGCTACATAAAAAGGATGTATCAAATAAAACTTGCCCCATTTTTGAATATTATAAGGATGCCAGTTTTTCCCAAATTCATTTAAAGGGTTAACACCATTGCACTTGAATTTGCAGTGAGATTTATTCTAAAACATGCTCAAGTAAAACTGATTCATCTAGAAGAATATATTCATGAGAATAGTTAAAACAAAAAGTATTAAAAGATTAACTTGTGATGTCTGTCTTAGTACAGAAACAATTTAATGTCAATATAATCAAATGGTGGCACAGAATAGATTGTTGGAACAATGGAATAAAAGAGAAATTCCAGAAACAGAATATGTACGTGAATATAATAAAATAGACAGATACATATTTGGGTGTATTGCCCCCCGAAATACCAGGTAGATGGAAGATTTAAATGTTGAAAGTTAGCCATCATAAAAATCCTGGAAGACTATATAGCAGAAGATTTGTGCGTCTCAGAAAGGAAAGGCTTCATATGCATAAAACAATGGAAAACAGAACAGAAAAGCGGTATGGCTACATGAAAATAAAACTTTTATGTGTTAAAAAGGCAGCCTCCACCAGCTTTTCCTAATGACCTCCTCTGCTGCTCACCACGGGGTTCGTATTTCTGCCAGGATTGGAAGGTGTGTTACACTGCAGATGGGTTAGCAGGTAGGTGGGCAGCCTCTATGTAGGATGAATTCTTGGAATCAGATTTAGGATATTACATAGTCCCGCTTCCATGGCACACTGATGTGCTAAGTCATTGAAAACATTTCCCAAGGCTTTGGTCCTGACAGGTACCTGTGTCTCTGGTACGTTGCCCCTGGAATCCAGGGAAGCCCGAGTCCCCACAGGGAATGGAAGTGGGCGGGTCCAGTAGGCGGTAACAGTCACTAGTCCTATCCCGTGTTGCAGAGGAGAGATACTACATTCTTTACGAACCAACATTGGTTCCTCTGCATGAGGTTTTGTTTCTTATTCACAGGAATCAGAGATTCGCTGGGCACACACTTCCCCACATTTCCAAGATTGTGTTATTATGAATGAAATAGTCAAGAATGCTCAATTGAAATCAATGCACATTTCAGTAAGGATGTGTGTGCTTTATGCCTAAAAGTTAAATTAAAGACAGGTAATTCTGTCATGGTTTTCACGGAAATGTTTTTCCTAAATGATAATTACAACGAAAAATCCCTGATTTTCTGACAGTCCACCTAGCTCTCATTTCTTGCTGTTTGTAAAGTTAAAGCAGCATAGAGCCCCTTACTCATACCCCAGTCCGGAATGACTCAGATGATTATGGAAAGGTGAGGGGCAGAACAGAAAAGGCACAGCTGGGTGGTCAGACCGGTTGAGAGCAAATGACATCACTGCCACCTAACAAGTATGACCTTGGGCAGACATGCTAGCGGGCCCTTTTGTGCTGCTGTCCTACCAAGTGGAAGGGATTTGCTGTAGTGACACAGTGTCAGCTGTGTCCCAGAGCCCCATTCTTCAAGTCCACTCCTTCTCGCTCCACAGCTTCTAAACTTAGCCACTCTGAGTGGCTGGGTGTTGCCATTGCTCTCAAGTCATTATTCTCTCTTATTCTTCTTCCCTCTACAGGTCATGTTGGTTCTCCAATAGCAACCCACCAGCCTGTTCTCTGGCTTTCTCTGTTCTGATCCCAGTAAGAGAGAGTTTGATGGTCTCCGTCGAGGCAGTCCCTCTGGGGCAGAGACATGGCATGAAGGCAGGCCACTTTGACATGATGGCTGCTGTGAGCATGCACTTTCCTACCTCATTGAAGAAGTTAACACATCCTTAGAACATTGCTTTGTTTGCCGTCTTCAGTTCTGAGTGATTCATACTCTCTTGCTTCCTTGGGAACTCATCATGGAAGACAAGTATTTCCCCCACTTGCCCTGTGTGTTTGCATGTTCTCTCTCTATAGCTGTGTGGCCTTTGCAGCCATATGGCTGGAAACCACTCGGACTCTGCCACTGGAGCAGCCAGGAACAAGGCAAGCTACCTGGTTGGGGACGGAGATCCCTAAGTAGCCACCTGTGTGCTCCAAAAAGACTAAGTTTTCTCTCTCTCGTTCGTGACCTGCACTTGCACCATGCAATTGTGTGTCCTCTTTCCACAGTCACGTGGCCCTGGCAGCCCTGTGGTCCCTGGCCATGAGGACTCCATGTGCAGGCTCTAGGAGGGAGCCTGATTCCACAGTGCAGCCAAAGGCTGCAGCTGGAAACACGTGCTGAGCTCGCCGGGTGCTAGACTGCACCGGACTGTAAGGTGGAGCAGAAACTCCGGGCCGTGGTCTTTCACCTGGCCCTGCTGAGGACAGAGTGGACTTTTTCCATAATGAGAGGGACAGAGATGGCATGTTGGGAAGTTAGGAAGGGAAACCCCTTACTTTTACATCATCAATAAAGTTCTCCACGGAGCCCCATCCTTCCATGCGGGCCTCAGGAAATGCTTTTCCTTATGACACCACCAGAGCTCATTTTCGACTGCTAACAGTTTCACTGAGCATAATGTCTTCAAGGACCATCCACATTGTAGCGTGTGTTAATTTCCTTCCTTTGTAAGGAAGAACAATATTACATTGCATATGGTTTCTCCATTTACCCACTGATGGACATTTGGAGTGTGTCCACCTTTTGGCTGTTGTGAATAATGCTGTCATGAACACAGGTGTACAAATATCTTTTCAAGACCCTGCTTTCAATACTTTTGGGTGTATATCCCAAAGTGGAATCCTGGGTCATATGATAAGTACATGTTTAGTTTTTGAAGAACCACCATACTGCTTTCTACAGCCGCTGAACCATGTTACCTTCCTACCAACAGTGCACACGGTTTCCAATTTCTTCATGTCTCTGCGTGGTTTTTGTTTGTTTTATTTTTTAAATGCAGAGCATTCTTATACATGGTTACAACTCCATTATGCCAGTCTTTGTCAAATTAGAAAAATGTTCACATCACTCATTCTTCCTGGAATAGAGACAATTGTAAAATATCAAATTCAAATAACACTGCTAACACCTTCAACTCTGAGGGGGTGCCAAGTGGATTTCACATCTGCTTCTTAGATTTCCGGAGGACAAATTCCTTTTCCATTGCACATTTGAAAGGACAATTTGACCCTCTCAACCAATATTTATCGAGGGCCACTAGGTACCAGGTCCACTGTCTACTAGGCAAATGGGCACAGCAGTGAACAGAGCCTTTAAAAATTACGAATCGTTTGGAACGCAGTGTTCCAGAGGTTTCTTTAGAGGAGACGTTTCCCCCCATGTGGTAGCTAGGAAGTCGGCTCCCTCCTGAGCTCACTGCTGTGTCTCAGCCCATGACTCATTTTCTCAGAAAAGACAAGAGTGAGACAGGCACCTACAAATGGGCCCCTCCACAGCCTCATCTGTGTCCATCTACGGTACGAACCATTTGTTAAGTGTGTTCGTGTTATTTTCTTACCAGACTTTGAGCTTCTTGAGCGAAGATGTTATGTATATTTGATTCTCCACAATTATCCATAACATTTTGCACTTAAGCATTCAAAGCGTGCTTATTTTTCATTTGCTGGGTATTAATCAACTGTCCCGACACTCCGTGATTTCTTGGTTGTTTGTGAAAAGTTGCAGTTCCCGTGCCAGGGAGAGTGGCGATTCCAGACCTCCAGGATGCGGGTTAAATAGTTAATGCATGTCCCCTTCCTGCTTGCTCCTGGTTTGGGTGGTGCCCCCTGTGGGTGGGGTTGTTGGTGTGCACTCTGGCCTCCTCTAGGTGAGGGTACTACGTTGTAGACCTGGTCTCATTGCTTTAGTTTATATTTTTGTCAAAAAAAACCCCCAAAACCGAGCAAGCTAAACTCTCTCTTGGAATGCTTCAGGAAGCACAAGGGAAGCCCACACACTCTCCCCCAGCAGGCTGGGTAAGACCCCCCAGCACCTCCCAGCACATGTCTTTGCCAGACAGTAGGGAGATGTGGTTCATAGACAGAGCTTATGAAAGTGGTGGGTAAATTGAAATGCAGCTCCACCTTCCTCTCATTTGGCCTTGGGTGTTGTTTTGCTACTTTATGAGTCTGAATGTAATGAGTCACAATTAAAATTTGAAATCTCTGAGCATATTTCCTGTCCAATTTCATCTGAGGCAATAAAAAATAAATAACTCACAGGGACTTTATTACCTATGTTCCTCGGATTCGGGGAGGCAGAATAATGAAGCTGGTCTCTTCACAGCCTCCCTATGACAGGTAGGATCTGCAGGGGGTTGAATGTCTGCTCAGCTCAAGTGCATTTCACCTGGTCTGTCACACTCTCTGGAAACACGAGTCAGGGTGAGTGTCCAGCAAGGAGTGTCCCTGGGGGAGGAGAGAGGCTGGTGTTTGAGGCACGTGACCCCCCCAACTTGTTGTTACCTTTCTGTCTCCACTTCTGAGCTCCATTATTGTCCATTTTATTTATTTGCATTCTGAAATGCCAAATGAATACACAAGATCTGCCTGAGACCTAGTACCGTATTTTTAGTCGGCTTTTAGAAATCAAGAATCTATGTGAACTATTATTGACACTGGAGACTTACTCTTTCCAGAACTGGTTTCCCCTCAGTTCCTCCCCTTTCTTCCATTCTTCCTCTCTCCCTGCTCTAATCTCCCGTGGTCTTCCCTTTCCTCCCTCCCTCCCACTCTCTTCTGCTCACGTTTGACTGAGAGCCTCATGCTGTGGATGGACACCTCTATACATGGAGCCCACATACTACTGCACTGGCTGCTGTAAAACGATTGAGCCCTTGCCAAGTGGTATGCAGGTTTTTTTCTCTTTCACGAACACAATGCTCAGGATCGACTTCATTTTCTCCTTTCCATCAATTCAAGCTGCATCAAGAGGATAGTTGATCCTGTTCTCAGAACACCTTTCCATCCCCTCCCATCTTCCCCTTCTCAGTGTCAGCCCTTCCTCCAGACTCTCATCATGTCACACCCAGAGCTGTGAGGTGACTTGTGTCCACCAAAAAGATATGTTCAAGTCCTAATCCTTTGCACCTGTGAATGGGACCTTACTTGGAAATAGAGTCTTTGTAGATGTAATGAGGTTGAAATGAGGTTATATTGGACTAGGGTGGGCCCTCATCCAATGACTGGTATCTTTATAAGAACAGGGATATTTGGACCAGACACATACAGGGAGGAGGCCATGTGACAATGACAGTAGAGATTGGAATAATGTGTCTACAAGCCAAAAAATGCCCATGATTGCCTGCAAGCACCAGAGCTAGGAGAGAGACACATAACACTTCTCCCTCAGAGCTTCCAGAAGGAGCCAACACAGCAGACACCTTCATTTAGGACTTTCAGCCTCTAGAACTATGAGACAATGCAATTCTGTCATTTCAGGTTACCTGGTTTGTGGTAATTTGATAAGGCAACCCTTGGAAACTAATGTACCCAGTTGGGTAATAACTTGTAAGTACTTCTCCCTTGCCTCCAAAACCTCCTCTCCTCCCCTCACTGATCACTGGGCGTCCCGCACCTCACTTCAGGGGTGGGTCAAAGATGAGCAAAGAAAACTCAATCATGGGAAGGGAGACACAGATTTGGAGAGGAGGATTCTGAGACTGGAAAGCGATGATGATCATTTAAATCACCGGATATTTGCAGAAACCTTGGGGTGGTCACATAACTTCCCCCAGACATGGAGTGGGGGTTCAAGGCACAAAGAGGTCACTGCTGCTGACAGGGTGACATTGAATCCTCTCTGCTGAGGGCCACTACCTGAACTTACAGGGAGGAAGCTGAGACTGTGGGGTCAAGTCTAGCCATTGAATTTGAACCCAAGCCATTCTTCTCTATGGCAGGTCATCTTCCTTTCCGTGCCTATTACTCTACATCAGCACAGTGAGTTGTTTAACTTTCCTGGACCTACCCTGCTGTTTACTGGTCTGGATTTCTCTCTCTTCCCTCTGCACTTGGTCAAAATCTGCTCATCCTTCAAAATCCAGTTTAAATCTAATTGTGTGTCATAATTTTTCCGAAGCACTCAGCCAAAACAGGCATGAACTGGCTCCACCAAATAAAATTTAGTGATATTTGTGTAATTATATTTGGTCCAATTGAGCACTTCCTGAGTTATCTCTTCCCTTATTGGTTTGGTCTACTTGCTTTTTTTGGAGGGTTTTTTTTTTTTTTTCAGAATTACTGTAAGCTCCTTGGGCAAAGTCCATAATTTACATTTCTTTGTATGTCTAGCAGATCTTGGAACAGTGCTTTGTACAAAGAAGATGCTCAATAAATTCAGATGTCTTGGTTCTCAATTCAGCAACCTGCCCTGGATTTGTTCACTCTGGAACATTGAACGAATCCCTAAAGGTCCCCAGTCTCAGTTCTTTTCTCTTTGAAATGATGGGTTTGACCTCACAAGTTTCATGTTCCTGCAGTCCTATTAGGCCGGGACACTGCTCCTGTGCCCTAGAGCCAAGCCAGGAAGACGGGACGTGGGGCTCCTCTGGCCCCATTCCCAGCACACGGAGCCTCGGCAAGCTTCGCCTGCACCAGCCTCGCCAGCGAGTTGGGCTGCGGTCCTGACCTTGGTGTTGGGAGGGAAGGAAGCCCAAGTGTGATGCTGGCAGCCTCTCTGTGCGGCTCAGGTGTCGGCCTGATGTTCTGTCTGGGATGCAGGTTGAGAGATGCCAGATCTCAGTGGGAAAGGTCTGCTTCCCACATGTGCCCAGAAAGACTCTGGCGATGCGTTCACACAGGAGCTCTGGAGGAGGCGATTCTGAATGGTGACAGCAGTAGCATTCCTGTCCTTGCTCACCGTGACATGGGCTGCACCAGGGGTGTGTGTGTGTGTGTGTGTGTGTGTGTGTGTGTGTGTGTTGGGGTGCTGAAATGGAAGCTTAGAGGAGAATTGGAAGCTCTGTTGCATGTTTTTTGGTTGAAATGAGACCACCCTCCCATGAGCGTCATCTTGTATAAACCTTCCCCAGAGCAGGCGCATAAAACCACAAGCTCTGCCCAGGAGACATGGGGGCAGCTGCATTTTTATGGACCAGCAGGGAAACTTTTTAAAGTTTAAAGCCCGTTATATATATGTGGATGCTGGTGGGGGGGGTGGTTTAGGAAGTGAGAACTTTCCCTTTACAGAACTGCATTCAAGCCCCACGGTCAACCACACACTCAAGAGAGAGAACCGCCTGGACAGGGAGAGAAAAGAGTTCTCAGTTTGGGCTGCAGTTTAGTAACATGCGGTGGGACCCGTCTAGTAGGACAGCCCGAGGGGTTTGGGCGAAGAGGAGAGAGGTTTTGTCCCTAGAGCGGGACCAGCGCATTGCAGTCCTGCACGGGCCTGGGTATCGTTCTACGGAAAGCAGGCACATGAGACAGTTCGTTTATGTCTACAAGGCCCGTTTCACTTTATGCCCATTTTACGGACACGAATTCCTTCTTCTGTCCTCAGAAGCAAACGTAAATAAACCCACCACATGCGCTCTCAGCACAAGAATGCAAACTGTGTCTCTGTTTCAGAGGCAAATGCTGTCGGTAGGACCACTCGGAAGGACTTTTCCAGTGTAACATTTAGAGGTACGATCATTTATGAGCAAACACATTTAAAGGGGGCAACAAAGGAGTATTTGGAGATTTGAATAACATATTTCTAACTTTAATTGCATGTTATATTTAGAACCCAAGGGTGAGCCCTGGCTGGTGTAGCTTAGTGGATTAAGCGCGGGCCTGTGAACCAAGAGATCACCGTTCGATTCCCAGTCAGGGCACATGCCTGGGTTGCAGGCCAGTTCCCAGCAGGGAATGCACAGGAAGCAACCATACATTGATATTTCTCTCCCTCTCTCCTTCCCTTCCCCTCTGAAAATAAATAAATAAAATCTAAAAAAAAAAAAAAAAAAGAACCCAAGGGTGGTATCTGATCTATGTTTTTTATAGATATTCAGCTTCAGGCCACATTATTCTGGGGCAATGCTTCTAACTTAGGGCTGATTTTGACCAAACCCCCCTGCAGGGGACAGTTGGCAGTGTCTGGGGACGTTTCTGAGTGTCACAGCTGGGGAAGGTCCTAATGACGTCTAGGGGGAGCCAAGGTCAGGAGTGCTGCTCAACACCCTGCAACACGCAGGACAGTCCCCCACACCGAAAATAATCTGGCCCCACAAGCTGGACGGACTGAGACTGGGAAACCCTGCTCTAAGGAAAAAGAAATTCTATTTCTCCTTGACAATGATCGAGCATTGACCTTGAGGCCCATCTGTCCAGGACAGCATGACCTGAAAGTGCGTTTCAGAAGGATCACACATCGCTGTGAGGCAGGGCAGGGAACTGTGTCCGGGGTGACGTGCCGTGTTACTGCCGGACTTGCCTTTGGACCATTTTGTAGGGACCGTGAATGATCTTTGACTAGGAATCCTGGCACGGTAGCCAGGTGTTACTCCCAAGGATGCTACCACAGGGAAGGTAGGAAGAGGAGAAAGGAGAAAGAAAAGGAGGAGGAGGAGTTAGTTTTCATTTTCGACATTTCCTAAGCTTGATGGCACTCAGATAGGGTACCATTAACTGTCTCATAGCTGAAAAGATAATGCGAATGTCCAGAATAGAGCTACCGAATGTTATGGCAACGGGCTGCTTAATACGATTCTCCAGGATGATTCTCTTGTACTTCTGTGGGATAACCTGGAGGGACATCAGTGCATCTCACCCCACTCCCCCTGTGGCCCCTCCCTCCTCTAGGCTGAATCCCTCAAGTCTCTAATGCCACACTGTAGTGAAATAAATCCAAACATCATGTTTATTCTCTGGCACCATTTGATTGCTATGCCATGGGAAATGACTAGAGACTCTCTGTTGCTTCATTAAGCCTCTCTCATACTGGGTGGGGGAAACAGAGCTCCAGGGGTGATAAAGATAAGGGAGAAGTCAGGCAACATCTGACCCCATGGGCTCCTGGACTAGGGCTCGCCTTGGAGAAACAGTCCCTCATCTGGTACCCCGAAGGCACACCTTCCAGACTGAGGGTCAACTCCGTTTTCTAATGCTAAGAGGTTAATGAACCTCCTTGGTGTTGGCAGGACGGGAAGTGGAAAGTGGAAATATCTCTCTGCGAGAGCCCAGGTCCAAGGCTCCCATCACTCACGTGACAGTGAAGCCCCTCCTTCCAGAGCAGAAGCTCACAGTTCTCCAGTCCCGAATCTGGCAGCTCTTCCTCAATTACATAAATAAGAAGGAAATTAAAATATGATGGGTTAAATACGGGGGTGAACTGGCACTGCTAACTAGAAATTACCATGTTTGCTCTTTTGAATGAATAATTATCAGCCTGTAGCTTATTCACTTTTATAATGAGGTCCTTTTTAAAAAAAAAATAAAATTGAGATGTTTTACATTTCTTGTCTTCCCTTAAGAAAATCTTCCAAGTCAAGGCCTGACATCGGCAAGCTGCGATTACAGCGTGGGAAGAGCAGAGTGGGAAGAGCCGACGGGGGGCCGTGCCTTTTCATTGCCCATGAACGTGATCCCACAGAGAACTCGGTGGCTGCATCGATGTGCCAGGCCTGGTGCTCGCTGGGCACCAGAAGGCACACCTGTCACATCATGACCGCACTTCCCACGTTGTCCTGAATGTGTGCACAGAGACGGTCCTAAAAGTGAGGCCCTCCCAGCCCTGCAGGCTGGCACCTGTACCCTACAACAGCGGGGGCCTTGTTTGTATTGAACTATGGCACGGCATCTCAGTCAGGGCTCTCCAGAGAAACAGAACCAGCGGGAGGTATGTGCATGATAGGTAAATAGGCAGGTAGATGTTTTTACATTTTTATTTTAAACAATTTTCAAGTGTTTTAGTTTAAGGAATTTGTTAATGCCACGTGGGGGCTAGTGAACCCAAAGACTGTGGGTCCAGCTGGTGGGCTGCAAACTCAGGCAGGAGTTAATGCTGTGGTCGTGAGAATGAGTTTCTCCTTCCAGAAACCTCAGATTGTTCTTAGGGTCTTCAGCTGATGGACAATTCTTACCCACCTGATCGACCACCTAATCGTAGTTTAATGATAACCTTCTCTACTTCTACTCTGACCTTGGTGTTGGGAGGGAAGGAAGCCCAAGTGTGATGCTGGCAGCCTCTCTGTACAAAGTTGATTGTAGGTGTAAACTACATCTAAAAAATACCCTCATGGTAACATTTCGATTGGTATTTGATTAAACACTTGTGTACTATGGTTTTGCCAAGCCCACACATAAAAGTACCCCTCACAGGCACCAAGCGTGAGGACCTGTTAGGACAGCGAACAGGGGATTCACGCACACTCAGCGGGTGGAACCCAGAAGGGCTCGCCGTCCTGAGCTCCCCTCCCAACCCCATTCTGATCCCGGCGCTCCTGATTTGATGGCCTGGCCTGCTTGCTCTTCTTTGCTCTCCATTCCCCTTATTTGCTCTACCTGCTCACCATCCTTCTGGATCAGGAGTAAAGTGGCACGGACGTTGACTTGGAGGACAGATGTCACTGTCCCTTGAATGTCCACAGCACCCAAAGTCTATGTCCTGTAACTTTTAACTTGATTCCCATTGTTATGGTTTGGTTTATGAGGTTTAACTAGCCTCCCCAGTTGGACTACAGCTTTCTGTAAGGTAGAGAAGTACACCTTTTCTTGTATGTCTAGCTCACAATCAGGGTTCAGGAAATACATTCTGAACTTTAGAGGGGTACAGGATGAAGAAACTGGCAAAAATTACTCACTTATCTGTCATTTATTCTAAATGATTAACTCATCTGTCCATCTATTTTTAGTCCACCCATCATCCATCGATCCACTTATTCTTTTGAGAGATGTGTGACCTAAATTGAGAGATATGGAAGTTAAATATTTATGGAAGATGAGACAATGTTTTTTTTCTTTTGGCAAGATTAGGCTTCTTTCTCAGTTTTTAATTCTTTTCTTCTTTGCATTTAGGTGCTATAAGGGAGGAATTCCTGTTATATTCTGAGATCAATATAGTTGCTATAATTTGTAACTCAGATGGAAATACACAATTCCTGAAAATGTGCTTCATTTTCTTTACTTCCATTATAGACACAGCTTGGTTTTCCTGCCACTGACTTCGAGTTGAAATCACAAAGAAGAGCTAGTAGCGCAGGGACTGACATTTACTATCAAAGCTTGTGAGATAATTAGGACAACTAATTGAGTAATTTGGTCACAATAGGAGGCTTTCCTTAAGTTATCCACATAATTTTAGAAAGGCTGGTTTCAATTATTTAACTAAACTCATCAGTAATACCTTATGTTTCCAACATTGTTTTGTCAGTTGCGATCTGGCTTAATGTCCCCCAAGGAAAAGTGGAGAATTTAGGCAAAATGTATTTTAAAATTGTGAATGTGTTCATATTAAAAAAGACGAAGTTTCAGTGAAAGGGCACATTTTGCATAATGTCTGTTTCACTAGCACGTGCCCTGCCCCTAACACTGCCTTCAGAAAATACCTTCCCAACGAAAGCAGAAGAGAGTACAGAAGAAAAGGGGGTGATGAGGGGTCAGGTGGGCACCTCGGGGCTGTGCTTAGGAAAAGAGGGCTGGGGCTCAGGGATGAAATTGAGCCAAAAGCTCTGCAGGCTAAAGCCACACCCTCTCTGGAGCCTCTGAGCAAGGTGGAAATAGAGCAGGTAAAGCATGCCTTAATTTACGGTGCTTCTCGAAAATGCTCTGTTTCAGAATTCTTTGTCTGCCTTCAGATAATCTCCTCCTGCTGTCCACACTTGCGAGGAAGAAAACTCACACTCATAATTTTTTTTTTCTTGAAATTGAGAGGATGAGGAAGGAGGTAACTCACAGGATCACAGTGGGAGCTCAGGCTCCGCCTTCAACCGCCAGAGAGCAAAGGTCGCCCTGGCCCCTAGCTGGTAGCAGTTGACCTTGGCTATGGCTCTGAACCTCCACATCCCCACTTGTGAAGTGAGGAATTAACTGCCCTTGTTTAGCAGGGTGGCTGGGGGGACTTGATGAGACTCTGCTGAAGAAATGCTCAGTGCAAAGTAAACCGGAAGAAACGCAGCTGTTGTTCACGTGCCAGAGCTGGAGAGACGTGCGTGATGGGCGGGCCATTGAAATTGCCATCTAGTCAATGACAGTTACATTTCCACGGCTTTTCTTTTCAACTCATAATAGCTTTCTGTATTTAGCTGAAACTCTCAACATATTTGTGAAGTAGCTACAGTGGGCTGCTCTTCAATAAAGATGTCTATTTTGTCTTAAAATCAAGTGGAGAAGTCTCTTGGTCTTACAGGATTAACTTAGTCTCTAAAACATTTATATACTTTTATTATTATTTCCGCTCTCTTTCCCACCTCAGCTGCTTTAAAAGGTTTATAAAATATATAAAAGTATACTCATTTCTAGGTATCCATCAACATCAGAAGAGAGTTTAAAACAACTTCTTATTCTTTTATTCTGATTTATTGTCTTCAAAGCACAAGCTGCCACCTGAAATTACATTACAGGTTTTTATTTTCTTATTTATTATCTGTCTCCCTTACTAAAATGCAGAGTGAAGGAGAGCAGGGATGATTTGGTTTATTTACCAGTAAACCTCCAGCATGTTGACAATACTCCACAAATACTTGTGGTATGGATGTTGCATAAATGAATTTTGAAAATATGTACTGGTATTGTCAGAATGTGTATGTGTTCTTGGTATCATATAAGCCACCTGTTTTTGCTATTTATTTTATTGCGTGTAACATTTCTGATGTAATCTATGCCCTACTGAAACCATTACTTGCTCAGTGTATACTTTTCATCAAACTGTACTCTAATATTATTCAAAATGGAAAGAATCCTTTTATAAATACTTGTTGACCTTGAGCTTTCATTCTGTTTATACAATAAAGCTTTTCAAGTAGAAAACATTTTAGGGAGCACTGATCTACTCTCTTATATTCCACTCTGTGGACAAGATAAAGAAGACAACCTCAGGATAAAGAAGACAGCAAATAAAAATAAGGAAGAAAAAGGGTCAGGAAAATTGAAAGCTAGATTTTTTAAAATATAAACCAAATGGGCAAATCCTGAGTGAGATTATCCCAGAAAGAAATAGAAAAGACATAAAAGTGCAACATTAAGAGTGAAAAAGGGTATATAACTGCAGGATATAGTGAATATTTTTAATGTCACAAGGAGACACAATACCAATACATTTGAATCTTAGAGTAGGCAAATTTCTGGCAAATATAATTTAACAAAATTGACTCAAGAAGAAACAGAGGATCTGAATAAACCAAATAAAAGCAAAATTAGTTAATTATTCCCAGAGCAATAATCAACTACGTCTCCCCTGGGTGTAATTCACTTGAGTTTCAATGAACAGGAATTAATTACATGACAGCCCATTTTCTCTAATTTATGGGGTTATAAAACGGCTCAAAGGCAATAAAAGGCAGAGCCAGCCCAGCCCGGTGCACTGGACAGGACACTCAGCCACCCCACTGCCCATTTCAAAGTCTTTCACAACTTTGCTTGACTGTCTCAACTGTTTTTTGATGTTGACGACCTTGAAATAATGACCTTCTTTATTCTTTGAAGTTTCTGATTGCCTACCTCCATCAAGAGTTTTCGGTCTGTATTTTTACTCTCAGTCAGAAAGCAGTGGAGCAAGCATGCTGAGGTCAGGTTGGCCTGTGGGACGCCAGACCCCGCCTGGTCACCCGCCACCAGCTGATCTCAATCTCTAGCAAAAGGCTTTGAGGAGATGTACAGAGACGGCCTCGTAACTACAAAAAAC
This sequence comes from Trachops cirrhosus, assembly GCA_028533065.1. Classification (NCBI taxonomy): domain Eukaryota; kingdom Metazoa; phylum Chordata; class Mammalia; order Chiroptera; family Phyllostomidae; genus Trachops; species Trachops cirrhosus. The sequence goes on along the minus strand of CM052539.1, from coordinate 188,133,551 downwards.
ACCTTTTCTGACAACATAAACTTTCAAAGCAACATTTACGCAACACATAACACTTTTTCCGCATAAATCTCTATGGTCTTTCTTCCAGCCCATCTTACTCCCAAACAGTGTCCTTGTCATGGTGAAAGTATACACACCTCCAGTGTCCAGTGTGGGGCATTCTCTGTGGACCCCAGTTACATAGGCAGGACTGTCCTTTTTTTAGGAAAGGCGAACAATCCTTGACTGTCACTGCCGTGTCATCAGCTGTGCTAGTTGCCTCATGTTTTCCAGGAACAAGTAACTGAAGTCAGAGCTCTGAGGGTGCAGGATTCAGGACTTGACAGACAGGGTATTGGAGAGGCAGTTGGGTGTCATGCCTGGGACGGGAGCATCAGAGAGCCACCAGTACTCCCTGGGGAAATGGGGCGCTGAGGTTGGAGACCGTGCACAAGAAAACAGGGACCTTGAAAGGAGAGGGGAAGGTGCTAAGGACAAACCTCATCTCTGTGTCTGTTGACTAACGATTTGCAGATGGACCCAGTTCGGTATTTCCAATGTCAAAGGCAAAGAAGCAAGGTTTGGGGTTGGACTCACCTCTGTCTGTTTAGCTACAAGACGGTAGCTCTCTGGACCACTGGCCTTGAATAGAGCAGGCGGCCTTGATGCCTGCCAGCTGTGGGTCTCTCCAACAGGCTGCGGGCGTCAGAGAATTAGCCTCCTGTAATAAAAACCAGCTCTTTAAACCGCTCAGAAGCCTAACGATAAGGATCACTACCCAGATGAATTTGCTACCAAATAAAGAATCAGATGCCAAGATAAACAAGGGAGAAAGTGCCAGCTGGGAGAGTTTGGGGAAAAAAAAAAGCAAGCCTTTCATTTTCCTTGTTTCCATTGAATTAGGATGCTTCATTTTGTCTAAGCTGATAGGGGTTGAATTTTTAGTAATTTCAATGCGCTTGTAATAATGCTGCCCGAGGCTGAACAGCCAGCCGCCTGTCTGGACGACGGGGCGGTGGGTGCCGCCCCGTTCTGAGGGCCTCCTCGCTCCCAGGCCTGCTGTGGGCCTGGGGTGCACCCTTTATTCGGGGGGCAGCGCCTGAGGCTCTCCAGGACCAGCTCCATAATCTGAGGGGCCCATTGCAAAACATAAATGTGGACACTTTGTTAAAAAATTCATGAGGCTTTTAAGACAGCGACTGCAGAGAATTAAGCCAAATGGGTGGCCCTCCCGGCTACAGGACCCTGGGCGACTGTGTGGTTCACACGCCCCGGAAGCTGACACTGCAGTCTCCACGAGGGGACAAGCAAATCCGTCCTCACTCTTGATTTAGTAATCTGTCGTGCCAGAGACCTGAGGTTTACAAGCTGGAGGCTGGAAAGCTGACTTTAATAACGGTTTTGTGTACAGGAGAAAGTGTCTGTTTGTAAACATGGCTTCACTGTGGATTCCTCAGGATTTACAACATGATCCCAATTTCTTTCTAAGAGCATTCCTTGGGATCCACGGGATCTCTCTTTGAGAAGGTTTTTCTTTTTCCATTTCATTTAGATTAGATTCTATCAGGCTTTATGTATTTGTGTTCATATTAGAGTTCCTTTGGGCCACAGCCCCGCGCATGTCCATGCTATTCAGAGCCCTCCTTGGCGTTGGGTTTACGATCCTGTCGGCACAGAGCGATCCGCTCTGCCCACAGCGTCTCGTTTTCCGCGCAGGGTTTCTCCAGCTGCGGCGGTGTGTCCTTGGGAGCCCGGGATTCCGCGGTTGGGAAACGCTGCTCTATGGCCCAGTCAGGTTCTGCCCCAAAGCTTTGGAAGCCTTAATGATTCGTGAGAGGGCTGTGCCCTTCCTGATGAGCGCATTGAGATTAAATGTTTAAAAGAACAGTTTAAGGAAAGGGAAAAGGGGCGCTTCTCATTCACATAAAAAAATCAAGGTAAACATATTGAGGAAGAACACTATTCTTCCTTAACAATTGTTTTGAGAGTTCCTCGTGTGACACGGCCTTGTGATGCATTTTTCCAGCCCTTCGAGGTGGGTCCTGGCTGAGCATCCGGTTGGCGGGTGAGGGAAACAAAGCTCAGAGAGGTTCCTCACCACCCTGGTCCCCAGCAGAAGCAGCAGAGTTCAAATTCAACCCCCCAGATTCTGTTTGGAAAGCCGGTGCCTCCCCCTCCACACCATTTCCCACACACTCGTGCGAGAAAATCTTGAACACAGGAAGGTTTGTTCGAGCTTTCACGGGAGATGAGAATCTGCAGAGTTTATGGGGACGTGACTGTTCTAAAATGCAGGCTTTATGATTATTAGTATTCAGAAGAGCAGATGACTGCTCCTGGAAGGACAGTCTGCTACACAGTCACACCAGGCAGGGCCACACCGGGCAGCACCGGGGCGGGGGCGGGAGGCAGAGAGCGCCGGAGGGGACCACCGGCAAGAACCCATCCATCGGAGCTGCAACCCCACGTCTCAGAGATGTAGACCTATGAGTAGACGATGCTGGGAACAGAAAGCACGTGGGATGATCGCAATTAATCGTGATTATGCTTTTGGTAATTAGGCAGAGATGAGAAGCACTTGTAAAAATTTCAAATGCACATTCTTTTGATTTTCTCTTTCCACTCTGTTAGTGTCTGAATGTCGATAAGCAGAATTAGTTAGTACACAGGAGCCTTCACTGGCTTGGGTTCCTGGCCCTGCCTTGTGGGGGGGGTCTCACTCCACTGGGCCCCCTCCCAGTCTTCGGGGCTCCTGGGTCACCAGTTGGAGGTGCACTGTCAAGTGCCCCCTTCTCCCTGCTGGGAGTCCTGGGGGAGGGGGACTCCTGGCTCCGAGGGAAGGAGAGCGGTGCTCTGAGAAGGGGTGCTGAGGGCTGGCGGGGAGAGGTGAGTGCTGGGTGGGCTCGTTAGCCGGGGCAGGAGGCCAGAAAAGCGATGGCCAGCCATCGTAACCCCAAGGACCCTCCAGGAGCGTGTCTGCCACAGCCCGGTGAGGGGGCCCAGTCTTCCTCATGGGCAGGAGCGTGTCCGAGTGGCGGGCGTGGAGGCGAACAGGCATCAGCCCCTGGAGTGTGGAAGGCTGCGTGAGGAGGTCTCCATACGCAGGATCTTACCTCGTCTCTATGTAACCTGGGGAAGCCTTCCAAAACCTTGGGTGCAGACCCATTCCTTCTCTCTCATTTTATTTCCCAACTGAAAATGGAGCCAGACTGCCAGGGCCACCTTCTCTGGAAGTCCAATACCTCCCCCTTGAGGTCCTCTGCTCCGCAGATCCTCCAGGAGCCTCGCGGGTGGATGTGGTCCAGACCGGCCTTTAGTCAAAATCGATGCACAGAACTGCACTTGGGTTGGTGCTCACAGCCACGGGGCTCAGGCGGAGCTCCCGTCCCACCCACCTGCAGGACTGCTGTCCTGGATCCCTGCCAGGGTCTTCCTGTTCCTTCAAAGGGGGACGGTGAACTCACTCAGCGCTCAGACCAGCAGAGTGGATGCCATGAGTTGACTCCAAGGGTCTCTCTCAGTCTTTAGTGCTCAGCTCATTGGGATTGTAAGTATCCCCCAAGCCCCTCTTTCTAAGGCCGTAATTCCTACTGCTGCTGAGGTGCTCAGGCCCTATGTTCCAACAGTCTGATGAGACCCCTTTTCCAGAAGGTGGAGCTGCCCCCTGCTCAGCCCCAGGCAGCTACACTCCTCTTAATCTCCTTCAGCGTCTCAGAGCCGCTCCCATAGAAAAGGCAAGGTGGCAATCCAGGGTCCGTTTTGCTAGAGCAGAGAAAGGAAGAAAAAACCACAGAGAACATTTACTTCCCCCACCGCATCCCCCGCTCAACCCAGGGCACCATTCCACCCTTGCATTCTGGAAGGTGCTATTATTGTTCTCACCCCTCCGCCTCCCACTTCCCGCACAAACCTCCTTCAAAAGGAGTTTTAGGGTCACAGCCGTTTTCTTCATGTACACGTCCCAATGTCTCGGCCGCCGGTTTGCTGATGCTTAAACCCAGTTACAAATGGAGATAAGGTCTTTCTTTCCAGTGTTGATTTGCTGACTACAGCTTTATTTTTTATTGAGAGATTTTATTTATTTATTTTTAGAGAGATGAGAAGGGAGGGGTGGAGAAAGAGAGGGAGAGAAACATCTCTGTGAGAGAGAAACATCGATCGGTTGCCTCTCATACACATCATGACTGGGGACTGAACCTGCAACGCAGGCATGTGCCCTGACGCGGAATGGAACTGGCGACCCTTCGCTTTGTGGGACAGCGCCCAACCCACTGAGCCATGCCTGTCGGGGAGGATGACTACAGCTTTATGATAGCCTAGCAGAAATGATATGCTTTACTCCTCATTCTTAGATTCATTGTGTAACTCAGCCAGAGCCTGCGGGCATCACTCTGGGCAGAGACCCGCCATCCAGAGCCCATGGGTTAACGCCCGCCAGCTGCTGGTACGCCGTGCCCACAGAAGTTTTATGGGCGCCCAGGAGTGCTCATTCATTTCCATACTTTTTATGGCTGCTTTGCAATGGAGAACGTATTGCCTACAAAGCCTAAACTCTTTTACTACCTGGCCCTTTAAGGGAAACATTTGGTAACCCCTAGTCTAGGTGATTTGGGTCCAGGGCCTGGGTCCAGTGCTAGAAGCCAGGAGCTAAGATGAGAGAAGCGAATGAAGTGCGGCTTTCAGATGAGCTCAGATGCGGTCTGTCTCCCTCTCCTCACCACGGGCTTCACCGAGGGTTGAACTGCATGCAGTTCGAGTAGACACAAGCATCTTAGCTGAGAAAAATCGTGTGCCTCACCCAATTTTAACCCCTTTTTAGTGCTTCCTGTGTAAGCATCCTTCTAAACAACAAGTTACAGAGCACTGCTCTGCATAAAAACCTTTATTTGAGGCATCAACCTACAAAAGGATGGGCAAACAGGACGGGAAGTTTCTTCACGTTCCTGCAGGGGACGGCAGTCTAGAAGGACAAGCTGCTGTAGCTCCCTCCCACCCCCCCTTCAGGTTGGCAGGTGCTTCTCCTGGCTGCACACAGAGGGGGTTGGGGCTGTGGTCATGCTGATGGGGAGCTAGAGCTCCGGAGCTGGCTTTGCCACATACCCAGACTATTGGGTCAACTTCTGCAGGACCCAGAACCCTGTGATGGTTCCTGTGTCAACCTGGAGGGCGCTTTTGAATGAGATCAACAATTAAATGGGTAATTTTTGGATAAAGCCAATATACTGCCCTCTAGAATGCGGCTAAGCCTCATCCAGTCAGTGGAAGGGCTGTGAACAGAACAAAAAGATCGGCCTGTCTAAGCCAGGTCGGGGCGGTCTCATGCAGGTGGCTTTTCGACTTTGCCTGCACCCCTGGGTCTCCTGGGTCTCCACACGGTGGTTTTGGACTCCTTGGCCTCCGGGATTAAGTACTCAGAGAACAGAATAAATACCTTCCATGGTTCCTATTATAAATATTACGTATTTATGTGCATTCATGTATATACACATTTAGTTAATATTACATGTCATGTAGTCAACTTTACTCTGCCTCCTTGCTCAGGGCAAAGGACCTCTCTCAACATCGGGTTTCTGCAGGAAGCGCCTCTGTGTCCGGCTCAGTGGCGACAGCATGACACCGCCCCTCCACTAGCCAGAGCCCTGAGCTGTGGGGTCAGGGGCAGCAGAGCAGATAGACACAGCGGAGCATCTTGGGCCAAAAGCAAGACGCTTTCATATGGAAGCAATTACACCCTTCGAGGTGGTGGGGATCAGGGAAAATGGAAATATACTATTATTTACTAGCTCTCGGAGGTCATGCCTCTTGTATTTCATCCTGAACTTCTTGCTCCGTGCCTTTCAGATCAGCTCTGCTGGGTTTTGGCTCCTCAGAAATAATTCCACTAAGGCAGGAAATTGGCAGTCAAATGAGTTTCCTTGGCCTTTATGTTATTTTATTTCTTCACTTGTGATTTTCCATTGATTCTCCATTCCCCATTGTGTTACACGTGTCATGCACGGTATCAATCTTGACACATGGTATTCGTTTGGTTGTCAGGGGCTGATCCAGTAGGTGGACCCCTCCCAGCGAAACGCAGGCGGTGTCTACCGGTTTAAGGGCGTTCTGTGTGGACACACTGTGGGTGTCATAAATAACCTCAAAACCCTATGCATAGACAAGAATGCTTCTCAGAAACACTTAAAATGGATTTTCTTTCTTTTCAGCTGAATCCCTATTAAAAGCTTAGGTATATTTATTTAGGTAAATGGTCTGTGTCCTCAATACATTTGCAATTTGAGATTTTATTATTATTTTTTTTCACTTTCCCAGAGTCTTATGAGTATGGCCAGCAAAGGGGAAGAATATCCTGAAAAAAATCAGCTGACTATGCTTTTTAAGAAGCTCAATGTTTCTGAAGAGAAGAGCAAGGAAATGCAATTATAGGTTCAATTGCTTTTTTAAAAAAGGATTGTATTTATTATTAGAGAGGAAGGGAAGGAGAAAGAGAAGGAGAGACATCAATGTGTGGTTGCCCTTCACGTGTCCCCAAATGGGGGACCTAGCCTGCAATCCAGGCGTGTGTCCTGACTGGGAATTGAACCGGCAACCCTTTGGTTCACAGGCCCATGCTTACTCCACTGAGCTACACAAGCCAGGGTAGGTTCAATCACTTCTTATAGAGTGTGTGCTTTGTGTGAGGGATGATCTAAGCTCTGGGTGGAGTAGGGAACTACTCCAGGCCCCCTTGGAGTGGAATTCTAGTGAGGGACACAGATGAGCCCAAAGAAACTAGATAAATAGAAAATAAAAATTCAGATAGTGCCCTATATTCCAAACAAAAAAACCCCAAAAACCCAACACTGGATAGAGGGGCAGGGCAGGAGTGGTGAGAAGAGATATTTGATATGGAATGGTCTGGAAAGGCTTATCTGGGGAGGAGATTGCTGAGCAGAGACCTGCATGAACTAGAGAAACAAGTCAGAAAGACAAAGAAAACAGGACTCTAGCCAGAGGAAATATGAAATACTCAGTGGGCGGTACCTAACTTGACCTGTGTGTTACAAAGCAGGGACCGACACAGCTGCAGCAGGAAGATGGCTGAAGGACGGAATTCGTCCAGGTGGGCGAGGGTTCGAGGAGGTGTAGGACCTTGGAGGCCAGGGTAAAGGGTTTGGTCGTCTTAATTGAGGTGAGATTCCTTTGAGAGATTTGGAGTGGGAGAGTGAAGTATCTGATTTGCATACTGAAGAGGTGACTAGCACTTGGGTGATAGACTCCTGGGACAGAGGGGAAGCTGAGTCAGGAGCTGCTGTGGAGGACGATGGGAGATGGGAGAGAAGATGGTGCAGTGGCTGGAGCAGGGAGGCAGAGGGCGTGAAGGACGGGATTCTGCCTGTAGTGGAGGAAGGTCAGCCTGGCGCTCTGCTGGCCTGAATGGGGGGATGTAAGGAGAACAATCAGGAGTCAATGAGGACGCCTACGTTTTTATCCTTTGCAACTGGGTAAAGCTGGTGTTATTGATTGAGAAGATCGGAAGCTATATAGGTGAAGGTTCACACCAGAAATAAAAAACAAACCACTCTTGAAGCTAGAAGCAGAAAGAGGTTTAAGGAGGACATTGCGGGCTGGCAGAGATGCTGGGAGAGCTGGGGAAACACGAGTTTGGGTGGGTGCCCGTAGCATTTAGGGTCTACCTGCCCAGCTGGGTCTGGGGAAGTTAGGAGTCCTCCCTCTGACCCGAGATTAGGTGACAACAGGAAGCGGCTGGTGAGGGTCCCAGCTGCCCTGCAGCACTGAAGAGAGTAACACAATGGAGCACCACCACGAGACCACTGCAGAGACTCACGTCTGCTGAAGCTCTCAGGTCCAACGTCCATGCCGGGGGAGAAGAGTGTTGTTTCCCTTCCACCATCAACGTCTCATGCTTGCTTAGCAGAACACAGCTGCTGTAGCCAGAAACCCAAAGGCAGATGAGCCTGGCAGATAGGACTGGCAGCCTTTCAGCTCATTGCCAAAAAGAAGCCTATAACCCAGAAAAGAGGGGGAGGAATGAGGCCTTGTAGGTGAAGGGGAGATAATAATAAAAAAAGTTGCATTCCCATGCCATAAGTTTGCATGTAGACACAAACACACCCAAGCTGGAAGTGTCAGTAGCGGCTGGATATACACGTCTAGAATGTAACTAAAGGTACAAATGGGCACTGTTTCCCAGAGAGTGGTGTGGATGGAACAGAGAGGAGGTCCAAGTACAGAGCCTCCTGGTTCTGGGAGAACCGGGTTATTCGGGCCATTGAGAAATGTTCCCAGGATTAAGAGGGTTGAACTGGAACCTGCAGTAAGCATAACGGAATGGCCGGAGTATTCCACTCAAGATGACGAGAGTGCTCAGAGGTCAGGAAGAGAAGATACCAGCCAGTGACACCGAGAAGGTGGGAAAAAGTCCAGACAGCTGGTCCTCGGGAAGCCTAGTGAAAGAAGACCTGTGCCAAACACCGCTAACGATTTCCTCGGGCGGTGTACGAGGGTTCGGCACTGGGTTTGGTGGGTGGAAATTGTAGATGACCTTAACCGGAGTAGTTTCCAAAATCCCGAATGGAAGAGGTTGCAGTGTGCAATGGGAAAGTAAAGAGCGAATTTGTACAAGTCTTGGAAGTAATTTGATGTAATATAAAAGTAGCAGGGAGGTAGAGGAGCCCCGGGAGGTGACATAGAGTCCAGGGAAGGGATTTTTTAAGACAGGCAACATTGCAGCACATCTGTGTGGGGACGAGAATGAGGCACAGACACGGAGGTCAGCCTGGGGACAGAGTGGGCAAGACTCAAACTGACTGGCAGGTCGGGACCAACGAAGCAGGGGCCTCGGTTCTGGTTAGACTGCACTTGGCATGGTGATTTTTTTAAATAAGGAGGACATAGAATTTGCTGTCAAAGAAAGGACTAGATAGTTAAGATGTACACATGTGAAAATTGAGGGGGAATTTCCAATACAACATCAACAAGATCAACATTTCTCTAAGATCAGTATAAATTATTTCTCTAAGGGCTTAGTGCATAAAGAATAGTAAAATCATAGGGGAGAAGGCAGAGGAACGAACACTTTTTGAAACTTTAAAAAAATCAGATGTTAAGCACAGTTAAGCACATGATTTGCAGACAAGTGGCAGGTGAGCACCCTTCACGGAGAGGGAAGCGTGACTGAATGATGACGCAAAACAAAGACCCAACAAACACGGAAAGACCTGGGATGGCTGGGGCCGAGGGGCTCCAGTTGGGGGCCCTGTGTGAGGGTCTTGGCTTCCACCTCGTGGGCAATAGGCGCTTTCCTCATAATAGACGCTGGTTTCTTGAATGTGGTGATATGACTTACTTTGCCCATGACAGCGAATCCACGAATCACTTGCTCTAAAGAAGTGTTGTTTTGTTTTGTTTTTCAAGCAAATTTTATAAGCCAAGGGAGTTCTTCTGGAACAAGGAAGCTGTCCATGCCGAGACCTACGGCGCCAGCCGAGAGGAGTCTGTTCCGTTCACGCTGTGATGATTCCCTCAGAAACCCATGGACCGTTGGTTCTGTTTCTCTGCTCAGTGCCCGCGTGCCTCATTGCGAAGTTGCCATCCAGCCAAATTCTTATAGTACCTCATTGTGGGAGTATCTTTCGTGTGTTCGAGACATTTTCAAAGGCTTAACAAGCCTGCATCTGATTTGCATCCTCTTGTTTAAACAAACGCTACATTGGTCATACTGCCAAATCATGTCTTTTCTTGCTTTCTGTGAAGTAGAGGATGACTCTTACCCGCGGGCCTTTTGTTGCAAAATGATCCTGATTCCTTAGGCTTCTCGGGGGTGGGACTCTCTGGGCAAACTATGCTGAGCTTCTGCATGTGGGGCACTTAGGCCACATGAGTTCCCACTGCTGCCCACTCAGTTTGGGACTGCTTCAATGTTGTGACTTCATTCCATGTGCAGTCATTTCGAAAATACAGAGCTTCAGGTTCTGGTTCTATGTAACAGATCCATTGGTGGTTGTGGTGGATTTTGTTATCATTGTTGTCATTTGTCTTGTTTTGAATGCCAGTTCTATCTGTGGGTTAGGAACATGCCTAGCGTTTGGGGTGGCTTCTGATCAGTCAGGGGGTCCCCTCCAGTTTGGGTTCTTAGCCTTGCATAGCCTCATCCTGTGTGGGGGGTGAGTTTCACCTCCTCCCATTGCTCAACAGCCGCTGGGCTCTCAGCAAATAGGACTGAATGAAAGGCCAATCTTTCACGTGCAGGTTTTCCTGCTCTGAAGTACACAGTTCAGAACACCTCTCCTAGTCTCCTTACAATTCAACACTTGGAGGCTCTGGCCCCCTTTGAGCCAAGGCGTGGCCTTCCAAGTGGGTCAGCCTGTGCTCAGATGCCATCACCTTTCTAGGCAGTTCTACCTGCTGCAGAATTTGCTGTGCCTGGTGCCGCTGGAGGGAGCAGCAGCTTCGCAGTGTGTCCGATTTCCCTGCAGCTCCCCGAGGCAGAGATCCCGGACACAGGTCTGGCTGCTGCCACTTTAACAGCCGAAGCTCTTGAGACAGGGGCTGGTGTAAGGAAAGTGGTTTATTTGAGTGCCGGCCGCCTGAGGAGATGGGGGACTCCTGCCCCAAAGCCCACCTTCACATCTCAGCGCAGGTAGAGGGTTTTACAGGGAGGGAGAGAGAAAGCAGAACAAAGAGATCGAGGGGAGGAGGGTGAAAAGTTCTCTGTGTGCGGGCCAGCACGGTCCATTCCGACAAGGACCTTGAGTCTGGTTTTAGGGCATCCTGGTTTTACGGTCGAAGGTCAGCAAACCTCCTGGAGCTGGGGTGCCTGAAGGTCGGGGTCTGCATCTTTGGAAGTGGTTCCAGGCATCCCCGTACAAACACGCTGTTCATCTACCGGCTACATATTAGTCAGAGTCCGAGCTTAGAGGAACAATGAGCGGACAACACTTAGTGAATATGAGCTTTCGAGCCAAGCTCAGTTCGCCTCCCAGCTTGCCCACCACCAGTAGGGTGGCTTCAGGCCAGGGCCGCACTGGGCTTCCACTCCCCAAAAGTAGAACGGAGTACTCAGAGTACCCCCTTGTTGATTTTTAAGGACTTAATGGGACAACCCGTGGGAGACACTTGGCACATAGTATGGCCACAAAGCCAGTGAAGTTTCTTCCACTCCCTGTCTCAGTCCTCAGTCCCCGGTGGTCTTACAAGCAGTCAAGGGCACCGCTTTAAAAACCTGAATCCAAGGGACAGTGAGTTGACTGGATCAGCTGCTGAGACCACTTACCTCCTGCGTGAGGGAAGGTCCTCTCGGCCACTAGGGGGCACCAACTCCATGGAAAAGAAAGGGTTGAATTTAGAAGGCTCCCTCCATTGCCCTTCAATGTGTGTTTCTTAAGTAATTAATTTCTCCCAGCACAGTTTGGGGATGGTTGATGCAGAAATGTGCCAGCTATTTTTGCCAGGGAAGGTGGTCACACTTTCCTGTCTTTTGAAGGAAGTTTCCTTAGATCCTCCTAAGTGGACGCACACCCATGTTTTTAAGAAAAACTTCAGCCCCTTCAGCTTCAGCCCATTTTCTCCTCTATTTATACTGCAGTTGAAATGGAGACCATTCTCGGTGTGCGGAAGGGATATGGGGGTGAAACAAGGGGCTTTACCAGACAGAGTTTCGGACTTCTTGAGCCAATCCAACTCAGGTCAGACCTTTCAACCTGCAGCCGTGTGATTTTTCAGCCCTTTCAACCTGGCTCAGGAGTGGACAAAGTCAGTGTCATGTTCCTGAGACGGCTGGGAAACCGTGGGGCGTTTCCTAGCAGAATTAACCCCTCATTCCATCTGAAAGTAACTGAATCCCCGCAACCACGAGATGTAATGAATGGGCTTCTGGAATCCCCAGCAAGTGAGCACGTGAGGGGAGGTGTGGCCAGTTTACCTGCTCAGCCCAGGACACAGAACATGGCCAACAGATGGAAGTCGTTTCCAGGGGGAGCGTGAGGGGAGGGCCACAGTGGTGGGTGAAGGAGTCTGTAGGGTGTGCTGGGCTTGCGCCACACCTCTTCCAACAGGGCCAGGCGTCCCCCCGTCCGGAATTCCCTGGTCTTTGGCTCGACTCCAGGTTCTGGGCTGGAGCTCAGAGCTAATGAATTAAACTGCCCTGGTGCACAGCCCAGGAGCGTGCAACCAGCTTATAGGTGACTTTCCACTCTGAAAATGTAAGGACCTGTGCTCTCGAAGAAATTATCGTACCTCCACTGACACTGGGAATGTTTTTAATGGTGTCTTCCTGTGACCTTCGTCTTAGCAAGTGGCCCCCTTCTGGAAGAACGTTTGAAAGGTCTTATTGCCACGGCAAGTGAACTGGAGCAGGAAAGCCCCACCTGTGCCGGAATCTCGAGAGGTGTCCAGGACACTCTTCCCCAGGGCCTTCCTTTGACCTGTCACCTCCCGTTTGCATGCTGGAGGGCTCAGAGCTGCCGGCTGGCTCTACAGGGCTGTGGTTGTGACAGGCGGTTCTCGGTGATTCAATAACAAGAGGTGACAGTTCAGAGGAGCCAGAGGGGGTTCAGAGAGGCAGTGGGCAGGGGCCCGAGACTCTCCTGCAGCGTGAAGTGAGCTCGGGCACCAAGGCCCTGGGGCCTCCGACACCGTGTCCACATCGAATGAGCTCTCCAGGAAAGCCCCGAGGAAACGCAGGCTGAGCTCTGACAGATTGAGCAATTATCTTCCGATTATCTTCTATGGCCACGGAAATGGAGCGCTACATTGGAAATCGGCTTTCAAACATCCTGTGCCTGCTTTTGCTTCTCGAAACCACTTCTAGCTGAACCTTTGACCCGGCTCAGCTTCCCTTTAGCCACGGCCCTGATTTCTGAGCAGTAAAAGCAGCCAGAGAGAGCCCTTTCCTGGGCAAACCCCATGTGTCAGTAAAAACAGAAAAGCAAACCATCCAAAAAGAGCGCCTTGGTGAATCGGCACGCTGCAGGCCTTTCCCTAAAGCTGTGGTTTGGAAAACTGCTTTTACTGCATGTACTCAAGGCTGCAAAGTCATTCTTACTGAGGAGAAATCGTCACAGATTCGACAGAGTGGTGAGTGGACACGGAAGAGCCTGCCTTCTGGAAAGGACCCTCGGGCGAGTCTCCTCGCAGGTGAAGGGAAGGAGCTTACCTCAGATGTAGGACGCAGGGGATGCTGGGCTACCAGAGCAGTCACATCAGGACCCTGTGCTCCGTCTCAGGCTCTGCTGTCGCCATCTCGAAATTCTTAGTATTGTTTTTGGAGAGAAGTCCAGCATTTTCATTTTGCACTGGTCCCTGAAAATTATATGGCCAGTCCTGGTACGATGACCACGTGGTAGGGTGTGACCAGCTCAGGATGTGAAACCCAGAGATCTGGGCCCAGCTCTGACCTCCCACTCGGGGACTAGGCTGTCATCCTGCGCGTGCACCAGCATCCTCTCAGCCTCGGTCCGCCCATCCGGGAACTGGGGCCTCTGAAGCGGCTTTGCTGGGCTGTTATCAGGACTGAGTTTGTCTAGTCCTCACACCTGGGCTTGGTCCCGGCCCGACTCAGTCCATGTCCATGATCCATACCACCGTGCACAGAGGTGAAACTCACCTCATTCTTTCAGTGCTTAGGATAGGTAACCTAACAGAATAAAATGTGCCTTTCCTGAGTGACTCTTATGTGCATACTACTCCAAAGTCCACATTTACAAAACAGCTTTACTAAAGTGTAAGGCTGGGGAGGCCCGTGAAGGAAGACAGCACTCCGAGGGATCAAAGTCTAGTCATCCGATGCCCATCCGATGCTCGCTGAGAAACTGCATCACCTTCTGTAATTCCTGGAAGCCCAGAGCCTATCCAGTCTCCCCATGTCCAAAAGCAAACCCGCCTTTCCATCAGCGAGGGCGAGAGGAATGGCACCCCGGGAACAGAGGCACTTCCAGCACTTTGCATTAACCTGCACCTAACGGGAAAAGGTGGTGGGGGACTCAGCCCCGGCTCTCCTACTCCCTGGTGATCTGACAAGTCGCTTAGACACTGGACGTGGGGTGGCGAACACACAATGAAGTATGCAGATGATGCGTTACAGAATTGTACCCTTGAAACCTGCATAATTGTATTAACCTATGCCAGCCCCAATAAATTCAATAAAAATATAAATAAACAAGTAAATAAGTAAGTAAGTAAATGGGGAAAGCATTGAAGCTTCAGGCCCTTTATCTGTAAAATGGGAGGTGTGGGGCCCATAAACCCTTCTTTATAGGATGGGGAGAAAGATTAAATCAACTTGTAACAGTGAAAACTTTCCGTACACTGTAAACTGCTCTACAAATGTGAGGCGTGATCTTTCTTCACTGCTGTTTCCTAGCGATTCCTGCGACATGACCAGGGAATTGCAGTCCTCAGGGGAGACAGTGAGTCAGCTCCGTTTTTAACCGCAGGACTCATCGGAGCCCTTATGCGCTGATGCGCTAACTCCAAAGGGAGGGACCTGGTGGGAGCATCGTCCAAACACGGTTGTCCAGACTCGGTTCCCGCAGGGCTCCTTGAAGGGCCGGTGTGTCCCCGGGGCCTGCTGGCCGCACGGGGCACATCTGAGCTGGGTCTGGGCTGGCTTAGCGGGCAGACTGTGTCTGTGTCACCCACCTGCTTTGCCCTCTCCTCCCTGCCCCTGCAGACCACGCTCCCCGGGTGAGCGACAAGGAGGACCTCTGAGCAAGTGAACAGCTTGCCTGTCACCCGGCTCTTTATCAAATGGCCTTCCTTCCAGGGGCTTCTCTGCCAGTGCTCTTCAGATTGGAACGCAATAGAACTGACCCAGGATTGACGGCTGCAGTTGTCTTTCTCCCTCTTGTTCATCCTTCTTCCTCCTCCTCCTTCCTCTCCCTTTCCTCCTCTTTATCTAACACTTCAAGCACCTGTCCTTTTAGGGCAACTTCCTTGTCTCACATTGACTGTAGTTCTCAAATGGCAAATAAAGTACAAACCCCAAAGCTGAAAGGATCGTTCTTTGAAATTTCCTTTTAAAGTGTCTTTAAGTGCAAGAGGATATATTACTCAATTTCACTTTTTCCCCTGGGTTTGGGGGGCACTTCACAACAGGTAACAGTGGCCACCTATGATGGGTTGAGTGGCACAAGGCTGCTGCATTTGCGTCACCTGCGAGCTCGGCGGGACTCCGTGACCCCCCGCCTGTCTCACCCTAACGAGCTGTGCAGCAGACACCAAGGCTTGGAGACTAAGTCAGCTGCTGGAGACCACAGGCGAGAAGGAGCAGAGCTGGTGTTTGCTCAGAGGTTCAGAGCCCAACGCTGCTCCCCACACATAGGAGGTACTAGGAACAACCCTTCTGTCAGGGGGCCCACAGCCGTCCCCAGGCAGTCCCCACTGTCTGCCCCCCGTCCTGGTGGTCTTTGCTCTGCACCTGTTTCTCCTCTCCAGTCTCCTTCTGATTCTTGTCTCCTGCCCTATCCTCCAGCAAGAGCCCTCCGAGCTGGAAGTGCTTGGTGGTGAAACCCCCCAAAGCATCTCTCAGCTACCGAGGGAGGAAGGAAATGATACGAAGAAAGCATTTAATGGGTCGGGTGCGATGACACTCGTTCTGAGCTGCTTTGTACAACATCACCAAGCACCTGGCCCCTCCTTGATCCAGAAGGAAGGGGCCCTGGCAAGGCAGGAGGAATTGGGGCTCTTCTTGCATTTCACAAACATTGCTCCCGGGAGACGGTGGTTTCATCAGAGCCGGTCCTTCCTGATGGACGTTAACAGGCAACGACACCAAATCACTACCTGTGGTTGAGGACTCACAAGCTCATGCCGCACAGCGTCCAGGCTGTGGCCTCTCCTTCCTGGGTGCCATCAGGGTTGGCTCATGACACTCGGAAGCCCGATCGGCACACAGTCAGGCCCTGCCCTGACTGTGCACGTGCGGCCAGGTGTGTGGTCCCTGGATCTGCGAGTGGGAAAGGAGGGGCATACAGAGGACCCCATTTCTTTTTTTTTACATGGACAAAGACAATGAATACAGATGGGAAGGAATAC
This sequence comes from Trachops cirrhosus, assembly GCA_028533065.1. Lineage (NCBI taxonomy): Eukaryota > Metazoa > Chordata > Mammalia > Chiroptera > Phyllostomidae > Trachops > Trachops cirrhosus. Next base: position 188,117,540 of record CM052539.1, on the reverse strand, counting down.
CAAGGACTTCCTGTCTCACAGGCCCAAAGGTGTTAGAAGGACAGGTACAGCCGCCTGATGCACCTGGAGCCTGTGCTGGGAGCCAAGGCTGCTCCGCCTCGCAGACCTCCCTTCCCCCTACGCGCATCACCCTTCTCCTCAGCTAGCGGTGACATGTGCCTCCTTCTTGGTAACGGTGACAGGGACAAAGTGTTGGGACAGTCCTCCAAGCCCGGCAGGGTCCTGGCGCTGGAGCGGGCGGGCTGCTCTGCAGGCCGGGGCTCCTCGCTGGCCCACTCTCTGCTTCCCTTCCCTCCTGGGCCATCTGGTCCTCACCTGCCTCACTGCTGCAGCCTGCTTTCCATCTGGTCATCTTCCCCAAAGCATGGAGAGCAGAACATGACAAATAGTGATAAATGGAAAGAAAGGAGTCACAAAGGTTTCAAAGTTGATCATCAACAGATCTACCAGCAATTATAAAATTGGGCCCCTTTTAATTCATTTTCATCTGCACGCCAAAAGCCATCAGTTGCACAAAAGACCAGCCTTCTTTGTAGGTTTCACGTGCCAAGTCAGTTGGCGTCCAGATGGTGACTTTGACCTTTGATGAGCTCTTCATTCTTCCCAGGAATTGCATATTCGAGGAAAAGTCAAACCTCTTACCACTAATTAGGCAACTTGGATTTTTTAAAGTCACACACACACAGCCTGCAGCATCCTGCCTCCTCTTGGCATTAGAGGGCTGTAATTTTGTACCTGCTGAATAGTAAGGCTCCACTTCGGGAAAGCCATCCTTTACCTTGTCACCTCACCCGCCCCACAGGCCACCCCAGCGCAGCTCTGTCCTTTTCAGGCTGTCACTGGGGTGGAGCCGGTTAAATCACAGCTGCACCGAGGGGAACTTGAACATGTCACAGAGGACCCTGAGACTCTCCAGCCACCCTCTGAGGCTTGTGCATACTTTCCTTGCCACTTGGGGGCCAGCAGATGCTGTGCTAGCCCCTTGCAAAGTCACAAAAATGAGACAATTATAAGAAGAAAGCTGTGACCCTGAACTTGAACCCACATTCCTACATTCTCAGAATTTTCCAATTTTCCAGTGAAAATGAAATGCTGCAGCCGTCCTGGGGCTGAGTGGGGTTCTTCCCCACTGTGTGGCTCTCCAAGGGTCATCGGCGCAGGGGACTGGAGGGTGTGGGTGCAGAGGGACTCTGGGATAAACCTCACGCCAGTAACTACACAGAATGACCACGGGATGGAACACAAACCCAAGCAGCTACTTCTGAGCACCATACATCTGCCATCTGACAGGCGCCCACATGTTATTGCAGTACCTGGTGTTTCCATAAATCCAGTTCTAATTCGAGGAAGAGGTCATGTCGCGTGGACATCGCCAGATTATGGACACGAGGGGTTTCTGGAGAAGAATCAAAGCACAAGTCCGGGTTTTCTCATTCTCATGTTCTTCAGTCTTGGTTGTTTTTGGGTGCAGAACTCTGCTTTCTGCTCCATTCTGCTTCTTTGGGGAATTAGAATAATGAGCTAAGCTCTTCCTTTGTGCCGGGGCATGTAGCAAACGCTGTACCCGTTTTAACTCAGCGAGTCCCCAGAGCAAAGGTGTGGTGTTGGGGCTGAGAGCATCGTCCCCACTGTGCAGATGGGGACATGGAGGCCCAGAGAGGTGAATCTGCCCCCAGTCAAGATTCAAACCAATGCCACCTGGCTCTGGGGTCTGTCCCCCTAAACACGCTGCTGTGCTCTCCCCGAGAAGCCAGAGAGGGGCTTCTCAGCTGGCCACGTGTGACTATGCATTTGACAGGGGACACATGGCTCTGTTTAGAGATATTTTGGCATTACTGGTGTCTATTGGGTAGAGACCAGAGATGCTGCTGAGCAGCCTGCAATGCACAGCACAGCTCCCGCAGCCCAGACTGGTCCTCTGCAAGCATCAGTGCAGCTGAGGTTGAGACTCAATGTGGAGAAAGTGCAGGGCACACACACTGTGACAGACTCACAGATAGTAAACCTGTCTATCACCGTCATCCATCCATCTACACGACCTCCGTCTGCTCTTAGAACACAGCTGGAAGGTCTAGACTTTCAAACGGTCCGATAAAGATGTCACTTTGAAAGGTTTTAAAAATAATTTTTGTTAAAGAGTTGGGGAGCAAAGTGAGTTACAGGCCACTGTTCCTTGACAAGGCAGCGGCAGCGTGTGTGCGTGTGTGCATGTGTGTGTGTGCGTGTGGCTGGTTCCTGTTTTAGTTCCTGTGGATTTCCCCTTCGGCTGTGGAAAGTCCAGTCTATCCCCGAGCCCTTGTCCCTGTGACTGTCCTCACTCGGCCTGAGAAAAGACATGGGTCAGGTCGGGCCGTCTGGGCACATCCACAGTCAGTCCACTTCTAGTTCTAAGGACATCCAGCTGCCACGACACATCTCATTCGCAGCACATCCCTCTCCAACAGTGCGCAGCGTGCACAGCGTCATCACACCTTACAAGTGCATTAGTGCATGTCCGCATCTCACCTTACATGGGACATGAACCTGTGTCACACATTGCATCAATAGCACACCACACGTCATCCTAACACACATCGCCTGTCTCTGTGATGCACACTGCGTGCTATGCAATAAACGCCCCCTGTATTACATGGTTAATGGATTACACCGCATTTACACGGTGTAATACTAAGTCGCATTTACACACATTACATACTACACTATTACATTACACATTACATTTATAACACGGCAGCTGCTACATTAGCACATAGTGTTTATAACCCTCCATATTACATGGTCCACTCATTATATACTATGTTGTTACAGTGACCAAATTACATTGATACGGACATCTTGATGCCTGGCTAGAGAAACCACATCTTTTTCGAACCCCACCTGCTCCTGATCCTGGTCATCTCTAGTCCTGGCTGTCACCTGCGGTTGGTCTAGACAAATCCGGTTGCATCATCTGGTTGTTGACAGTTGACAGTTGCCAATGGGTAGCTCCTGCCCTGGCTCACGCAGGGCCCCTCGCTGTCTGGGGATTCACTGCCTCTTCACCCCAGCCTGCTGACATTCCCCAGGCATGCCCTTGGTGCCCTCCCAGCGGTAACTCGGTCCTTGGAATTCACAGCCGCTCTGAAGCCCACACACCTGGCCAAAAAGGCTGGTGAAAAGTATCAGTTCTTGCTCACACACAGGGCCCATCCAGCGCATCACAACCTACGAGGCACCAGCCACCGGTGCTAGGTGAGGGAGATGGTGCAAAGAAGACAGGGTCCCAGTTCTCACAGAGCTTGGGTTGAGATGCCGACACAAAAAGACTTACAATTGAGGGAGGTGTGGCCCGTTAGCCATTATAAGTCCTATTAGTAGGTGTCTTGCTTCCCAGGGTCCACACAGCCTTTGCTGGAGCCTTCCTGCCATGCGCTTCTCAACCCCTAGGCTTTCCTCCCTCTTCCTCTCCTCCCCCCACCCACTCCTGCCTCTTTCCCAGTTTTGCAGAGTAGAAGGCCATCAGTTCAATACCTGAGAGTATAAAACAAAGCTGCCAGAGCCAGAGACTCCCCTACAGTCTCAGTTTGTGTGGTCTGTGTGCGAGTGCGCATGCGTCTGTGAGTGTGCCCATGCGTGTGTGTGTGTGTGTGAAGGGAAATCCAGCACCACAGGGTCAGGAGGGAGGCATGTCGTCCCCCAGACCAGGGCCTGGGAGAGGGTCTTTCCTGGGTGACTCACCCAGATTCTCATGACTTCTAATAAGCTAAGAAGGGGGTGGGGAGGGTCCAGCAGGGGGTCTTCACTCGGGCACAGCTCAGGGTTGATGCTCTGACACAGCCCCGGTGGGGATGTGGTTCAGGAAGCTCCCCAGAGGGGAACTGTGAACCTGTGACTGCAGCACGGACATGGTCTGATATTTTGATGCTTTGTGACTCTGGCCAGCCCAGAACGGGGAGCTGGAGAGGCATCGTTTATCCCTCCCAGGGAGAATCTGACCTGACCACCTGGCAGCTTCTCCATGGACCCTTATCCTCCCCCGAGGTGGGCAGAGAGGCCAGAGCTGCAATGGGGCATCTGCATCCCTTCTGCTCAAGGAGAAGCCCAATTGCTCCCTGCAGGTATAACGGGGGCCACCTGTGTGCTGGCTTTGTGTCCTGGTCGGGCTGCAGAGGGCAGGGGACCAGGTCCTGTACCAGACACCAGACACCAGACCCCAGGGTGTGGGACAGAGGGGACACAGTGTCCTCAGGGGTGGGACCCAGTGTGGGAGTGATGGAGGCCTAAGCCCCCTCAGAGAGCTGGCCCTGGACGCCCAGGGGGCTCTCAGAGAGGGTGAGGGAGAGTCAGGGGAAGGCACGCCCAGGACACAGCTCAGGGTCCCCCTGTGGACGCCCTGGGAAGGCTCTGTGGCAGCCCAGCCCGGAGCCAGTCCCTGCTCCTTCTGGGAGGAGTGCTTCATCCCTGGTCTGCTTTCCCTTCCCTCTTGGCCCAGAGAGCTCAGGGTGCAGTTGGGACTCAGCGCTGTGAACCCCTGAAGTCCTGTGACCCACACATGGCCTTCTGACCCCTTCCCCCTGTGTCTTAGTTCTCTTTGTCTGGATCACACTCAGCATCAATTTTCTCCTTTCCAGCTTTAGCACCTCCACTCTGTGGGCCTCCTCCCACAGGTTTGGAAGGGGGCCCAGCCAGCCCCATGCTCGTCCCTCTGTCCTGCCCAGCCATGGGGTTGCTGTGTGCTCACTCCTGGGACTCCCAGTGTCCCCAGAGGAAATGCCCTCTCCCTTCCTCCAGACGGGATGAGATCATAGGTGCTGGGTCCCCGGGCTCCCTGGGCGGTTCCCTCCATCCCTGGGTCCTGATCACCCAGGAGAGGCCTGGGGTCAGTGGAGAAGCTCTGGGCCTAGTGACTGAGTGAATGAACGGGTCTGGGTGAGGACACAGAGCCCACGCACACTTTGGATCGAGCACAGTCTGGTGGTCATTGTCCAAGGACTTCAGGCCCTTTATGGGCCTGCCCTGTGCCTGAGGCTGACCCCAGCCTGTGCTCCCCAGGCCCAGGGCTGGGGAATGTTTCCCTCTTGCTGGCACCTGTCCCCACCCTGGCCCCACCCTTAGCCCTGTCACTGTGGGGGATGGCCTTCGTCCCAGTGTCTTCTCCACCCACGACCATGAGCTGTTTCTAGTGGGACCTTGTCAGGTGCACGGGGCAGCTCTGCTCCTGTGTGTGAGATTCCGGGTCGTCTCTGTGCACAAACGACAGGCACACCACCGTGTCCATCTACAGACTGGTTTATTGACCATCCTTATTCAATCTGCTACAGTTTCTTCACATTTTACTCAGAGTGAAAACAACTAAGAGGAACTTGTATCTTCACGTTGTGTGTGTGTGTGTGTGTGTGTGTGTGATGCCATCCAGAGAAACTTTTGTGTGTGTGCACAGAATGTAGAGATGCTAGATGATAAATATTATCTTAAATAGAGAATAAGGAAAAACTATAAAGCAGGAAAGAAATCTAAATGTTTCTAATGTATAACTTTAGAGCTTAAACTAATCTATTAATTTAAGGCTAAACTATCCTATGATTAAGACTAAACTAGGCATTTAGGACTAAAGTAATAAACATATTATGTAGTTTGATGTGGTGTTGTCTTGCTCAAGTTCTGCTTTTTTTTTTTGCATTGTTTTTAAAACCAATCAACATTTTTTCAGGCACATACGAAGTTACCTCTAAGGGTCTGGGACAACAGCCAGAGCACCATCATGGTCTTTGTTGAAACAACCACATCAAAATGAGGGGACGGTTTAGGCCACCGTGAGGGGTCACTTAACTCAAGATACAGCACTGAGAATAAGCAGATCATTCTAAAGGGCCTCCTGGGGGCTCTGTGCTCAGGAGGGTCACACTAATGGGTCCGTATAGAAGTGGCATCGCCATCGGGGGACAAGCTTGCACTGCTAAGGGGAACGGTGGCCTCACTTTAGTGAGAGCAGCCTCACTAAGGAGACATCGATCGGAATCACAGGAACAGAAACCCAGGCGGGTGTTGTGTCCTGGGTGTGGGGCTCAGGGCCCCGCTGCTGTGGGAGCCCAGTCAAATCTGCAGGTGCGCCTGGATTCCTGAGCTCTTACCCTGTGACCCGGCTCCTTCCTGGGACCTGATGACATGACCCAGGGGACAGCCTGGCACTTCTGGGCCTGGGTGGACTGTGGGTGGAGCAGCAGGAGCAGAAGGGCCACCTGGGAAGGGCTGGAAGGTGGACTTGGCCTTGGCCAGCATCTGCCTGCTGCGATGGTTTTCTCTCCGTAGCCCCTGGACCTTCCTCTCCATGTGCTCGGCTGCCAGCTGGGCTCCCTGAGCTCTTGCCTGATGGTATCGAATCTCCTTTCCACAGCAGGAAGTGCTGCTTCGTAGATCCTGGCTCATGTGCTGGGTCATCTTCTTGTAGGTCTTCAGCATCTGATGGGTGGCGTTCATGTTCCTCCAGTTGTTGAAATGCTCCTTCTCCATCTCCAAGCAGCGCACTTCCGCCTCCAACACCTGCTGGTGGAGCCGTGTTAGACGGTCTTCCTGTGTGTCACGCCGAGCTTGAAGCTTCAGCTTCAGCTGCTGAATCTCAGCTTTTAGGTTTATATTCTCACACTGCAGAGACGCTTTCTCGGTTCGCAGGCTCCTTATTTCTGCTGCCAGCTCTTCACTCATTTGCTTTTGCTCCCACAGTTGTCTGGCTGTTGCCTGATTGTCCTCGTCAGCACGTGGAAGGGGCACGCTGAGGTCAGCATCACGAGGGACACCCTTGAGATCACCTTCCGACCCAAGGATGAACGGATCCCCAATTTCTTCTTCACTCTGTCGCTGGGCCTGGGACTCGACCTGAGCCAGGTGACGTCTGAGGACCTCGGGCCTGGGGCTGGTCTGCAGCGGGGCTCCCCCCATGGACAGGGCCTGGCTGACTGTACCTTGCAGGTCCGGCTCCACTGGTGCCGTGGACGGCTCCAGCCCTTGTTTCTCCTCCTCCTTGTCTTGGACGTCCTGCTTCCGTCCCACAGCTTCGTCTTGGCGCAGCTCTGGACTTTCGGGATGATGAGCGTTTTTGTTCAAGGCACCTGGCATGTTCTCCTGGAGTTGTTCTCTGTCAGTCCCCGGTACTTTGTTGACAGGCTTCTCATGGGTCACGTGGGAACCTTTAGGAGGCTGGATCCTGCGCACCGTTCTCACTAAGTCGGCCAGGTCCTGAAGTGACAGCATCCTGCTCAGGTTCTTATTCAGGGCCTTCAAGCACAAGGTCTGTAACAAGAGAGGACTGGCCTCCACCCCAGGTGAGGTATCATCGGCGTCCGTCATCGGTCCGGTATTCTCACCTCGTCCTGCACAGACTTCATGGCCGGCAGGACTCCTTTTGCCCGGTGCCTTCACACCTCCTGACCTGAGTCGTCTCTTCACCATCAAAGACACCACCACCGGAGCACCCACCAGGATCACAGAGAGGAACACAGGGAGAGCTGGGACGGGTCTCAAGCCCTCAGAAATCAGCAGCAGAATCGCGCACAGGTGCTCCAGGATCAGCTGGAAGGTGGACGGCATGGCTGTGGCCGTGGCAGGCACCAGGCCCTCCATGGCTAGCAGGGCTCACAGCTCTGCCACCGGCGGCCAGTGTCCTGTGGGCACAAATAACCGCTCAGAACCCCGAGGTGTGTTCTGTCTCTATGGTGAACGGGTGCCTAGCAACCAGGGCTGGTCAGTGGGTGGGGGGAGGGGCGGCCAGTAGGTCTAGAAAACAGTCCCTCCCTTTGCTCTGAAACAGGAAGTGGTGGCATTCTGCAGGCCCTGGGCTGAGGAGAGTGCTCATGGCGGCTGCAGATGGGTCCCTCCAGGCCCCCCGGGCTCTGCAGCACACCCGGGGGTCAGAGCAGGGCGGCGCCATGTCCCTTTCTGTGCACGGGAGCCATCAAGGCCCTGGCTGGTGTGGCTCAGTTGCTGGGTGTCATCCTGCAAACCCAACACTGTCAGTTACATTCTGGGTCAGGGACATGCCTGGGTTGTAGGTTGGTCCCCGTCTGAGTTTCTATGGAAGGTGACCAATCAGTGCTTCTCTCTCACATCAATATTTCTCTTTCTCTTTCTCCCTCTGTTCCCGCTCTCTAAGGGCATCCCCACAGCTATTAACTAAGCGACATGGTCTGCAATGCTACCAACTCTGCAGAAGTCAGTAGGACTGAGAGCGTCTTACAGTCACCGGATCTGTGGATCAGACCTGTGTCCTGCTCAAAGTTTTCTCAATGGTGTAACTGTGCTTCTGGGGACACAGGGACCCGGGCTCCTCCCCTAGTGAGCCCCTGCTCTCGTCACCCTACACCCCAAGGATCCCTGGGAAGGGTCTCCAGTCTACTAAGGCAGCATCACAAGTGGATGCTAAGAGGGCGTGGCCTCCCTGTGGCCCAGTTTGCCACCTTTTATGTCATTAAACCACACCTGGTTCTCCTTGCATCTGTGTGGCAGACCTGGGTCACAGTCTTCTAGTCTGTCCCCTGGGCTCTGCCTTGATGGGTTGCCCCATCTTCTCACCTGAGAGGGAAAGGTGAGAGCTGTCCTCCGAGGCCAGTCTGGGGTCCTGACGGGCGCCAGGGTTCAGGCTGTAGGGGACAGAATGGGGACAGGCCTCCCTCTTAGGGGAAATCAGACCCTTTTGGGATAACAAGAGCCAACTCTGCAACTACACATGGTTGGTGTTTACAAAACGATAAAACGGTGTTGAAGAAATGACAATATCTCCTGAATAACAAGCCAGCTCTAGAAAGAGTGAAATAGAGTTAACACCATTGCCCCATAAAATTGTTGAGTGAAATAGCATAATGCAAGACAGTACAAGACAGAAAACTTCAGAAATGTTCTGCATTCACACACTTAAATCTATTTGCCATGGAGCCCCATCAGTCCCATGAAAACAGTCAATGTTTGTAGGCACTCACTCCCTACACATGCAGTTGGATGCTCCATTTGGATAGAGACCACCCGAAACCCCCACTTTGGCCCCCCTCTTTCTGGACAGAAGACTGCTACAGGAACTGGTTTACGCTGCTCCCCAAGGAGGGGCCCCCTGGAGTCCCACCAAGCCCTGGAGCGTTAGAGCCCCGGTGCAGCCTCGGGACCACAAGGCAGTCACATGCCGGGTCCAATGGCACCAATGGTGTGTGACATTACAGTACTACAGGCTGCCCCCCAGTTACGCTGCTGCGGTGCTGAGCAAGGGAACTTGAAGGCATCGACCTGTCCGATGGCTTCCTCCAACACTGCGAAGATCTTTCGGGACCCTGCCCCACATCTGTCAGGTGCAGGGCTCACATGTGTCTCTGCCTTGTGTGGGATTTTGGCCACCATATCCTGAGCCACAGGTGACGCCTAGCCCTACCTGCCATCCCTCACCCACTGTGATGCCAGCCCTGGGAGGACACTGTCCCTGCCTGTGCGCCCAACCCTGGCTGCCTTGGGGGGCCTTCACTGGGCGGAAAGAATAGAGGCCATGCCCACCTGAAGCCCCTAGCGTCCACACACGGAGATGCACAAACACACCTCCCAGTGGAACTTTCAGGAGATGCCGAGTGTAGAATGAATTGTAAAACTCGTCCCCCAAAGGAGAACACTTGAGAGGAGAGAGGCACTGCTAGTGTAACAGTTGTGCCAGGACACCAGGCACAGAGAGGATGGACAGCATCCCTCTGTGTGCTGAATTCTGTCACCTCCCACCAGCAGAGGAGGCAATGAGGTCAGAGGACACGGAAGGAAGGGTCAGGCACCAGTATTTCTCAGGAGTCGGTGGGCCTGGTACGGTGTGGTGGGGGAGGTGCAACGTGGCAGTGCCTCCCACTGGAGATGCCACGAGGGGAGGGAAGAGCTTGTACTTCCTTCCCACTGTCCACAGTGCCCTCAGGCTGACCATGGGGCCCCTTTTCTTCCCACTGCCAAGGGATCAGGACCGATGGCTGGTCACCACCGGCCTGTCATTTCAGTGTGGCCCAGAGTTTAAGAGGCCTGGGAGTGAAGGGGACTGTTTGTGCCATTCCAAGTGCCCAGTCCCTCTCTGCCCCAAGCTTCTGTCCCCTCAGGGCCAAATGGGAAACTCCTCCAGCGCTACCTCTCCCCCTACCTGCAGCAAAACAACAGCATTGGTTAATACCCGAGAGAGGCAGGAGAAGTAAAAATACAAGTGACAAAAGTGACATGCTACCAAGCGGGAACAGGGAAACCTTAAAGGGAAAACCCCCAGAACAACGCCCAGGCCACAGCATAGTGAATGGCATTTCTGGCGAGGCTCAGCTAACTGCAGACTCCTGGGTGCCACTCTGGACCAGAGTCCCTTGAAGGTGCGCGCTGTGTAGAAAGCCACGCAAAGCGGACGTGGTGGTGCTGAACCTGCGGGCTCTCAGTGAGGCTCCGCCTCCCGGGACAGCATCTGGGGCCTCCAGTTGTAGGACCTGATATTGGAGATAGAGGCAGGAAGGGATGCTACAGCTGAAAAAAGACTGTGGAGTCGATCACCAGACATCTACGGAGCTGTGGCTCGAGGCCGGGCCCTGTTGCAAACACCTCAGAGACTCGTACTCCTTCTTGCTCACTGCCCTACGCAGGTGCACGACAGTTGTCTCAGTGGACAGAAATGTTAGGCACTTGCCCAGGAAACGCCGCTGAGAAGGGCATCACACCCACGAGCTCTGGCCCAAGGCTGCCCACGGCCAAGGTCACAGTGCAAGGAGTTTGGGTGCATCGCCCTCACCCCGAGATGCGAGTGACCAGGACACTCAGGGTTTGTGGTGTCCCCTCCCGCAACCTCCCCACCCTCCCTCCAAACAAAACTTTCTCCATTCCTTTTCCTCATTCTGGAGCTCCCCTAACACAGACACAGGACAGGGTGGTCGGTGGGCACGGCCCGCTAGATTCGAGCTCAGGCCTTCTGCGTTGAGGACTTCTGTCACAACCAGTGAGGATATTTTCTTTGCTGTTACAGAATGCCTGGTATCAGTTCATTTGACTGATCTGGACCCTGTTCTCCCGAAAATGAAAATTAGGAACACACGCCACGTTTTCCCAGGATTTCCTGCGTGACAGGGCTGCAGCCCTGAGTAGGATGGTATCGGCGGAGCCCCTGGGCTGGTGCTTCCTCCCAGCGACCCCTAGAGGGCAGCAGACCCAGGGGACAAAGGAAGCAAGGGCCCCCCTGGTCCCAGCTCTGCCTTGTCAGCCCCTGTCCTGGCCAGGGGCACCTAGGGAGGGCTACGTTCTGTCAGGTGTCCTGAGCTTTCTAGAGGGCAAGGCCTCAGGCTGCCGACACTAGGGAGGGGGCGCATCTGCACCTACTTGGGGAACAGGCATCAGGAGGAGCAGAAGCATCCACACTCCTGAAAGTCAGCCACCCATGTCTTGACCCCACAGGACAAGCTCTGCCATGATGGACGTAACCCGGCACTGGGCAGGTCCAAGGGTCTGGTTGACTCCCAGGTTTCCCAGCCTCGGCCCTTTTTATATTTTCACTAGAAAATTCTTTGTCTTGGGGGCTGTCCTGCGCACGGTACAATGTCAGCAGGATTCCTGGCCTCCACCGTCAATGCCAGGAGCACCTCCCTAGACATGACACCCAAAAATGTCTCCAGACATTGACCAATGTCCCCTCAGGGGCAAATCACTCCCCATTGAGAACCACTGGTTTGGTCTGATAACTCCAAATCATTAAGAACTTTTGAAATTAATTCCTCCCCCCACCTAGGACTGCTGGAATTGGCCCAGCATTGTCCTAATTTCCACAAATTATTTGAGATGAGTGTAAAAAGGGCCTCTCGGATTGGCTCAAGGCTGGAGGGAGGGAGACAGGGCCACTTGGGAAGGGCCATTCAGACATGTCTGATAAACGAGCGCAGCTTTTCTCTAGCTTGTTAACGTTCTTTACAGGAGGCTCAGACGCAGCCCAAAATAACATTCCACACATTAAATGCAACACTTACAGTGAGTCCCTCGTGTCCTGGAGGCGACACGGAGAAGGATTAAAATTCCAAATCTTCTGCATAATAAATGTGGGCCGGGACCGAACACTCCCCATTCCTCTCATGTTCCTCCTCTACCACCTTCCAGCCTTGCTCGGCAGAAGCCAGCTTGAAACCTCATGATGACCGACCACCGTGATCACTTAGGTGATTTATGGAGTCTGGAATGCGTGTCTGGGAACCCCAAAGGCGGGGGAAGGGCCACCCAGCTCAGACTCCCTCCTTCACGTTCCCTCTAACGTCCGTTCTGCTGAGTCCACCCTTAGCTCCTGTCTTCCCTGGGGCTGCTGAAACAGAGAGCTGGTGGCTTGAGCAGCAAGCATTGATTTCTCACAGTTCTGGAGGCTGGGACGTCCCCTATCAAGGATCCAGCAGACCCAGCGCCTGCGGAGGCCTAGCTTCCGGGTCTGCAGAATGCTGTCTTATCATTGTGTTGTCAAAAAGCAGAGAGAGATCTCTTATGGTCTGCTAATTCCATTCATGAGGGCTCCCCCTGCATGACCTAATCACCGCCCCCCCCCACAGGTCCCACATCCAGTACCTTCCTATCAGAGATTTAGGCTTCAGCATATATATATATATGGGCAGGGGCACAGTCAGCCCTTGGCAGCACCCAAATCCCTAATGGGAGAATATTTCCGCTGATGCTCACGTGCACCAAAGCCATTGGGCAAACTTTCCAGGGGGCCTCCAGCAACCCCCTGGGGCGTGGGCATTGTTGGTGGTCCTAAGACCTGACCCTGGATGAGTCATAAGCGCAGTCAAGTTTCCAAAGGGAGTGTCCCTTCCCTCTGCTGGGAGACCCTTTATTAGTTGATGCTAGTTTTCCACAGACCAGCCAGTTCAAATATAGAATACCTCCCAAGTGCAAAGGAGAACATCTTTCTGACAGCTTCTTCCTAATTTCATATCCAAAGGAGCAATTTTCTCCTGTGGTGGGCAGAATTCTAAGATGACCCTCCACGACCCCCATCTTCGCTAATCCCCTCCTTGGAGTGGGAGTAAGCATGTGGACAGGAAAAGATGTCATTTCTGTGACTGTGTCCCAATAGATGACAAAGGAATTTTTGCAGGTGCAATTAAGGTCCCTAATCCTTTGAGTTATTGAAAAGGCTATTGTGTTGGGTGGATGTGAACTAACCAGCTGAGTTCTAGGGCCTTGAGGCCTGAGGCAGAAATCAGAGACAGGTGTGTCTGCTGGCCTAGAAGGAGCCAGCAGCCGAGTTTCAGTTGCTTGCTGAGGGGTCCACATAGCCAGGACCCGAGAGTGGTCTGCAGCTGCTGAGAGAAACCCAGGCAACCATCAGGCAGAAAATGGGAGCTGAGTTTACAACTGTAGGGGCTGAATTCTGCCAACAACAGTGAGTGGGGCAGAGCCCAGTGCTGCTGCCGGGTGGCTTTAACCGATGAGGCTGAGAGCGATAGCCAGCCCCTCTGCCCGGGTCCTGGTCCTTGGCCACAGGGGAAAAAAAGTTCAGTGTTAAGTCGCTGCGTCTCTGGTAATTTGTTGCACAGCAACAGAAAACGAATACAACTTCCACTTGATGCCACATTGTCTGTATTCTCAATGCCCTGGCATCTGGGGTTTTATAGATTGGGGATAGATTACCTTTTCCAGGGGTAATTCTTTTTTAAAATAGTTTTAAATCAAATTTACTGGAGTAACATTAATCAATAACATCCTATAAGTTTCATGTGTACAACTTTATGATACATCTCTATCCTCCATTGTGTGATCACCACCCAAAGACCAGTCTCCTGCCATCAGTATAAATGTGCCCCCCGACCCTTCTGTCCTGCCCACCAAGCCCTTCCTGTCTGGTAGCCGCCCTTCTGTTCTCTGTAGCTATGGATTTGTCTGCCTTGCTCAACTGTCACTAATTTGTATATTATGCATATCTTAAATTATTTAAATTGATTTGAGAGAGAGCAATACATTGATTTGTTGTTCCACTTACTCTGATTTTACCCCTAAACCCCAAGGGCAGTTGCCCAGAAAGAGGGGAAGGGGCCTGCCGAGTCTCCGGGGCTGCCCTGCCTTCTCAGGCCGGGGGTTCCCTGGCCGAGCACAGAACTGAAGTGCGAAAGCAGGCGACCTTCCCGTCCCTCTTCCCTGCTCCCTTTCGTTTTCACGAAAGCATTTCTGAACAACAAATGCAAAAATTGGGCTTGGATACAAAAAGCTACGTGACCTTCCCAGTTCAGCACTGCTTCACTAGGACACCTGGTCCAGCCTCCCCCCTCCCCTGAACGGCAGAAGCTTATCATCAGTCTTTTGCGTTTTCTCCAACGAAAGTAAACTCCATCTTCATTTTAAATGATCTAAGCGTTTTCCTCACTTCAGTATTTAAGCAAGTGATCCTGCACTACACTATTATTCACTTGTCACTTAAAAGAGTTATTATTTGCAAAGTAAGTTGAGGCAGTGTTTGTAAACAAATTCTTTCGTTGCTGACTTGCTACCCCTTTACAGATCCAATTTTCCTTAATAGTTCCAGTCACATAGACATTGCTGAACTTTATCTATACCCGCTATTTTCTCTAAGAGACCGATTTTAAAAGCTGCCAGGCATTTGGATCTACGTGAGGTAAAAAATACTTTTGAGTCTCACAAGTAGTGGAGCACAGAACCAAGCATCTATCGCCACTGCTACAGACACAAGAAACACTCGCCCAGGCATATACACACCCTGCAAGCCCGGGCCTCGCCCCTTCCTGCACGCGTAGAGTGTGCACGTGTGTGCCTGTGGGTGACCCGCAAACCAACGAAGTGAGCAGGAGTTTTGCGTTACGGCAAAAAAACCACCTTAGATTAGGTACGCCTGACTGAAGCCCACTCTGCAGCATGCTGGTTTCATGACTGTGATTTTGGATAATTTAATATATTTCAGCACCCTCTCTTCGATGAGAATACTAATTGCTACTTTAGCGAGTTATTAAGAGGATTAAATGTGGCTTTTCCTGCTTAAAATTCCTTTTCCCCTGGCCTTTGTTAGTCAATGAGCATCAGCATCACTTCGACACCAACAGGAACCCCCAACTTGGGCTGCAGTGAGGAGGGAAACCTTACATAGCACAGCTGTCAGGCCGAGTTCAGGTGACCCTGGGGCAAAGCCCTTCTGTCCCAACAGCTCCTCTCCACTCCTCCATTCTCTGCGCTGCTCCGGGGAGAGAGCTTTGGCGGTTCGGCTCCAGCCAGAATAATGCACTCCAGGCCTTCTGATGGGAAGGAAATGTGAACTCCAAGAACTAGGAAGCAGCTGACTTATATAGACAGAGGTCCCAACCCATGGTCCCTGATTGGTCCGCCCTCATGCAAATGAGAATCCCATGTCGTCACAGTTTGATTGGTCCTAAAGGCAGTGTCCTGATTGGTCAGAATGAAGCTACTGTGATTGGTTGGTAAAGACGTTGCTGGGGTTGAGGGGGGCGGATATAAGTGCCCAGCTCTGATTGGATGGGGAAAGCCTCAGTCCTATTGGTTGAAATAGGACCTCCTCTCCGAGGGCTGGCCTTGGTGGCAGAAACAGCAGGGAGTTGTGGGTGGGCGTCAGGCAGCTTACAGGGTCCTCTGTGTGAAGTGCAGTTTGCAGGAGAGGAACCTTCGTATAAGTGGTTGCTAGGCTTTGTTTTGGTTTTTGCTCTACTTTGAGCCCGGTTAGCTGTGCAAGCCCTTCTTAGTAGGCGTCTTGCTCCCCAGGGTCCACACAGTCTCCAGTGGAGCCTTCCCACCATGCGCAGGTGCCTGCTCTAGAAAGCCTGCCGGGACTGGTGGGCATTGAGTAGCCGCCAATGACTGTTGCAGGAGCTCGGCTCTCCGCACTTGCTATGTGCTTCGTTCACATTCTTTTAATTAAATGGAGTCTATTCTGTGAAAGAATAAATACCATGAGAGCAAGAACCTTTCTCACTCGTTCAGTGTGTGAAAACACGTGGGGCCCATAGCAGTCACTCAGTTAAATATTGTTACAAGGAAGGGAAGGAGGGAGGAAGAAACGGGAGGGAGGGAGGGAAGGAGGAATGAGGGAGGGATGAGTAGAGGGAGGCAGGAAGAAAGTGAAATGTCTGACACAGCGATAGCACATCACACGGGCATTCCACACACTTTGATTTCTTTTTACCGGTGATTTTTGTCAAGTTTCTTAAACATTGTAGGCCTCCCGTCTCTTATCTAGAAATCCTTAACAGTTTCACATACTACCCTTGTGATCGGGTAGCTGCGAGGAATAAAGTTTAAAAAAAAAACAAAAAAATAAATGCAAAGTATAGAGCAATGTGCGGATACATGATACATGCTCATTAGATAATGACTACTAATATTGTAATTAGTCCCCTCACATGACATGATCAGGCACAGACCTCTTTGTTTCCATTCAATTACAACTTTTGTATTATTAGTGGGAACTCATTCAAATATTTTCTTTTTTAAAAGTTACCATTTATTTTATGATATTATTAATAAGCAAAACAGAAAGCACTAATCAGTGTGTAAGGTAATTAGTTAATAGACCAAAGTTAAACTTTAACATGAGGACGACGCGGCCCCTTTAATTAAAAACTATAACCTCCTTGACTGTTGGATGACTGAATCAAAAAAACCACGAGAAAATTATTAGAAAATTATAGTTAAATTGTTTTGAATACATTCTTGTATTTCTGAATAGAAGGAGATGTTGCCTTAAATTTTAAGTATGGACAGTTTTTCTGGAAGCCAAACAGTAATAACACAATGAGGCAAAACACCATTGAAAAAGGGAAATGTGGGTGGACTTCTGGTTAAGTTAGAAGCGTACGTAGGTAGACACACTGTGCCTCCTCGCACAACCAAAAGAAGGACAACAACAAATTTTAAAACAAAAAACAAACAACTGACAGAAAATCAAACTGTATGGAAGTCTGACAACCAAGAAGTTAAAGAAGAAACATTCATCCAGACCTGTAGGAGGAGTGGAGACAGGCAGCCGGGGTGGAGAGGACTCATGATAAGGTGGCGGCTGGAGGACCAGGGTGGGCAAGGTGGTGACTGGCCAATGCAAGAAATTGGAACCTTATTTGAAAACGTAATGAAGGAGAACTTCTCCAGTCTGGCAAAGGGAATAGACTTCCAGGAAGTCCAGGAAGCTCAGAGAGTCCCAAAGAAATTGGACCCAAGGAAGCACACACCAAGGTACATCATAATTCTATTACCCAAGATGAAAGATAAAGAGAGGATCTTACAAGCAGCAAGAGAAAAGGGGACAGTAACCTACAAAGGAGTTCCCATCAGACTATCAGCTGATTTCTCAAAAGAGACCTTACAGGCAAGAAGGGGCTGGAAAGAAGTATTCCAAGTCATGAAAGGCAAGGACCTCCATCCAAGATTGCTCTATCCAGCAAAGCTTTCATTTAGAATGGAAGGGCAGATAAAGTGCTTCCTAGACAAGGTCAAGTTAAAGGAGTTCATCATCACCACGCCCTTACTATATGAAATGTTCAAGGGACTTGTCTAAGAAAAGATCCAGGGAATAAGAAGCATAAATGGTAGGTAGAGAATAGACAGGGGGAGGGTAAGAATAGTATAGGAAATGTAGAAGCCAAAGAACTTATATGTACGACACATGGACATGAACTAAGGGGTGGGGAATGTGGGTGGGAAAATGGGACAACTGCAATAGTATAATCAATAAAATATATTTTAAAATAAGGAAAATGTGGGCAGTGACTTTCTTTTTATTGTCTGAAGAGTGTGTTGTGTTATTTCACACACTCCAGCATAGTTTAAGTTTTTAAAAATTTCTTCCAATGAAACTCAAGGTACTTGAAAGAACTATGTGGATGAAATAGATTAGAATTTGAGAAGTGATGATAAGAATCACCCTTCCAGCCAGGACCTGCCTTTGATTGGCTGACACCGTGACTCGTGTGGTGAAGGGAAAACAGAGGCCATTATTGGCCTCTCCAGTGTCCTGTTTCTTGTTCTCAGAGCTTACCGAGGGTGTGACCACTGAGAGGTTTGCCTGGTGTCCACCCTCAGGTTGGCAGCTCCTTTTGTCACCCCTAATGACAAAGATGGGGACTCAAGTCCTCCGATTGCAGGGGCAGCAGCAACCGTGCCATCCCCCAAGTGCTGTCATGAGATCATGAGGTGTGACCTGGATGAAGTGACAGCTTCCTGGGAGGGAATTGCCTCAGCCCTCAGTGCTGCGGGTCTGCGGGGACCCTCCTCGGGCGCTCTTGTGGTTCCTGTCACTGCCACTGTCCCAAGGCATCGGCCATGTCTGTGTACATACAGTAACCTCCTGCTTTCCTCGCTGCGTGTTCCATAGGAAGGTGTTTGTAATGAACATCACAGGTTCAATAATGAAGCTCAGCCTTGGCTTCTCAACGTGAGATACGAAGAACAGCAGTGCTGTGTGATGAGACCTTATACTGTGTTCTGAGGCAGGATTAGAGAAGCCAGGGAAATCCCTTGTCAAGGGAATAAGGGAAACGGAGACAAAATAATTAAACAAGGCCAAACAATCTGAGCAATTATAGCCAGCTGAACAGTCACAGGTTCTCTCTTCCCTAACCAAGGACTCCTAACAGCAAATGGTTTACACATTCTGGACCGTGCTGGGGCCGACCTGCCTCAGTCCCATCCCTCCTCTATAATGTCCTTTAAAAATAAAACTAACCAGAAAAATAACCCTGATCCCTTTATGTGCCCCTGTATGTATCGCTGATACATACATTGTGATGAGTGAACATATTGAAGGGCACGCCCGAAAAGCTAGTGAATATTCTCTCAGGACCTGCCCCGGAGACCTCCCCTAGGGTTCCGGCCTGTGGCCAAAGAAAGACAAAAAGCCTCAAGACAAAGGATGCACAGTGAGCTCGCTTCCTGGGAGCACACCCACACCTTTCCCTTCGCCCGCCTCTTCCCCACAGGCCCATGTCTCCTCAACTCCAAGGGGCCCCATGAGACTCGTAACCAGGGCAGCAGTGGGCAGCGGCAGCTCATCCCGGGCTAACCCCTTGAACCTGTCTTCAAAGCCCCCCTTTTCTCTGACTTCCCACTGAACTTACTTCTTATACGGTGACTTCTATTTCCTAGAGAGCCGAAGCAGCCCCATGTGGGCTCCCTCCTGTTGCCTCTTCTGTGCTCAGCCCTTCCTTTGTCTCACTGTCCCCAACTTTGGTAAATGCACCTGGACCCTTGTTGGGAAATCTTCCTACACAAAGTCAAGAACCCACTCACTGCTTTCGGGCTGAGATGGGCCTGAGGCTGACCTGCTCCCGGCTCAGACCCCCATCTGGTAAAACTTCCAGGCTCCATGCTCGTCCATCCAGCTGAAGAAAATGTGGCTCCGAGAGGTGATGAGACCGAGCTGGGAGTGAGGGTGCTAGCAGTGAGGGTGTGGGCAGGTGCACGCGTGGTGTGTGGCAGGACAGCCTGAGCCAGCAGGAGAGCCTGTATCCTCAGACAGAGAAGAAACCACAAAGCATTTTTCAGCCCCTAAGCTTTCCTCCCTCTTCCCCTCCTCCCCCACTCCTGCCTCTTCCCCAGTTTTGCAGAGTGGAAGGCCATCAGTTCGATAACCTAGAGCATACACAAGAAAGCTGCCATAGCCAGAGACTCCCCAGCCCCAGCTTCCCCAGGAGACCCTCTGGTCTCTTCTGTCCGTTGCCTGCCCAGCAGTCATCACTTGTATGTGAGCACGTCTGAATCCTCCCAGCCACCGCCCTCAGCGAGGCTCCCCCACCAACGCACCCATGATCGGAGCTGTGCCAAGGCCAAGGCTACAGTGACCAGGAGCATGAGAGGGCCGTGGTCTGAGGAGGGAGTGGGACAGCTGAAGGGACGACTAACATGCACTCTGGTCAGGACCTGTACGGGGTCACAGACACCATGGGTGATGTGAGAGGAACACTTACTTGTGCTGAGGCCCCGAGGAAGAACTTCTGAATGCAGAGACCCTGAATAGAGACCGTAGGCTGTGTATTATGTGGGTGATGCCGAGGGACAAGGGCCTCTGTTGTCGGAAAACTGAGGAGGGGGCTTGGAGGAGGGACATAGCTGGGGGTTCGGAGTGTCCATCTAATTCAGTGTGGAAGAGCGTGGAGCTGCATGAGGATCAGCCATTGATCAGATTGACAGCTCCCTTAGTGTCCCCAACTGTAGAGATGGAGGGTGTGTTTCCTGCCAGCTGAAGCTATAAAGATCATATTGCTTTTGTAGTTTGGAAGGTTACCCTGGTAACAAGGGGTTAGAAGCTGCGTTGGGGCCTGGAGGTACGGCCACCAGCTAAGCAGCTAGTGTAATAGTCCACGTGCATGAAGATTTGGTCCCGGACTAAGCTACGGCAGATCGAGATGAGGAGGAGGGGCAGAGGACAGTGACAGACAGCAGATGGCCACAGTGGCGGGGCAGGAGAGAGCTGCCCAGCAAGACTGAGCGGCCCTGGCAGGCCTGACGGGGCTGCCCTTCCAGGGCAGATGGGAAGGGTTAAGATGACATGTCTCCACCTTATTTGCCTGTGTCCTCAGGAGGCTGTGGCCCAGGAGGCTGAAGGCTCTAGCAGCCGAGACTGGGATCCTGCCCAATATAGAGACCTACTGAGGGGGCGGAACCCCAGGAGCAGGGCCCTGTGCCGAAGTGGTGAGCGAAGGTCTGTCACCCAGCCCCCAGGCAGTGTCTCCCCCCTCGTGTCGCCCCATGATTACGCTCCACCGACTGAGCACACCTCGGTCTCAGGATTGGATAAATTGATCCCATCTCACTGACTTACAAAATAAAGCCAACCCCCTCGGTTGCTAGCTGTCTCTTCGTGGCAACTACACTGGGAGAGATTAAAGTCAATAAAAAAACAGGTCCCCCTTGCAGACACCCTTTGATAAACTCTGTGTGACCTGAAATCAGGGCCCTGTGTCTTCCAGGCAGAGCATTTCTGGGAGTTATGTCCTTGGTCCCTGTTCTCAATAACCAGCTGCTGGGCTGGACACAAATCCCCTGCCCTGGTGTGTGACTGTCCTCTGATTCCCATGCTGGCTGGTCTGTGTGTGAGTGCGTGTGTGTGTGAGTGTGCCCATGCGTGTGTGTGTGTGTGTGAAGGGAAATCCAGCACCACAGGGTCAGGAGGGAAGGCACATGGTCCCCCAGACCAGGTGCCTGGCAGAGGATCTTTCTTGGGTGACTCACCCAGAATCTCGTGGCTCCTCACAAGCTAAGAAGAGGGTGGGAAGGGTCCAGCAGGGGGTCTTCACTCAGGCACTGCTCAAGGTTGATGCTCTGACACAGCCTCGGTGGGGGCATGGGTCAGGAGGCTCCTCTGATGTGACCTGTGAACCTGTGACTGCAGCATGGACATGGCCTGATATCTTGATGCTTTGTGACTCTGGCCAGCCCAGAAGAGGGAGTTGGAGAAGCAGCGGTCCTCCTTCCCAGGGAGAATCTGACCTGATCACTGAACAGCTTCTCCATGGACCCTCATCTTCCCCCGAGGTGGGCAGACGGGCCAGAGCTGCAATGGGGCATCTGCATCCCTTCTGCTCAAGGAGAAGTCAAATTGCTCCCTGCAGGGTTAATAGGGGCCACCTGTGTGCTGGCTTTGTGTCCCGGTCGGGCTGCAGAGGGCAGGGGACCAGGTCCTGTACCAGACACCAGACACCAGACCCCAGGGTGTGGGACAGAGGGGACCCAGTGCCCTCAGGGATGGGGCCCAGTGTGGGAGTGATGGAGGCCTAAGCCCCCTCAGAGAGCTGGCCTTGGACACCCAGGGGGCTCGCAGAGAGGGTGAGGGAGAGTCAGGGGAAGGCACGCCCAGGACACAGCTCAGGGTCCCCATGTGGACGCCCTGGGAAGGCTCTGTGGCAGCCCAGCCCAGAGCCAGTCCCTGCTCCTTCTAGGAGGAGTGCTTCATCCCTGGTCTGCTTTCCCTTCCCTCTTGGCCCAGAGAGCTCAGGGTGCAGTTGGGACTCAGCGCTGTGAACCCCTGAAGTCCTGTGACCCACACATGGCCTTCCGACCCCTTCCCCCTGCGTCTTAGTTCTCTTTGTCTGGATCACACTCAGCATCAATTTTCTCCTTTCAAGCTTCAGCACTTCAGCTCCATGGGCCTCCTCCAACTGGTTTGGAAGGGGGCCCAGAGGAGCCCCATGCTCGTCCCTCTGTCCTGCCCAGCCATGGGGTTGCTGTGTCCTCACTCATGGGACTCCCAGTGTCCCCAGAGGAAATGCCCTCTCCCTTCCTCCAGATGGGACTAGATCATAGGCACTGGGTCCCTGGGCTCCCTGGGCGGTTCCCTCCATCCCTGGGTCCCGATCACCCAGGAGAGGACTGGGGTCAGTGGAGAAGCTCCAGACCTAGTGACTGAGTGAATGAATGGGTCTGGGCGAGGCCACAGAGCCCACGCACACTTTGGATCGAGCACAGTCTGGTGGTCATTGTCCAAGGACTTCAGGCCCTTTTCGGGCCTGCCCTGTGCCCGAGGCTGAACCCAGCCTGTGCTTCCCAGGCCCAGGGCTGGGGAATGTTTCCCTCTTATGGGCACCTGTCCCTCCCTTAGCCCTGTCTGTCTGGGGGATGGCCTTCGTCCCAGTGTCTTCTCCACCCACAACCATGAGTTGTTTCTAGTGGGACCTCGTCAGGTGCACGGGGCAGCTCTGCTCCTGCGTGTGAGATTCCGGGTCGTCTCTGTGCACAAACGACAGGCACGCCTCCGTGTCCATCTACAGACTGGTTTATTGACCATCCTTATTCAGTCTGCTGCAGTTTCTTTACATTTTACTCAGAGTGAAAACAACTAAGAGGAACTTGTATCTTCACGTTGTGTGTCTGAGTGTGTGTGCGTGTGCGATGCCATCCAGAGAAACTTTTTGTTTGAGTGCACAGAATGTAGAGATGCTAGATGATAAATATTATCTTAAATAGAGAATAAGAAAAACTATAAAGCAGGAAAACTATCTAAATATTTCCTATCTATGTTTAGGGCTTAAACTATTTTATGATTAGGAATAAACTAGGCATTTATGACTAAAGTAATAAACATATTATATAGTTTGATGTGGTGTTGTCTTGTTCAAGTTCTGCTTTTTTTTTTTGCATTGTTTTTAAAACCAATCAACATTTTTTCAGGCACATACGAAGTTACCTCGAAGGGTCTGGGTCAACAGCCAGAGCACCATCATGGTCTTTGTTGAAACAACCACATCAAACTAAGGTGGCGGTTTGGGCCACAGTGAGGGGTCACTTAACTCAAAATACAGCACTGAGAATAAGCAGATAATTCTAAAGGGCCTCCTGGGGACTGTGCTCAGGAGGGTCACACTAATGGGTCCGTATAGAAGTGGCATCGCCATCGGAAGACAAGCTTGCACTGCTAAGGGGAACGGTGGCCTCACTTTAGTGAGAGCAGCCTCACTAAGGAGACATCGATCTGAATCACAGGAACAGAAACCCAGGCGGGTGTTGTGTCCTGGGTGTGGGGCTCAGGGCCCCGCTGCTGGGGGAGCCCAGTCAAATCTGCAGGTGCGCCTGGATTCCTGAGCTCTTACCCCGTGACCCGGCTCCTTCCTGGGACCTGATGACATGACCCAGGGGACGGCCTGGCACTTCTGGGCCTCTGTGGGCTGTGGGTGGAGCAGCAGGAGCAGAAGGGCCACCTGGGAAGGGCTGGAAGGTGGACTTGGCCTTGGCCAGCATCTGCCTGCTGTGATCGTTTTCTCTCCGTAGCTCCTGGACCTTTCTCTCCATGTGCTCGGCTGCCAGCTGGGCTCCCTGAGCTCTTGCCTGATGGTATCGAATCTCCTTTCCATAGCAGGAAGTGCTGCTTCGT
>CM052539.1:187932323-188093234 GCA_028533065.1 Trachops cirrhosus | reverse complement strand
GATCAGCTGGAAGGTGGACGGCGTGGCTGTGGCCGTGGCAGGCACCAGGCCCTCCATGGCTAGCAGGGCTCACAGCTCTGCCACCGGCGGCCAGTGTCCTGTGGGCACAAATAACCGCTCAGAACCCCGAGGTGTGTTCTGTCTCTATGGTGAACGGGTGCCTAGCAACCAGGGCTGGTCAGTGGGTGGGGGGAGGGGCAGCCAGTAGGTCTAGAAAACAGTCCCTCCCTTTGCTCTGAAACAGGAAGTTTCATTCTGCAGGCCCTGGGCCATGGAGAGTGCTCATGGCAGCTGCAGATGGGTCCCTCCAGGCCCCCCGGGCTCCGCAGCACACCCGGGGGTCAGAGCAGGGCAGCGCCCCGTCCCTTTCTGTGCACAGGTGCCAGTCAAGGCCCTGGCTGGTGTGGCTCAGTTGGTTGGGCGTCATATCACCAACCAAATGTCACTGGTTGGATTCGCAGTTAGGGCATATGCTGGGTTATGGCCTTGGTCCCTGTTCAGAATGAGTACAGAAGGCAACCGTACTCATTGTTTCTCTCTCATATTGACGTTTGTCTCTCTCTCTTCTCCCTTCCTTCCCCCTCTGTCTCAGAAATGAACAAACAGACAGAAGACAGAGCCCTGGCCTGTCAGGGAGGGCATATTGTGGGAATGCACTGGGTGATTTAGTTTCCTTCTGCTGCAGGGGCTCCTGCAGCGTCTACAAAGGTGCCAGTGCCGTCCCGTCCCCCAAGTGCCCTCTTTCCTGCCTGTGGTCACTGTGGGCGGGCAGGGGACCAGGACCGAAGGGCCTCCCCACAGCTATTAACTAAGGGACCAGGACTCAAACCTGCCACCTCAGGAGAAGTCAGGAGGACTGGGAGAGTCTCACAATCACAGGGTCTGTGGAGCCCGCATGTCCTGCTCAAGTTTCCTTGAAGGAGGTGACTCTGCTCCCGAGTGACAAGAGGACCTGGGCCCCTCCCCTAGAGTACTGCAGTTCTCATCAGCCCACACCTCCAAGGCTGCCCCTGGGAGGGTCACCAGGCTACCGATCACCCCCTTCCTCTCCCCGGCCCCTCCCCTCTCTTTTTGTGGCCTTTGTGTGTGTGTGTGTGTGTGTGTGTGTGTGTTTTCCTTTAAAGTATATATATATTTTTCATTTGATATTGTTAACAGAGCATATATATCTTGTAACTATTAACATTTTACATGCATCTACATGGGGCTTGTTCACCCAAATCATAGAGTCCCCTGAGGCCTGTTCCTGCCAGTCCCCTGAGTGTGAGCTGCCCCTGCTTGCCACCCCTGCTCCTCCACAGAAGCCTCAGCCTGCTGCTCCCGGCTCTCCGGGCACTGGCTGGACTTCCTCCGGGCGCTCTGGGCTAACCCAGCTCAGGGTGCCCTTCCTTTGCAGAGCCATCGGCCTCCCTGCTGCAGTGACGCCCGTGGCCTCTCCCTTCCACCCCTGCCACGCTTGTGGGTGTGTGTGTGCTTTCCAAAAAGGGACAACTTTTACTTCAACGGAAAATTTCAGAAACCTTTGAACAGCAAGCAAGCATCACCTCCAGCTGTCCTGGGGTTCCTTGGCTCGTGGCCGCCTCACTCCGTCTCTGCCTCCACCCTGGCAGGGCCGTCTCCTCTGTGTCTCCCCTTGTGCCGTCTTCAAGGAGGCCTGTGACAGGGCTGGGGCCGATGCTCGTCCACGCTCATCTATGCAGCATGAGCACGTCTCAGTCCTTAACGAGA
Source organism: Trachops cirrhosus (assembly GCA_028533065.1). Classification (NCBI taxonomy): domain Eukaryota; kingdom Metazoa; phylum Chordata; class Mammalia; order Chiroptera; family Phyllostomidae; genus Trachops; species Trachops cirrhosus. Next base: position 188,091,506 of record CM052539.1, on the reverse strand, counting down.
CACCTCTGTAGGTGCCCTGTTTTCTAATACGGTCGCTCACTTATTTGGTTCCAGATGCGCATGTCCTTTGGAGGGGAGACTATTCAACCCGTTACACAGGGTATTGCTGCCTCAGTTCCCATGGAGCCTCTGGGTGATTTGAAATCCTGGGGCTTCGTCTTCTCCTCTTGATTCTAGGTTTCACCTTTGCACGGGGCTCTCTTCCTCCACCCACCTCTCAGAGCACCCCTCTTTCCACTCCCTTTTTCTTTATTCTGCAGCCCACAGAGCCAGACAAGGCCCTCCCACACCCAACCCAGGTGCCCAGACCCATGCTTGTCAAACCCGTCCCCGTGGTCCGTGTGTCCGGCTGTGGCGGGGCCTCAGAGGGGCAGTCGGGCGCCTGCTCCCACGTTCTCTGCTCCTCATGAAGGATGATGCCATGTCAGGTAACTCAGACCTTTTCTGTTCAACCTCATTCTGGTTGTTTTGGCTCCAAGATAAAGAAAAGTTAATTACGTGCATATTTGGTCCACTGAAAAAGTCCCGACTGTGTATTTTGAGACTTGATCAATGAGGACTATGTGCCCGGAGGAACCAGATTAATGATTTCCGTCAGTTTCAGGTTGTGCAGAAGGAGTTTCTGGCGGCCTTTCTCCGTGCGCCCACGCAAAGGCCTGGCTCCGAATGGCGATGACGACAACCACTCTGGTCCTCGGTCTCAGCGGGGCTCTGTCAGGCTTGTCTCGGGGGAGCTTTGCACCGCGAGGTGTGGATGGGGCCACCCTCTGTCCAGACGGGAAAACAGCCCTCCTGTTCCGATTCTGGCACTGGTCCTGTGTGCCCGTGGCGTGGCACAGGTGTGACCCATCCATTCATACCCTCGTTTAAGGTTCGTAACTTTGAAAAGGCAAAGAGTGATCTTCAGATTTTAATCTTTACATGAAAGAAAACCAACTATCCTGACTATTAGCTTCTCTCTTTTCTGTTTACCCTTTTCTTGGATTCCTGCTATTTCTGTTTGAAAGTCAAGTTAACAACCGAGGCTGCACGGTGCGCAGACAGTGCCTCAGGCCTTGGGACGGACCCAGATTGAATCCACTCCCACCACCTACGGCGTGACTTCGGGTTTCCCCTCATGCTCTTGGAGCCTCAGCACGCTGACCAGTGACACCAGCCTGCAGTCGAGGCGAGAGCATTAGAGCAAAGACCACGTGTGGAGCCTCTCCCGGAACACACATTCAGTGCAGGCTGGCTTCCCCTCCCCACTTGGGGGACTTGGATTTGGGGACAGATTACTACGGCTGTGGTGACATTACAGGAAACCTTGGGCCAGCATGCCAGCCCCTGATCTGGCCACATCTGGAGAGGAGGGCGGGTGGGCAGTGGCAGGAATCAGTGTCTGGAGAGAGAAAGGGTGGTCTGTCCTCTCCGATGTCCAGTTCGACCATGCTTTGCCTCCTGGAAACTCCCCTCCGCTCTGGTGCGTGGACGCACTCCCTCTGCTCTCTCATCCACCACTGTAAAGAATGGTGGAGAACAGTTGTCCCAAAAGAATTCTGAGCGGGAAAACAGTAAGCGAAGGCCACCAAAGCATTACTCACACGCAGCACTAAGGAAGTCTGCTTTTACTTAGCAGGAGCCCTAACGAGGAGGGATTAGACAACTCTTGTACAAACACACCATGTCTCACAGGCCGGAAGCCAGCTCTCAGCTCCTGGCCCCAACCAACATCTCAAGTGCCTCTTCACTCAGGCCTCCTCACCCAAGAATAAACACTCTTAGTGAAAGTCTCAAGAGGAGGTAGTGAGGAGTTTGTTTTTCCAGTTGCCTTTAACCATCTTTCCTAATTCGGGGGCTGCCCCTGGTGGTACCTTGTCTGTGACACCTCAGTCGAATGTGGCCTCCGCCACTACTTCTAGCAAGTTCCCTGGCGCAGAGAATCAGGGCCTGGCACCTGCCCGAGGAGCGGGTGCCGGAACTTGTTGGGTTCCAAGTTACCCAGTGCTCTACTCCCAGGGGCTGCGCCCGTTTTACAGCTCGCCAAGAGAGACACGCTCTGGACCTGTGCAGTCCTGCCCCACGGCGGGGAAAGCACGAAAGGGATCAAACACTTGGCGATTTTGAAACCCGAGAGCAAATATTTCCGAGCTGGTCTCAAACGCTCCTTAGAATTCACAATGATCACTCGCTGTGAGATGAGGCAGCCAAGCGCACACGGATGTGCTCACAGCTAGAGGAGGGTCTGCTGGGAATAAAGCAAACAGAGCCCGAGAGCCAGGCCATGAGGAGGGTTATTGCACAGTAACAGGTCTGGGGGCAGGGTGGGGGGGATGCTGGGCAGGGGCGCGTAGGAGCTGCCGAGTCCCAAGAAGCTCTGTGGATGGTCCTCCCGGGAGCTTGTAACGTCACGCAGAAGACAGATTCCCAAATGTCATTCAGCGAATGGGAGACTGCATGGAAAACTTGGTGAGGAGTTATATATATTTTTTCTGACTATGTAAGTAACACACATGTTCTTTGTGGAAAACATGAGAAGTAAAAATACAGCATGTGGAAGAAAATAAGGGTCACCAAAGTCTGCCATCAATGGTAACCATGTTCTGATAGAAACAGGATACTATAAAGACATATTATTTTCCTTTTCTACAAATTGTACTTATGCTCTATTCCTCTTTGTCCTGTGCTTCTTCATTTAATGTAATCATACTTTTATATTGTAGATTCTGAGCAGCTGACTGTCTGAGGGTACCCCTGGGATACCCAATACAAATACAATATCCATTTGAAATGTAGAAGCTAAAGAACTTATGACACATGAACATGAACTAAAGGGGGGAATGTGGGTGGGAGAGGGTGTTCAGGGTGGAGGGGAATGAACGGGGGATAATAGGACAACTGTAATAGCATAATCAATAAAATATATTTAAAAAAAGAAGTAGTGTTTTTTCTAAAACACTTAACTGAATTTCGCAGTGCACTCTAAAACATGTCCAAATTTGTTTTAATACAAAATATATGTATATAACTATAAAATGTAACTGTTATTATAGGTAAATAAATATAATATACATAGCAAAAGGCAAAATATAAAATTATAAAGTATATAAAGAATATAAAAATAAAATGAATCAAATATTCTTAGTGCTACGTGAATGAAAGTTGCTATTCCCCTATACTTTTTGAAATTTTAGTTTCATGCCATTTAAACACTTTTACTTACCGCATGCTTAAGACTTGTTTCACTCAGTTTTCGATAGCATCTTTAAAATACTCTGTCACTAGAAAACTCACAGTGGTGATTTTTTATATGCAACACCCCCCAACACACGGAGAAGAATTGACATTCTTTTAGGGATTCCACGAACATAATTTTAAGGCTTGAAGAAAGTGAATTTCCTCAAGAAGAATGAATCTCCAGTCCAAGTCGGAGTTGGTCTGAGGTGCACCTTCAACTAGATGTTGGTTTATCAGTTTACAGAAACAGTAGAATTCATGGGGTCACAATGGTTCACTTGAACGTTTTCTCCTCTGTATTTTGCGCATAGTTTGTTACTACTGGCTGGCCTATGAGAAAATAAACCACCCTGTGGCCAAAGGTGAGTCACAGAATTTGTTCAGAAATAGCCCCTCGGGTTTGACGTGGCCACATGCCTTTCACATGTTTTCCTGGTCGTGACTTCCTATTGCACGTGATAAAGTCACATTTAATCCGGGCACCGGCATGGCATTTGTAAACAGAGTCACATCAATATTTCATGATGCCCTTCACTGAATGTCACACTCCCTTTGTGCCACAGGACCGAGACTGACTGTCACCGTTGTAGGGGACCAGCATCCACGGTGGGGCGTCAGAAAGGCACATGGATGGAAATACAGAGACCAAACTTCTCCACCTGGTAACTCACAACGTACTGGAGGAAGCAGCCCAGCATAGCTGAGAAGCCATCTGAGGAAGTCTCTCCACCACGCAGCTCAGCAAAGCCTGCCATTCCGCAGTTAGATCTGCATTCCGTTGGCTTTGGTCTGCGGGGACTGTGTGCATCCCCAAAATGCACCAGTCATCCAGGGAAAGCCAACAGAATCACTCACTTGCATCACTCATGTGCAGCAGTGTTTCTCAGAGGCGGGTTATCAACCTGCCTTATCGGTGTCCTAGGGTGGGGCGGGGAGGGAGCGTGATTAACTGGAGATTTCTAAGTCTCACCCCAAGAGAGTCTGATTCTGTAGATCCGTGAAGGGCTCTGGGAACGTGAATTTTAGTGAGCCCTCCAGGAGATGCCTGTGAGAATTGGGATTTGAGAACCAATAACTTACACCCTGAAGGGAATGCATTTATGAACCTTTCTTGAGTGCAGAGGGTGTAATTATCCCTGGGCGTAAGTAGGGGTCAACTCTGAAGGAGGCAGAGGGTTGTTTGGATATGGCACTGGAACCGCCCTGCTTTCCCGGAGTAGTCACCAAGGAGGTACCTTCTCGGAGAGGGTATGATAATTGTGTACTTCTTATGAAGACACCATTTGTGCTGGGTATGAGTATATGGCCTTCCTGTCACCTTCTGGTCACCAACACAGGGTTTACATGACACAAATTAATCCTTTCATCCACCCTGAAGTCCTGTCCTTCATCCAGGCATGAGCCCCAGCAGAGTGGCCCAGGTGCCAGGCTTCTCTCTGAGTTTTTGGTGGCCTCGGGAGTTCTTTATCCTTCCTGTGTCTTCACATCCTTTTCCCTCTGTGTGTGTCTGTCTCTGGATCCAAACTTCCCCTTTTGCAAGGACACCAGTCCTGATGAATTAGGGCTCACCCTAATGACCGCATCTTGGCTTGATCACCTGGAAGAACCCTGTGCCCAAATAAGGTCACATTCGAAGGTCTGGGTACTTCAGCATCTTTGGGGGACAGGCGTGCTGTCCCCAGACCACAGTTCAGCCCATAACACCTCCTCGTTCCTCCCTTGATTTGCCACACTCGTGCTGCTCTGTGGACTGGGGACAGCATGCCTGCTTCTGTACCTGGTTCTGTACTTTGCTCTGAGAAGCTGAGCATGTGACAAGCCCAGGCACCTGCTCATTGACTTACGGGGGCTCAGGAAAGGCAGCAGGGCACAGCAAAATCAAAGCTCAACCCAATGTCTGCACCAACACAGGGGACTGACAGGCGGGCCCCGGATGGGCTTTCAGATCAAATTTCACCCGATCTCCTCTTAGTGTGGCTTGTTTTTATTATGCTTCTTAATGAGTTGCATTTTGTGTCTGAGCTTTGAAATGAATTGTACCCATGTCTCTGGAGGGCCATGCAGAGCTCGCCTCCTGGTCTTGCCTCCAAAAGGTTAATGTTCAAATGCTGAATGACTGAAGAGTATGCTTTCCCTGTACAACTGTCTTCATCCAAGAGGATGATAGTGACAACAACAAGCATTCTTACAATGCCATGGTTCAAACTTAAACAGAATTCATACCAAAAAAATGAGTTATCTACTTGTCACCCCAGAGGACACTGAAAGGAACAGGATTATTGGCCCTCGCTGGGAGGGGGAGTCCCCACCTGTCATGAGGTAACTGGTGTGTTGTACTTCTCATGGTCAAGGCTCTCCGTGTCCAGCATCACCGGACACCCTTCATTCCAGTTCTCTCCCAGCGAGACCAGTGAGCCGAGCCACTGGCTCCTCCAGTCACGTGTTTTCCTGGTGCCGGGATGGCTGTCCTCTGGCACTGCAGGGCCACATCCTAACGCTTGGAGCCTGGGAGGGAGGCGGGTGTTCCCACTGCTCCAGGGCGTTGCTGGAGCAGACTTGGCTGCCAGACTGAGCAACAGAGATTAGGCTTAGGAGTGTAATACACGACAGCGTGCTTACTGGTGTCTCAGCATTACGAGACACCACCCCACAGCAGAGGTGTGATTTGATTCTCTCCACTCTGGATGACCTCTCTCCACCACGTGACAGACTCTCAGGGTTACTGGAAGGACTCATTCCCAGGAAGACATGCCCATTTATTCTGCCTGCCACGTGGTGTGGGGCATCTTACCCCAGTAGTGTGTGTGTGTGCACGCACAGGTCGTGCAGATGGAAGGAGGCAGCCCTGGGTCCATCCTGAATTTATCCGGAGGCAAGGTTTAGCTGTTGTTCCTCCAGACCACCCAAGTCTTGGAAACAATCACAACCTTGGTGATAATTAGACAATAACTAAGACGAAGCCCTCTCGTGTCATAGCTAGGGGAGAAGGGGCCTGAGTCGGCAGGTAGCCCAAAGGGCCCAGGCTGTAAGAATGGCTGTGTGTGCTGGCACTACTCCAGGACGTGCTCAAAGTGAAGACAGTGTGGCAAAACACATCTCCACATCCAGGCAGCAACTTTGGGGTCAGGAATGGGGACTCCACCCCGAGCAGCATGAGAAGCCCTGGTGTTGGAGCTGGACGCTGGAGGGATGGTGAAGGGAGCGGACCTGCAGCTACTGGGAATGGGCCTCCTGCCTGGTGGGCCCGAGCTCTGCCTTTGTCCCGCCCTTGGCCACCATCACTGATGAATGGAAGTCTTTCCTGCAGCGTCAGGGCCTTGGAGGGTCTATGGGTCTTTAAAAGGGCCCAAGGTCAACTCAGCTCAGCTGCTCTCGGTCTGTGTAATCCTAAGATAATTGCACAACTTTGCTGAGTTTCTCCTTTTTAAATCTGAAACCTGTGGGCAATAAAATCACCCCCATAGGCGGGGGACAGTGCCTTGTACATATTAAGCACACGATTCATTTTCCCTGAAGTGAGTTTAGCTTTCTCGTGTTGAGCTTTGAAGTGCCCTAGAAAGATGTCCCTTAAGCCAGAGGGTGGGCATTGTGCCCTTGTGAGTGTTGTAAACATTTCCTGACTTTGTAAGGCCCGGCAATTCCACCTTTCATACTGTATATGGACAGGGTTCTCTTTCCACAGAAAACAAATGCTCGTTTATTTTTTCTGTTTATAAAAATAATATTATAGAAAAATGAGGAAGATGCAGAACTTTCTAAAGAAACATCACCCCAGTCTTCTGCATCATGAAAATCACCATGTACGTTGAGATGTACTTTCTTTTGATGTATATTTAATCATTCACTCATTCACTCATTTCCTAAGGGGAGTTTCCCAGAGATGTTATTAATTTCAAGAATGGATTTCAGTCTTTGGGCTGTAGTTCCACATTCTCTGTAGAAATATTGTGCCAATTTGTCATCCTGCTGCCAGCCACGAAGAGTTCCGTTTTCATTATCTTTTCATCTTTGCTGGTTTGACATTTAAAAATTGTCACATAGTTTTTAAATTTACATTTCCTTGAGTTTTAAGAAAGTTGACTCTATGTGTATCTTGGTAACTGGCACTTCTCCTTCCGAATTAGTCATGTACTCTTTATTTTTCTATTCAAGTCTCAGTGCCTTTCTGAGTGTTTGTATAAGGCTCTTAGTGACGATATTATCAACAGCGATTGTCAATCTAGTATAAATATTTTCTTTGGTTCATTTAAAAATGTCGCCTATCATATTAGTTTTCTATTGCTTCATGACAAATTACCCTGAAACAGAGACGCTTGAAACAGCAAACCTTGATTCCTTCACAAGTTCTGTGCATCAGAAATTGCAGAGCAGCTTAGCTGTGTGGTGCTGGCCGAGAGCCGCAGGTGGGAGGGGGCGGGGGCTGCAGCCATCTCAAAGTCTGATTGGTCCCAAGGCGGGTCACTCAAAGTGCTGCTGGCCTGAGACCTCAGGTCTTCAGGTCTGGATGTCCCCACAGGGTTTGTTGAGTGTCCTCATTACAGGGCGGGTAGTTTTCCCCAGAGCAAGTGGCCTTTTTGATATGACATTGATAATAGCTACATCAGTTTTCTTCTGGTTTTGTTATAGCTTTACTTTTTGTTTGTTTGTTTAGAGAGCATATAGCTGGATTTTTGAAAATACAGGCGTCAAACTCTTGTCTTTTAATCAATGAACTCGGCCCACTGTAATTAGTTATCTAAAAATGAATGTCTACCTTGTCATTGAGTTTCATATGCAGCACGCTTTTCTGCTTCTTTTCCTCTCTGGTAGATTTTAATATTTCCTCTTTGTGGATTCCTTACAACATGTCCAGGTGTGGATTTAAATTCATATTGCTCTGCTCAGGACTCAGCATACTTTCAGAATCTGAGAGTCTGGAAAATTCTCAGTAATTTACTCCTTGGATTTTGCTTCTTCCCTAGTTTTTAATTTTTTTTCTGGAACACTGTTAATACATATGTTAAAGTCATTTGTCCTCTCATATCTTCCATGGCTGTATCTCTCTGTGAAGCAGTACCTGTAATTTTCTCATATCCGTCTTCCAGTGCACTCATATCCTCTTCAGCCATATTGCTTGTTACTTAGCCTGCCAAATGAGATTTTAATTGCAATGATTGTATCTTATTCCTCAAGATACTCTTTTTCAATCTTTCCTTTTTACTAGAATCTTTTCCAAACCTGAATGTTTAATCATTTTAAACATGCTTATTTTATATTCTCTTTCATTTGTTCTTATATCCCAGGGACTGGAGTTTTAATTCTGCCTTTGTGTGCCTGCTCATTCCTTTGTGGAGTTTATTGAGTCCTTGTATATTTTAATCTTTTCAAATGAGTGCTACTCTTTATCGGGGTTGGCTTTTCTTCCAATGTGGTTGTCAGAGTGTCCCCAAGAAGGTTTTTATCTTTGCTTCTGCTAAGAATCCAAGGGGCACATTGGTCTGAAACAACTTTCATGCTAATTTCCTAACTAGGAAGTTCCTGGAAAAAGTGGGGAATGCAAATCTGAACCCCAACTCTGTGAATGGAAAGAGCTATGCTAATGGATTCTTAAGGGGATCCCTACCTTTGCACATACATTTAGACAAAAAGAGATGCTTCCTTGCACCAACAGGTGGGCCTTTTCTGGTCCAGCTTCACAGTCTGACCTAAGAGGGGAAGCTCAGTTTCCACCTTGGCCCTGCCTGGCTCTAGGACATCAACTCCTGCCCCTGTACGGGCACCGGAATTTAGGATCTTGCATTTCCAAACCAAAGCCACTCCACTTCCATCCGCTTTAGCATCAGATCACATGTTTCTGGCATCTCTATTGGAAGTTCAGCAATGCCTTTTTAAAAAGATGCTAAGCAATATTTTCAAACATTTGCAGCAGGAGGCTTTTCAAGTTATCCAGCCTGCCACAGTGATGGCCACACACCCTGACCTTTGAAGACCAGAGTTTATAACCAGACTTAGGCTATTACTCTAGCTGATATTAGGATCTAAGGAGGTTTCCTTAGATTCAACATAAAGAGGAGCTGGAGAGTTAAAATATGGGACAGACCTGTTCTAAAAAATACTTTTAAGATAAAATTAACATCTCCACTGTCCATGTCGATGTTTTACGTGATGGATATAAATTTGTGTTTCTTAAATCCATCAATGCTGAGGTCTCTGTTTTTTTGGAAGCCTTGGGCACAGAACAAGAATACTGGGACTTACACCAGAAAGTGCAGTTCCACCATCGCCCAGCAGATGGCATAAGTATTACCAGCCTGGGGGGCGGGGGAAGGGCCTGAGTGCTGTGGAATCAGGAGTAAGAAACAATGGAGACTCATTTATCATTTAAAGGAGAGTTTTGATGGAGGGTTGAAGTTGGGTGAGGGTTGAGGCAGTTAGGGAATCTGATGTACCTTCATATGTCCCAGATAACACAGGAAAATAAGTATATTCTGCCAATACAACTCAAGTTTGTTCAACTTCCTCAAAAGAAAGAAAAAGTGTTTTCCCCACAGCAGAGCAGGAGGACAGAAGGGGAAAAAATTTCCAAAGGCAGGGGAAAGTCTGCATCTCATGGAACATTTTCACCAGGTGGTTCTGTCTTTGATGGTAAAACACCATCCTTTGCTTACCCAGCCTGATTAAGAACGGCCATCCCCCCATGCCCCGCTCCCAAACATAAATGAATAACCCTTGGCGAGTTTCGCTGCACATGGACTTTCCTCTTCCGAAAGGGAGCTGCAGGCCCTCCTGGAGGGGCAACCCCGAAGTGGAGGGAGAGAGAGTCCTGCCCTTGGATTGCCCCACGTGCTGGGTTGTGGTAAGACGGAGGGCTGTCCAATCCTGTTGACTCCAAGGACGAGGAAGGAATTCCTGGTGAGGCCAGGAACGCCGCGGTGGAGAAAGGCAGTGTTTAAATCCACAGCGCCCTCGCCTTCGTTTAGACGAATCGAAGTGCGGACTCCACGTGTAGCAGGGGAGACACACGCGGGTGAGCGCGCAGAGCAGTGCCCACCGGACCCCTCCAGGGGGAGCCTCCTCGCCTCTCCTTCCATCAACACTGGAATGGGGCTCCCGGAGGAGAAGCCACAGGCCAGTTGCAGCGTAAGTGCGAGAGCAAAGAAGGGCACAGAACGGTTTCTCCCAGCTCTGCGCTGCAGACCTCCTGCTCTTCACACAGGGCCAAGGTCACCCAGGGTTCCGAACCGGGGCTCCATGTGACGGAGCAGAACTTTAAGACGGAAAATTCCAGGGTAGGAATTAGTCCCAAGAAGATGAAAAAAAAAAGATGCAACATATTTTGATCAGGGTGTGAGTGTCGGGGGATAGATAGGAAGGTGACTTCGATGGACTGGAAAAGAGAAATCAGCATTGGGTGAGATCAAAAAATGCTTTGGACACAAAGGGGCTGAAAGATGCTGGGCGTGGTCTGGGCTGGTGGGGCACAATGCAGAAGCAGAAGGCAAATCCTGAGACCGCCTGGCACCCGCCCACCGCCATCGTCCTGCTGTCCTTTGTAGATGTTCTAGAAGACACGGTGGGGTGGTGCATCAGCATGCGAGCTCACTCATGGAAAGACTGCGTTTTTCAGTTGTGGAGGGAAAGGGAGTCAGTGTGAGACGCCCAGTTTTCATCAGAGGAAATGAGTGTGATGATGAGCATTCCCACTCCGTGATGAGTAACGGGTTGGTGAGTGTGTGGAAAACCAAGACGTTTTGCCATTACAGTGGGCTGCAGCTTTCCCTGTCTTTTCCCAGGGCTGCAAGTCTTTGGGAGAGGAAGGGATATCTTCCCTCTACCGGTAACTTAATCACATCTCTTGTCACATTTGCCACATTCTTCTCATTCTTTTCTCCAGTACGCACAGTTCTGGTTCTGGTTACTCCTGGTTAATTTTTGTCATTTGTTCCTTTTTAGCTTTTGTGACAAATAATGGTAGAATAAATTACATGCCTTCTTGATTTACTCGGAAAATCAACTTCTGTGTTTTCCAGTCACTGGAGTTTTTGTTGAACTCCTTGTACACAGATTGAGACGTTCAGTGGCTAAGTTATCAAAAACAACTGAATTCAAGTGAAACATTTTCATTTAAATGCTCATGGAATCTTGTTGTTTTTTCTCACTTTGTGTAGGTATTAATAATACTCATTCTATGACTAATCCAACATTGGTAAAAGATGCACTTTTACTTCTGTAAATAGTTTTTTGCTTAAAGGGGGCTCTATGAAATGCATGGCAAGCAAATTCAATATTTTACTGGACACTCACTAATGTTACAATACCCAGTACAGTAGTTAATAGAGACTTAGTCAGGCCCTAATCTTTGGAAAACTGTAATTCCTACCTGGGTTCCCCTTGAGCTCCGGGTTATAGGCTGCAAGTAAGAAAAACAACCTATCCTTTAGTTTTGTTGTGAGAAATGAAGGACAAGGGTTTAAGCTTCTAGAAATATATGTGTTAATAAACGCTGAAACCTTCAGGTTTTGTCTAATCACTGCTATTCAGCACTGTATACAGTGGTTCTCAGCCAGGAGCTACTCTTCCCCCAAAGGACATTTGTCAACGTCTAGAGGCAGTTTTGTTTTCGTGACTGGGGCAAGGGATGCTGCTGGCATCTAGTGGGTAGAGGCCAAGGATGCAGCTAGACATCCTACAGTGCTCAGGACACAGGGACACTGTCCTCCCCCACAATAATGATTTAACCCAAGATATTAATAGCAGTCATGTTGATAGATGCTACTGTAATAAGTATTTTCCTAAAGGGACCAAAACTTATACTACATCACTGATCCGTGTGGACTCGAGGTTTACTACCTTTATGGCAATGTAAGTCACATAAAAAACAATTCACACATGTGAAGTGTACAGTTCAATGGTTTTGAGTTTGTTCAGAATTGTGCAACCATCACAATCGATTTTATGTTTTTATCACTCTGAAAAAACCCCATATGCTTAGCCATCATTTCTCCACCCTCTGCCTGCCTCCCCCAAGCCCTAGGCAACCACTAATCTACTTTCTATTTCCATAGACTTGCCAATTCTGTGTATTTCACATAAATGGAATTATATAATATGTGACCTTTTGCGTCTGGCTTCTTTGACTTAGCGTAATGTTTTCAGGGCTCATTCATGCTATGGCATACGTTAGTATGTTAGAGAACAGACCTGGGGGTTGGTGAATGATATACTATTGCTGAATGAACCCACTCTTGTGCTCCAGGGGTCCCCCACCCCGTACTAGGTTTGTCTTGCCTGCCACCAGTGAAAAATGTCTCTCAGTGTCAGAGATTGGTGAAAAGGAAAGGGATTATTTATTTAAAGAGTTATACAAACTTAAGAGTAATGACCTAATGTCTTCATTGAGATCCCAAAATCCTTTAGAATACCCACAAATGCACAATCCTTCCTTTCCCCTCTGCCCAATCCAGGGTACCGTATCTCAGAAAAAGAAATGCAAGTCCGTGGTTCTTCTCTGCTCAAGCTGCGTGGTCCCAAAAAGATGCATGGTCTCAAAAGACTCCGCATGGCTGCCGCGCCTGGATTTAAATCCCAGCACCAATCTTCCTCTGCTGCCCCATTTCCAACTCCTCCCACAATTGGCCACAGCTGCCAGTATTCCTGTATATTTCCAGCTTTCCTGGGCTGTCATAGTAAGTCCAGGCAGGTGTGGCTGTGTGGTGTGGAGCCAATCATCTCCAAGCTCTTACGCAGGCTCTGTAACCAGGGGGAGTTGCCTCCTAGTTACATCACGGATGGAAGTCACTCCCATCCTCCTGGCTCAAATCATGGCCACAGCTGTTTAACATATCTATGAAACCAGTTAAAGGCTATAGATATGTTAAATGACCATTCTAAAGGTTATCTGCAAAACTGTTGCTATTCAAAACAGCTCTCAATAGTCCTGCTCCATGTGTCCCATCCCTCAGCTCAGATTGGTGGGGGTGAGGACATCCTATATATATATTTTTTCTAATATTTCCTGGACACCGAGTTCTGGACTCCATTACAAATTCCTATTTGCCCTCCCACTTGGCTGCACCCTGTTACAAGTACTTTATTCTCTTTTATTGATGAATAATAGGGTATATAAAAACGCTATCATATTTATGCCTTCATCAGTTAATGGACGTTTGAGTTGTCTTCACTTCTTGGTTATTTTGAATTGTACTGCTATGACCACTCATGTACACGTTTCTGTGTGAATGTATATTTTCATTCCTCTTGGGTACATATCCAGGAATAGGCTTACCATGTTATATACTTTCATGTTTCACATTTTGAGGAACTGGCAATCTGTTTTCCAAAGTTGCTCAACCACTTTAAACAACCACTAATAATGTAGGAATGTTCCAATTTCCCATATCCTCACCATCTGTCTTTTTTTATTATAATTACTTTAGTGGGTGTGGGATGATGTCTCCCCATGGTTTCGATTTGCATTTCCCTCCTGGTCAGTGATGCTGAGCATCTTTTTATGTTTTTATTGATCAGTCTTGTTTATCATCTTTGAAGCAATATCTCTTCAGATCCATCACCTATTTTTAAATTTTAAAAAATCTTGTGTTATTGAGTGGTCAGATAGCTGATTTGCAAATGTTTTCTCTCATTCTGTTGGGTTGTCTTCTCACTTGCTCAGTGGTATCATTTGCATCATAAACGTTTTTAATTTTGATAAGTTCCACGTCATCAATTTTTTTCTTTTGTCACTTGTGTTTTTTGTGTCATATCAAAGGCTTGGCCTAATCTTAGCTCACAAAGGTTTACTTTTGTGCTTCCTCCGAAGAGTTTTATAGTTTTAGCTCCTGCATTTACATGTGATCTGTTTTGAGTTAATTTTTTTCTAGAGTGTAAGGAAGGCATCGGTCACTCATTTGCCCATGGGTTTCCAGTTGTTCCAGCTCCATTTGTTAAAAAGACATTTCTGTCCCCATGGAATGGTCTCGGCACCCTCGCTGAAACGAATTGATCATAAATATGAGGGTTTATTTTGGGACCCTTCCATTCTGTTCTATTGATCTATGTCACAGGTGGCAAACACAAGGCCCGGGGGCCGAATCCGGCCCTCCACCTTGTTTTATCCAGCCCGGCACCTTGTTTCTACCCGGCGGCAGCACCAAGCTCTCGCTTAACTGTTAAGGAGCAGTTACGTGTATACAGTCCTAAAATTACATTCAGCCCTTTGAAGGCTGCCGCGAGGCTGATGTGGCCCTGGTGAAAGTGAGTTTGATGCCCCTGCTCTGGGTCCACCCTTATGCCAGCACTGCACTGTCTTATCTATTATGGTTTGTAAGAGACTGAGTTCTTCAAGTTTGTTCTTTTTCAAGATTGTTTTGGCTCTGCTGGGTCCTTTAAATTTCCATATACATGTTAGGATCACCTTGTCAATTTCTGAAAAATAACTGGATGGGATTTTCACAGATATTGCATTGAATCTATAGATCAGTTTGAGAAGTGTCTCTATTTTAACAATATCAAACCTTTTGATGCGTAAACATGGAATGTCTTCTAATTTATTTTGGCCTTTTTAATTATTTTCAATAATATTTTGTAGTTTTCAGTGTACAAATCTTAAATCACTTTGTTAAATTTATTCTTAAATATTTTATTCTTCCTAGATGCTATTATGCATGGAGTTGTTTTCTTAATTTCATTTCCAGATTGTTCATTTCTAGCATATGCCAATACAATGGATGTTTATGAACTGGTATTGTATCTAGTATCCTGTAACCTTCTTCAACTTGTTTATTCTAATACTTTTAGTGGACTCCTTAGGGTGTTCTATATATGAGATCATGCCATATGTAAATTGAAATAAGTTTCCTTCTTTCTTTACGATCTGGAAGGCTTTTATTTTATTTTATTTTTTGTTTGCCTAATTTCCCAGGCTAGACCTGCCAGTATACTGTTAAATAGAAATGATGAGAGTGGACATGTTTGTGTTGTTCCTGATTTTAAGGAAGAAGCGTTCAACCTTTCATCATTAAATATGATGTTGTCTGAGGAATTTTTATGATGGTCCTTTATCAATTTGAAGAAATTTCCTTCTATGACTAGTTCTCGAGTTTTTTTAAAAATCATGAATGGGTGTTGGATTTTGTCAAGTGTTTTTTCTGTTCTGTTGAGGTGATCGTGTGGTTTTTGTCCTTGATGCTATCATTATGTTGTATTACACTGATTGATTGTTGGATGTTAAACCAGCCTTATATTCTTGGGATATATTCCACTTGGTCATAATGGATAATCCTTTTTATATGTGACTGAATTCAGTTTGCCAGGGTCTTGCCAAGAATTTTTTGTGTATCCATATTCATAAAATACATTGGTTTGTGGTTTGGAGAATTGTCTTGTAATGTATTTGTTTGGTTTCTGTGTTTGGGTAATGTTGGCCTCATGGAATGAGTTGGAAGTTTTTCCCTCTTCTTCTACTGTTTCAAATAATTTTTGAATAGTTGCTATTAATTTTGTTTAAATGTTTGGTAAAAGGGACAAAGGACGTCACCTGGGCTTTTCTTTGTGGGAAATGAGCAGTTAAATTAGCAATTCGATCTTTTTACTTGCGATC
The DNA here is from genome assembly GCA_028533065.1 of Trachops cirrhosus. Taxonomy (NCBI): domain Eukaryota; kingdom Metazoa; phylum Chordata; class Mammalia; order Chiroptera; family Phyllostomidae; genus Trachops; species Trachops cirrhosus. The sequence goes on along the minus strand of CM052539.1, from coordinate 188,075,713 downwards.
AGTCTGTTCAGATTTAGTTTCTTTTTGAGCTAGCTGCAGTTGTGTCTTGCTAAGAACCGAAGAACTCACCCATGGCATTTGGCCACTCATACTGTTCCCCAATAGCCCTTCTTATTTCTATGAAACTGATTACAAGGACCACTCTTGCATTCTCAACTTTAATAATCTCAGTCTTCTCTCTTTTTTCTTAGTCTGCCCCAAATTTTGTCAGTTTTGTTGATCTTTTCAAGGAACCAACTTTAGATTTAATTAATTTTCTACATGATTTTTTAAACATTGATTTCATTTATTGCTGCTCCCATTTTTAATATTTATTCCCTATGCTTATTTTAGCTTTAGTTTTCTCTTATTTTCCCCATATCTTAAGGTAGAAGTTTGGGTTATTGATTGAGATCTTTCTTCTTTTTCAATGTTGGTATTTACAAATACATATTTTCTCATATGCACCAATTTATATGCATTCTGTAAGTTTTGGTATGTTGTGTTTGATTTTTATTGGTCTCGAAGTATTTTCTAAGTTTGCTTGGGATTTCTATTCTGACTTATTGGTTATTTAGAAGTATGTTGTTTAATTTCTATATATTTGTTAATTTCCCAAATGTCCTTCTATTATGAATTTCTAATTTTATTTCATTGTGGTTCAGAGAAAGTACTTTGCATGATTTCAAACTTTTTAAATTTACTGAGGCGGGTTTTATGGCCTAGCATATGGTCTAGCCAGGAAAATGCTCCACGTGCCTTTGAGAAGAACATGTATTTCACTCTTGTTGGGTGGAGCAGTCCATAAAAGCCTGGTTTGTTCCTGTTTATTTATAGTGTTTTTCAAGCCTCATGTTCTTTTGACCTTCTTCCTAGCTGTTCTGTGCCTTATCAGAACTGGGATATAGGTGTCTTCGGCTATTATTGTTCAATTGTCAATTTCTTCCTTTGTGTCAGTTTCTGCTTGTTAGGTGCTTCTACGTTTTTAATTATTATTTTTTCTAATAGGTTGGCCCTTTTATCATTAAAAGTGTCCTGCTTGTCTTCAGTAACATATTTTTGGGTCTTAAAGTCTATTTTGCCTGATATGAGTAGCTCAGTTATGGCTGTTGTTTGCATAGTGTATCTTCTGATTCCTCACCAAGGATGTACATGGATTGATATGAGAGAGAGAGAGACATCCATGGAAAGGGAAACATTGATCAGGTCCCTCCCTCATGCACCCCAACTGGGTATCACACCCTCAGCCCAGGTATGCGCCCTGACCTGGGATCAAACCCTCAACCTGTCCCTGTACGGGGCGACGCTCCAATCAACTGTGCCACCTGGCCAGCGCTGTGTGGCATACCTTTTTCCATCCTTTTATTTTCAACCTATTTGTATCTTTAGAATTTTAGTCTGTGTCTGTGGGCATCATACAGTTGATAATGTTTTCTTATCCAGTCTAACAGTTTCTGCCTTTTGGTTGGACCGCTTAATCCATCACATTGAAAATTATTATTGATGTTATTGGATTTCCATTTTCCATTTTCCTTTCAATACATCTCAGGGCACATTTTGTTCCTCTGTCCCTCCTTTACTACTTTCTTTTGTATTGAGTGAATATGTTTAGTGTAATATTTTAATTCCTCCAATGATTTTGACTATATTTCTGAGATATTCTTAGTGGCATATCGTAAGCTTTTTTCTGGGGCATTTAGTATACATCTTGACTGAAGAGAATTGACTTCAGATTTCTGCTAACACCTCCAGTGACATACAGAAGAAACTACCCTTAATAGCTCTAGACACCCTTCCTTCTTTTTTGTGATATTATGTTATATGTGTGACCTCTATGTATGTTACAAACCCAACAATACATTGCTGTGATCAGTACTTTATATCACTTTATAAATTTTAGGGAAGCTGAGAGAAGAAAGGAGAAATAGTACATATCTAAAGACTGTATATCAATGTTATTTTTCATTTTTGTTCTCTTTATTTGCTCCTGTGGCTTCATGTCACCATCTGGTATCATCATCTCACTCCAACACAGCTTCGTTCCCTCCCGCCTCCTTTATGTTCTTATTGTCAGATATATTAAATCTGTATATGTTATAAGCCCTGAATAATATTTTGAATAAAAGTCCTATAGAATATAATGAAGTCGTTAGTTATTGCAGCCCTGGGTTTCTCATAGACCAAAGAGACACACCCAAAATGAAACAATTTCTTTCTAGCAAGATATAACGATGGCAATTAAGGGACTTGTTGACCTTGAGTCTCAAGCGTTAGACTGTGCTGGGTCTGAAGATACTCTCCACATCATCTTCACATCATTTCCACATCATGAAAGAGAGCTTTGCATCTGGGAGCCTTTTCTGAACAGGCCAGTGATGCTCAGACACTATCACAACCGCTCCACTGCCTGATGTTCCTGGGGTGATAGACTCAGCGTGGGCGTTCTCACTGGCATCATTCTAGGGCTCCTGTTTGCCGGTAGAAACACTTCAATAAATACGAGTTGATTGCATAAAGACATCTGCTATTTGGGGAAGCTACGTAATGAGCAAAATGGTTTTTGCAATGTTTTATGTTCCTGAATTTTTAAAATTTATTCAGCATCCTGAGTCAGACAAGTCTAAGAATGAAATGAAACATGAAGCTGGCCACAGGTGTCTGCTGACTCACAAACAAGCCATCCAGGCTGAGGCAGCAGCGGTAGGGCATTGACCGGGACTGCGGGGTCTCACATCCTTGCTCAGACACAGCATGGGGTCTCCTCACCCACCCGAGGGTGCTTCCTGCAAAAATCAAGATGTGCTGGGAGTTTGGGAGTTCTCCTGAGATCAAGAAAAATCAGTTCAGTCAATGAATAGTCTCAGTAGATTTACTAGCTTTTTGGACACAGAAGCTCTCTTATGGGGAGTCTTGTGAAGTTGGGTAAGAGTTTCCTCCCTTTTCTATTTGCCGAGACATTTTGGATGTGGGGTAGACCTGCTCACATAAAACTGGGTTCAGATGCTGAGCTGGTGATACTCCACATGCACCGTCCAGGAGAGTGCGGAAAAGCGCATTACTCCCGTACTGAGGCTTTATGGCGGGAGCGGGGCAGACTCTTCAGGTGATCCTAAATAGCTCAAGACAGCAGAGAGGGGAGACGGCCTTGGCCTTTATTCTGGGGAGGGGATGAGGTTGGGGCGAGGGTTCCTGCATGTGGGCAGGGGCTTGTGGGGTTTGCCCTTCCTACCCATGCCCCCCAGCTTTCCCACCAGCTTCCTGGGTGTAGGATGGAAGGGGAAAGTGGGGGCTTAAAGCATTCAGACATCAAAAATAGAGTCAGACGCTTTATGGCCTCCGCAATCAGCTTACACGTCACAGACAGCTGGGAAACGTGGTGCTCTGGGTGACAGACTGTCAGTGCGGAAGGCGTAGAGGGCGGTGGTGAGCTGGGCCAGCAGCAGGCTCTTCCCTGGGCTGTGTTTCATCTGGACAGGAGAGCGGAGCTGGGCTGTCCGTCAGGATCCCTGGGGCTCAGGCCCTTTGCTCATTGCTGCCGATGGCCGGGGCCGGGGCACTACCGTCCCGTGGCCTTCTCCAAGGCTTAGAGGAGCAACAGGAGGACAGTGAGAGGAGCGCTAAGAGCTCTGCTTGGGGCGGTCGCAGGACCCGGAGTGCACGTTCACGGATGAACACGAGCCTGTGAAGACAGGCCTTCCAAAGTCTGGCCACAGTGATACCCACACCTGGTGTTAATTGCAAAAATGAGATAACACATGCATTTTTTTTTAAACAGCCTAATTTTAACTTTAGGGTTGGGGGCTGGAGTAGTTCAAACCCTAGGAGGAAAGTCTTCAGATTTTCCATAAGCAGAAGAGCCCTTTCCTGGTAGAAGGAAAATGGGGAGAGGAAGAACAATTAGACAAAAGTGGGGTCCAATACGATGGCCCAGGGCTTGGTGGGGAACAACCAGACTCTAGGAGGAAATGCTTCCCCCTTTTAATTCTCCACATTCCTTCTACCTGTCCTTCCCTCATGAAGCCTTGCTGTACTCGGAGGTCGCTCCCTCCTTAAAAATAACCCTGTGGTTGGAAGAGGCAAGCCACTTAGGAAGGCGGGCACAGCAAAGCCTGCCCAGGGGGTTGGTGAATGTGACAGTGAACTCATCTGCGGAGTTCCTGGGTCAAGGTCAGCTGGCAGAGACAGGCCGCTGCCTGCTGGCTGGGGCGAGTTGCGCTTCCCAGATGGCCGGCACGGGAGCAGGAGCAGGCCTGTCTACCTGGGGCTGAGGGAGGAGGATCGAGAGCTAGTGTTTGGGGGTTTGTTTTCAGTTTTTCAGGGAACCAGAGGTTTCTGGGGGCACGTCCACACTCACTACTGAGAGTACAACCGGAGATCTCTTTGGTTGGGCATTCACTTTACAAGGCTGGTTTTTTGTAACCATGGCTCAGTCAGCCCAAAGCCACAGAGGCACCAAGTCAGAAAGCACCTCAAATGTCCTAGCCTCTGAGGGCGCTCAGCGAAGCACCCTGCGTCCCCAGAGAATCCCCAGGCGACCCCCCCCTCCCACTGCTGCCAGACTTTATTGGCACACGAGTCTGGAAAAACCTCTTCTGGGGTCCTGATTTATTTTTATTTTTTCCCTTTCCCCCCTTTTTTCTTTTGAAGAGCTTAAAAAAATAATTTCCATTCGAGTTGGAAAGGCAGAAAATGTAGTTAACGCCAACCACATTTTTGGTACCCTATAAAAGCTAAATAAAAATAATAGTTAAACAATGCACAGGGTCCAGCATAGGTGTGGAGATCTTTTCAGGCCAATGAACAAACCCAAGACATGGAAAAGGTCGGCTTCTCCAGCCTTGTCTAAAGTACACAGTAGGGTTACCAGGGAAATGCAACCGCTACCGCTCGGAGAACTCGGCCGGCTGGGGCTCTCCTCTCCGCTTTGAGTGAAAGCAGACAGCCTCGCTGTGCGTCTGCTTCGGTGTGACTGCCCTGCAGTGGAAAAAGGACATTTTTGCCGTGACTTTATCATCCGATGCAGATGTTTGGCTCAAGTTTCCCGATCTTGTCAGCAAAATTGACGGTAAAAAAAGTAGAACAAGAACCTCGGTTTATTTGTTTTCTTATGAGGTGTAAATTTGCATATGTGCCTGTGATTTTTGCTGCGGTCCCTGACGGAGCTCTGGTCCCCGTTCCTTCTCTCTGCTAGGAACGGCCAGATTTATTGCTTCCATCTACTGGGGGAGGATACGGCCACCTCCCACACCGTCCGTCCTCCGAGGACCACAGTCATAAAGTGTACCTTTCTTTATGGCCATTGAGAAATGTCGACTCCCACTGTGGCACTGCAGATGGCTAACCTTGTCTTGACCTCTAGATTTTTCAAAGTCCATAAACAATAAAAACAATGGGGAATTCTCAAAGTCCATCAAGTCTAGACCTTCCTTTGAGGGTCAAATGGCTGGACTTGATGCACTCTGGCCACTTTTCCCGACTGAAACTGGTTGAAAAGTAGCGAGGAAGTTCTGAAAAAGCAAAAGCGGTTGTGATAACAAGTTAAGCATCAGCAAGGAAGTTTTTCTTGCGTGTGACTCTCAGTGCAGCGTCTGGGCTTCGCGAGTAGTCTTACCCACCAGTTGTCTGTTCTCCTTCCAGAGGTGAATGGAAAGTCGTTCTCAGAGTGCATCTGAATTGTTGACTAGCCGTGATGTTTCAGGGAAGCCATTCCTTCTTCCAAAACAACTTTAATTTTTATGGTGCCTAAGTTAAAACAGGAACATTTATTTTCTTATGGGTAGAGTTCTTGGAATGCCCGATTACAAGGATTTAGGACATTTCTTGACCAAATAGCACGTGACCAGACATGGCTTTCACAACTTCCTTCTCTTAAAAGAGAAAAGAAAGACTAAAAAATGCAGGCGTTTGGTGTGTAAAACTGTTTTCCTGGGGCTCAGTTTCTCAAAATGCTCATCTCCCATGAAAGATTTCCAGAGTCAACAGGTGGTACCAGCCATCAGAGGCATAATGAAAATGACACGTGTGTGTGTTATTGTTGAATCGAATTTAATTTAATGAGCACACCCGCCTGTAGTGCATTTGCTCAAATTATTGACAGATTCTCTGGGATTTACTGGGATTAATGAATATGCAAATATAATTTTTAAAAAGTCCAGGCATCACGGAACATATTGTACCTTATTGTAAAATAAAAATAGCCTTGGACAGCCCGTGGAATGTGTTCTAGCAGCATAATCAATTCTTTACTGTGGTTTTCCTGCCAGTCGGGGAGCCCTGCGTCACACGGCGTGGGTGCCAAGTGTCTGGTTTGCGCTTTGGTAAGACATGTTTTTCTTGCTGAGAATTTTCAGGTTTGCCGTTTCCCCAAGTGCAAGGCGGCCAGGTCACCTTGCTATACAGTGGGGCACAGCTTTTGTTCCAGATGTCTCACCGAAGGATGGGGTACTAGAGTTCAAAACACCGCTGAGCAGCGTGCGTGAACCCACAGCCTCCGCGGTGAAGCCAGCCGGACGCCTCCCTGTCCTCTGGCGAATGCCGGGGGACTGGGCCACTCGGGGGGATTTTCATCTTGGACAAACGTGCTCAAGCTTCCAGATGCAGGTTCTCTGTCACGAGCAGCAAATTGGTGAGAGCGTGCAGAGTTGAGGCAACTCCTTAAGTAAAGTTTGGCAAAACATTCTGTTGGTGCAATATGGGATTTCCACCCTTCCTGAATTACCTTGTTCTGCAGTCTGAACTTTTTAAGAGTGACTTTACTCTCCTATGTCCTTTTGTTCACAGGGACCCAGGGTTGGTGTGGGATAAACCTCTTTCTCCTGCCAGAGGGGGATTGTCCTGAAGAAGAGCAGAAGCACCTTGAGCCACATCTGTCCTTCTGGGCTTGCCACCGCTGCCCCATGGTCACTTGTTTTATGCAGGCAAGACCAGAATGGTGTGTTCGTCACACTCTCATGGTCATTTACTCAAACAGAAAGTGTAATCAGGGAGGCAGCGATACAATGGTTGTGTGCTTCCCGGATGGACTCAAAGCAGTTCCGAAATTCTTGTTGCTCCCGAGGCTGCTCCTCTAGCCTTTGTTTCTGCCACGTTGAGAGTGAGCACCAGGATGTCACAGGGGGTGTTTGTGGAAAAGACCCCCTTTGCTGCTCTCCCCACACCCACACTTAAACATCTTTACAGGTCAAGCCAGACAGAAACCCAGGGCAAGACGTTCCAAAAGTGTCGCATGCAACGTTTGAACCATTTTAAGTGCCCTGAGTAGCTTCAAGTTCTTACAACAGTCTGCAAAGCCCCTCAAGAGTTCTCTCCCAGGCCCTCACCCCCACACCTTTCCTACCATGTGCCCAGCACCTTCTCTTCTCCAGACCTTCCCCTCCTACGCTCTTCCTATGGCCTTGGCCAACTCCCTCCTCCTACGGGGCTCTGTCCAAAAGTCGCCTCCTCAGTGACCCCTTCCTGGCCTCCAGTCCACCTCATTAAGTCCCCTCATGCACACCTGCTTTCTCTTCTCCAGCACTCATTCCCACCTGACAAACTGCACGTCTGTGCACTGACTTAGAAGCTGGACTGGGTTGGGGGGAGGGTCTCTTTTGTCCATCGCTGCCTCCATAACTTCTAGAACACTGGTCCATAGGAAATGCTTGATGAAACCTGGTGAGTGCTGAATACGCTAACGGGGATAAAGCCAAAGGGTGCGGTGCCGGGGGTGGGCGGGGGGGATGGCGGACAAAGGGCGGGGATTCAATTCTGTGCCTCATCACCTGGCTCGGGAACCTCAACCATGTCCCTGAACTTTGGGGTCTGTACCATTCTTGAGATTTGGGGTAACGTCTCAGAAAGTTAACATTCTGATGGTTTTCCAAGGTATACATTTTTGGAGTTATTTATATTCTTTCTGACTTTTCCGACTAGGCTAAAATTCTCTTAAGGGCAGGATTATACAATACGCATCTTTTCATCCTCTGATTGCCCTTGGTGCTCAATTACTGCTTGCTGGAAAGAACTCTTCTTGCCCCAACCCCCCCCACCCCCGGGATCTCTTCTACTCTCAGAGACTAGGAGGGTTGTTTCACGTGATCCATTTTATACTGTTTGACCTGCTGGGTCAAGGGTTTTCCCTGACAAAGACCAGATGGTAAATATTTCCATCTTTGCAGGCCATCCTTCTTCATTACAACTATACAGCTCTATCATTTTAACACGAAAACAAGCAATAAGCGATTTGTAAGCAAATGGGCGTGGCTGTGTTACAATAAAGTTTTATTTACAAAAACAGGTGGTGGGCCGAATTTGCCCGTGGGCTGTGGTTTGCTGGTCCCTGTGCTAGGCTGTTATTGACATAAAGTAACTATTCCTAAAAACAAATTGTTTAGTTCTATTGCATTTCAGAATTAGACATAACCTACGTTTGGCATTAAACTAGTTTTAGTTTCAATTCTATTGTTAGCCATTTGTTACTTAAATAAAGACTTGCTAAGTGTCGCCCAAGCTTGAGTCCTTGTTTGTCTCATTTTTAGATTGTATATAAAAAGCTTAAGCCACATAAGACAGGTCCCGAGACACTGCCTTTTCTGTTTTCTTCCTTTTCAAAAAAATAATACCCCATCTACGTGACCTCTCGTTTATGTAAACCGAACCTGAGACAAAGCTGCTCACGTTGGCTCGCTGCGTTCTTTGTGGTTAAACTAGTTTCTCACCCACTAGACTGGAGGAAAGAAAGAGAGGACCGTACCAGATTAGATGGGTTTGGGGAGGGGGGGTCAATACGTAATATAAACCAGAGTGTACCTCTTTCATTCTCCCCAGTATACAGTTGTACAGAAGTGAGGACAAAGGGTGGGCTTTGCTCCCTCAGTGGAGACGCTGAAACACGGAGGGACAGGAAACAGAGAGGAGTCCACGTTTCGGGCTCAGCACAGAAACCCGACCTGAACAGGGCCTTAGGACCTGAATCTAGAGCTGTCGCCTTTCCTCATCTGGCGGTTACCAAACCAACTTCCGGGTAGGTGTGCCTTCCATCTTCCCCAAACACTGCCGGGTCTGACCTGGGGTGGGCCGGAGGTCGTCTCCCAGGGAACGGCTACTCCCTTGGCAGGAGCTCCGCCCAGCACGCTCTGGTCTCCCACTGCCTCCTGCAGGCAGAACGAAGCCCCAGCCAGAAAGTGCTTTATCTCTGATTCCATCCCATTCTCTACACACTCTGAGGTTCAATATGAAGTGGGGGAAAAAAGGACATTTTCCTTTGACCCCTTGGAAAACTCCGTTTCTTCGCAGGCCCTGGGCAAAGCACTGTAGCTAATGAGACAGCAGGAGTTCATCCTGTTGTAACTTTTAAGTTATTTATTCTGCAGAACTAATGGGCAGCAGTGGGTACTCAGGACTAAGAACACCCTCTTTTTTTCTTAATAAGAGGCCATCACAGCAGCCAGAGTTGTGCCCGGGGAGCAGACCATAGGGCCAGCTGAGAGGCCGGACACGTCCTGGGGCAGACGACCACACGGATGTTGTGGGCCTGAGATGCTCCCTTTGGGGTTGGTGACTCATCCATGATGTGCAGAGAAAGGCACGGCCCTCCTGTGACCGCAGAAGGTTTCTACAGGCCCTGTTGTCACAGGGTCTGAAAACGGGGTTGGAAGGAAGGCTCGGTGGGAAGAGGCAAGGGACTGGAGACCGGGCTTGGAGTCCAAGCTTCGCTCATCCTTACTTTGTTCCTGCTGCCCTTTCTCCACGTCTGCTCTGTGGTTGTCAACCCTGCCTTCGGCCCGATCCTCTCAGGACGGTTTCTGTCTGACTCATTTCCCTCAGCATGATATTCTCAAGATTGGTCCATCCGTGTGGTTGCAAATGGCAGTATTCCATCCTTTCTTAAGGCTGAGTAGGGTTCCACTGTGTATACGTACCCCAGAGTCTTTATCCAATTGTACACTGAAGGGCACTGCGGTGTTTCTGTGTCTTGGCTACTGTGAATAATGCTGCAATGAACACAGGGGTGCGTATGGCTTGCAAATAAATGTTCTCAACTTAGTTGGGTAGAACAAAGAAGACAAACAAACAAAAACTCAGAGACAAAGACAGCAGTATGGTGGTTACCAGAGGAAAAGGGGGTGAGGAGGATAGTAAAGTGTAGGGGAGGTCGAGTATATGGTGAAAGGAGACTTGACTTTGGGTGGTGGGCACGCAATGCAATCCAAAGATGATGTATCCTGGAAATGTACACGTGAAACCTATGTAATTGTATGAACTAATGTCACCCCAGTACATTTAACAAAAACCAAATAAACAAACAAAAAACAAATCATCTCAGGACTTAAACACAATATTGAGGTCCAAGCCTCACCCAGACCAAATACATCAGAATCACATGACCGTTTAGAAGTCTCTCTGGGAGATTCTGTAGTCAGAGTCGGCATCCACACAGCAAGGCTAAAAAATACTGCAGAAAAGAAATAAGAAAGGCTACCAGCTGCCTGGGAACCTTTACCTGGGAACCTTCTCAGAAGGCTGCGTCTGACACCAGGCTGGAAATCACCTTCTGATTCCATCATATTTTTAAAGATGATGACAGGTGTCTACAGCCAGGGATCAAATAGGACTTGGTTCCGACGCATGTGCCCAGTTTGGGTCTTTTCAGCCTTCTTTATGGTGTGGTCCTTTAAGGCACCTGCATTAGGCCTGAGGTGACCCGCATGGGTTATGAATTCAGGGGTGGCTGTAAAGTACTGTGATTCAGTGTGGGGACTTGAGGGTGAGACCAAGATCTGAACCTCTGACTTCAAATCACCAGCCATTTGAACTTGGACTTGATCTGAAACTTAGTTTTCTCCCTTATAAAGTAGAGAAAATCATCCCTATCCGACAGGTGCTGATCTGTTAATGTGATAGTAAATTTAATAATGACTAATAATTAAACAAGGTGGTGGGAAGAAAACACCTAAATCAAATTCCTGACCCACGGTAAGCCTTCAGCAAACAGCAGTTGTTATTAATAGAACTAAAATAAACTGTGTGTCTGGGCCAGAGTGCCGTTTCCTTGTTGTATGGTTCAAGAATAAGAACCGAGCCCACTAATAAAGTCCTGATTTTTCTTGAAGCAGTGAGCTCACTAGAGTTTTCTTGTGTTGCCAAGCTCAATCAGACCCAGGAGTATTGGTTACTGTCGGTGAACAATGAAGACAAACATTTGGAGGACTCTTTCCGCAGAACGCAGGCCAAAAATAAAAATTCCGGGGCTGCCTTTGATTCCCTTTGGATTCCCAGCAGCTCAGGGGGGGTGGGGCAAGGGTAGTTCCATAGTCCTCGCTATCTGCTGGGGGTCAAGAGAGGAGCTATGCTGACCCCGAGGGAGTGTCTTTGGAATCTTGGTTAGAATCAGGGTTAAGCATTTAGGCAAAGTATGAATCTCTCCAATGCTCTATTTCCATTAAAAAAAAAAAAAAAGAAGAAGAAACATATTACAAAACAAGCAGAACTCCAGCATGATCTTCAGGAGGTAAGTTGTGTTTTATGTCGCCCTGCGTTACGACCACGGGGCTTGCTCTCTGGCAAGTGCGGCGTGTCTGCGTTTGTGTCAGAGGGACGTGTGTTTGCCTCGTCGTCTATCAGACTGGGAGTCCCAGTCGCACTCTGCAGATTTAACATCTGGGATTCGCTGTTCACGAATAGCATGTCTGAGGACCAAACCTGAACTTCTGATGGGAGACTTTTCAAGTTGGAAATGATTCTGAGCCTCAATTTTAAGAAAAAAGGCAAAGTTACAGAATAAAACCAGAAAATGAAGGGTGAATGGGTGGGTGGATGGATTGATTGATTTAAGAGAGCACTGGAGGTCAAAGAAAACGCGGTCACTTGGAAAGTTGGCCTTCTGGTGGGAGGTTGGTGTTAGCATGGTCACGGTCCGGCGATTTCCCATGTTCCTCATAAACACACATGCGCTTTACCATGTGTAGCTGTAGAAAGGCACTGTCCATTACCTGCCACCCCCTCACCGCCTTCAGAGGAAGAAAGCCAACACCTATGACACACTAGAAAGAACCTTGCTGACGCAGGCTTCCCTCTTAGCTAAAACTTTATCTCTAGGGCTCAGAGAACTGACAAATGTCACTGCTTCTAAACTGGGCCCGTGGTGACACAGCCTAAACGGGTCCTACAATTCAGGTGGGAGTTTTCACTGTTCACCAGAGCATATCCCTTCACAAGGTACAGCAAACAGCACGCCCTCCCCACCCTTGTCTTTGCACACTTGCGCACACCAGCAGTCAGTGATGTCAGTCTCTGAGTCAGTGTGGGGTGGGGTCAGCCCTTGAACAGCAAAAGAACAGAAGGGGCATCTGAGCAAAGTTTTTTTTAGGTTCTACAACCAAGATAGGAGCTAGATTCCCCTGTCCGATTGCTGGGAATATGAATGTCCTGTAAAGCTCAAGAAACAAACAATGCTTAACTAAGTGGTATTAACCTTGCAGCTGATCGCTGCAGTGCCTGGCACTTCAATTAAGTTCTATTTGTTCACGTAATCTAAACTATTTAACTACTCAAGCGATCCACAATAAAAGAAATAGAGGGAGACTCAGAGAAGCCCAGCACTCACACTGCTGTCCTTGGAAGGAGCAGAGGGACTTCTAGCGATTCACAGCATTTTGGGCCAGCTCAGGGTCTTCATATGGGACTCAGTGCAAACACAGTACATCTGCAAGGAACCGTGTGGCCAGCTCACCTGTCCCACAATTCAAATGTGGGGGAGAAAGGAGAACCTGGGTATTGGGACAGAGATCAGCACAGCACTCCTGGACACGAGTGTAGGCCAAACAAAGAAGGATTCTGCCCCAGTGGCTAAGTGCAATGGGCAGGAAGGGTGTCCTGACACCTGACCTTCGACGTGGAACTTTACTTCTTACTGCCCTCTTAACCCTCGTGGGGCTGGATGCGTCCCAGGCCCTTCCTCGTCTGAACCGCACAGGAGCCCTGGGGGGTACATGTCTTCACCTCCCAGTTCACTAGGGCAAAAGCCAGCTCACAGAAGACAACGATTGGTCCAGGGCCTGCAGCTGGTACATAGACGTTCTAGAATGGAATCCACGTCTGCCGGGGACTAGACACATGCTTCTTCCCCCCACTATACTGCCCTTCTTACCAGAAAGAAATAATGAAATGACTCGGTGTTCTGAGGCAAGGGTTACATTTAGGCTCCAGTTTCCCATGAGTCTCCACACTGTGCAATGCGAGTTGACTCACTGAGATAAGATGTACCATTAGGCAATTTGAAAAACAAAATGTCACAGTGAAAACACCAACAGTCTGGCTGGTGTGCACGCTCCCCTGAGTGAGAATTGTTCACTCTGGGCTGCTAAGCCCCGACAGTGTCTCTTCAGAACCAGGGCTGCCTGTGAGGTACACACGGACCTCAGGAGGGAAGTGCGTTGAGGCAAGCTGTCGAGGAGTAGTAGAAATTCTCCAGTGAGAGTCATCTGAAGAAGAAAGAGCAAGTCCTAAGCCCACACTCACTCTGAGTTAGGGTGACCACCATGGCAAACGAAAGCCAACGGGACAGAGCACACGAGAGGCCGAAAGTGTTCTCCAGCCTATGGTGGAGCATAAATGCATGAAGGGGGGGTCCCCCCAGGGGGGCTTCTCAAGAGAGAATAAAGAGAATCCATCCAGCCCCTCCATCTCCAGTCTGGGTGCTGTCTAATGAACATCAAGGGCGTCCAGGCTTATATGACTTTGCTTTCAGGAGGGCAAATTTGCCTCGTATTTCTCCAGCTTCTGTTCTTTAGGTTGGACCATCCAAGAGGGGAACAATAAGAAAAGATATCCTTCTTTATCAGCTCTGTGTTCTGCTGGTGACTCAGCAGTCTGGACGTGTGTACTCGATAAGGTAGGTGACGTGTGACGACAGAGACAAAGTGACCGTGGGCAGCTTTCCCTTTGAGTCCCTTTGCTGTCTGGTAAATCAGTGGGTACACAGATGGCCATTTCTGCAACTTCTCCAGGCAAGGCGGCCTGATTAGTGCCCACCCTTGGCTAGGGCGATGGGGAATAGATGGGGTGCAGAGCGAGGTTTCGTGTGCCCAACCCCCTGTTCCTATCGATAACACCACTTCTGTGTGGAGCCCTTTCGAGTGTATCACAGCTCGGCTGAGATCGCTCACTCTACACAGTCCAGCCAGTTTGGATTGCTCAGTTTTTCCACACTAACTAGAATATTTGGCAAAAAGGTACAACTTTGTAATGGAAAAGATCCCAAAGTAAAAAAAAAAAAACCTCATTGTTTACCCTGTTCTGCTAGTAATCAGTACTTAAGATGAGTCCCAAGAATTCTCCAAGACTCCCCTTCCGTGTAGAAATAGGGGTGCTAAAGCAGAATTAGGGTTTTAATGATTTTTTTGTTGTTGTCAGAGGTAGAAATTACATGGACCCACAGGGAAGTGATTCAGAACGTTACAAACGAGGGAGTCACAGCATAACACCATCACTAAATGACAGTGAAGCAAAAGGCCAGGAAACATACACCCTGCCTCCAGTGGGACACGCCAGAGGCCAGGTTCTGATCTCAGGGAAAGTGGGAAAGAGGCCCTCTCTGTGCTCCGAGACCAAAATGTCATGCAAGACATGTCAGAACAAGGGAGGCCTGTGGGGAGGCGACAGTTTGATGGGACTTGGTGATGAAGGACTGAGCCTGCCCCCCACAGCTAGAATGGGACATATCTCCTGTCCGCTGATAACACCAGCCTGAGCAGGAAGGTGCCCTACTGACTGGTTTTTCAAAGCTGAGATGCGTGCTTTGTCACTACCCGAGAACCAATTGCTAAAGTGTGAAGACAGGGGAAATCGTAGAACCCTTCACTCCTGCTGTCGACCCCCTTGATGTCTGGGGTCATTCAGGGTGATGGTGGCATTGGCTGTACCGGTTTATTTTCAGTATTCTAAATGTGGCTCTTGTCCGACACACAGGGAGATTGTTGAGAAAGTAAATTCTGAGAGTTCCCATGACAAACAGATTCTTTTCCTTTTCCCCTTTTCTTGGGTCTGTGTGAGGAGAGGGCTGATACCATGGTAATCACCTCACAGAACACGTCAATCAAACTATCACAGTGTGCACCTTCAACTTATCCAGTGGTGTATGTCAATTATTTCTCAAAACTGGAAAAAATAAAAGTGCTTACATAAATAATACAAAATACAAAAATAAGGACATAACTCAGATAATTACAGAGATGCTTCAGGATAAAAAAATAAATGTCACTTTTGGAGTTTGGATCCCAATCCAGCACACTGTGCGTGTAGTGGCATGTCTGCATCCGGAGGTGACAGGGTCCATGGCCACAGGTGCCTCACTGTCCGGCCTGGAGGGTCCCTACACTGTCGAATAGAGGTCACAGAGCTGAGACCGGACTGTTGCCAGAGGGCTGGTGCGGTTGGGCCTGGGAAGGAAGGTGGGCTCATTCTGGTAGCAGTAGCCTGAGATGGTAACACTCCCCGTTCAAGGTTGCGTTGCTGCTCACCATTCACACTGTCAACTGTGAAGCACAGGCATCACCGTGCACCTTTCACGGTTGGGGTCACCGCGGAGCAGCTTGCTCAGTGAGAGTGGGTCTGAAGTGAGCCGGGACAAACCGCGTGCATTGAACTCATGGTGTGTGGTTGAACACGCGACCGAGTCCGCTCGAATAAAACATGAGGAAATCGCCTCGCTATCGGGTGGTCAGCGGTCACCAACGCCCAAGCCACACTCTGGGTGGGGACCCAGAATCACCAATGAACCCCGGTGGAGGTTTGAAGGAAGGTGGCCAGCTGCCGCATGGAGCGTTGGGCATTTCCTGCATCTGGTTTTTTACGGGGACATTTTCTCATTTGGGAAAATTGGATTTGACATCTGCCCTAGCAAGTGTCCGGTTGGCACTAACACATTAGATTATGTGCCGGTACTGACACATTTTTTATGTGTGTTGGAATTTGACACTTGACTATGAGAGAGCTGAGGACACACTGGGGAAGAGGTGGCCAGCCCTCGTGTTTTGTGTGGGACTAGGGGATGTCACGTTCTCCAAACCAAACCTGGGACAGTCATGGGAGAGCCAGGACGGTCGGTCACCCTAAAGAGGCACATCTTGGAGGTAACATTTGCACTTCGGGACGATTTGAGGACATCCCGTTAGAGAATGTGAGAAAGCCCTACCTCGGCTCCAGTGCTTTCCTGAGGATGAGGTATTTTTGTTGGGAGTCACGGTGGGAAGATGGAGAAGCCTCCGGTGGGACCTTGGAGGTGGTTCTCACTCCCCTGTGCTTCTTCCTCGAGAACCACGCGGGATGAGAGGAACCGGGTAGCTAGAGACTGGCCGGAGGAGATCACAGCCAGCTGATCGGCAGCGAGGAGGGCTTGTCTGATGGGACCTGGTTTAAAAACCAAGAGATGAAATAACATTGAAGAACACAGAAACTTTTAAAGAATTCAGTGGGAGCTATTCTTCACCTTTCCTTTACAAGAAGTCTTCTTTGAGCCAAACAGGAGCCAATGGCCTGTCACAAGGTCTAGGACACTCTTAAAAGCCAGCCCACCCACAGGGCCAGCTCTTCAGTCGGGTCTCTGGGGGGACCTTTACTTGGCCTTATCCCTATGACTTGTGTAGTTGTCTTCTGAAACTTTTTTTCAAAAATTTTTATTTTTGAGAATTTCAGAATGTCTCAGGTCTTTTGCAGAACACAGAACAGCCACATTCCTCACTCTAGATCATGCCCTGAAACTTGGCCTGTGGCCATGACTCTGTGCAACAGAAGGGGGCCCCACACTCACCACACACTTACTGATCTTTTCCACTACCTGTCTGAATCTTTAGTAAGGAAGAAATATTAAGTGGCTTATGAGTTCTGGGTCGTGGCCAATGGAGAGCAGGAAAAAGTTAATGCGGTTGTTTGTCCACATGGCACAGCATGGGAAGGAACAAAGAGGGAGAGAATGCTAGAACCGGTCACCATCCTAGTGGAACTGTTGAGGGGCGAGACCTTACGTTCTTCAGGGCTGTCCCAAGAGAGTTCAGCGATCAGCCTCTGAAGCACCAGCAGCTTTGGGGACCGGGATGGCAGCATCTGTTCAATAGCCATCCCAGCCCCCACACAGGTCTGAAGACACTTCTCTGTCTCCTGCCCAATCCAGTGCAGTGCCCACCAAGGGAGCTCCTCACGCTTGAACCTTTAGAGCAATTATTCTTACTGTTCTACTGAACCTTCATCAGCTTAATTCTCCAAGCCCTTCAGCCAAGTCCAGGGAAGAGAGCGATTCGGACAGCCCCAAACTGCTACTCACAGCTCCTCTTACACCAGGAACAACTTTAATGAAGTTTCCTGCCATTTGACTAACTTAGATGTGTACAAACAGGTCAACGTGGGGATTAACAGAGCATAGCCTGGTGCATGAGAACTTCGATGAGGTATTGGTGGAGGCCCTGGGTTCCTGGTTCTCTGGGAAAGTCACTGTCTGGTCTTCAGTGCCTCAGATAGAAACAGTAAAAACTGTATAGGAGGGTCTCCAGCAGTTCCTTCCCACTCTGACTAAGCCTCTGTGACTCTTCTCCTTGCTCTCCTTCTGAATGTAACTATTAGTAAAAGTCTCCCTCCTTCCCGGAGCCAGGCCATGGAGAGGGAGGAAGAGTGGGAGACAGGTGATGGGTGGGAGAAGTGAGAGCACAGGGGAGGGAGGAGCCATGAAGATGGGACGGGGGGATGGCATGAAGGGCGGGGAGTTTCCTTCACAACATGGGATTGGTGGGGTTCACTCTGGGCGTGCTCATTTCAGATTGGTGACTCACACATCTGACTTGAGGGTAAAAATGGTAGAGAACAAATATGAGATCGGATTTCTTAGTTTAAATATTAATAATATTAACAAAATGTTGATGCTAATAAATGTGGTCTTTATCCTTCTGATGTTATTAAGAGAAGGGTGACTTTCTGTTTCACACAGTCATGTGAAGGCAAATAGGACATATGTCCTTTCACACTTAATGGAATACTTTTAAGGGGTCTACAACTGAGTCCATTTTTTTCTTGTGATTTTTGCTGTGTAAACCCTGTGAGGCTGAGGTAAGAGCTACAGTGTTTAACTGTCCCAGAGGTCAGATCACTTGGCTCTTCTAATCTTCACTAGCATTTGTTAGGTGGCTTTTTCCTGGAATGTCTACAACCCTTCTTTGTCTTCATCTGTGGAGGCCTTGATCCCTCCTCTAGAAGCCCACCTTCAAGTTCAGGGTCAAGTTTGTTGACCTTCCTGTTGACTTCTAGAATGTTTTGATCACATACCACTTATACTGAATTATGGTCAGCTAATCACCCATCTTTCTGCTGAACTGTAATACTCCAGTACACGGACTGTGCGGTCTTTCTAACCAGCAAAGAAAAGGCACCCAATTTAGTTACTCACTGATTTCCACCCTCATGATATCAATAGCAAAGGGTTCTTCTGTGAGTACCAGAAGGCACCCCCCTGGCACTATGGGTGACTGACCTTGTGCTCCATCAGACCGTGCATGTGCACCCTGAATCAAATTCCAAATATTGGTGCTGAGATTCTCAGTTATATTTTGATTGGAAACCTGATGGCATGGAGGAGGAGGGTGGGGAACATCAAGTGAGTGAGGGGCCACAGTGAGGGGGCGTCCTCATGCCAGTGGAAAGGAATCATTCCAGCCCTCACAGGATTAGCAACTGTAGCCAAAGCTACTGGTGATCCACTCAGATTCCCTTGGATCCCCTTCACTGCTTCTGAGTGCCCATTTCTATGCCTCCATGTGTATTACTTCTGACCACCTGAAGCTCCTACTAGCCGACCCCGAAGACTGCCTAAGACTGCACTGCTTTGCAGATGCAGAAAGCCAGAGCACTTGGGAGATAGCATGCCCATCACCCCTGCTACTCTTAGCGGAGGCTGACTGGGCCAAGAGCGTGAAAGCCCAGCTCCCTGACCTAAGATGCTGTTTTCACTCCAGAACCATGCAGGGCACAGCCTTTGTCTGAAATCATACCCTTGCTTGACTCTCTCCTTCCCCTGATGAGCTTCCCTTATTTTCCTTCAAATTCCTCGCAGGAGCACTTCTTTAATTAATTACATGTGAATTTTTGTCTCAGCATCTGCTTCTAGAACCTCTGCTCCAGGAGAAGATTTCAACTTTGCGACTTCCTAAGACAAGGTTCTCTCTGGACAGGCCAAAGGCAAGCAAGTCCCCACCTGGGGCCTGCAGAGTCTTACAAGGATTGAAATGGGCATCCTTCATTCTCCATGGCTCACGGACATGCCAAGGAGACACTGTACATGCCTCTGGGACAGAGATGGTGGGAGCGAACTGGAGGCAAATGACCAAATCCTGCCTGGCCTGTGGAGAGCTCTTTAAGCTGGTGGGGGTCATAGGAGTCTTTGATGATATTTTAAAAACTGACATACTCCCCCCAATAGTTCTACATCTAACTCAACTTAAGTAGATTTAGTCAAAGATAAAAGTGTATTTTTATTCCCTCTCATCACACTTCAAAGTTTTTTGTCTTGATTCAAGCCAAGATGAGAATTGGATGCACTACAGTATTTTTTTTCTTTGAAAATTATTCTTGGGAAATGGCTCTCTTGAAAAAGTTAGTTCTTGTAATCTTTTCTGCCCAGGTTCCAGACATCTTTTGAGAACTTTGGGTAAAAGTCTAGACTTCAGATTTATATTTTGTTTAAATTTGACACATGTAAGGATTTTGCTTTTAATTAATTGGGGAGAAAGAAGAAAGAAGAGAAAGAAAGAGAGAGAGAGAGAGAGAGAGAGAGAGAGAGAGAGAGAGAGAGAGAGAAAGAAAGAGAAAGAAAGAAAGAAAGAAAGAAAGAAAGAAAGAAAGAAAGAAAGAAAGAAAGAAAGAAAGAAAGAAAGAAAGAAAAGGAAGGAAGGAAAGAAAGAGAGAAAGGTGATTTGGTAAATAGTCATTCATGTTTGTTTTTTAGGCTATAAGATTAATAACATTGAACACCTTCAGTTAAAAAATGATTAACTGTTATTTGAAGTTATCTTACATGGTGGATTCCAGACCCTACTCCTTAGAGACAGGTTGTGAAGTAAATTTTACTCATGGGGTGAATTCGAGATTGAATGGCACACACTATTTTTCGTTAAGCTTAATTGTTTGTCTTATTTCCATTGTCATTAGCCTCAGAAATTTCCAGAAATACCTAGATCACTCAGTTATTAAAAACATGTAAAATAAAGCCTGTCTTCAGTGGCAGAAATCACATAGATGTCTATATACATGCTCATTCTAGAACTTTCCCACTCACCTCACACTTTAACCACGCATGTACAATGCCTCACCTCCTTTCGTGACTTCTGCCAGATCAACAACCTCCATATCTAGTTGTTGAATATCTCCAAGTGAAAAAGAAGGAAAACAGGTGAACATCACCAATATGAAGAATATTGGCTTAACACTTAAGTTATTTCACGTATTCATACCAGTCCTTTGGACTCATTTTCTTCTCTCATCACTTTTAAGGCGATTATGAATGAATGTGAGCTCTACTATGCATAGTCCTGCAAGAAATAAAACTTGCCAGAGTATTAGGCCATGGTTAGAATTCATGCCGTGCATGACTCGATACTCAAAGGCATCTACACATGCATATGTATGCTCACACAATAGACTAATTGGAGAAAAATGTAGCCTAATGAAAACTGCATGGCCCGAGAGTGAGAAGAGCCCCTCGGAGCCTCAACCCCCCTGTTTCCAGCCCTGGAACGTTCAGTACATCCCTTGCCTTCTCTGGTTCTCACGTTCTCGTCCTTAAAATGCAACTGATTATGGCTTTGGGGCCTGAGTGTTAAATTAATACATTATTGAAAGAGCTTTATAAATAGAGAGCACTCAATGATCAGTTTACTAATTAAAGGGGAGACCACAAGTATTAATTAAACCTAAGGAGATAAGAACTAAAGTTCAACTGTAACAACAAATTACACCCTCCATTTATAATCTTTTATCAATCTACTTGACCAACTTTTTTTTTAAGGGTCTATGACATGTCAAGTGTCCCCAAGAGACACAAGGTGACCGAGACAGGTGCGGCGGAGCTCTGAACCAGAACGCATGGGACATGATAGAGTCGGGATGAGCGAAGCCGTGTTCGGTGGCATTCAAAGTAGAAGGGAATACCCAGATGCAGAGTTGGGTTGGGACCGTGTGAAATAAGGACCTTAAAAACAACATCCCAGAGCATGTGCCATTTGGGCTAAGGCCTGAGCAGTGATAATGAGCCAGGCGGATGAATGGAGCCCTGAGAACACTGCAGGCAGAGGGAACAGTGTGGGCACACCCTCCGAGGGAGCACAGGATCGGGGTTTGAATTCTGGGTTTTCCCCTTTTATTTTTCTCCCCCTCAGTGTTTATTGGTGTCATATGGGACCGTTAGGATGCCCTCCTGTGAGGTCTGTCTGGTGCTATGGCTTGGGAGTAAGACCACCAGCTTTGAAAATCTGACCCTTGTATGGCTCCTTCAGACTCTCAAGTTCTGAGCCTCTGGGGGACCAGTGTCTCTGAGGGGTCACCATCTTCTCCCAGGAACAAAAGGGAAGGATGCTGGTACACCATTCCCACTGGGGACACAGGAAAAAGGAATGATTTGTGTCGGGGCTTTGAGTCAAGGGAGAGGGGAGGAGAAATGGGACAGCCTCTCACCTTCCTCCTCAGGTCCCAGAACTTGGGGGAGGAGACCCACCCTCTGCTTTCCATAAATCATGTCACCCACTTTTCCCTCCAGTTTAAAGGAGCTGCATCCACCCGGTGCAGGTGCTTGTGCAGGGGACAGGTGAGTGTTTCATCAGCTGGCTCCTTTGCTAGCTTCCCCCCACCCCGCCGCTGCCGGTGTTGACTTTGGACCAGGGTGGGGGATCTCACTGGAGAAAGTGCCTGAGGGAAGTCATCCTCTCTTCTAGAATTTACTGGCGTCTCCATGCACTCTGGCTAAAGCATGGGCTCGGACGGGCCTCCGTGGAGGGACATGGAACTGCATTCAAGGGAGAAGCTTGCAGCCTCCGCTTCCAGAGCCAGAGAGACGTCCCCTTAGACACCTGCTCTCAGAATGGAATTCTGAGTGTTTCTCGTAGAAGTGCCAGGCTCTGCGCGTGCATGCGGGAAATCAGATCCCCATGCATGGGCTGGATCCCGGTCCCGAAGACCCAGCAGAACCCAGCTCTGCCCACGGCTGTCCAATCTCTTCACACATTTTGATCAAGGAAAACAGCCTACAGGAAAAATCAACACGGCCTTAAGAGCATTGAGCTAGAAACACAGTCCCCCCTGTGACCTTGTGCTCTTCTGGTCTGACATGTGTGTTATCTGTTAATCAAAACTAAGAAGAATTACAGTTCAACCAGAACAACAAATTAGACCCTCCATTTATAATCTTTTATCAACCTACTTGACCAGCACTTTTTTGAGGGGCTATGACATATCAAGTGCTCCTGGAGGGACACAAGGCGACCAGGACAGGTGCGGTGGAGCTCTGAAACAGGACACACGGGGCGTGATAAAGAGCCGGGGTGATTTAGGCCGTGCTCAGTGGCATTCAAAGTAGCAGGGAATCCTGAGATACAGATTTTCCCTGGAGGCAGGGACTTTTGTCACTACTCATTGGGAGTGGGGAGAGCAGACAGGGAGACAGAACTTGGGGTGAAGGAGAATTTATTAGAAAAAATAATCTGATTATATTTATAGTTTATTTAGGCAAAGAGATCTTTAAAAGACTTTGAGAAGAGTGGCTGAAGTTTCTTCAAAGATTAACTGGCATTCCTTAAAGAGGCTTTAGTGTTCTTTTATACAGGTGTCTGAAAAACTCCAAACCGGGCGTCCATTAGAATTCTCTGCTGGGCTGTAGATTTCCTTAAGACACACTGCTGACATCAGGGACTCTTTTCTCTCTCTCTCTCTCTCTTTCTCCCTCCCTCTCACTTTCTCTCCTACCCTCCCTCCCTCCTTCCCCGGCCCTCCCTCCCTCCGCCCAGTCTCTTCCAACCTCCTTCTCTCTCTCTCCAGTTCCTTCAGGTAAATCCTACTCAAACTTGTACCAACTCGTTTTTGACTGATAGGGAACAGTGAGAGAGTTTTCTTCCTTCTGAGGGAGCCCAGACACCTATCCTTCCCAGGGCGACCTGCAGGGACGGCTCCTTCCTTTGCCCGGACAGAAGCTCACCCCCAGCCAGGAGCCAGCCTCCTTGCCAGGCAGGTAAGAGCAGAGCCGGAGCCAGCACAGCGGGGCATGTGGGAGATATTTCTGAAACGCTTCCTTCTCAAGGTAAAAGGCAAAAGTGTGATTCTTTTCAAACTCACTGAAATCATTCAGGACGTCCCAGCTTATCTGGGGGTATTTACAAGTGCTGTTTGCATGTGGAAACCGGGTTTTTTACTTAATGATGGGGCAGGAAAAAAAGAAGTGCTTTATTCTTGCCTGTGAAACACTATCCAGATGTTGTCTCATTTGTGTGTGCGGGGGGGAGGTAAGTGATCTAGATCACGGGGAAGAGCTGCTCCGACCTCCCTGTCCAAGTGTGGCTCTCTCGTGCTGCCTGTCGGGGGAGTTTGTTGATGGTTGTCAGTGGTTGTCAGCTAGGTCTTTGGGTCTTTCCCCATGCCGCTCTGTCCCTGGTCAGCAGAGAAATCAGTTCAGGTTGCCGTAGGGTGAAACCTCACTGGAATATTTAAAACTCTGCTACCTATCCTTCTGAGAAAAGGTTATGTAAGTTTTCCGCACTAGGTATGAGGAATGTAAACAGTTTTGCCTCTGAGGACTAGGAGCTTGTTCATGACCCCTGCATAACGTGCTCTATCATCTGTGTGTAATTTCGTGTGTTCAGACTAGTCTCAGCTAATAAATGTCACACCCGGTGAAGTTTCTACATTGCTCCTGTGAAACGAGTTTTTTTTTTTTTTATCTCCTCTCTGCACTTCCGCATCTAGCTGCCTGTAGGAAATAAGAATTCGTTGTTCAATGGACGTTTCTTGACCTCACAATTACTTTAAGTCACAGGTTCAGAAACTTAGTACAAATGCAATATTTAACTTGGGAAAATTAGAGACCAAAGTTTGTCACACTCAATGCAAACGCTGAGATTTATTTCTTCTTATCGGAAAATACCTTAATGTTTTTTTTTTTATTGACCTAAAGAAAGGACTTTGAAAAAAACATTACAAGTGATTCTTAAAGCTCTTTTTTTGAAAACTGAAAATCACATTCACACAATCAGCTCTTACCCCGGATCCTATCCCATTTTGTCTACTCTGGTAAATGTTTAAACAAATATATAATGATCAACAACAGCCTTGGGTGAAAACATCTCTCAATTTAAAATTGTCTGAAGTATCAAAAGAAAAGAGTCAAATGCCACTCCAATGCCTTTTTTAAATGCCACCCTTCCATGAAAGCTAGGAATCGGAAGACTTCCATTTGAACAGCGGAGCACTCACCTCATACACAGCTCCCCGGGGCTGCTCTTTTCTGGGCTTGATTTTTATCAGGTTTCTTCTGTCCCTAGTTGTGAACATAATAAGCGACCGTGGGGAGCGGCGACCCCAAGATCCCGTGGCAAGTCCTCACAGAAGGTCGGGAAGTGGGACAGTTTAAACAAACTGTCAGGAGTCCTGTCTTGGAAATGCTCAGGAAACAACGGAGCTGCCATCTCTTCTCTGAGTTCAGCACACACACAAGTCGTTCGGGGATTTTATAGGAATAGACCTCGCTGAATTTTGTGATTCTGGTTGCTTAAGGAAAACACATTTTTAAAAAGCCCTCCCTCCCTCTTCCCAATCCTGCCTTCCTCAACAGTTGTGGTCATTTTATAGAAAGTGATGTTTCCCCAGGTTCCTCCCTTCACACTTAGAACCAGTGCAGGCAGTCCTGCGTGGGGGGAGAGGGAGAGCGAGCCCCCAGCCTGCCCGCACCAGCGGCCCCGGGCAGCCAACAACAGCAGGTCTGCTGGCTGCTGCACGCAGAGCTCAGCACACGCCTGCAAAGAGGAACCTGGACAGGCTGCTCTCTCTTGTCCTGGGGTGTGTGTGTGTAATTACACACCTGAATGACAATGACGTGCTTGGTGCAAGGAAAACCACCAATATGTGGCTTTAGGCAGTGAACAGAGGCAAACGTTTGGGGACTTAATCAGTGAATGTCAAGTACTTGAAATATTCTTTCCTGCCGCACCCCCTCTCATTGGCTAGAGACACGAGTGGCCGACTTCCTCGCACACACGGCCTCAGGGGCCAGAGGTGTTTGCAGATTGCCTGGTGGACCCATCAGGGCCTCAGAGCCAAGAGAACCGCCCACGGAAAGAGCCCTAGCCTCGTACAGCGGCTGAGGACGGCCCCTGGGAATGACTGTTGAAGACGTATAACCCTCCCTAATCATTTCCTTCAGGCTTTCATTTAGAAGTGATTCAGCTACTGTCTTCTCCCCACGGCAGTTCAAGCACCTCCCACTGGAGTCAACTGGTATCTTCGAATGTGCTGTCTTAACTCTTCTTTGAAGTAAAAAGAACTCTCCTCCAAAAACAGTCAGGGAGCCTTGGCAAGATTAGTGTCAGCTTCTGTGATTGCAAAGGGGAGTGTGGTGCTTCCTAAGGGGTGAGTGCAGGGGGTAGGTCAGGCAGAGGTCATTAGCCATCCTTCCCCCTCGCCTGCCTTTTGCCTTCCTCTCAGACAATATCCAGTGCCATGGCGGGGGTTGGGGGGCTGCGCTGGGCGGCAGAGCTGGGTGCCTGGACGGCATAGGGGCAACACGAACCAAGGCAGCTTCGCTTGCCCTGTGCCCCTCAAGGATGCCGTGCCATTGAAGGGGGCAGATCCGACCCAACACACCTGGCTCTTTGCTGCCGCTCAGGTAGCTTTCCCAGGGCCCAGTTTACAGACAGGGACAGGACTTGAGGACAGACATGACGGCCCCGGTGGCGGCACACCCTCCGGCAGGACAGGCACAAAGGAAGCCGGCTCCCCACCTTGGAAGGGAGAACAGTGGGTGCAGCGGAGAGAAAACCACACATAATGTTAAAAGTAAAGTTCTGGAAAAGAAGCTTTATTTGATAAGTGTTACTTGGTTGAGATGCAACAAAAAAAATGAGCAAACTGACGTTCCCAATAAAAGACAAGAAAGTAGTTATCTGAGAAATGGTAGCCGTGCTGCAAAATGGTCTCTGGGTTCATCTCCACTCGGGGTAACACAGCAGGAGTCCACACAGGCGTTCTTCCGTGTCCCCAGGGTGTTTCAGCCAAAAAAACCCCCCAAAAAACAAAAATCGGTGCTGCTGATTTCATAAAGTCAGGGCCCTCGAGGTGTCTGCAGGCCTGCGTGCGCTTCCCTGAGGACCATGGCTTCACAGGTGAAGCAGCTGATAAACCCACAGCCACCGCAACCAATGGGCCTCGGTGTTTGCAGGCAGCCCAGCTCCGGAGTGCAGCCTGTGCTTCCAGACCTGAAAGTCTGTGCCCCTAAATTCCAGGTATTTTAGTCACGAGCCGAGGTGAACCAGGACAGCCTGATGGTCACACGCATGGCATCAGGAGATGAACAAGCTGATGGTTTTGGGGGCAGAAACACACGTCGTAGGAAGTGATGACACGGAAGAGCATGTCTGTGCTACTTCAGGACGGAGCGCTTAGAGGAAATGCTGGAATGAATCAACAACAGAATAAGTTCTGTGTTGTTCCTCCCCACGTCCCCGCAGCTCAGATTCAGAGCAGGATCCAGGCGTGTAGGATCCGCACCAAACAAGTCACAGCTCTCCCGTGAGGGGATGGGCACCAGCCACGGAGCTGAGATGGCCTCTTACACACCCCACCAAGGTTCCCAGTTCAGGGAAGTGACATCCTGGGTCTGACCAGGTCCCTGGGATGACAGATCCCATTAGTCCTCAGTTAAGTGGGGTCATCTGAGGACAAAAGGGTGGGTGAGAGGGGGAACACGGCAGGTGGGGGATCCGATTCTCAACGGGTGTTGAGGTTCCAGAGAGCTGGGTTTGGGTTTCAGTCTACATCCAGTTTCAGTAGAAGTTGCCCTGGGCTCGGGCTGAAATTCTTGTGTGTTACTGGCACCAGAGGCTGATCAAGGTTTCATGGAGCTCGAAGATTATGCAATTTGGGGCCTCTCTTCAAAGGAAAATGAGTGAAAAATTATGACTATAAAATTGAGTACAAAGCTTTGTACTTAAAAGCTTTGGAGGAGGCTGGTGTACACGGGGACCCATGCAGTGTGAGTTCATTACCATGTTCATGGTTAAGTCCACTCTGTGCTGTACGCCATAAAGGCCCACACTTGTTTCTTGAAGGAACGATTGCATTAATTTATATACATTCTAGCTGCTTACTGCTCTCTGAGTGACTCTGGGAAATGATAAGTGAATAATCATGCTTATCCATATTGAATGACCAGTGAGCGTTATATCTGGAAAATTGATCTGGGAGATATCAAGAACGTTTCTCCTTTCATTGGCACGTTGCGGTGAAAGGTAGATTTTTCCTGCACGAGGCTGAACTTTTCAGTCCTAACAACGCCCCAGGGTAAGATACTATGAAATCTGTTTTTCCTGCTGCTGGGAGGAGGGTTACTAAAATGAATGGTACACTTTTAGCATTTGAAAAGCCCCAAGTTAAAACCTGAAGAACAAACCCCTTGTTAGTTGTGAGCCTAGAACTTAAAAGGATGTTAACTGCATGAGGAATATGCTTCTCCTGTAACTCAGGGATTTGCCCCAGGGAAACACCTGTGTGAATGACAAGAAATAGCCTCTTCTTCCTCGGTTTCCACTAGTGCTCTTTCCAGGTCCAAGAGCAGTGACGAGTGTCCTTTCTCGGTAAGAAGTCTTGCTAACTTCATGCCTACTGGGCCTCATATTGACTCAGTCGTGTTTACGTCTTCAAATATTTGCAGATTGCTATCTTGCTCCATCGAGGTCCTGTCTGGCAAAGAACACAAGGTCGGGGCCCTGAATCTGGCTTTCCGACTTCCTGAGTTACCCTGGGTGTCTGCTTCTACCCCTGGAGAGCCCAGTGGAAGTTTGCCTTTTGCTTTGAAACATCATGCAGTTTGGCTTCATCTGCACGCTTCCTAACAACCACACCCCCACATGCCTGCTAGGAGTCACAGAGAACGCAAGAGCCCTGGAGTACCCGGCTCCTTTGTTTAGAATTGTCTAAACGCCAAGGCACGAGGGCCCACCCTGACTTCTTTGTATTTTCAAAAATCCAGGGGGAAAATGTGTATGTAAACAGATCGTGAACTTTGTCACACACAGACACATACGTACACATGACAACGGGTGTGTGGGTGTGCATTTAGCCAGAACATTCATGATGAAACCGACCATGCAGGTAGAGAGAGAATATTTCATTGTCAACAACGTCACAACACAACGGTGCTTTATTTTTAATATTTTGTTGTGTTGAAGAAATTTGAAATCTAGTTCTCAGGGTCATATTGAAGACTAAGGGTCCCCCCAAACTGCCCTCTAGACAGTGTTTTTAAAAAGTGCTGTCACAGTGCCATTGATGTTACCATCGCTCTTGAACAAAGGACCTCAGCGTTAGGTCACATGACTTGATTCTTGGCAACAGGCACGCTTTGATAATCTGATTAAGAAACTCTCAGGGTTCCAGCTTCTGGCCCCACCCCCCACGGGGCCCCTATGGGCAAACGCAGGACTGGCTTCCCCAGGCAGGACAAAGCTGCCTGGGGAAGGAGAGGGGAGGGGATAGTTCCAGTGCAGTCTTGACTGTGTCCCAGCAAATGCGGGGCAATCCCTTAGAGGAGGGCCCTATGCTTCCTGTCTCAGGGGCCTGGGCGCAGGAGCAGTTCCCCCAGCCAGAGGGCAGGAGGGGAGTTCTGCAACACAACCAAGACTGACAGTGAAGCCTCCTCTCTTCTGGGAGGCTCTGTTGGCATGCCAAGAGTCCTGAAGAGGGTTTTGTGCTGTTCTTGCTCCGCAAGAGGCAGGAAGATCTGTATTCAGATAGGTTTGAGAAATCCGTCATTGTCATCGTCTGTGGTTCCCTCTTGGAACTCCACGGTCATCGTTACCTTATTAAAAGTTCTGCAGCAAAGACATCCTTTAACTTTGAATTCTCAGTCATGCAACCATATTGGACCACAGAATGGTGTCCCCCCTCGACCTACCTCCTTGCAGCTGCCACTCACTCCTCTGGCTAGCATTTCATGCAACCCTGTGGGGGACACTTTTGTAGACGATGACTGATGTGGGTGACAAGATGTCATATGCTCCGAGGAAGGACATGTTATGACGTCCATGCTCCACTCAGCTATAAGCTGGCCTTTGTGCCCTAGCAACCCCTGCAGGTGACTGGCCAGCCTCTGGACTTGCGAAGTGGCCACAGACAGTTAGCTCCCCAAATTTATTTACATTTTGTTTGTCGTTCCTTTGAATCTACCTTATTCCAAGAAAAGGTTAGGTGAGTTTACAAAGACCTATCCAGACACCATTACACAAATAGAGTGAGAATTACAAGTCACACAAATGTAATGTGAATTAAAAGAAAGATAAGGTCAGGCCTCAAAGAGGCAATTTGATAAAAATCATTGGCTTATATGATTTTTGTCTATTTTCAAGAATCACAAAGGAAATGCACACAGACCCACAGCAGCAGACTCTTATTTGTGACTTCAGAATTGAATGTAGGTTTTAAACACGCCTCCTGTCTGAACCTGAGGTTTCAGGCACTCCTCGAATCCCCTTTTACCTGCGCCATATAGTATGAAAGGCAGCGCCCATGCTGCCTCTCAGGACAGTTTGTTTTCTTTCCATCACTATGTGTACAGTTTAATTGCCTATAAGTGAGATTATAAACTTCTCCATCGGCTTAGCCTCGGTTCTAGCACCAGCACCAGGGAAGCATCGATGTCCTGCCAGGCCTGGGCTGGGAGCCTTCCGCAGAACAGAACACCCTTGCCATCCCGGACGCAGCTGGTTCATCCCACCCGGCTCTACTTCACAATGGCCTATTTCTCTCTGTGTGCTACTGGGTTGCAGGCTCAATGATAATAGAGATTCTACCTGATTCTACCTCTTTTTTCCCCAAGCTGGGCCCCAGCAATCCCACAGGCAATGCTTGCTGAATCAATATGCATTAACAAGAAGGCACAATTTTTTATAGCTGCATCTTCAATTGAATCATGACCTAATTCCATCCTATCCTGCAAACACACAACACAGAACTTCCCATCCAAAGTGTTTTGAAAATTACATATATCTAAAAACCCCTAACGGGTGCATTTTCTCCCTTGGCGAACATTACAGAGTGATAGATTGGCTGCTAGAATTGCTTACAGGAGGTGATCGAGGAGGGAGACATATTTTTATGAGTGAGAAGAAACAGGGCACCATGTAGCTACAATATAGTGGTTGTGTAAACCCCATAGAGGGAAAATAGGAAACACGCAGAGGATTCTGGAAAGAAGGACGTTGAAATAAAACAGAGAAGTGAATGCTGAGCCGGCAGGGTTCGGTGTGGGCGCGTGCGCTCAAAGTTCGATCCCGGGGAAGAAAATGGAGGGGGAAGAAACGCCCCCGGGGGAAGGAAAGAGAGGAGGAATGGCTGCAGCCCTGGGGTGGAGGGTGGGGTGGGACCCTCGGTGTGGCCCTTCCGGGGGGGGGGGGGCGGGGGGACGGGGAGGCCCATGGCTTCCGTCTCCCTCAGATGCTCTGCTCCGACAGGGTCTGCATTAGCGTACCTGCAGCAGTAAATGCGACTGGCTCTCAATGTGTTTTACATTTTAAGTTGAGAATTTTCTAAGATTTGCCCATTTTAAAGGTGAAATATTATAGGACTAAAGCTCACAGGGGCCACTTTCCTGCGATTACAATCACATGGTTTCAGTCCGCCGGGGAGCGGCCTAGCCTGGCTCTCGGGTGTTCCCGAGTGGAAGGCGGCACGGGGTATGCATATCCAAACACAAAATTTGTAATTATGGATATTAACTTGTCCGGTCCAATATCCTGTGAGCGTTCTCTAAACTATGCTTTTGCACAGCACTTTGTTTAGTTTTCAAGATCTGAAAAAAAAAAAAACAGTCTATGACTTCCTAGCCCCATGGTTGGCAGAAATGTATATTTAATGAGTTTTTTAATCAACTCTCATGAGGATTTGGAAAGTTATCTTCTAACCCTCAGTAATTTCCAGAAGATAACGAGTAGAGAAGACCAGGCATGGATGGAAACGGAACAGGAGAAATAGTAAAAAACAAGTACTCTAGCACAAGAATGGCTCCGGTGCCAGGAGAGCTTGAGGACGGTGATGTGAGGTCTTCACAGAGGGCTGGGGACAGCCAAGGAGGAAAGACCAGATCCATTCAGGACAGTCAGGAGAGGCACAGGGGCACCTGAGAGTACCTTGAAAAATGGGCAGGACTTCACAAGTCGTCCGGGGAAGGAGAAGCCGTCAGCGGTCACGAGAACGCAGGCACGAGGGTGCACCAGGGGGACAGGCGTGGGAGCTGGGGTGTGCAGAGGGGCTGAGTATGCTGCAGGGACAGAGCGGTGGAGGGAGGGCGACAGCTGTGAGAAGGCCCGCGGCCCACGCTGCTGAGTGCTCACAGCAGGCCAGGTCTTTCTAAATGCTCCTTAATCCACACGATAATCCCCTACCCAGTAGGCTTTCTGATCAGCCCTGCTTGAGAGATGAGGAAAACCGGGTGCAGAGGCAATTAACTTGATTGCAGTCTCAGGCTTCCAAAGGGGTGAAGCTGGGCTTTGAAGCGAGGTCATTGGTCTCTAAAGGCCACACCCTTCTGTGTTGCACGTTGGGAGGTGAGATGCAAGGATAGGCTGCCTGGGAAGGAGTGTTTGGGGTTCACTGAAGGTTGTGGGCACTTTGGGTTCTGAGCTGCTCTTTAGACATCAGTCTGATAGTGTGGGCCAAGGCACCTGTGGGGTTTGCATTTTCAGAGGCTGGGTCAAAGGGACGAAGAAGTGTGGCAAAGCAGAGGCAGGAGGAAGGGAAAGAGATGCACCATTCGAGAAGTATCAAGAAGGTAGAACCTCTGGGCTGGCACTGGGTTAGTGGGGAGAGAAGGGATTAAAGATAGATAGAGGGGTGGGCGATCCGGGGTGCCAGCGTTTGGAGCCCAAGCTCCGGAGAAGTGACTGGATTTAGGAGAATAATCTGAGCTCCGTTTCGGACAAGTCAGTTCTGGGTGGGCCTACAGGGGAGATGACCCGGGGGTGCTGAAACACAGATGAACTGTGAAGTGGTGGGATGACCCTTATATCTTATCCAGGAATGGTCGTGAGGCTCAGATAGACGATGCCAAGAGGGAGCGTGAAGAGAAATAAAAGGATGAGTGAAGACCACAGAGGGACATAGTTGTGTGGACAAGGGAGGGGGAAGAGACAGCGCCCACCAAGCAGAAAGAAGATGAATCCTCAGAGAAGCAGACAGAGGCCAAAGAGTCTTCTAACCCAGCAGCAGCCGACAGTGGGAGTTCTCTGAACAAAGGGTGGTTACCAAGGGGACCACCCTCCACTCATGAGTCAGAGGTGGGAAGAAGTGTGTCTGGGAGCTGGAAGAAACAAGTTGTGCAGAGTCTGAAGGTGGCAACAGGAAACAATGGTGCAGGAGGGCCTTGGAGCGCCCTCTCAACTTATTCTTCCAATGGAAAGTCAGAAGGATCGAGAGGTCAGTGTCTGACCTCCCAGTCAGAGTCCCAGAGGCCTGGAGAAAGGCTCCTTCTAAGCCTGTTTGTCACCAATGTCCCTTTTCCTCTATTTCCTATTCTGAGTGTGGCTAATCGATCCCTTCCTCCCTTAAAGGCAATCAAGTTATTCAATAAATTAACATTTATCATGATTTTAACAGTATGTGCTCAGCAGGGAGGGGCAGGTACATGTGTTTCTGAAGGAAGATTCCAGCAACTCAGACCCCTTGGGAACGGGGCGCACACCTGGATTTTACAAGCTACGTGCTTCAGTCTTCTGAGTAGCTCTGGATTAACGACAAGCCCATTCTTGAATGTGTTTCCATAAAAGGGGGGAGATAGCACAGTGTCCAAATTTGCTAATTACAGCAATGATTAAAGCAAGACTTCATTCTTTCATCAGCTCAGCAACCTTTTGAACACGAACACAGGATCCAACAAAGATAGTCCTAGGATGGGGGGTGAATGAGTGGACGACCCAGCTCCCTCGGACCAATTTCTTGCTGCTGGCTTCGTGCTTACAGATTCAAGTTTGTTTTGCTGAGGCTTTCTTGTGGTTTCTCGGTGCTATACAATGATGGGGTTAAACTGCAGCAAAACCGAAGTGCTACAGTATAGTCTTTTTGAAAAACATGGAGGTGGGTTACAAGAATTGCAGCCTTCATTTTCTTAGCAAAATCAAATAATTAATATTTTGGAAATTTCTGGATAAGAGAATATAAATATCTGGTAAGAATTCTTGAAGCCCTACAGAAAAAGAAAAGGATGAACGGGCAGTGAGAAAAAGCCCCTGGCTGGTAATTTTGGAATCTGACCTTCCCGGATGTGATTTCCAGGTGCGCAAACTCCTCGCAGAGCACCTTGCACAGCCACAGCACCCTTGGGTGAGGAGCACTGACGTGCTGAGCCTCAGGGTCTTAGCACATGGCGAGATGTGTGGGAAAAAATTCAGCAGAGGTAGGTCCTCTCTTCCTCCACTGCAGGCCTCCATCCTTGTCACCATCTCCCCAAACCAAGGTGAACACAGGCTTTTCCTTCAGGCAGCGGGTGGGGAGGACAGAAAAAGGTTAGACACAGAAGAGAAAGTTGTGGGTCAGGCTCACTCACAGGCTGTGTGCAACTCCTGCAAGCCACCTACCTTCTTAGCTTCTCATCTGTAAACTTGGAGAAGTTCCACCGGCAGGGACACTGGGAGAGTTCACTGAGACAACTTCTGTGAGAGGGTTGGGGAAGCTGATTCTGTTTTCCACGAACCAGCAGGGAATGAGAATTCTCAAAATGACCAAAAATGATTCGACTTTCCCTTTTTATAAAGTTTCATTTAAAAAAAAACTTTACAAAGAAATATAGAATTCCACAGTCTAAGTCACCACCCTTACAAAATGTTAAAGTAACTTTTTAGTTTTTTTTTTTAATTATAAAAGGGATTATGCCCCTGTAGCTAGTGACTCAAACTTCGATGAACAACAGTTTGGACTGGGAGCACTCATTTCCTGGGTTTGCCTCTAGAAATGTCTGCTGTCCCCCACGGGAACTGAACCAGGCATTAACCTGGTAATTCTTTTTGGGGGGTCCTCCATTCCTTTCCATTAAAAACACGCAGGAGCATTGCAATGGTAACTTTCTCCTCGGTTTTATAAAGCGAGGAGAGTGACAAAGAGAAAGACTATGAACTTGGCATACAAGTGAACCATGCTCTGGAATTCGGGTGGGTCTAGGAAAAAGTACAGACTCCACTGGAAAACATATAAGGGTGTGGGAGAAATCCCCGTAAACTATAAACTGAGTACATACTGCGCAGGCTGGTATGGAAAGAAACCGCAATGCTCTCTGAAATCAGAGAAGAGGGACAGAGGGTAAATTTGGCACCAGGTGTCCTGGGACTTGGGGATGTTGACAATTAGTAGCAGGCTTAACTGGATCTCAGGAACCTCATTAGCATAAGCATCTCTCTGGGCTTCCTGGAGCTGTGTGTTAGACCTGCTGCCGGCCAAGGTTCTCCATCCCTCGACCTCAATTACCCACAGTCCTTTCCCTCCTCCCTGCCAAGGGCCTGTTCCGTTGTTCTGGGTTCGTCCCCACCTCGCTGCCTTTGCCTGTGTGGTCTCTTTCCTGGAAGCCTTCCTTTCTTTCCTTTCCCTTTCAGAGTCTCATTATCCGCCCTCAAGCCCCCTGGAGGCCCGTCAGGCTCTGCTTTCCCTTCCCCCTGGAGTCTGACCACTTCCTTACTTCCTGAATTCCATTTCTCCAGGCTGAACCAAACCCATCACACGTTTGTGCCACGAAGAACTTATCTATCGTGTCCCCAAGTGAACATGTATTCAGGGTGGGCGCCACCTCCCTCCCTGGTCAGATGACAAGGCCCTGGGCAGCTGAGGGCATGTGGCATGTGGCTGAATGAGAGCCGGCCACCCTTTGCTGAGTCCTGCTTTGCACTTTGAGTTGGGTGCTTCCAGCTCACTGTTTAGATTCCCCGTCTAATGCAAGGTGAGCTTTATTATCTCCCTTCTCCAAAAGGAGGACACTGAAAACCAGGGAGGTGAAATTGCTTGTCCCAAGCCACCAGCCTGGTTACTTTAGGTGGATCTTGATACCAGCCTTCCAACGTTTCAGTAACTCAGCCCCCACAGCTGTAACCAGAAGACCTGAGATTTGAACCCAGATCTGTGTCTGGCCCCAGCCTTTACTTTCTACTATATCGCATTGCTTCCCTATCACCAAAGTGCTCAAGACAAAGTTGAGTACGGGGTAGTATTAAATGAATATGCAGTGATTCATCCCATTTTGTCAAAACCAAGTGGAAAAGTCCAACCAGAGCAGCGATATTCTCTTTCCCCCTTCTCTACCTAAAGTCTTAATATATTTAAAAATCACAATGTAGGCATAGGTGTTATTTCTCAATGTTTTATTTTCACTTTTAGAGCAATTTTAGGTTTGCACTGAAATTGATGGGAAGGAACAGGAATTTCTGTAGATCTGCTGCCCTACCCCGCCCCACAGGTACAGCCTCCTCCATTCTCAACATCACACACCAGAGCGGAACATTTTTTTTTTACCAAGAAGGAATCTGCATTGACACGTTATAATCACCCAGAGCCCATGGTTTGCATTAGGGTTCCCTCCTGGTGTTGCGCATTTTGTAGGTTTGGACAACTGTGCAGTGACTCGCATCCACCGATATCGTATTGCACGGAGTAGTCCCGTTGCCCTGAAGCTCCTCTGTGCTTTCCTTACTCATCCCTCCCTCCATCCCTGGAAAGCACGAATCTTTTTCTATCTCCCTAGTTTCGTCTTGTCCAGAATGTTGTATAGCTGGAATCGTATAGTAAGTAGCCCTTTCAGATGGGCTTCTTCTGCCTAGTGATTGGCGTTGATGTTTCCTCCGTGTCTTTCCATGACTTGATGGCTCGTTCTTCCCATGTGTTTATGACAGGACGAAGACAGCCCTCCATCTGCTCCTCTCTGTTTTATGGGAATAGGCTATAAAGGTTTATATGCATGTTCGTGTTCAAGTGTGTAACTTTGTGTTTCACCTGGGTCACATATAATTCCACATATGCCACACGCATCATAAACTTTTTAAATGTGGTGGGTATGTTTATGGCTCGACTTTTCCAACAGCCAAAGACATCTCTGTGCAGCAGGCCTGCTCCCAGCCACAGAGCCAGGCCCGTGGGCACCAGAAAGCAGCAGGGGTCTTAGCGGAAGGAACCTTTTCTTTCCCAGTCCTCTTAGTGGCAAAACCACCCAGAGGGAGCATGAGACTCCCTTGAGATTTCGCAGCACATATAGGGGCTTGTCCTTCAGCCGCTCTTGTGGGGGGGCTCCTCTCCAGGCCCAGGTGGAATTGAATAAGGAAAAGATGAACCAAAACTCAGGGGGAAGCAATACAACTGAAGTGTCTCATAGTTGGGAAACAGAAGAGACGTGAGTGGAAAGAAACAGACAATCAGTTAAACATGTGCAAGTGTAGGAAAGGTGTAGGTGTGTACTTTCCCTAAACTACCGACACTTCTTCCATGAAGCCTCTCATCCCAGAGGTGATCCTACAAGGAAAATCCTTGGGAAGCTGAGCTGAGTGGCATTTTAGTAATTTTCTAATCGAAAACGGTGAGCCTGTGTGCTATCCTACTGGCGCCGTATGATCCACCAAGCCCTGGCTGCCGGGCAGGGTCAGTGTGATTCCGTGCAGGTGGCCCGCATCCTGGGCAGAGGTCGCAGGAAGAGACTTCCGTAGAAACGCACGAGCAGGTCGTTGAAAGCAAGGTGCACGGGACGAGGTCCACCCAATGTCATGAGAGGTTTCTAGGTTGTTCCCATTCGTTTGTCTGTTTGTTTTTACTTTCTGGGGTTACAGTCAGAGGGTTAGGGTTAAGGTTAAGGGCTACAGTTTCAGGGTTAGGGGTTAGAGCAAGGGTTAAATTTTGGGGTCTAGTTTAGTGTTAGGGTTAGGGTCAGGGTTAGTACTTGGGGTCTGGATTAGGGTTAGTGTTACTTTTAGAGTTAGGTTTTAGGGTTAGGGTTTGGGGTCTATGGTTTTTTAAAATGAAATTTACTGGGGTAACACTGTTTAATAACATTATGTAAGGTTCAGGTATACAATTCTATAATACAACATCTGTATGTTGCATTGGGTGCTTGCCACCCCAAGTCTAGTCTCCTTCCGTCACCATATATTTGACCCCTTTACACTCTTCATCATCCCCTGATCCCCCTTCCCCCTGGTAACCACCATACTGCTGTCTGTGTCTATGAGTCTGTTTGTTGCTTTCTGTTTTATATCCCACATGAGTGAAAGCATACGGTTCTTGTTCTTTTCTGTCTGACTTCTTTCATTTAGTGTGATGCTGCTATGAAGCTACACTACTAACCAGTTGTTTATAACGATTACCCACCACGAGGGGCTGCTTAGTAGCCTGGTGTTTTAGAAACACTCCATGAAGCCTGTGGCCCCGCACTCAGCCGGGCCGCGACAGACTGACTGTGTGAGGACCACGGCAGCTCTGGGAGCTACTGCAGCGTGGGGCCCAGCAGATCGTCCCCTCTGGAGAGAGTGTGAGAGCGGGAAAGAACTCCTAGGGTCTCCAGGCACCTGGGAGGAATGACAACATGCTGTGCTGCCTTCTAGGCCTGGGTGCGGGTTCTGCATAGCAGCGACTGTTGCCAAATAGCTGTTAAAAAACCTGGGGTTATATCAGATATGAAAACCTTTTGATGCGAGGGGACTGCCTTTCACCCATAAAAACCCACGTTCTGTGCTGCAGGCCCCGGAGGCTCGGGGAGCTCTGTCCCTGGAGGTGGGTGAGGGATGCTGGAGTGCCCAGCTATGCCTCCTGGGGTGGAGGGCATGTTCTTGCCCGCTCTCTCAGCTGTCAGTCACATAAGCACTGGCCTATAGGTGTGGGCTGCACACACGCCCTCCCAGCAGCCCGGGCTTCTTCCTTTAGAGCCAGGTCCCTTCCTCATTTCCCCAGATCTCTGGGCTCTTCAGCTGGGCTGGACTGCAACACCTGGATTTAAGGTAAGACCCCCAGAGTGCTGGCCACTGATCAACTAGGAAAGGGAGCACAAAACACCCAAACCTCAAAGGGCCGGGACTTTCTAGAAGGTTCAGCTAAAGAGACTCATTTTGATCTCAGACACAACCTCTTCCCTGCTCTTCACTCTTTTTATTTTCAATGAGTATATATTATACTGATTTGAAGAAAACTCCTACTTGTGAAACTGCTTAAAAATCATCAAGCAGTACTCAGTGAGATTGCAAATAAAATATGGTACTGCCTTTGTAAGGAGAACAAGTGATTAGTACTTGTACTGTAACTGTAAGAACTGAAACCTCAGTTTATTTGCATAAGCAAAGCTTTGGGTATAAAACTAATAACAATGCCTATTACAAACTTGTAAAAATAGCCATTATTTGTTCATTCAGATTAAATTTACAAATAAATAACCTGTTGAATTAGTGCAGAGTTTTGAGTCTTATAGACCTTGAGCTCCATGACAAACTGTACGACAAGTTCACTCTCCAAAAAAAGCA
Organism: Trachops cirrhosus; assembly: GCA_028533065.1. Taxonomy (NCBI): domain Eukaryota; kingdom Metazoa; phylum Chordata; class Mammalia; order Chiroptera; family Phyllostomidae; genus Trachops; species Trachops cirrhosus. The sequence continues at coordinate 188,036,999 of CM052539.1, read as the reverse complement.
CTGATATTTCGGTTTATTTCCTTCGTGATTTTGTATAGTGTTACTCACAAATCTCATTGCATATGAGAATTGATACGATCCTTACATTATTAAAGGACAGCAGATAACTGTTCATCTTTCTTGACTGTCCCTCAACCACATTTTACCTTAGGGTTTCAAAATCCACCCAAGGCCTGATTAACTCTTACTCACAATTTTTGAGAGTGATACAAGAGATCCCACTTATATTGCTCTAAATTAATCTTAGCTCTGTGAGGTGAGGCATATTTGCTTAAGTATTTAATATTCCTATCTACAATCATCTTAATACTTGAAAAACTCTTCTTCCTTCCTTCCTCCTTCCCTTCCTTCCTTTCTTCATTTTCTTCTTCTGTTTTATATGCTTTAACCAGTATCTCTCCCTTTCTCCCAAAATTCACAAAGCAATTTCTCCAGCTTGTAAATATGAGAACCTATTCATCTCTAATCATTCTAGCTGATCTGTTTCAATGTTCTATCAATGACCTGTCAATTACCCTATTCAATTACCCATGACACTTGAGGTTGCTGCTACCAAAATATACATTATGCATTTTCACAGGACAATATATTTCAAAACCAGGATGGTTCATAAGACTAAGGTCTTTGTGCACACCAACCTATCCGAGTTGCATTATCTCTCAGCTGAATTTTGAACACCAACAGTAAATATTTGATGTAAATGTTAAAGAACAAATTAATTTTCAGAATTTCACGTGCTCTCTAACGTTCACCATGGACCATGCTGGAACAGAACTTTGAGGTCATTTTGTTCAACCCTCTCATTTTACAGATGAGGAAAACAGGACTAATTGATACCTAGTGATGCTAAATTACAGCTCTTCTAAAACTAGATAGCAGAGTTAGTAGGCTTCTTAATGTGCTCAGTGACTATATAGACTTCATGAGCTGATGAGTGTGCTGTGACCTTGAGCATTTATATTCTGTGGTTTTCAAGTGTTGATGTTTCTAATGTGGTATTTGTGATCCCCAGTCCCGGTAACCTATTACCCCAGAGGCCTTGCCAATCCCCAGCTCTGGGCAGCCCACCTCTTCCTTGCTCCAGCAGGGTTCCCAGGTTGCCCAGCCTTGGCAAAGTCAGGATAGGTGTACCCGAAGGTACCAGTTCGTGCCTGGGAGCCTGTGAAGGGCCCTTGCAGCTGGTTCAACTCCTTTCTTCATTTCCTATTGCCTCCCCTACATGCTTCTCCAGTGCTAACTCGGATTTGTTTCACATCCTTCAGCCTCCTTCCTCTTATACCGAAGGACCATCATTCCCTAGACTTAGCGCAGTTTCCGAATTTTCATCCTCTGCTGCTCAAGGTTCTCCCACCACTTTTTTCTCTTTCTTCTCCTTCCCCACGACAGGAACACAAGCTTCTTGACAGCAAGCACTTTGATTGCACTGTTGAGTCCCCGGTGATTGGATCAGTCTGGGTGATAGTAGGTGTTTAATAAACAAATATGCAATAAATGCATCTCTTCTCCTTCCCTCCTGTCTTACGCACACAGGTGTCACTTTCCTTTCAAGGACTCACCTCCCCGGGGGACTCAGTGTCTCCTTGTCCACCCTCAGAACTTTGACCTCTACCTTCTGTTCCCTTTCTTGAAATCTTGCCTCCCTAGCTGTCCGCTCTGATGAATTTACATGCCTTTCAATCATCTGGTTGCTCTCTCTCCAGCTTCTTTGCTAGAGAGTCTTTTCTCCTTCTCTCCAAATATCTGCTCTCAGCTGCTTTCTTCTCTTCCTATTTTTCTTTTATGCAAATCTCATTGACTCATATTTGGTCAACTTCTACTTCTTGTGCAGCGACTTCCAAATCTCCATTGCCATCCCCAAATTTACCTCTTAGAAACAGGCACCTCAAAGCAGGCAGGCTCAGAGTCAATGTCATCACAATGGCTTCAATACCCTCTGCTTTTCATTCCAGTCTTCCTTTCATTGAGGCCCCAAACCCCAGAGTTCTCTCAGCTCCAGTTCCCCCATCACCACTTCACATCTAATAGGAGCATGGATTGCACCTGGTGGTAAACCAAGGTGGAGATGTTCCCAAGTTCACGTGTTGCTTGGATGAATTCAGAAGCCTCCTAAGTTATCTTTCTATAGCTACTCTCCTTGTCTCAATCTATCTGGCTAGCAGAGCCTGGCTTCTTCTTCCTGTTGAAAGATCAAATTTTCAGTTTTATTTCCAGAGCTGTTTAACATCAATTGCCAGTCTAGCTTTCAATCCAGCCTCACACTAACTTTCTTGAGGTACCACAGAGACTCTCAACCATGGATATACCTTAGGAGCAAATGGGGAGCTTTAAAAAGGTACCAAAACTCAGGCTCCTACTCATATATACCTCTCCTTGCCCCCACTGGTGATTCTGATTCAGTAGGCCATAGACTTTGGGCATTTTACAGCCCCCCAGGTTTCTAACAAGCAGCCATGGTTGAGGATCATTGATGTACACTATGACCCCATCAAATGAGAGTACTCAGGGAAGTACTTTACCACCACCCCATACTTTTGTGTGGGCAGTTCCTCTTGCAAGCAATTGTCCTTCCCCTATTTATTCTTCCCAAATTCTTGAAGATTTCTGTGATTCTTCCAGTTGGAAAGAACTGACCCTCCTCCTGGAATTCCTTAATATGTTTCCATATATCACATTCATACACATGAGCTGAGAAGACTATCATATACAGAAATATAGAGTAGAATGAGACATGGTCCCTGCCTTTACATGGTGTGCACTTCTTGTAGAATGAGAGAAAGCATGAAGCAATGATTATCATTAAGTTTTATGCTAAAAAGTATAGAAGTGTCCATGACATAGTGTTTAGATATGAGGGACTCTATTCTGTTTAGTAAATAACAGTTTATGTATATGTCATCTCTACTACTGGGTGGTATATTTCTGAGGGCCAGGACCATGCACCATTCACCTTTGTGTATTTCAAAGATCACGTCTTTCTTACAATAGTATTAAATGTTTGCTGAACAAGTGACTGAGTGAGTGAATGGATGGCATGTTGGAGATTCGTAGTCATTGGGGGAGAGTGGCCCTCCAGGGAAATAGAGCCCTATGTCAGTGTCTGGCCAGGGCAGAGGGTATCTCACCAGAGGTCCAAGACCCATGCCATCCTTTGCAGTTCCAAGTTCTGTGTGAGTTTTATAATCTCCCCCATCATCGTTCCACATTTTTTAAATGTAATAAGAATAGCATATGAGAAACGAGGCCCAATGTCTCATTATTGAAAGGTGGTAACGGGTCTGTTCAAAATAAACGTAGCCCCTTTGGTTTTAACAAACAAGTCCTAGAGATCAAGTGGGGTGGTGTGATGTCTGACGGCAAGAACAACAGGGGGTGGGAGGATTAGGAGAAAAATCTGCCCACCCAGCAGTGCCACGGGCTTCCCTCTGTCCCTCTACACTGTGCCATGATCTTCAAGTTAAGCCTGTGAGCATCTTAAAGATGCTGCCAAGACAGCTGCTGAGATGTCGACCAAATGAATGAAGACACATAGGACCCATGAGCCAGCATCCATGTGAAAATAATTGTGCTTCTCCAGTGGGAACCTTTAATCTTCCCAGTAACTACAGGTATGATTAATCATTCCAAAAGAAGGAAACCATCCTTAGGAAGAAAAGCCATATCTGAACATCCACATGTTCTTTGAGGACACGAGTGAGCCATAGCAGAAGAGTCAGTGACCAAGTGAGAAGAGAGGGCAGGTCCAACCTCCAGGAGCGTCTGCATCAGAGCAGGTGAGAGGGAGTGCTCCTTAGCCCGGAGGGTTTCAGTACCATGGAGACTCATTTCCCACAGAGGCGGAACGATGCACAAATATAAATCACCTCAAAGAAGCAACTTAGAAAGTGTCACCTGTAATGATGTGTTAAAACCACTCACAGCTTTTAATTAATGGATGGATTCTTAATCCACTTTTGATTCATTTGTTGACTCATTCATAGAGTAATGAGTATGAGTCATTAAACCTCTTTTGAGCACTCGCTCTGGAGTACATGCCAGGGATCATGTTGTTGTGGGTACAGAGATGAACGTGGCCCAACCCCTGCCCTCAAAGACCTTGCCATGTGGGAGGGAAACAGGCACGCTCGGTGAAAGTCGTGACGTCATGCTAAGTGTAGTGATGTTATACTTCAGTGACAAGGGAGAGTTGGGGTCTTAAAGAACCCGCTGTGGGATGAGTTAGCCATGGGTATAACCACAAGGGCACTGAGGGCTCCAGTACTAGGGTGGGCTTTCCAGGCAGGAGAGATGTTGGGAGGAAAGGAGAGTAGAAGGGTGGGGAGCAGCATGCAGTGTGTGTAGATGTGGAAGCAGCCCACCATCGCTGAAGCATGGACGATGGAGAGGGGGACCTCCAGAGATGGGACCAGCGTGGTAGCCAGGGGCCAGAGCTTGGAAGGCGGGGACACAGGGTAAATGGTTTAGACAGCATCATGCAAAAAATAAAGAATAGTTTGAGGGAGGACACAAGGAATGGACATAGACAAGTTCTCATTTTTGAAAGGTTATATTTGCATTTAGAGAGATTGGCTTTTAAAGGAAAAGATGGGAGAGGGGTCAAGAACAAACCAGGGATGCAGTGAGCGGTAGCCACGGAAGGGTGGAGGAGCAGGGAATGGAAGCAAGAATGATCTAGGAGACAACCCCAAAGATCACATGCCTGTGGTCAAAATGGGAAGGGAAAGAGCCTGACTTCAGCATCCGGCTTGGGCTACCACGGAACCATGCATAGAAACAAACAATACAGGAACAGGGGCAGGTTCAGGGTGAGGGTTGCAAACAGGGCAGCGCAGTCCTGACTCACTGTCAGGAACCCTCACTTGCAGGCACGATACCGCCTGTGTCTGCATCAGTAGAGAGTCACGTGTGTTTTAAGGCACCGATAGCTCATCGAGGCACTTCATAGGCAGGTGCATTCTTTTTGAGACCCAGTGCTGCTTTCCAGAACTGGAAGATTCCAAGCTCCCTTTGCTTCCATTCACTCATTCATTCATTCACAAACATGAAACCCCTGCTAGAACCTAGCCATTGGCATATATAAGATGTGCTAGCTCCCATTCCAACAAGAGACAGTGGGGCATGATGGATAAAGAGCTAACTTTTGAGTCAGATAGACAAGGATTTGAATATTGTCACCACTACTGACTAGTTGTATAACCTTAGGCCAGCTTGTCTGAATCTCCATTTATTTATTCTCACCAGAGTTTACCAGTCCCTCTGAAATGTAGTGTTGGGTATATGAACTGCTAACACAGTGTTGGTTAGGTGTCCATTCCCAACAAATGGTAGTTGTGAATCTAACAATTACTACTGAAATTAGAGCTAGACAAGTAAATAAGATATTTCACCACACGGAGATAAGTACTCTGGGAAACAGACGCCCAGGGGGGCAAATAGGGGAAACACCTAACCCATAGGAACAGGGAGAGAAGCACACACCTGGAATGGGCAGTGTCTCAAAAGATAGACAGCAGGGGGCAGGTGAAGAGAGGGGAAGGACTTTCCAGCAGATGGCTGGGCACATGAAAAGGCATCCAGTCAGTCACTGGAGCACCAGTCCATTTGAGTAATTGTGAATCATTCAGCAGGGAGTAGGCTGTGTGGGGGGTGTCAGGTGCCAAGGTTAAAAGGCAGGTGGGATGAGCTCCTGAAGGGTCTCACATGCCACGTTTGTAAGGTCGGAAGCTGAGGCTTTGGCCTGTAAATAGTGGGGCCACTGAGCTGGGCAGCTGAGGAATGGTTTGGGGAGAGCACTGAGGCTTTGTGATGGGAAATGCTTCAGAGGGAGGGTGACTTGAGAGAAGGACCTGCTGATGAGGCTATGGTGGTCACTGAAGAAAGGATGTGCTTCTAAACCAAGGCAGGGATAGTGTGAAGGGAGAGGGGATGGAGTCAGGGGACATTGGGGTAAACTAGGGGTGTCCAGTATCTTTAAGTGCCTGAGGGCCTGCAGAAGAGGGGAGGTGGCCTGGGAAGCGGATAATGAATTGAGGCTGTGGGCTGTCCCAGGGGGAGAGCCTTAGGGGAGACCCTAAGCCATTCCTTGACTGTTGGTTTGTCAGGGACGAGAGAGACCTGGGGTGGAGACCCAAGGTCTAGGCTTTCTGAAGGTTTTTTGATGCTGTGCGGGTGGGCACAGGAGTGTGTGTTCAGTGAGAAGAAAACACTTTGGGGTATGGGGACTTGGAAAGAATACCATCAAAAGGACTGAAAGAAGAGGAGGTGTCTAAAATGGTGATGAGAAGGAGCCGGAAGAGTGGGGAGACTTTGGAGATGACTGTAGCAACAGTCTGAAATACTATGAAGTGTCAGATAAGAGGAGAACTAAAATGTGCCCACCGGCTGAGCTGTTGGTGGCTCTGATGGAATGCAGTAGGTGAGGACTTACTTGTGTGGGCTGAAGAGTCACCACACAACCCCTGGGGAAATGGAGGCGTAGTGGCACTTCTATCCTCCTCAAAATTCTTCTCTACACTCATTGATTCTGTTCCCCAAAGCTTGGCTTGTGGTGCAAGGCATTCTCTCCTTAGCTGAACTACTTGTCTCTTCCCACAACCCATACAGGCATTTTGGCTTCATAGTTTCATGCATTTCATTACTAAAGATCAAGAGGAGACAGGAAATGACACGCAGAACAAATAAGAGGATGCTACCAAGGTCTCTCAACCAGGGTCTCCTTCCCAACTTCACCCCTTGAAAATTTGAGCTCTTGGCTGAAAATAGGGATGAAGATAAATCCAAGATAGAACATTAAGAATAGGCCAACTAGGTTTCATTCAGGGGCCAACCCACCTCAAGTGGCCAATTCAGGGTCCCTTGGAATTTCCTCTTCCATCCTCTCCATTGTTTGTTAAACATGAACTTGTGATCTTGCGTGGATGTCAAAGCAGTTAGAGGCGGAGTCCTGCAGGGCTGCATTATGTGTGTGTAGACTGTGGACCTAGATTCAGAGGAAGAATCCTTCTATTCAATCACACATCGCTATTCATTGACGCCAGTACATAGTCTGGAAGACATAGATCTTTAAAGATGTATTTGCAGCCACTATTGTGTAGCACGAACTGGCCCAGACATTAGGCTAAAGCATATGGTTCAAATTAGACCAAAGTCGCCTTTGGAAAGTTGTCCCAGGATATATGAACATGACTTGCTGGGTGAGCTTGCAAATTAGGAGAATCATTTTATTCATCAGCAACCCATCAGTAATGTACACATGTGTGTGGGCTCTCTCACAAATACTCATTGAGTACTGTGTGTGCGTATTTAGTTTTCTTCTCTTCCTTTGGTCAAGGAGTATCTGTGACCCACTGACTCCCAACACCAATGTCCCATCAGGGAGAGGGTGTATGGAGGTAGCTCGTATTAGCGAGAAACTCCTGTCTTGCCCGCTTCCACTGAACATTAGCATCACAGGGTCTTTGACAATCGGGAGTGGCAAAGACCTCGGTTTCCAGCTATGCTTCTCATAAAGGAAGTTTCCAAATATAAGCCAAACACTGGAAAAGAACTGCCAACTACAGGACTGTGTGTAATACTGGGAGGTGGCTTACACACAGTGCTTTAAAAAATAATAATGAAGTTCGCTAGTGACCTTGAACTTCCTCCCATCCTTAAAGCCATATGCCCCACAAGCTTCTCAGAGGCCTTTTCTCAACCGAGTTCTGGGAGAGAAGGCAGCCTTCCCAACCACCATGCCTTCTTTTCCTGGGAATAGGTCACCTCCTCTTCCATCATCTCGAGTGGAGCTGGTAATGGCCGTTCCATGGGACAGATGAGACCAGCCCCTGAGGCTGTCCGTGTTCTGTGCTGCAGTTCAGACAGGGAACCGTGGTGGCAGAAGGCTGATTGTGACTCACAGTGTGGCCCCCTCCCACCTCAGCTTCACATAGCCTGGGAGCCTGTTAGAAGTTCAGATTCTCAGAATTCAGCCCAGACCCTCTGAATCAGAATTTGCATTTTAATAGGATCCCCACAGATCCCATTACTAAGCACAGGCCTAAAGGAATGGATTCAAACTTCTACAGTCCCGCTACACAAACACCCACCTGCATGCACACACATGCACACACACATGTTGAGCTGTACACATACAATGAACACATTTTTTGAGCTGCACGTATATTATGTACATTTTAAATATGCACAATATATAAACACTTAAAAGGCTGCAGTTGAAGCTACACTTGAACAGTTCTGTTACTGTGACTTTCTTGCTGTACCCTCTAGGATTACTGTGGTCCATCACGGCAGAGGTGCCCGTGCTAGGGAAGCAAACAGAGCCGAAGGCCTCATGGAACACGGAACACACTCAGAAAGTAGCCTGTAGGGCTAAGTGGAGTATATGGTACCCCAAGTGCTGATCAGTTTGGTCAGTTTGAGAGATGTAAAGCCCATTTGCTCTTCGAGGTAGAACATTGGAGGATATTCATCATGCTGTGAATCCAAACAGGAAGTCTAAATCTTTATTTCTCACTAGGTCATTCAAGTCAGTGACATATATGGACCCCTCCCATCCCCCCACCAACACACGCCTAGTTTTGAACTGGCTTCCTCTCTGACCCAGAACATCACAGCCCATTATCTTCAAATGAGCCTCACCGGTTATTAAACCGGGGCGGCTCTGCGTTCGCTGGAACAGCATCTCCATGCACCCCGTTTCTCTCTCAAACATCAAGTCTCTACCGTGTGTCAGGCTCGCGTCGGCATCAGCGTAGAAAGAGGAAATGGACAGCCAACCACAGAGCTTTGTTTCAAGAGAAAGAGAAGTTTCGAGACAGATCATTACAGCTACACCTTGAGTTTTATTGTGAGGTGTGGACGATGTGCCACGGGCAGAAAGGAGCGAGAGGCAGTCTTCCCCGAAGCCGGAGGAGGTGACACTGGAACGGGGCCTTCGGGGGTGAGTAGGAGCGTGTCGGGCACAGGGCACGGAGAAGGGGTGCAGGGCGCAGGGTGCAGGGGCATGTCTGAGCACAGCGCTGGGCAGGAATCCTGCTTCCTCAGCGTTCCTCCTGGGCAAAGCGTAAGCTCATCTAACTCGGGCAGTTAAATGAAGCCCCGTGCTGACACAGAAGAATAACCCTGCACACTTGCTGACCCCTCGGCTCTTGGACTGGCACAGTTGAGACGTCTCTGAGGGTAACTTCTTTCACACGGTTTGGCCAGGGCGGCGTGTGGAAAGTTGCTCGTGGAGCAGAGTAAGTACTTCTCGTTTACAGTAAGATCTGGAATGTTTGGGACTGGTCCGGGCTAGGGAAATTGAATTTTCAGATTAACTGCATAAAAATGGAAAATCTGATTGAAAAACCTGCTTAATTTTGTTTTTCTTTGAAGAGATAACTGCTGCTCACATTTTAGAGGCATTTATTTCATTTTAATCCTGCCTAGAGAGAAAATCAGAGCGATGGTACTGAATATTCAGCTTTATCGGGTGACTTTTTATTTAACTTAACATGTTTAGCTTTGCCATGACTTTTAAAGACTACATAATATTTCAGATTATAAATGTTCTGTGAATTTAAAGTCCTTTCTATGTTTTTGGTGATCGGGTTACTCTGAATGTTTTAACGTTGTAACTAATGTAGAGAACAGGCTTACACATAATCCTGACACATGTTCCTTATTCATTCTTAGACCTACACTTACCATGTCAAAGAGTATAAATCATTTTGAACTTTGGGTAGAACTTGTCCAGTTGCCACCAGAAAGAGCTACACCAAATGACTCTATCAGACACCATGCATGAAGCTGTTCACCTCTGCGTGCTTGTGCGCACGGAATGCTGGCATGGTTTTCAGAACCTCTGGTTGGTGACAAGCTCTGTTTCTTGGGCCTGTGGCTCCTTCTTGGTCTCATTTGCCAGCACCCCAGGGGCTGCCCCCACCCTGTGTATGCTTACATGCCTCAAATCCCATTTGCGGACCAACAGGACAGGCAGTCCTCCTGGCCAGCCCTGTCCCAAACATCAGACACATCAGGCCCAGGGCTCACCTCTGTTCAGGTGTCCCGGGCCACCCCTCGCACCCCCTCAAACCTTACCCCCCCGGCTGGGCCCTTCTGCATTGACATCAAGTACTGAGTGAGGTCCAAACCGATAGACTATCAAGACACCCAAGCAATGGGCTATGTGATAACATATGAGTGATTTTTAGATTACAGAGGAAGATCCAGCGTCCTCTGAATCAGTAAAGGACTGCCCACCCCAGGCACCTCATTTCCAGGCAGGGATGTCAGGAGTCATCTTTGAGACTTTGCCTGCCCGTCCACCCTCGCCTGCTAGAGGTGCCCTGTGACCCCGGCTGGGATGCGGAACGCGGCGCGCCTCACTTCCCGCAGTCCGCCCACGTGCCCTTGCCCTGGCCGCAGCACTGCAGGCTTGGGCGCCTGAAGCACCAGTCAGCCAGGCTTTCAGCGTCTGTGCTTGCCGCTTTCGGACCCCTTGTCCTGCTGGGTCAAAGACGATGACCTTGAAAAGCAAGTCTGACCCTGTCTCTTCTGTGATCAAAACCTGAGGTGCCTCTTTTCCTGGGATGAAGGGACACCGTCCTCATGGAGCCCACGGAGCCCTGCAGGGCGTGCCTGTGCCCCTGCCTGACCCCCGCCACTCTCCCCTCCTCCATATCCAGTACTCCTGTGAGCTCCGCGCCTTTGCAAATACTAGGGGTGCCTCTCCCCAGAACTCTCATCTTTCTCTCTCCTAGCCGGCCCCCTAACCAGCCACGTTATTCAGTACATGTCCACCCTAATGCCACCTCCCTGGGGAAGCCGCCTTGAACTGCAGACGAGGGCATGGTATACTCCCCACACTCTGTTCTCTCGTCCATCCCTGACCTCCTCCCTGATTCTCTCCACGACCATCTTTAAGTAACTCATCTAATGGTTTACTTCATCGCACCCTCCCCCGCCCTATTGTGAGCTACCTGAAAGCAAGGGCCACATCAGCCTCGTTCACCGCGGGGCTCCAGCACCCTGCACAGTGCTGAGCACATAGCAGGTGCTCCACAAACTCTCGATGTACAAAGGTATGGATAAGTGTTGTTAAAATGTCTTCAAGTAGTTTTTCAGTGTGTACATTTTCTTGAATCGCATATTTATAAACATTGCCATTTGGGGGAATAAGAAACTTTCTATAATCACATTGCGACCCCTCTGTTCTCATCTGTAGGGAATGTAATTTCCTCTTGTAAGTTCTATGTTGTGTGTTTTGTTTATTGTAAACACATAATGATAATAGCTAACTCGTATAAGAATGAGTGTGAGCAGGCAGAGTTTTATGTGGCTTTATATATTTTAACCTCACATGACCCTATCATGCACAGGAATTATTATTATCGCTATTGTGCAAATGAGGAAACCAAGTCTCTGAGGGGTTGAGTTGTTCAAAGCCTCACCACCATGAACAGAAGCAGGACCTTGTACTCTTAACCTTTACACTATGCTGTCTCTGAAGAAGTGTTGAGTCTTGCTGAAGGACAGAGGAGGTCACATTCCCCCTGACTTTTGCAGGATGGGGAGGGGGTAACAGAGAAGGGGAGAGGAGAAGCTTTGGGAATGCAGGGAGCAGTTCGGGAAAAGGCAAGTCCTCACGCAGGCTAAGTCCTGAAGCAGACAGACAGGAGAGGAGCGGGAGCCAGGGCTTATAAGAGCCTCTTGCCTCGCAAAGGTGTTTGGGATCTACGCTACCTGTCAATGGGGCCACCAGATGACGGGTGGAGGGAAGCGTTGTCCGCTGACACTCTCTAGATGGGCGAGCGTTCTGTCTCCTGGTCACGGCTGTAATGAAGCCGTGGTGACTGGAAGCTGAATGTGACTGAGCAGCAGGTAACAGTGAAATTCTAGCTTCCCAGTTCTGAGACACGCACACGTAAGGCAATAAAGATAGGGGGTTCCGTGTGTGTCTGAGCTGTCGTTTCCTCCTTTGTTTCCACATCAGGAGACACTGTACTATGATTTCTGAGGGCTGTTGTGACATCTCCCCAGGACAGCTCCGTGAGCCCCAGCGTGACGGTCCCTGCTCATCCAGTGCACGTGGCGATGTCCTGGGGGACAGACAGGGAATTAACTGTGCTCCCCAGTGGGACGCATGCCCGCTGCTCTCACAGAAGAAACGGTGGCTGGAAGGCTGATTGTTAAAAATGTCAGGAGGGTGTCTGTGGGGAAATTGGTCACGAAGGGTTCCCCAGGTTAGCTGACTTCTGTGACATCCTCAGGATGATGGTGCGTGGAGGTGCCACCTTTGCAGCAGGGTTCAAACCCAGGTCCTTGGGGCCTGGAGAGGTCAAGGCTGGCATTCGGGAGGGTCTGTGACCTTGGACGGCACACAATAGAGAGTTTCCTTCAACCACCTCTGAGTAAACTTTCTACGTTGTTCCTACGAGTGTGTGTCACAGTGCCATCACAGCAGCCCCCGCTGTCACCTCGTCATTGTAGAAATCACAAGATTTCCACACGGCAGCTGCTTCAGAGATCTTTAACATTTCTGCTCACCACGCCTTCAAATGGCTAGCTCTTACCAATGAATGCTTGGGCAAAAAGCACAATTTTGGTTTTTAAAAACATTTTAAAGAGTGCATTTTAAAATGATTGGTATCTTTTGTAACTGTAGTTGTTTTATTTTTATCTATTTAAACAGTTTCTGAAAAGGCAGTCAGACACCTTAGCAGTCTGCCAAAAGGAACTGGCACAAGAATGGTTAAGATGCCCCAAGCTAAAATATCAAAACGAGACGAGCTTACTAGGCTTTCTGACACCTGGGGTGCGTGAAAAGCCTGCCCTCTCGCCCCGCAATGGCTGCATTTGTTGTCGGGGTTCCTAGCACTGAGAAAATCTGGGTTGCTGTTCTAAGAATATTGTCTGCACATCAAATTCGGTCACTAACGTTTTTGACCTTCTGAGCTACTCTTGAGCACAAATTTGCTCTTCTCTAGGGATGCCAGGTTTAGTAAATAAAAAAATATAGTACTTCTTTATATCTATAGGTGAATTTAATTTCTCATGTAAGTCTTTATCAACTACTACAAGGGACATACTGGTATTAAATAATTAGGTGTTGTCCATCTGAAAGTTAGTCTTAACTGGGCATCTTGTATTTTACCCAGCAACCCTAAAAACACCACAATTGGGAAATAGTCCTCTAGCTAATTAACGACAGATGGTTAGAACATGTTTTCTTACACTGTTTACTGATGAATGTTAGTGCTCCCAAAGCTTCAGCCTTTGATTGGATGTGAAGGGAAGGATTTTGAAGTTTGAAGATTTCTTATTATCACTGAACGATCACAAGCGTGTATGTTTTCAACTTTGGGACGAGCAGACGACTCAGAAATACCGCCAGTCCTAAAAGCAAATTGACCACAATCCAAGAATTCTGGCATTCACTGTGTACGCCTGAGACCCCGTGATATCCAGTTTCTGTATCAGAGCCACGTGGTCAAAGTCGAGACTGACAGTGAAGCCGAGTTTCAAAACTTGTTGACACTCGTCCCGTCGTGAAATAACTTGGTTCTAAATCAAGTGAAAGTCATAAGTTCCTTTTTTCTGGGACGAGAGTCCAATTATGATAATAAAGAGCACAGAAAACACTAAGGAGAATTCCACCCTCATATCCAGGTGAATCACACCAAAGCCCATTAATCATCGGTCAGTAGAAACCAACAGTTCCAAATGCATTTTACACAGAAGAAAAATAGTCAGAACGAAGCCAGAAAAACCAGCCAGCCTGCAGTCGGTATGTATATCCACAATGTGACGCTTTCTATACGTCTGTGTCTTCCTTCTCATAAATAATATTGTAAATGCGAGACAGAGAAAATGTGAGTGGTTAGAGGTGGTGCCTTTGCTGTCTGAGTGCGTGAGAGGTTTATTTCGGGGAAAATCCATTTGAGATGCTGCAAACCGTATAATAATGCCTTGTGAAAAGTCAGAGATCTGTCTCCAGCAACTTCTCAGGGCAACGATGACAGTGAGAGAGAGAGCGACGTGCTTGCTTGCTTCCTGTTTTCGCCTTCCTTTTTGAATGCTCCAGCTAAGGCCGGTTTGAAGTTTGATGAAGTAGATACGCTAAGTAAAATCCTTGTGTCTCTAGGAGGATGGTCTGCAAAAACAGATGCCTACCATGCTGACTTCTTCCAGGGGCATCGACAAGCTCGAATGCTCTGCACTTCCTCCTCCTTATCTAAACGGGACAGTGGCCGCGTAGCCTCTGGGAGGCAAGGGAACTAATCCAGACACGATCTCAGGAGCTAGTTCAGGAACTCTCTTTGCTGAAGAGAAAGCTGGGGGAAGGGCATTCGGGAGGCTAACGCAAGCCAGTTCGTCTTGTGTTTTTTTTCCCCCTCAGACATAAATTTCCCTGTTTTACCAGTCATCTCACAACAATGCATGTCCAAGCCACGCTGTGATTAGAGGGGGAATATGCTTATTACCAAGTTCTTCACATGTCGGAGCATGGAGAGGCCAAGGGTGGTAAACCAAAGGAAATTTCCATGTGCTCGTCAGCTGCTGCACATTCTTGCTCTATAGGAAAGTTAGCTGTTATTAAGTAATAATGTTCAGCTGAAGTTGGTCACTCGTAACAACAGACAGATGTATAATGTTTTATTTGGGTTAGCCAACTCACTCGCAAATAAAGGGCCTGAAATTAAACTGTCTTTACAAAAATATTCAGCAAATGATACCTCTGACTTATGCCTGTGCTCAGATTCTTTGCCATGGAAAATGGAAAATGAGTCTCCTGTTGAACCCAGGATCTGTTTAAACTTGTCTTTGCCGAGTGGAGAAAGGTTGATGTTCTATGGAATGAAAAAATTAAAAAAGACTGTACTAAGGAGTCAAGGGTATAACTATGCAGACCACATGTAGCAATGGAAAGGGATTTTTTTAGTACTTATGGAATTCAAAACAATAATAACAGAATGGAAACATAGGCAAAAAGGCTAAATATTTGACCACAGAGGCAAATTGGATCATTAGACGCTCCCAGGCGATGCAAAAATGTGGAGTTTGTTTTAAAAGGAGGACTTGCTGCTTTCCCAGTGGATAATGGGGCAAAAGAAAGACCTCGCCGATTCACCCAGCCGTCACAGGCCAACTTAGTCACAGCAGCCTCTGGGAAGTGGGGTTCTTTGTAAGACACAGGTTCTGGGGCGGCACTAAGGGATTTTAGCTCAAGGGCGGGGCCCGAGAACTGGCATTTCTAATGAACTCCAAGTGATGCTGATGCTGCACTTGGGGGTGGGGTCCTCCTCACCTGTGCTGCCCTGTCTTCTGCATCCAGTGAGAGGGGGTAGCCCATCTCAGGGCTTGTCGTGACAACCAAGAGCAGTATCTGCCTGTGAAATGGGTTAGTCTTGCCATGGGCTCAGTGACCTTGACCAAATCACTCTCTTTGATCCTCTCTTCCCCCAAATGTAAAGTTCAGTTTAGACCAGATGGGTGCTCTTCAAAGTCCTCCCAAACGTCCGATGAATGCCAGGTACGGTGATGCAGGTGTCTGTGCTGTAGGGTCTCTCAGAGCCTGCGATGTGCAAACGTGGGGTGTGACTCTCCAATGGGTGCAGATGGTGGGGTGTTTAGAGGTTTGGCAGGTAAAGCTTCCCGCAGTCATCTGACCACAAGTCTCTTTACCTGGGGGACACCTGTAAATGCCACACACCCGGGGGAGGCTGAGCAAGAGGACGGCTAAGGTCCTTCTGGCTTCAGCTCTCCCTGTCCCAGAACCCAGGCTCCCCGCTTAGGCCTCCTGCGTTTTCTAGGATGGTGGTACCCACCATCGCAGTAGAAACTTTGGAGCTGTCTTCAGCTGATTGCTCTCCTTTTCTCAGAAATCCTCATTTATTCCCCCAAGCCAGCATGCCTGATCTTCTGTCCTCTGGGATACTTCTCCTGGCTACCTGGAAACTCCACCCGCCGGCCACCATTGTTGTCTATTTAACCCCATGGGCTCCTGTTCCTCCTCCTCTGTTGCCAGATAACAAGCCTGAAGTTTTAGACAACCCAGTTTGTGTGTTTGCGAATTTCCCACGCAGTCTATCTAACTCATGAAGAGGCAAATAGTGTGGCTCATACTCTGGAAGCGTCATCCCCAGACGGGCAGCATCAGCGTCCCATGGGGACTCAGTAGAAATGCATATTCCCAGGCTCCACTCTAGACCTGCTGAACCAGAGACTCCCAGTGGCTCCCAGCTCTGCACATTTCAAGACCCCCAGGCAGTTCGAGTGCTCCCTGAACTTCGGAGAACGAGTGGTACTGAGGTGAAAAGCAAGGACTCTGGACCCTGGGCTCTGTCACGGTTTCCAAACCTGGAGTACAGGAATGACAGCAGTATGCCCACGTGAGACTCAATTTCTACATGGCACCTCCGTAAGGCCCGGCACGGGATAAGCCAGGACTCCGTCGCAGCTACTTCTCTCCAGCGGACACTAACACGTAATGAGCAGGAACTCTTGCTGTGTTGCAGAACACGCGTGAAGTGGCACCCTCTGTGAGTCAATGTCAGGAAGTGCTTAGACAGGAGCACAGCTGTGGGGACAGACAGATCTGATTCGCCAGCGTGGTCTTCTGGGTTACCTTTGTGAACATGTGTGAATGCCCTAATCTCTCCGAGCTTGGTGTTTTCATCGGGGACGTCGGGAAAAGACTTTCTTCACAAGGTAAAGTGAAGGGTTAAAGGGAACCCTGTCTATAACTGCCTCGGAAACTGTCTGGTGTCTTCCAAGCACCCCCCTCTCAACTGAAAGCTGGCAATGACATGATGACCTGATGGGAATGACCGCCAGCACTGCCCAGCGTGTCTGTCATTGCAGATCATGAGGCCACTGTGTCCTTAACCGAGGGCTTCTTGCTCCCCAGAATAATTGAGTCATGCTAAGGCCCTATACCTTGCCCTGAAAAGTTGTCTTCTCAAGATAAAGTTAAATATTGATTTAGAAGGATTGAACGAGAAACATTATTCAACTCGTCACTTCTTTTCTATGTTCTCCTTCTTCCTGTTGGAATCTTGCTAATTTGGATTTCTTTTCCTACATTGAGTCATAGACCAATATTCAGAGTTTACATTAAGGGTATGTGAAGGCTTTACATGTTTCCTTTAAATCCAGTAGCTTTTAGGTCAGGCCATCACCCTAAGATACAAAAATGCAGAAAGGGTGTGTCTGTGGACAGGCTTTTACGAGGCTTTGTCTCAGCGACAAACAATTCCAAGAATTCAATGGCTTACACCAGCAACAAAAGTTTTTTCTCAACCGTGTGCATGTCCACTTCGGTTCAGCTATAGCTCAGCTCCAAGTGGCCCCTCCTCCCACCCCCCAGAAGAAGAACAGCCCAACCGAAGCTCACCCAAGACAGTGTCCTGACGCCTCTGTTCAGGTGGGTGTGAGTCACCTCGGCTCACACTCCATTGGCCAAGCAGTCACATGACCACATCGGACTCAGAAGGGTGAAGGCACACTCTCCCACAGGAGCAAGCCCAGGGAGGGATTCTGTGGACGGACCCCGCAGAGCCTGGCAGCTAGTAACTGGCAGCAACAATCAGTCAGCCACGACCACACAATGATGACAGCTGTACCCACAGGTCCCAGTTCACGTCTTCAAAGCACGGGTCATCGGGACAGAAGGAACCAGGTCGGGAATGTGCCGTCATCTCAGATGGTGCTTCCTCTCCCACTGGGAGAACGAGGACTGATTCCATGGCCTTCAGAAGCTGTCCCCTTCAAGCCACCCCCGGCCCTCCGCGGCCCAAGGGAAGAATTACTCTTGCACAAGAAAAGAGTAATTTCCCCAGCAGGTAAGAAGCAAAGGGCCACCCTTTGGAATCTGCTGAGAGTCAGCTTCCGCCACCTCGTTCTGCTTCAGCGAGTAGGTTCGTTCCGGAGGCCACCTGGGCAAACCGTCCCCGTCCTCAGCTGACATGGACGAAGTCAAGAAGTGTCTGCAGGACAGTCAGAGCAGCCACTGAAGCGGGTCCTGGACTGGTCTGAGGAGCAGAGGGGAAGGGCAGCGGGCCAAAAGCTAGGGTCCCTCATGCTTGTGCGGCTGTAGTCACAGGGTCCGCAGGGAGGCAAGCTAAGCCTCACTGAGCTTATTTTCAATTACTCTTAGGCATTCTGAGTGCAGTGAACCTCAAGTACCTCTTGTCAACCATTTCTTGTTTGACTTAATATTTAAACCTGTGTATCCTTAAAGGGAAGTTTAATCCACGTATTTTAGATTCATAACACATTTTTTAAAAAATCACCCAAAAATTGTTTTGTCAGGAATATGTGGCATCCAAGAAAGCTCTTCAAGCAACTTTTCTTACAAGCAGGAAGCTGTTTCGCTAGGCTTTAAAGTCAGGTCCCCACACATTCTAATTTTAGCCTAGAAATCCGAAGTTACGGTTTGATCCGGATTTCATTCCTCCATACCCTCACCACCTGTTTGAAGGTGCATAGAATGACTTCGCTTGAGGCCTGAGAAGCTCCAGGTTTGGGAACCTCCTGCCTCCCCAAGTTTCTATTACTTAGTTTTCTGGAGATGCACATACTTTGTTCGCCCACCATGGCACACAGAATGAAGCTTTTCCCAGAACAGGAACATTGAAAACTTCCAAAATTTGACTCAACAGAGCTTTCGAGTTTTAGAAAGTATCGGTGTTGTACCAACTAGGAAAAAAGTCTTTAATACTTACCAAGTTAATACTTAGCCTTGGTCCACCGGGTAGTGGGCATTCACGTATGCAGATGGGCAGACTGCACATTCTGAAAACCAATAGGCAGGCGTTCTCCACGCCTGCGTGCGACTGTGCTATTTCAGGTGCTGAGGGGAGCTAGGGGTTGGGGAGACACTGTCGGTGCCATCCAACCACATGTCTATCGCAGCCTGGGGGTTCTCACCGTGTGTTCCTGAAGCCGCAGCAGCACCCGGGAACTTGTCACATGTGCAAATTCGTGAGCTCCGCCCCAGACTTACTGAATCAGAAGCTCGGAGCCTTCCAGGTGGTGCTGAGGCCGCTCAAGCGTGAGCACCTGAGTCAGGGTGCGGGCGAGCGTGGGCCCAGGAGCTCGCCAGGGGCTCTGCTGTCACACGGCAGCTGTTGAGAATTCGGGTGAGTTACTGAACCTGTCTGTGCCTCAGTTCCCCCCTCCTGGGAATAATGATGGTGCTTGCCTCACAAGG
This sequence comes from Trachops cirrhosus, assembly GCA_028533065.1. Taxonomy (NCBI): domain Eukaryota; kingdom Metazoa; phylum Chordata; class Mammalia; order Chiroptera; family Phyllostomidae; genus Trachops; species Trachops cirrhosus. Next base: position 188,017,810 of record CM052539.1, on the reverse strand, counting down.
TTGGTGTGAAGGTTAAGTTCACACATGGAAAGCACTTAGAACAGTAGCTGGCACATGGCCGGCAGTGTCATTTTGTATGATGATGATGGTCATTATTGATCTGGGGCTTTAGGATTACGTGTTTGAGTCTTTATTCTATCATTTGTCAGTGCCATTGTTATTGTTCATTGTCATCTTTCCTACTTTGGACCGTTCCCACTTTGGACTACTTCTGGCCCTGTTCTGATGATACTCGTGCTTATTACTTGCATGTGTATGTCTTCTAATTGCTCGGTGGCTTTCGGGCCACGTGCAGGCTGATGTCTCCCTGACAGGATGGCGTGTCCCAGCTCACTCTGGCTGATTTCTTTGATCACCCATTCTCAAAAGGGCCCCTTTCTTGGGCAGAATTTTGTTCCTTCCTGAGGTCGGTGATGGTAACTTGCTTTCCGTTTTTTTCAATTCCCATCATTTTGTCCCCAGCACTGGGAGTGTAGTTCTCCTTACAGCTAATTACCTTTTTCAGCATGCTTACTCTTTAGTTCTGTTTCCAAAATATGTTCTTCTTCCCTTTATCTCCAGAGAACAAATGCTACACCACATAAGCCTTAAATGATTCATGCCATGTACATTTTGTTGGCGCGCAGTAACAGGGAGTAATATTGGTCTCCCCATTTAATAATTTCAAGGACTTCAACAAAGATATTGCAATTCTAAGAACTGCAATCCTAACCCACACGTTGGAACAATATAAGGCAAATGGGAGAAATTAATACAACGCCTAAAGAAAACGACTAATGGTTTGTATGGGATTTTGCTTATTTGTGGGATCAGGAGAGGGGAAAATAGCAGAGAGTGTCTTTTATCACTCCCCCATCCTTAGCTTTGGTAGACTCTGATACTTCCTTCACATTTTGGAATTGGAGCCCAGGTAGAGTGCAGGATCACCAGAGGGGGAAAAAGGCAGTAACGTAAGATTATGTGGAATAAGGGTGTCTATCAACAATGAAATAAACGTCCTCAGAGAGGCCTGCTGAGGACTGGAGCACTGTTACTGGAGAGGGGACAGTGTGCGTGATGCAGCGGGCACCAAATAAGGTCGACGCTGCCTCCTGATGGGGCGACGGCGAAGAAAGAGGCCGTTGGCCAAACCTGTGAACACCCTGGGAGAATCGAGGGTAGAAGAGGCTATAGAGGTTGGTAACTGGGACTCCTTAACTGATAAACATAATTACTGTAATTATTTACAATTGTTGCTGGGTTAGAAAAGAAGTGCGTAGTGCACATATGCCCCTTTGGGTCAGAGGGACAAAAATGTGTGTGTGTGTGTGTGTGTGTGTGTGTGTGCGTGCGTGTGTCCCTCAGGAAGAAGCAGTTCAGGAGAGCAGGCTGTCCAAGGCCCTGCTGGCTCCACGCAAATTATGTTAGATGTTGGAGGTCAGGGTGGGAGCGCCCTGGCCTGGCTTCTGCAGACTCTGGGCCTCGTTCTGTCTGCCACAAACCATCTCTGTGATGAACAGAAGTCCTTCCAGCCTCCCAGGTCTCAGTCACCATGTTTGAAGAATGTCTGTCAGATGCCTTGGCTTTGACAGTCCTTTCAACTCTAACGTTCTGTGACTCAAGAATAATAATGCACTTCCACAGGCGGTAAAAATATTCTAGACTCTTCCCCTCCAATTCTCACTGTTTACTTCCGCTGCACTTCCCCTTCCTGCCTCTTGTTTGCCGGCCAGTTGACAGTGGGCCTCAATGGGGGTGAGTTAACCCTCTTGCCAGGGCGGTTTGAGATTTCACTCCCTCCAGAGGGTGGGGATTCCTCAGTGAGGGCTTCAATTTAGTCCTTAAAACACTCTCTGAGCCTTTATTCTGGCACCATGCCAGATTACCAGGGACTGGAAATACATGCTAGGGCCCCGGGCCTGGGGGGAATCGTTAAGGGTCAGTTTCACTGGACCAGTTGCTTTGTAAACACCCGTGAAACCCACGTGTCTCTCTCTCTTTCAGGCGACAGCAGAGTCCCATGGTAGCCAGGTGGGTGAAGGGGAGCCGGGACGGTCCACCTGCCTTGCAGAAGACAGCTTCTGACCTGCTGAGTAAGTGACCGGGCGGTAAACTGCGGGCACAGGGTGTCGAGAGGGAGGGAGAAGGTGTTACCCGTGGAGTGCTGTCCACCAGCTGCTCTCTTCCACGGAGAGATGCTACACCCAAGACCCAGCCAGAGGCTCTGGGGCTTCTTCCCACACTCTGCTCACCAGACTCTGATGGGAGACATTATCGGTGTGGTCAACTCCAACACCAGCCATGCAGAAACGCAGGGGGAGGCCGGAGAGCAGCGCACCCCCAGCTGGCCCTCTGCCCCTCCCAGAGAGGTTAGAACAGGAGCTTCATGTGGACAGGGCCGACCGTGCAGAAGCTGGTGGCCCAGGGAGCCTGGGGCGGTGCTTGCACCCGCAGGACCGTCTGTGCATCACTCACACTTGAACACTTAAGCCTCTGCTGTTATTTCGGTGGATTGCGTGGCATGCACTTTCCCTGGCAGGTTTTTCTTTTTAAGTGCATGCAGTTACTTGTCTTTGGCAGCTGGAGTCCTGAGCTTGACTCTGCATGGGGCGTGCCAGCATGGCGGTCTCCAAACTGTCACCCTGGTCCCTCTCAGTCACTGACAAGCACTGCTGAGTGTCCAATAAGGCACATGCTCATCAATTATACCCTGTACTTCTCTTTTATTTTTTTTAATCATCACCCAAGGATATGTTTATTGATTTTTTTTTTTTGAGAGAGAGAGAGACATCAATGTGAGAAAGAAAGATCGATGGGTTGCCTACCACAGGCTCCCTGACCAGGGATTGAACTTGCAACCTGGGTGTATGCTCTAACTGGGAATCAAACTCACTTTTTAGTGCACAGAATGACGCTCCAACCAACTGAGCCAACCAGCCAGGGCCCTGGCCTTTTCTTTTAAATGATCCCAGAATAAGTGGAATAGGCTTCAATGAGAAAAATAAATTCTGAGTAACTTATGGCCCTTCTTTGTAATGAAAATAAAAAAAGTGACTTTCCTTTCCAAGCAAAAAAAAAAAAAAAAAAAAGATCATTCCAGGGGACATTCAGTAAATGGCACACTCCTGATACTGTAACAGGAAAACTGAGGATCCCAACAGACCCCTTGTGTCCTCAAGTGTTGGCCCGTGAAGGACACGGTTTCACTTTCCTTGAAGGGGTTTGCCCAGAGGATTGTTTTCCAAGCTCCTAATTGAGGTAACGCTGCTCGGGCAGCAGAGCTTATTGCATGAATCATAGACCACTGCACACCGGCTCCTTTTTATAGGGGAAATTAAAAAAATTTTTTAAATGCCAGTGAGGTGGGAACAACAACAACAAAAAAAAAACCATGCCAACCAGGTAGAGTTCCCTCTAATCACTCCTATTATCTTTCCAAGGAATGTAGGGGCCATTTATCTCAGTCACCAGGCAGGTGCTATAAGAGGCTGGGTGGCCTCGCTCCCAGCTTGCCCCCGTCTGTGAAGCAGCCTGGGAGCCCGGCCCTTGTTCCTGGTAGGTCTGCCCTCCCCAAAGCCCGTCGTGTTTGCTTGTTCGTTAACTCTTTCAAATGCATTCCTCTGCTGGTCCGACGCAGTTCTGCAGAAGGAAGGCAGGGTGTGTGTGCCGTGCCTAAATGTCATGCCTAACAGGGTGTGGGGACAGTACTTCTAAGAATAACCAGCCTATCCATCAAGCCATTAATTAAGCTTAATCATTCACTATGTGTTTGTTGGAGGTTTTTGATAACTTAATCTTTTCCAACGCAGTCAAGACTAGGAGAGATCATGGATTCTAAATTAGTCATTGGATTAGGGGCAAAATAAGTTGCTGTTATGGGAAATGTCACGCAGAAGGGTAAGTTTTAAAAAATGTTATTCATACTGTCCAAGTTTACAAAATTTGTGTTAGCAGTCTCCGTCGCTCGTCAACAACTACCTTACGGCTATGGCTGGCATGGCTCAGTCAGGTGGCATCATCTCAGAAAGTGAAAAGTCACCAGTTTGACTCCCAGTCAGGGCATGTGCCCAGGTGGTGGGTTCAGTCCCCAGTCGTCATGTGTACGAGCGGCAACTGATCAATGATCCTCTCTCGCGTCAATGTTTCTCTCCCTCTCTTTCTCCCTCCCTTTCATGCTCTTTCTTTAAAAAAACCAACTATCTTATGGATGGTAAATTTTTGTTGTATCTATACTGACTGTGTGCTCAATCAACTTATTTTTAAATTTTCTAAAACTGGAAATCTATGGCACCTGAATGTACATGAACATTCACAATACTCTGTGGGGCAGATGCATGCAAGTATGATATCGCAGAGGGAAGATGAGCATCGTTGTTTAACTGCAAGGCTCTGGTTTGGCACTTGATGGCCCTTATCTCCTTTAACTATTGCAAAACCCCTGAGACAGAGGCTTTCTTCTCATTTTACAGATTAGAGACCAGAGAGGTTGAATAGCTTATCCTGGCTCACACAGCAAATACACTGGAAGGTCAGCATGTAAGCCAGGTTTGCTTGTCTCCAGGGTCTATGCTCCTCAGTTCCTCAAGTTCAAGTCGATCGGTCTTGCCTTTAGAAGACTCCTTTCCTGTGTATGTCCACATGCATTCCTACTTATGTCACGTGAATATCCTAGTTGTATTTTCTGGATGTTCTACCACCTGTGACAGTAATAATACGTCCTTCTTTGTCATTTCCTTAGGTGGTCCCAAGAGCCTGCCGATGGACCCAATGCACCTCAGCATGTCCAGTGCTCCCCTGGTAAAGCACACAGCTGGACCTGGACTCAAGTCCCACAGACCTCGGGTCATGTCCAAGAGTGGACACAGCAATGTGAGAATCGACAAAGTGGATGGCATATACTTACTCTACCTTCAAGACCTGTGGACGACCGTGATCGACATGAAGTGGAGGTATAAGCTCACTCTGTTTGCCGCCACGTTTGTGATGACCTGGTTCCTTTTTGGAGTGATATACTATGCCATCGCATTCATTCACGGGGACTTAGAGGCGAGTGAGCCCATTTCAAATCACACTCCCTGCATCATGAAAGTGGATTCTCTCACGGGGGCGTTTCTCTTCTCCCTGGAGTCCCAGACAACCATAGGCTACGGCGTCCGCTCTATCACGGAGGAATGCCCTCATGCCATTTTCCTGTTGGTGGCTCAGCTGGTCATCACGACCTTGATTGAGATCTTCATCACGGGCACCTTCCTGGCCAAAATCGCCAGACCCAAGAAGCGGGCAGAGACCATCAAGTTCAGCCACTGTGCTGTCATCACCAAGCAGAATGGGAAGCTGTGCTTGGTGATCCAGGTGGCCAACATGCGGAAGAGTCTACTCATTCAATGCCAGCTCTCTGGCAAGCTCCTCCAGACCCACGTCACCAAGGAGGGGGAGCGGATCCTTCTCAACCAGGCCACTGTTAAATTCCACGTGGACTCCTCTTCAGAGAGCCCCTTCCTCATTTTGCCCTTGACATTCTACCATGTGCTGGATGAGACCAGCCCCCTGAGAGATCTCACACCCCAGAACCTGAAGGAGAAGGACTTTGAACTCGTGGTCCTCCTCAATGCCACTGTGGAGTCCACCAGCGCCGTCTGCCAGAGCCGCACATCCTACGTCCCCGAGGAGATCTACTGGGGCTTTGAGTTCGTGCCTGTGGTCTCTCTCTCCAAAAATGGGAAGTACGTGGCTGACTTTAGTCAGTTTGAGCAGATCCGGAAGAGCTCCGATTGCACGTTTTACTGTGCAGACTCCGAGAAGCAGAAACTTGAGGAGAAATACAGGCAGGAGGATCAGCGGGAAAGAGAACTGAGAACGCTTTTGTTGCAACAGAGCAATGTCTAACAGTAGAACCATGGCCTCAGTTTCACGCTGCTGCGGTCTCCATACCTGAGCTCCCTTCCAACAAAAATGTGTGGATGCACTCTAAAAAAAAACCCAGCTGTGCAGACGTGCAAAATCTATCTTTTCTTTTGATCTGGTGGCTAAACAAGAGTCTCCACCTTTAAGAGGGTTCCTTGTTTAAATGCTTTGTCTGGAATGAACTCTCAAAATTCAGATTTTCTAAAATGGGGCTACATTTCGAAGACCTTGGCATATGGTAATTGTAAAAAGGTCCTGCTGGATGGACAGAGACATTCAGCAATGCTGATAGTGAATGGCAATGCTTTTCTGCATGAGGACAGCAGCTGTAATATAAGGTATTTATTCAACCCAACTGTCAAAGACATTATGGCCGAGACTTGAAATGGGGTTCACTATTCACTTATATCATTGCTTTAAAACACTCTTTTTTTTTCCTCAGGCAGAGAAAATGTTATATATACTGGAGGCTGTGTGGTAATACAGAAATGGTGATCAGGGGGATTCTATACTCACAAAATATAATAATTCCATTGTTACCTTTTTATCCAGTGATTTAATTTTTGTAGAGTGAAATCGACCAATCAGGAGTTGAGGGTCATGGAGGCAGATACAAATGGAGCTGAGGCTCTTTGATCACACTCATTTCCTGTTGGAACATGCCCCTTCTGTTGAAAAGGGGGATCACAGACCAGCAGCATCAAGCCCCATCGAGGGGCTTATTAGTAACACAGATGCCCAGGCCCCACTCAACTTAGAGAATCAGAGTTTGTATCTTAATAAGACCCCCAAGTGACTTGCGTACAAATGAGTTTGAAAAGCTCCTCTCTGGGCGGTATGTTCAAGGAACGTTCTGAATCCGTGGGACTCTGCGGGCCCCAGGTCCTCGCAGCCTCCAGACCTGTCCTTCCTTTGGTTCATTCTTACGGACCCCATTTCCTTTCAGCCACTTCTTTCCTTATCTGTTAAAATGCCTTGTCCCCAGAGGAAGTGCCACTGACGTTCTGAGAGCAAAATAAAACTCTTGCAAGTAACGGTCGTCTCATTCATGCTAGGTATTGTACATGATTGTGGAGAGTAGTTAGAACAAAAGAAAAATTAAGCTGTGTAAGGATCAGAAATTTGCTCAGATGTTGAAATCTAGAAAGTTGAATGGTCCCACAAGAACAGGAGTTGTGAGGATAATTCATACACAGGTGGGTCCGGGAAGCATGGACAACCTCCAATCATCAGATAACCTGTCAAGGATGTCCTCAGTATTTAAACAAATCTTGTGTAACTCAGTGTTACAGAGTAACACTTTGCCTTTGGCAGAATTTAGGGACCAGGCACCCTGCATTTCTTTGGTGCAGAGGATAAATGGGCTAGGATTGACTAAATGTGCAAAAGGTGAATTCTCATTTCATTCAAAATGGGATGGATTTGTGTATTTGCTCAAGAAGCATGTGACTGTACGTGTGTAGGTGCTGCATGGACATACACGTGAGCCCACACGTGTATACACGGGCATGCACATACACACAGGGACTCACACACAGGCTCTTGAAGCACAATTGTGGAAATTGTGGGATTCCTCCAGGATTGGGGTCACTGGGACTTGGGGGACACCGGGAAGCAGTCTGGGTTCAGATTGTCGGTAATTGATGATGTGGGCTCTGGCAAGTCTGGCTGTCTCTTGATGCTGCCTCATTTTCAAAGGTCCTTCATTAAACCAATAAACAGAAAATGTGGCCAATGCCCCCGAGGTGGACTGCCCGTCTAACGGAGGGGTCTGAAGTTGTAAAGGCTGAGAGAGCATTCTCAATGCACTACAGGTTCTTGTCTTTAATTATTCAGGAAGTTCTTTTCTTTTTCTGCTGATAATTTCCTGGCAGGTTGTTTTAGATCTTAAAAAATTATGTGTAGTTAGACATTACCCCTTGTGGTTGTTCTCTGTGATTTTTGACTGCATATCGTGGTATAATCGACAGAAGAACAGTGCCATGGTGTGCTTACCAGTTTCCTGTCACACTGTCAAGTTCTTCTCACAGTATTTCCATCCATGTTCATTTGAATGTGACCAAGATTAGGAATTTTACATACTTACATTACATATAGTACCATGATGTGGCACGAAATGGAGAAATCTTTTTTATGTTCACTTAGCATATCTATTTCAGCCAAATTTGGAAGGCTTGAGCACCTGATCTTTTGCACTACACACAAAATAACACAAACAAAAAAACAAAGAACACACAAAATAAATACGCAGTGCCTTAAAAGTCAGTACCCGTGTAAGTCAATAAATCATAGAGCATAATTTTTAATACATGGTGGCTGGTTTGAGACTTGGCCTTCCCCAGGCACGCTCATTTAGTATTACTTTGTACAAAATACTCTCACGTCTACATGCTAACGAAGGACTCAGGCGGCAAAGTGGTTCTATCCGGACACGGTCTTCTGGCGAAAACAGATTCAGGCTCTGCTCTCAGCTGAGAAGAAGTCATTCTCATGGAGCACTTCTGACCCAAAAAAGCTTGTGCATTTTGAAGTATTTCCCATACACCAGGCCTTCTCAGAGAGACCATTCAAAAGTGCTGTGTTCCACTTGAGAAACCACAAAGCCATGTCTTTCTTATTTCAGCAATAAAATGTATTGGAGTTACATGGTCCATGGTAGCCAATGGCCCTGGAAGCATAGCAAAGATTCACTCACTGATCCTCACGGTGAGCCACCTTTTGGTGGGGAACACACATCAGCCCCCTTTCCCATTCATAGAGCTATTGCAACATAGAGAAGAGGCTCCAGAAATTAAAATTAATGGGTTAAAAGGGAAAAATGCCAGGAATGAGTGGACTGTAGATTTAAATGAATTTAAGCAAGTCTTTGGATTTAATTTTCAATTTTAATTGACTGTGAATTCAATACCATTGCAATGTAAATTTAGGTATATAAACCTGTATAAACACTTCTATTACAATACTATTCTTTCTCCCTTGCTTAGATCCTTAGTACTGACGTATCGTCTGGAGAAAGAAGAAAATAGAAAAATGAAGTGAAAAAGGCACAAGGCCTTCGCACTGGTAGCTCAGTAAAGGATCACCCGTGTCCTCGGGCTTGGTTCTCTGTGTTGTCACTATGGCTTAAGGGTCAGACATTTGAGCATGTGGTGTCAGGAAGACTTCCAGTCTCTCAGTCTTGGCTTTGTTCTTGCTAGACTTCCCTTTGCCTGTTAAACATTCATAATACCTAGCTTTGAATTCAAGTTATCTTATCATGGCTTGGTGGGGTGGGATTTTTTGTAATGAAAGGTGTTAGCATTTCAAGAATTGATTTCCAACTGTGCACTCGAAATCCAGCTTTTGACCTGGATGGGTCCTCGGTGCTCTGAATTTTCTTTCCCTGAGAAGATCTACACTTGAAGGTCCAAAGCTTAACATTTCACGTCCAATGGATTAACTACATACATTTTGCCCTTTGTGAATCTCAGTTTATCTTTAATCAGAGTGACCTGCCAACCCGCCAAACCTGGGGTCCCTGGACCCCAGTGAGCACGAGGTGTCCGCTGTCAGACCCAAGTGTCTGAGAGCAGAGTTAAGAGTTTCCAGAGTTAGAATGTGCACTGAAATGATGTGATTAGAACTCAACTGGGATTTTAAAGAATGAAAGAGTTAACTTCTTGAGGCATTAGTGTTTGTCAGGAAACTGTTTTTATTGTTGTTATGTGGGTTTGATTTTTTTTAAGAATTTAAAACAAAATCTTTGTCTTCAGAATAAGGAAGGTAAAAATGTTCGATCAACTAGCTTGTACATCAATTCACTTCTCCCGGTGAAGAACTGCTTTGCAGGGAAAAACAGGCCACTTGGTCTTTCATGACAAAAGACAGTGTTGTTCTAGCCCGCTGGTGTCCCTGGAGAGCCCCTTTTCCTAGTCTTTAAGAAACACTGATGATTTCAGTACAATTTCCCCCCCAAAATCACTTCTGCGAAATGCTCCATGAAAAAGAAACATGAGGCAGAACTAAAGCTTCAGCCCTTTCCCTCCATTCTCATCCTCTCTCTCGGTTCTCCTGTGGGACTCAGCTTCCTCTCAGCTTGGAACGCGCTTGGCTGGATGGTTTTGACCCTGGCTACCCACTCCGTCAGGTCGGGTAACTCTGTGGGTTGAAAATCCTCAGTTCAAATTAGTAATGTGTGGACGTTTAGATAGACAATCCGAAATTGGGGCAGGACTTTTTATTTTTCCATTAGTATGCTGCTGGTGTATAAAAATAGAAGGCAGAGAAAAAGCTCTTGATTAGAGTTGATAGTTAATTCCTAATAAAACGACAGGAGTTGACTGTGTAAGTTAAGAACATCATGGATACATGTGTATAAAAGCCAAAGACGCCATATGTGTATGTAGAGGCCCCATGACCCTGAACAGGATCCCAGAATGCCAGCCATGCTGGGCACGTAGAAATGTCCTGTGCTTAGTGACTTGTGTCCTGCATTCTGTATGGACTTTATGATGATGCTCTAAATGTCATTTTTATCAATAAATAACAAAATTGCATAGGCAGTTAGAAAAAAGTCTTTCCAGTTTCATTGGTCTTGAATATTAATTTGCTAGCTCTGCCACCCTTATAGAAAATATTCACATGAGAGCTGAACATAAATATCCCTTCCTTTGGAAGTGACGGTTTTCATGTTACTGGTAGTAACATGAAAGGGGGTAATCCAAAAGGGTATTTTCTTGACTTGCTCCATTAGTACAAGTAAATTGCAGGCAAACACGGGGCCTTTGACACATCCTATGCAGCGTGGAGCGGGATGCCATCCGTGGCAGCCTGTCCATCCAGGAGAGGCCCCGAGTGCCAGGCTCAGAGACCCTGTGCATGGTGCATTGGAGCCCTCGTTCCCAGCCCCTCGTCTCGCTGGAGAATCAGGCCAAGGGTTTTGTGTTCCTGGCTGACACTGGATGGGCAAAGCCAACAAGGAAGCAGTCAGCCTGAAAAACCCATCAGCAAACTTCTTGAGTAGCAGCTCCCACTTCATGACATAGTACTTAGCTATGGTCTTTATTTGAGACCAAATTCTATGTAGTATCCAAACCTTCCCACCCCCTTAAGATAGCCAAAAGTATTCAAGTCAGTTGTAGAACTTGCTCAAAATTAGACTCTAAGTTAGCCGCTCCAATTGATTATAGTGTAGCTATTTCCTTGAAAGAAAGAAAGAAAGAAAGAAAGAAAGAAAGAAAGAAAGAAAGAAAGAAAGAAAGAAATCAGAAGTTGTTGACTCTGAGCTAAGAAATGGGGCCTCTTAGCTTATTATTACTATTATTGTTACTAGTGCAGATGTCCTTAATATTATTTAAAAAGAGTTTCCAAGAAGGCGAATGGAGGGGAGTTCAAAGAAATGCAGTGTTTTCCTTTTCATCTCTGTAATTTAACTACTTTTTTTTCCATCGGCCATCAAATCTTAAGAGTAAGGATGTTGTATTAAAACAAATCATTGCAGGAAGTGTGACTGTGTCAGGGGCTTTTACAAAAACAAACGTCCAGCTCATAAGAGGAAGCTGGTTTGTGTGCTGACGGGGATTAAATAGCGGTCGGGAGAGGAAGGCAGGGCACCAGCCAACTTGGATCTGTTTTTGAAGAATTATTTCTGTGCGGTGTCATGGAATTGTAAGTTACAAAGCGCCTGCTTTGGTAAACAGACTTCTCGAATCCAAAAGGACCCACTCCAAAATAGCACTTAATGAAATCCAAGGGGAGGTTATGAAGACTAAAGTCCCAAATCACATGCAGATTTTACAAGCAAACAGTCCCACTCCGTGTACATCCCAGCGGTGTGCCCTTGCCAGCGCCTGGGTTGCGCCTCAGTCTCCTGCCATGTGTCCCTCTGTGTCTGATCGCTACACTGTGACACTGGTGCCCCTCCTATACCTGACTGTGCCTTGGCGGAATAGTGACTAGTGTTTCTCAAGGTTGAGCTACTGTGTGGGGCGTGTTGGAAATCTCACACTAACTGGCATGTATGCTCTGTGGCCGGTGAGCCCAGTTTACACCGGATCAGCTTTAATAATGTCCTTTTGTGTTTTACAAATTCATACCTCTGTGTGTTAAACCATTTCGTGTTGCATGTGCAACTGCACCACCTTTCTGTTCTTACGTATGGAATCACTCTAATCTGTGAAACAATAGAACATACAAACACAATAAAGCCAATCCCACAGCCCCGAGTCTCTGTTTCCTTCGCTGGAGTGGGCAAGGTGCTGTCGGGAGCCCTGTGGAGAGGAAGCTGACGTTTCCTTAGGGAGCTCAGAGATAAACTCGTTCCAAAGAGCTGTTTGCAGCTATGCCAGCCACCCTCCCTGGGGACGGCTGGGCCCTACAACTTAAGAGGTTCGTTTCTGTCAATGCCCGAAGGACTGCATTTTGCTTCCTTTCTAATCAAAGAAAAAAAAATAAAATCCCTGCCTCATCTTGTTCTCTTTTTCGCTTTGACGTTGTACTGATCATTTCATTTTAGTCAATGATTAGAGACCCAGTAATTATTTAACAGCAATCTTTCAGCACCTCATGACCTACCAAAGTCCCTTACACACCCTTGCTCTTTTACTTGGATGGATTGAAAGAAAAAAAAGAAAAACGTAATTATGTAAGCCTTAAAGACACCCATGTGAGTGTGACTGTAGGACAACACAGCTATCTGAAATTCGTACAGCAGATATGCACCCAAGAACAGCCATTGTCCTTGACATACTTTTCTAGGGAAGCCACATGTGCACATGTGGCTGCCATAGCTCCAAACTTTCTTCCAGCATCCCTTTGGGAACCTGCTCTTTGGAACCTTGGCTCATTGACTGCAACATCCGAAGTGGTGGCAAGACTGTTTGAGCAAAAATGTGACAGTTGGAAGTAAAAAGGCTGGTTATGTAGTAGGAAGTCATGTTTAAGGGTGTTGTTGGGGGAAAAAATGTTTTCCAAGATGTTTTCCAGAAAGTGCACAGTGATGAGGCTCATCAGTAGGACATGTTTTATTAATTGTAATTTGCACGAAATTTCTGACACGTATTATTGTCTATCCTATTATCTCAAGCATCTGCTTACCTTTAAGGGGTGACCTTGGCTGAGAACTGAGCTAGCCACATCCAAGACATGAGACAACTTTGCGTTCACCACACCGTGGCCTTGGGGCCGTGAATATGGAAATTCCTCGTGGCAGCATTTGGGTCTGGGCTGGGGACACGGCATCCTAGCAGATGATAGTCCTCTTCTCAGGAATGCTGGACTTTGTGCCCCTGTCTTCAAAAACATCCAACCAACCATTTAACCAATGGTTAAATTTTGTATGCAGAAGTCCCTCTTCTTCCTCCAAACTTTGAGTCTCCCCCCAGGTTCCCTACCCCTTTATTTGAATGTAAGACTGCCATAATAAGGTTTAGCGTGCAGTGCATCTGAGAGCCTCAAACGTGTTTTCTCCTGTCCCACGGGCCGCTTTCTCTGTCTTTCCTGGTTTGCCTCTGTCGAATCTGTCAGACACTATCGCTCTCAGCAGTCCACTCCCTGTGCACTCTGTTTACATGTGAGGTTGAGGTCTGCCACAGGCTGCCACAAACAAAGCTCACTGTCTCGGTCAACACAGAACAATGTGTGCTTTTCCTTGCCCCACCCCTCCAGCTGAGCTGCTGTCTGTGAAGCCTGTTGCCTCTCTGATCATACAAGCCACACACACACACACACACACACACACACATCTCATGACTTCTGATCACATCTTGGATTTGCAGAGAGCCAAGGACACTCACACCTACAGGGTTCTGAACGCTTCAAACAACTTCCAACAAGTAATAGTCCATTTCAGACCCAGTGAAGAAAGCAGGACACACAGCTCTGGCTTCCTCTCCCTTCATGAGCTGCAACTCGAATACATACTTTACAGAAGACCTGAAAGCTCACTAGGTCCCACGTCTCACCCAGTGTGACCCTGAGAGTCAATGCAGTGAGCTAGGTCTTTTCCTCCGGGTTGGGTGTCATAATCCCTGAATTTACAACATGGGACTATCACTGTGGAGCTGATCCCTGTGTCTGATGGCCCAAGGCCAGGACGAAAGTGATGCATAATAGATCGCCCAGGAAAGGCATGAGGCTGGGAGGCTGGAAGAATTAATGAAGGCTTAGCATGCTGCAGGAGCTGAGCATACGGAATCAGTATCCAGGAGGTAGAAATGGCAGGAAACAACCAGTCTAGAAGGAAAGGGCAGAGGGGCATGGATGCTACTCACCAAGATGGAAATAATAGCCCACAAGCCCTTCATAGGCTTGTAGGGAAAAGCAGTTGGCCAGAGAATAGACACGGCAGTGGCCAGGATTTAAAAATCTCAGAAGAAGATCGGGCAGACCAAGCAAATGTACCTAGTCTGGTCCGAAGTTCTTTACGTTCACCGTGATTGTGTTGACATAAGAAACATCCAAACCTGTGGAGAATCTTTTATAAGAGTTTGTTGGAGCCAAACCAACAACATGCTAGGGAGCGAGTTCTCAAATGTTCCAAAAATTAACACTTTCCAGCTCCTTTCATGCATTTGGAATTGAGGAGGGAACATTAGAAAGATGACATGAGTGTGGGGAAAAGCAAGGAGGGGATGGGATTACAGGACAGTTAACTTTATGTGCTCTCTCAAGGGTGGTTATAGCTTATTTCAGAGGTGTGTTCACCTAGATGCACAGGAACAATGGGCAGGGCTTGCTTAAGGCCTGGGGCGGACTATCCACCATCACCTGCCCGGTTAGGAATTTCTGATCGGATCACTCTGTGGGGCTACTTTCCATCAAACCTTTTCTCATCCACAATGGATCATATCTTCTTAACACATCTAGAAACTGTTAGGACCCCTGTTTTACAGATGGGAAAACTGAGGCCCAGAGAAGTTAAGTTACATAGCTAACAAGTTACAGAGTGAGGTATAAAACCTGGGACTGAACAAAGTAAAAGCCCATCTTTTTCTGCAAGCTCCATCTTGCCTTCTGGGTGGGCCATCACACAAGTCCCCCTTAGGAGCCTAGGGGGGTTAGTAGTTGATGTTCTTGGAGTAAATAAGCAAAAGCTTATTTACTCACAACTCAAGTGTTTTTATCAACAGAAAAGCAAACCACGGTTGAGTTGCTATGTGGCCACAGACGTGACTCATGGATGCTGACCTAACGCTACAGACTGGCAATGCATGTAGTGGGGTTTTGCTACAGAGGACGGAGTGGGGAGTTTCCATGGGAATGTTTGGCTGAGCTCTGGACAGCTGGTTTGTAACGATTGCTCCAGGGCTCTTCAGTGAAACTCTAAGATAGGTAATCATTTTAAGGTCTTGGCCGATTGAGCCCAGAGACGAAGAGAGCCTTATAGAGATAAGCAAACACTCTGGAATGAGCAGAGCTTGCTGGGATCCTACACTGAGCATCAGGGGCCTGCAGGGACATGGGAGTGGCCCCCACACACTCAGTCCATGCTGTGAGGATGACCAGGGTCAGGGTGAGAATGGACAGGGCCCAGACACCAAACAAAGCTTGAAATACCAGGCAGGGGCCAAGGGAGGCCCCTTGGAAGCTGACTGTGTAGGGAGGTTCTGAGGACGGGTCTCATACTGGGAAAGACTGGTCTGCAAATCTCTCTGGGTCAGGGGCAGGTAGGTCGAGGGAAGGGAACCTGGGAGGAAGTACAGTGAGGATGCACACAAAGGACAAGACCCGGGGAGTGAAGTTTCAGGACTCAGCCCCAGGGCCTCGCCTCAAGGCAGGACCACTTCCTGGGAGGGGACCATGGCAAGGGAAAACCCAGCAAGCCTTATTTCAGGGACAAAACCTAAGGCTGGAACTTGAGCATGAGGACACCAGCCAAGACAGGAATGGAACTGGGTAAGAGATCGGGTTTCCTCACTGGAAAGAGAGGTTTGAATAGAGCAGGACAAGGGGGAGGTAGACTCGGTGAGGGAACAGCATCTTCACATTCCCTGAGCAGGAGCTGGAGTAGAAGCCACCGCATGTCGGTCAGTCTGTGCTCCCGAAGGCAAAGGGGAGAGGCTGGGAGGCATGCACGCCCGGACAGCCTAGGTGTATAGCTCTTTGTCGGGTAAAGTGGCTCCTTGCTTCATGTAATATTTACTCAGCAAAAACAGACTCTTTCACAACCACCTGATCGCCGCACCGGGTCCTTAGAGCATTGTGGTTTCCACATTAATATTGATTTGGCAGCCTTCCCTGTGCGAAGAAGATAAAAGCAGATTCCTGAAGGAGCCAAGAGATTTGTGTCTCTTTCTAGCACTGCCCTGACAAATCACCACGAGCTGGCGGTTTAGAAGGACGGAAATTCGCTGTCTCACAGTTCTGGAGGTGTGAAGTCTCTAATCGGGTGTCCACAGGGCATGGGCCCCCTGAAGCCTGTGGGGGAGGGTCCTTCCTGCCTCTTCTAGAACCTGGTGGCCACAGACGTTCCTTGGCTTGTGGCAGCATCTCTGATCTCTGCCTCTGTGTCTGCATGGCTCTCTCTCTGTCTCATCACACCATCTTTCCTTCATGTCTGTCTCCCTGTCCAAATTCCCCATTTTTATGATGTCACCAGTCATACTGGGTTAGGAGCCACTTCATGGGTTCACTTTAATTTATTTACTCTCGTCAAGACCTCATTTCCAAGCCAGGCCACATTCAGAGCTTCTGGGAGTCAGGAGTTCTACACACCTTCTTGAGGGGACACAATTCAAGTGACAATACTTTTCTTCTCTCTCCATGTCATCGCAGACTGTTAACACTCAATCCTCTGCCTATTCTTCTTCTTGGAAGAGATAAGGGCTCCTCCTGCCCCAGTTATGGTCATTGTCACAGATTTCCCAGTCCTGCAGGACAAACACACAAAGCCACCGTCTAGCAGGTGTCCCAGCCTGGTTTGACCGTAGCTGCACAGAAGCTATGCCATGGACACACTGAGACACTCTCCTGAGAGGGTGCTGGGTTCTCAGGGTAGGGAACAGGAGTTTTCTCCCTCGGAAATCGTCTCCACTGTTTTGTACACAGGAGGACTTTTGAACCCTGGTTTTCCAGTGGCTGGACACCAGTGTGAGCCTCTGCAAGGTAATCAGGAGCTGGGCTTCACCTCCCAGCTTCTATCACCAAGAGCTAGAGCTTATGGATTTCCCAAGACTTGGAAGCACCTGACATTTAGATGCACTTCATGATTCTGTGTCTGTCATTTTTTGGCATGTGTGTCTCCTATGCAAGGGTTGGAAGGAACCCTCTCTTCAATGAAGGCAGGCACACCGATGTGTCTGCAGCCATCAGCAGGCTACCAGCTCATGTCACCTGGCGGGTCCTCACACTGACTCCATATTGTCGAATCAGGTACCACCGTGTCACTCCAAGAACAATACTCTCATACATTGTCTTCTTCCCCAAACTGTCTCCCCACCCCCACTGCTGCAGACCTGAGAACCCCCCTTGTCTCTCCCGCTTCCTCACCACAAGCGTCCGATCCATCTCCCTGTCCACGGCACCCCTGAAACGGCTCTCACATCAGTTTCTTCTCTTCCCTTCCAGCGGCTTTGCTTCTGGTACACGCCACCACCATCTCTCACCTGGTCTTTCTGAGTTTTACACGGGCGACACCACCTCTAGTCTTTCTCCCTTCGCACCCACCTGCCCCACTGTACGCAGGGTGGTCATTCTGAAACGGGTCACATTAAAATCAGCTCATACCACTCCCTTTCTCCAAAGCTGATTCTTCACTTTTTGCCCTAACATGGGCTGAATGGCTCCTCTTGATCTGGCTCTTGAATGCCTTCTCCCCTGTCATCCTTGTCTTTGCGGTCTGTCTTCAAACATCCTGACCTATTAGCGCAACCCTGAAGGCTGCCTCTTCTCTCCAGCCTCTGGGCCTTTGTTCTGCTTCTCCCTCTGTCTGAGAAGTCCCCAGCCAGCTCCTGTGGGGTCTGCTGGCTACCTGGGATGAAGGGCTTTCTCAACCATGCCTGTAGTCTCCCGGATAAACTCCTGGGCGCTTTATAGACTCCCAGTGTGCGTAGGGCCGCCCTCCCGGAAGGCTCTCCCGATAGTGTGACTGAGCTTACCACGCCTCTGGATAACATCCCACAACTGCCCAGCTGTGTCTCCAGAGCCAGGCCTTGGCACAGGGCTGTTTGGGGCCCAGGCTCACTGGGTCAGAGAAGGTGAGGTGATGAGACACTTGTCTCAAGTGCAATGTGTCAGGGGTGCTAAAAATAAGTAATAAAGACAATATTTTGAAGCAATATCTTAAAATCAAAATTAATGCCAAAAATATCCATGATAGACAAACTATCAAAACTTTAAATAAAGAGAGGATCAACCAGAGTGTCTGAAGGAAAAATTATGGTTTCAGGTGTTTATGTTAGAGAAGAAGAAAGCTCTAAAACTAGTGATTTAAACTCCAGCTTCAGAAGGTTAGAAAAATAAAAGTAGATTGAAACCAAAATAAATGGAAGGAAGGAAATACTAAAACAAGACAAAAATCAATGAAATAGAAAAAATACACAAACGATAGTTCTGCTTGTGGTAGCAAACTTCCCTTACCAAGGAGAGCAGTCCATACTGGAAAGAATACATAAAGTCAACTACCCGAGGGCCCTGTAGAGTGAAGAAAGGCGCGTAGGCTTCTGAGTGAGTTGCACCTCACAGGCATGGGGAAGGGCATCTTGTCAGCCTTGCCCTGAGGACAGTTGCGGCTGTGATGTGCTACAGGTCAACTGAAACTCCAATGTCAGTCACCACTTCTCTGGTTCAGGGACACAGGGAAGGTATCCTGGGCACCACCAGGGCTACTGAAGGGTTGGGGACAGCCAAGAAAGGGGAGAGCCTGGGATGGAAATGCCCAATTCTGTGCATGCACTCTAGACAAGTCCGTGGCTGACCACTGAACCGCACACACCTGGGGTCGACTGCAGGGTCCAAACTGAGAACAGGCTACGGCATAACCAGCCACAGGTGGAGTCTGAAGTTTAGCGCTAACCAAGCTGCCTGCCTGCTGAAAGAAAAACATCAGCAAACTTTATGAGAACAGAGCTCAGAGTCTCCACAACATGTCTTTAACAATGTTCAGGGTTCAAGTCAAAATTAGATGACATATGAAGATCTGGGAATATGTGACCTAGTCTCAAGAGAAATGATTAACAGGGGTCACCCCTGAGATGATAGTTTTCAACACTGTGCTCAGTAAGGTAGGGAAAGTATAACGGCAATGAATGAAAAAAATGTTTAAACCTCAACAGAGATATAGAATATATAAATAAGAGCCAAGTTAAAATTTTGGAACTGAGAAAATGTGTATCTGGAATAAATAATTTACCAGGTAGGTTGAATAGCACAATGGAAGTGAAGGAGCAAAGGGTGGGTAAATTTGAATACAACTCCATAGGATTATCCAAACTAAAGAAGAGAGAAAAAAAGGGAAAAAATTAGCAAAGCCCATGAGATCATGCCAGACCTGACGTCTCGGCGACCACAGACCCAGCCGTCCCATTCTTAGACACTACCCAAGTGAAACGTGTATCCATTCAAAGACTCGTGTGTCACTGTTCATGGCGCTTTATTTCTAACAGCCAGAAAAGTCTGCATGCAGCCAGAATGTTCACCGACAGGAGAACAGATAAAATGCGATCTACCCATACAAGGGAATAGAATAAAAGTTAATGATCTACCGACAAAGACAACAGCACAGGAGAACCAGCCAGAGCCAAAGAGGACGCACTGTATGAGTCTACCTATACACAATTCTAGAATATTCCAATAATCTACAGTGATCCTGAGCAGAGATCATCTGGGGTCCCAGGTGGAAAGACTACAACAGGATGTGAGGAAACTCTTGGGGGTGACAGAAAGTTCTGAATTTTACTTGTGGTGACGTAATACGTCTGTACATCACTCAAAACTAAGCTCTAGAGGTTGGGTAAACGACACCATACTTAGAGTGAACATTACAGTTTTGTGCACTTTACAGTATAAGATGATAGATCTCATGTTAAGTGGTCTCACAGAAAAACAAAATAAAACAAACACATTTTTGGAAATGATGGATCAGTTTAGCACTTTGTGCTGATAGTATCATGGGTGTATGCAAATGTCTAAACTCAACAAGATTTACACATGCAACTTGTTGTGTGCCAATTATACCCCAATAAAGTTAACACACACACAGCAGGACAATTTAAATGAATGCAGTTTTGTTCTCTGCATATCACTATAATAAATGAGAATAAAGAATTAAAATGCATGTTAATCACTAGGGAGCTAGTTAAAATGGAGATTCTGATTCATTAGGTCTGGGAAGGATCCTGAGATCCTGCATTTGTGACCAACCACTGGCGACGCCCAAGCTGCTACTCCACACTTAAATTTCACCCTTAAAGGAGACTGAGACTAAGACTCTTCGAGCTAGATAAGATGTAACTCACGAGCATTTTATAAATCTTCATCTCATGTGTGATTAGCCTCACCTCTCTCGTCCTTAGAGCTGTGTCCTGCCCCACAGCTTCCTCCCATACAGTGCTATCAGTCTGTGAGACTGCTAATAACTACCACAACCAGCCTTTATTAAGCACATACTAAGTGCTGGCTGCTGTTCCCACAGCTGCATGTGAATTTACTCATTAAATCCTCAGTGCAAAGCAAGCGCTATTATTATCCCATAACAGCAAATGTCAAAACCAAAGCAGGGAACATTTAAGGGACTTGCCCAATGTCACCCAGCTGACACCCAGAAGAGGCAGATTCATCCCTAAGCTTTCACACCTAACCACACTGCTCACCTCCTCAGAGAAATTCTCACCCCCCAGGTGCGGCAGGTTCTGGTCCAAAAGTCAGAGTTACTGATCACATCCCAGAATCTTCTCACGTTGCCATTTTTTCAAATGGAGAGCTTTGTTTTTTTAACATCAAGTATTTTTTAAGTGCTTGTCTTTACCCACAAGATGGTCGCTCTTGTACCATCGTGCCCTGGAAGGGCGTCCGTGAGCAGCACCTGCTTTTGAGCTGTTTGCCAGGAGCGTCCACTGGCGTTCCTTACCTCCCCCTCCCTCCTCCCAGTACTGATGTTCTGTTTGAGCACAGTCAGCCCCACACTTGTCCCTGGTGTCTCCCCCTACCAGAGAGCCAAGCGGTGAGAGAGCCATGCTAGGATCTTCTGAGGACTTGAGCGTCTGTTTCGATCTCTGAATAGCAGGGGGATGGAATGTTTTTCAGACATCCTGAAACTGGAGGAAATTCATTTAGAACAAAGGCATGATGGCCGTAAGTGAGATATAAGGCAGGTATGACTGTGGAACCCCGTCCTTCAGGCCCGTCACACGTTTCCACCCAGCCAGTCTCCAGGGAGAGAGCCGACACTCTGGGCTCAGCATCCATCCTCCAAGAAGACCCCCGATTGGTACTACACAATTTTTAAACGTCCTAGTTTCCTGTTGCCTCAACAACCACAGTCTGTGTGTGCCCCATCTAGGGGACCAGGTACGCCAGAGTGACAAGGCTGGCTCTGCCAGGGGTTGGCCTTCCTGCCCTCTCCTGACTGTGACCTAACTGCATTCAAATGCAACAATGAAGTCCCGTCATGCCTTTGGCTTGTGTATTCACCTGGGCCCAATAAAGACACCTGCCCACGGGTCCTTACTCTCTCTCGGCTCCTCCCATATGGCCCTCTCCGAGGCACGTCATGCCCCCCATCCAGAGCCGGTGAGTATAAAAAGTCTCTTTCACTTCCAAATGCCCCTCTGTGGTGTTATTCCTTGTCCACGCCAGACTGCCCATCAAAAACCAAAACAAAACAAAAAAACAACATCTAGAGTAACACAGTTATTCCTTATAACACAGGCTTCCTCTCTGGGCTGAGATGAGGTAGCTCCAGGGCCCCAGGGTGAGCCCTAGCAGCAAAGCTTGTAGAAGTGGGAAGCGGGGAACAGAGGTCTGGCAAGAAGCATCCAAGGACATCCGAGTGACGCATGAGCAGCGTCCACTGCAGTGGGCGAGCCTTTCAGGGCAGCTAGCAGGACGGATTTCCTGAAGGGAAAGGTCGCTGATGGCAGGAAGAGATTAGCAACGGAGACAGAACTAAGCTGGTGTCACAAGAGCTCCGAATGCCGGTCTGCCCCAAGCAGGGGGCTGGGCTGGTTGACCTCCCAGAGCCCTCACAGGTCTGAGTCGACCTCAGGAGTTCCGAGTCTGTTAGGACTTTGTGGGTTCCACGAGGAAAACCAGCCACCAGAGAAGCTGACCCGAGGGGACGTAGGCCAAGCCCACTTCCCAGTTGAGGACAACACGGCTTAAAAACAGCCTGGATGCTAATGTAATATTGAATGTCAGCTACAATTGAGAAACAAAAATAAATAAAAATAAAACACAGCCTGGACAGCGTCCTGGTCGTCCCAGCGCTCTTATTGGGAGTGTTAGGTGAGCCGAGTGTAAATGAATGAGAAACACATGGATTTCATTTCCCTTGAAATTAGGGATGGGGGAGCCCAGCCAGTGCGGAATTGCTGAATGTCTCCAACGACTTCTTTCAAGTGCTTTTGGTTCAGAAAAAATGAAACTTATGGTTTTGCAAAGCACGTCTCCCCTCACTGGTAGGAGGCTTCCCATGTTTCCAGGGGACTTTGACCTGCATATTTCAACTCCTTTACACCTCACTTATCAAAATGTTTAGCAAAGTTTTCTGGAGGTCTGAGAAATATTTTATAACTTTTTTGTGAAACTAGTTTTATTTAGAAAAAAAAACAATGGGAAAGTTGGAAAATGTGTATGCCCGACAACGTTTGTCCGGGTGAAAGTTCACACTGGTAGGCAGGTGTCAGGCCCAGAGTCACCCTCATATCAGGTAGGTGTGCAGGCATAACATGGGAAAGGAGTGTATTTGGAAAGCAAGGGGAAAGAGGGGTCCGTTCAATGGAGACAGGCTTGGGGAAGCGTGGGAGGGGCAACGCAGGTTCACGTAGCACCGAGTTTCTCATCTGATTGTCAGGCAGGGCATCCCAAGTATGTGTCTCAGAGTGGAGCAGACTCTAGGGTCCTAACATTGCCCCCGACATTGTCTCCACCCTTCTCCTGGCACCCTTCTTCTTACAAGACATGTGGCAAAGGCATTGCTTATGGAATACATAGGAGTGGGTGGATGAGCAGAGATGGTGGAAGGAATGTGTCACAGGAGGTGGATGGGAGTGGGGCAGGGGACAGCAGGCACCATCTTTGTTTCAGGGACACAGCCTCGACTGCAGACCACAGAACGTGAGGAACACTAGTGGGCCCACTTCTGTTCGGAGTGGGACAGGCCCAGCAGGAGGGAGAGGAGGGTTGCCTGGGCATCTGATGGGGTCTGTTTCCAGGAGACTTCCCCTGGGGACTCCCGGAAAACCAGTTCGTGGTGGAGACTTAGTACAGGGAGCAATTAAAGTCATGGAAAGAATCCAGAGAATAAGGGTCATTATGGTTACTTACCCCCCATTTTCATCTTCAGGCTGGTGTACAAAGAGCAAACAGATTACATATCTCTTTAAAACCACATTTATTCTGGATTTAAAATGAGAAGACCACATAGGGTCACCTGGCAGTGACAATAGCCACTGTCAATATTCCCTGGACTCCCTTGCATTCCCCAGTCACCTCTGTAGCTAGGTTGGGAACGTGGGATTAGTTCTGGCCAATGAAATACAAGCATAAATAATATGTGTCCTACCTAAGGAGGAAAGAAAGTTCCAGAAAAGTTCCCTGGAGGAGCCTAGATGAATGCTGCTGGCTGCACACTGACCAAACTTCACCGAAAGAAAACCAAATGCCATCTTCCTCCACACTGATGACAGCAGTAGCAGGAGCAAACAGCTGTGTCTCACGGTGCCCAGCCTGTCACACTCTGTTCTGATTGCCTCTCATTCATGCAGATGGTGAGGGAGGGATTTCCACCCGAGGGTTATGACCAAACACACAACATCTGACTCTTGACAGATGAGAACAGCAGTTTATCTGTCACGTGTCCTCACAGCCCAGGGGGGAAAGACGTGCACACCACACAGGGCCACAGAGGGGTCGCTCTCGGGATCAGAGTGAAAAAGCTGGGACTACCGGATGCAGGTTTATAGTAAAAAAAAGGGGGGTAGGGAGACCCCTGGTTCCTGCAGGCACCAAGCTGTGCTTGGCTTGCTTGAGTAGTTCTGGCAGGAAACTGAATGATGCCTCTGCTCCGGGAGAAGCTGGAACCGCACTGGGTTTGGGGCAGAGGGAGGGTTTCTGGGTCAGAGGACCCTATTTGCAGGAGCAGAGTGGGACAGGAACTATAGGTTAGGCCACTTAAGCCCCTCCTGATTTGAACAGATGTCAGGGGGCACATGATATCGAACCCTCATTTTAGGCCTTACCCCACACACATATCAAGTTACTTCATCATCAAAAAGTCCCAGGAAATATGGCACTGTTTTACAGAGGGTGGACCCGAGATTTAAAAGGCTAGCAAATTGTCCATCATTGGCCTGCTGGTAAGTAGCTGAGCTGGCCTTAAAATCTGGGTTTGTTCATCCCACAGCTTGACCCCATAAGCCATTGCTTCCAAGGCACAGGAGAGAGTCCATCCTAGAAATGGACCAGAAAAGAAGAGAAAGAATGAAAAGGGATTTGCATATACACCTCCCCTCCTCCCATAATCAGGAACCTCAATGTTAACCAACACCATCTCTTTCTCGGTTCTGCGTTTGCCTTTCAGAGTCATACACAACCTTTCCCAAGGCAGCAGGTTTTTGGGAACCATCCTGCCTTGTTTCAGAAGCTGTAACCCCCATGGCTAAGGCTGAGTGAGAGACCTTGGGACCCTAAGCCACTAAGGAGACAAAGCTTATCCCCCTGGCAGGTGCACCACCTCTGCCCACTTTACTTCACCCTGCCTGGCCCCCAGTGCATGACCAGTTAGCCAATGATAAGTAAGATTCCTCAAGGGAGAGATGACCTAAGACAGGCACGGTCATAAGGGGCCCTCAGGGAAGGACTTGGGGGGCTATGGAGAAAGGGGGTGATGGACCCTCGCCCATTGGCTTTGACATAGCCTGAGTCCACATTCTGTCTGCAAGAAGTCTCCTAATCTCTCGGCTGCTTTACTTCCCTTGCTTGACCTAAGCCTGAAACAATGCTGGAAGTGGGTGCGGTCTTATGCTGGAAAGGGTGGGTTCCCCAGGGTGATGAGGCCTAAGAAAGAATGAATAAAATCCTGTAAAACCAGCTTTGCTAATACCCTCAGTTTAAATGATAAGGATCCAAGCATGAAATGAGTTTGTTTCCCCAAGTTTTATGGCCCTTTAGCTATTTGACCCTGACTCAGAATAGGCCCTCAGAGTTCTTTGAATGTTATCTATTTGATCATTACTGCCTGACAACATTGATGAGCTTTCCGTATATGCCCTGTATTCCTATGCAAATTAAAGCCAATAAACACTTGTCCAGGCAAGGGTTGGCGAGCTCTCCTCTTGAGAGAGTGGCCATGCTGTCCCTTTTCCTCCACAGGACTCGGTAGTCCGTGTGAATTTGTCTCTTGCAGCCATAGTGCTGTATGTCAGCAGGTGAAGGACACAGCCCCACTGACTGCTAGCAGCTGGGCTCTGCCTCAGATGTCCCACCTTGTCCTTTAATCAGCGGCCCCTGAAATGCCTACAAGCTCAGCTGCTCCAGACAAGCTTCTGATTGCGAGCCCAGAGGCAGAGAACCCACCCAAGCTGACCAAGCAGCTCCCAGGTGCTTCAGACTTCCAAGCCAGGGTGCCTCAGATTAGTGACCTTTCTGCCATTTGGGCTGGGGTTTGGATTTCTAGAACAAATTCCTTTTCACTGAAAGAGACCTTAGATCCCAACCAATCCAACCCTCTGGTTGCAGAGTTAAAGAAACTAAGGTTAAGGGGCATTTCCCAAGGTCCCTAAGCTAGTTAGGGCAGAAGCTGGTTTGGTCCCTTTCTTACACCCTTTACCAACTCCCTCCTCCCATGTACCCCTCCCACCACAAAGGCCAGAGAAGGCAGATACTTTTTCTTCGACGTCCTTTGCAGCTAGGACAACCATAGGACCCAGTTCCTGACATTGAACCACAAGAGAATCCACTGGAGGGGACCTAGGAGAGACTTGTCCTTCTGGACAGAAGGAAACAGGCATGCAAAGAGCGCTGTCATTTCTCGTGCCACCTGTCATGGGCTGAATTGTGTCCCTCCGAATTCATATGTTGAAGTCCTAAACCTGACTATATTTGGAGACAGTCTTTAAAGAGGTGAGTAAGTTAAAATGGGCCCTATTCTATTATGACTGGTGTCCTTATAAGAGATCAGGACACAGACACATACAGAACGATGACCACATGAGGACCCAGGGAAGGACAACCACCTACAAACTAAGGAGAGATTCCTCCGATGAACCCACTTTGCCGACACTTGATCTCGGGCTTCTGGCCTCCAGACTGTGAGACGATAAGGTTCTGTTGTTGAAGCTGCCCAGTCAGTGGGACTGGGTCACAGCAGGCCTCAGACACAAATACACCTGCCCTGCTTCCTGGATCCCCTCACGTCCAAGGAGGAAAATGATGCTGGAAACCAGAGAAAGTGTCTTTCAACCAGATGGGAATCACAGAGAGGCTGACCTAGCAATTGGCCCGAGAATCTGCATTTCTGAAAGCTCCCATGGATGCCCCTTCTGCTGCTGTGTGAACCACATTTTGAGGAGCGAGGCTGGAAGGTCCCCTGGACCTGGTCTCTGCTTGGTCAGCTCCCAGTGGGTGCACCGGCCCTGACGCCATGGCCCAGACCTTCTCGCTGTGCTCATGAGATGTCATTTCTGGAGTCAGACTGTCCTGACATCCCAGGAGCATTGCCACCAAGCCTCAGTTCTGGCATCAAGCCCATGACACGAACCAGGCTTCCCTAGGCCTAGGGATTACCACTGCTGATCACAATGTCACCCTCAACTGTCCAAGGTTTAGCAAAGTCCCAGAGAGCTTGCTTTACAATAAGACAGGTGTTTAGAGGTAATGCGGGGTTTTATGGAGATTAAGATCAAAGTCAGGTGCAGGAGTTCAGTCACCCTCGGGTTCCTGGGGTGTCCTGGGGCCTGCCAGCAGGACCTGGTCTTAGAATGATCTAAGTCAGCAGTCCCCAACCTTTTTGGCACCAGGGATGGGTTTCATGGAAGAAAATTTTTCCACGGACTTGCAAGAGTGGGGTGGGGGGAGGGAGTGCAGGAATTGAGAGGAGGCAGAGCTCAGGCAGCAATGCCCACAGCCCACCTCCTGCTATGTGGCTTGTTTCCTAACACCCACTGACCGATACTGGTCCTCAGTCTGGGGACTGGGGACTCTGATCTAAGTTATATAAGTCCTTGGGACAAGAATCAGTCCGTCCTTTTGTTCTAGCACTGTGCCCTAGCCCTGCCACTGCGTAAAGCCTGCCTTGATGCAGGTCACCAGCCTGCCACACCTCGGTCACCTGCCTGGGCCAACACCCCATTCCAATCCCTCTGGCCCGTGGAGAAGCCTGGTGCCTGACCAGAGCTCTGCTCCCTTCCCTTTTCTGCTCCCTCCAGCTGCTCCCCCACCCTGCCCCCCCCACAGTCCCGCTCCCCCAACCTGCATGTTTGCTCTGCACGCACTCAAGGTCACCTTCCTCCTCCCATGTTGTCCGCTTCCTCTCCCAGCCCCTGTGAGCGCTGCTACAGGCCTCTGGTTTAGAAATGCCGCGTGCTGCTGCCTCTCTGAGTTTAAACCCCCGTTTTCTCCCAGGAACTGTGCTCCCTGAAGGCAGGAGCCGCTGTGTGTCTTTGAATCCTGCCCCCACTCCGCCCTCTCCCTGGCCTCAGCCTGGTCTCAGCCTGGTCTCACAGCCTCACTGGGCACACGTGTGACCCAGAGGCGACACCGTGGTCTCTCGGGATCCGCCTGCCTGGTGCGTTTGTCCTTATTCATTCTTTGCCTTCATCGACCCTCTAATCGATGTAGCCAGTCACTGTGATGTGATCAAGTTTTTAGAAAATCTCAGAGTATTGATCACTTCCAATGGGCTGGGCACCCTAGTAAGGATTTACATCCACCCATTTAATTGATTCTCACGATAGCTCTTGTTGCTACTTGCCTTTGTATGGTCCCCACTGTGCAGAAGCAGGAATGAGATCTGAGCGTGGTTGATGGCAATATTGCTCCAGAAGCACGGTCAGAAGCAGCGGAGCCAGAAGCCAGCCTCTCTTCACTTCCAGAAAGAGGTAAAGGAAAACCAGCCCAAACCTGGTTCTCTGCAGCCTCCTCCTTTTCCCTGGCGACATGTTGGTGTGAAAGGGGAGATTCCAGTTCAAAGGCAGAGGCTCACTGAAGTCTCTGAGCTCGGTCTCCCTCGACCGGGCTGTGGGTTTGTTCTGCAAGATCCTGGAGTCGACGGCAGCCTCCCACAGTCCCGGGGCCTTAAACACACTGGACAGACCACGCTCAGTCACACAGTGGCCACACCTAGAGATACCTACGTATGTGATCTTAGGCCATATGTTCTCGGGCTGCGTTTTCTGGATGTGATTGGGAATTTCTTTTAGATGATTTGTTTAGCATAGAACATGCTTTTAAGCTCAGGACTCCAATACTATTATCACACCTGCCAAAGGTGAGGGCCCAACTCACGTGCCCGTCCTGTGCCGAAAGCCCCTGAACTGCGGCCAGGCAGACCGGGAGGCCAGCCCAGGCCCCACCTCGGCCTCAGAGGTGAGCCCATACCGAGGCTATGCTTGGTGTGTCTTCCACACGGCATAGACTGGTCTGGAGACCAAGGTCCTTCCAAGATGCCCCAGGTGGCTTCAGGAATCCTGCAATCGTGAGCTTCTCTACCCCCACTTTGAAATAGTTCCCCACAGAGCCCCAAATACCTTTCTTGTCCTAAGTGCAGCTTCCTGTGACTTGGGTACACCATGGGCCACTGAGAGTAGGCAAAGTTTTAGGACTCTTGGTGTATATATGGCAGTATTTTCCAGAACTTTCTACTGAGGACCTTCGGCTGCAAAGGAGGATGGGCAGGCACCAGGAGCAGGAGGCAGAGCCCGGAGCAGCCCCATGACTAGTGTGGAGTGTCTGTGAGGTCCTGGATATACGTCCACAATTCATGAGAATTTTACAGTCTGCTCCCTCACATACTCATGTCTATTTTCTAGTGAACATAAAATTAACAATTGTCCAAACCCTTGAAAAATGGATGCCCCAGGAATTGTGCCCACAATTCCCCCTTAGCTTCATGTGGGGGCAGCCTGGGTCCCTGGGGGCGAAAGTGCCCCGGTTTGAGAGTACAGACATAAGGCATTAACCTCACTGACTTTTCCAGAACCTTCTCTGGCTCACACTTAGGAAAACCACAGGCAGTCAGAGGTTTGAGCTGAAGCAACATACACACAAGTGAAGCCAACTAAAGGGTAAAAGTTCCAGGAGATATTTGCACGTAGGTCCAAGAGGCCTTCTAGGGGGAAAAAGAACAAACCCCCAACGCCTCACTATTAGGCAGTGACTCCCAATGTTTGGGGGTTGTCTAACACTGATGCAGCCTGTGGAGACCACTGGAACCCGGAAACACACTTCCTCAGGTCTCTGTGTCCTTCGGAGGTTTCTAGAACCCCGCGGCCATGTGTGAGCCCCTAACAGTACAGGGACCCTGGGGAGATCCTTTTCCTACTCTGACTATGGCAGGCATGTGTTTTCTTAAAAGGCTTTAGGCCAACATTTAAAAAGTGAACAAGTTCACATTAATATCTGGAGATTGGAAAGCCCTGGCTGGGCCTGGGGCGTCTGCGGCTCCGTGGAGGTGAAGGCCGGCTGTCATCTGTGGCCGGGGCTCACTTGTCCATTCCACCTTCCTCTGTCACAGCAGCTGCCTGGCCCCCGGGCCCCAGCACCCCCACACAGGGGCAGCCCCGAGAACAGGGCGGAGGGAGAGCCCTTCTGAGAGAGGGGCTCTGGTGGCGGAGCTGGTCATCCCGTTGATGCAGAAGAAGCGGTTAGCACGTACACAGGGCCCTGGGCAGTGAGGAGTGGCCTCACTGCTGGTCAAGGAGGAAAATAAAAACGACCAGGAGATGAGGAGGGGGACTGACGTGAGGGCGCCTGTGTGTGGATGTTTCTGCGGCATGTTAGCGTCCTCCAGGGAGCACCCGCTGTGGAGGAGGCTCTG
The DNA here is from genome assembly GCA_028533065.1 of Trachops cirrhosus. Taxonomy (NCBI): domain Eukaryota; kingdom Metazoa; phylum Chordata; class Mammalia; order Chiroptera; family Phyllostomidae; genus Trachops; species Trachops cirrhosus. The sequence continues at coordinate 187,987,758 of CM052539.1, read as the reverse complement.
TGTGTGTCTGCTCGGGCCCCCGAAGCCAGACCCCACACACTGGGGGGCTGACGCCACAGCTCTCTGAGTCTGTTTTCGAAGGGCCCACACCAAGACGGGACCCGTTCCTGAAACCGGTCTGAGAGCGAGCCTGCTTCCGGCAGGGCCCTTGTGCCATTGTAGAAACTCGCGTCCCTTCCCCACTTCAAACATGACTGCGTGCCACCGCCCTCAGCTGAAACACACCGGTGGCACCGCACAAAAACACTGCTTCTCCGACTCGGCAGGCCCGGTGAGCCACAGGCCGCCCCAACTTTCCCCGACTGGTAGATGTTCCTGAGAACAGCGGAGCCTGGTGTCAGCCACAGTGCCTTCAGCTGTGCCTTGTGATAGTCTGCGCCCTGGGTCGCCCAAGCAGCGCAGGCCACCGCCATCACTAATGTGCACACAGGGCTTTGCAGGACTATCAGATTCCTCCAGACGCATTGTGTGAAGTGTGAAGATAAAACTTTTATGAGATTCCTTTTAGAGTTTTCGTCAATAAAATACTTAAAACCTCTTTTACAGAGTCAAATTACACTCGCTCTGCCATAAATCATCATCTTACAGAACGCTGTGTTTTGTCTTACCAACTACCAAGCAATTGACTTTTTCTGTCTCGTGATGAAAACATTTAGTCGTTAACTCACAGATACACACAGCAGGAGATAGAGTTTTCATCATTCTTTTAAGGTGTGTGTGAACCATACGAAGTGTTAATACCAATGGGGAGAAATGATGCCACTCACACCTGCCCAAGTTTCCAGGAAATTAATAAAGAGGAAAAAAGAGTAAGGCACATAGGAGACCAAAGTCCGTAACATCCCTCTGTGTGGGGTGGGGTAGAAGCCTTGCCTCACTCCCACATCACAGCCACCGTTCTAGATTTCTGAGTAGATTCTAACTTGCAAATGTTGGTCTGTTATCCTTAGAAGGGCGTGTAAGTCTGGCAGATAACTCATCCCCTCTGGGGGAGGGAGCAGGCACACTGAGTGTTTGTAACTTCACACGCACCTTCTCGCCAGCTCCTTGGAGCACAGATGCTGCAGGGTCCTGGCTTCCTGAGCAGGTGTCCCCGGCTGGCCCTTTCCCCAGCAGTTCCCAGCAGACCTGGTTCCCGGTAGTTATGCGTTTGCTTTCCTCCCGGGTCTATTTTTGCCCAGAGTTGCAGATTCCCCACCACAAGTTACTGTTCTTTCTCCTCAAGGACCCTTATCTGTTCTCCTAAAGGAGGGTTTCCTCTGCGCACTCCTGGTGAGTCTGAATCACAGCCAGCATCCTTGCCTTGGGCCAATAGCCCCCTCTGCTAGCTAACCTAACAACCTTGTTTTTGCCTCTGAGGAAAAGGGCCTCACGTGGTCATCAGAACTTCAGCCAGAGGACACGTGTGGGCAGGGCCTCCGAGGGCCAAAGGCGGCGAGCCCCATGTGGGGGCGGAGACGTGAAATCATCATTAGCCGCCACTGCTGCAAATGCACCCCTGGGAGAGGCAGAGGGGCCTCTGCAGTGCCTGAGGCTCCCCTTCCCTTATTACAGCCGAGTTGGAAGTCTCAGCCTTGGAGAGGTCGGGAGGCTTAAATGGACATTTTCCAGAGTTGAGCCTTTACCCTGGTATCTTGGCCCTTGAGGTTATGCAGGCAACTGAGCTTGCAAAGTCTCATACTCAGATCTCATATGTTTTCCACTCCAAGGTTTGAAGCCTGGTAGGGTTCCAGGAAAATGCATGCTATTGTCTGTGGTAGCCATGTCTAATTAGGTAGTCATCCAACAACACTTTATTTAGCTCTGAGGCACGGATGCCCCTTATTCATTCAATATTTTATCTGTAATGCCTAGATCTGGCCCCTAGTAAGTACCAAACCAGTGCTGATAAAATGAACAATCCCTCTGATCTGAGAGGACGTTTACAGAACTCTTTACTCCAGCAAACACAGGAAACCATGGATTGTTGCTCCTTTTGCTCTAACTTTTCAGAGTTTGCAAAGATTTCTTTGCAGGGCTTCATCACCACCCCAGCAAGACATGAAGATTACCTTACAAACTCACAGAAACATCAGAAGACACGCTTTTGTCATTGTCGGGTTGACCAGAAGGACTGGAAAAAGTCCACTCTGCCAGGCGAACCTACGTCCACTAGCGTCATGGAAGGCTAAAGTTGTGTTCACCCTCAGTTTCCCCCCCACCCCGACTCACTCCTCACCTGCTGATAGGCCAGCCTCGGAAGGCTCCAAGAGCAGGTGTGTCAGGCCTTTCGCCCCCAAGAAAACCTCAGCTCCTTACGACAGAGATGCCAGTCCCTGACACCTCGGTCCTCCCTGCTTCTCTGCAGGGGCTGGATCTCTTCTATTATCATCTTACGTCCCTGGTGGATCTCCAAGTAGGACCAGGAATATATGAGCTGGCAGGGAGTCAGCATCCCGTCCACAGCCACCTTCTCAAATTCCTTTTCACTTTCCCCACCTCGAACTCCCCCTTTCCCCAAACGACCATAAAACAGCAGCACAGTTCAGGGTTAAAAAGTCTCTGTGAAGCACCCAGGCTGTGCACTACAATACGTCATCATTGGCGCGTTTGTAATCCTATTCACAACTACAGCTTTTCGGCCTCGCTCTCCCCTGAGAGATGCTGACTTCGTAAACACCCCTAAGACATTACAGGCTAGGGCCTGGTCTCCCAGCGTGGCAGGGAGTGTGTGGACATGACAGAGTCAGCCCCTTTCATCTGACTGTGAAACAGTCCCAGTAGACTCTCCCACTTCGTAACAGCCAACGATCGCATCCTCGGCCTCAGTGAAGTCAAAGGCAACATCCTCAGACAGTGGAAAAGGCCCCCGTTGACTTGGGTGAGAAATACGCTGTTCCCTCCATGACAATGGCCCACAGGGAGTGTAAACTCCAGTGAGCAGGAGAGTTGCCACAACTGAGACCACGCCGTCATTTCTGCTGACGCTGCCAGCACCCTCTGCCCAGAGCACTCCCTCTGTTATCAAACAGAGCAAAGCTAGCAGAAAGTCAGCGAATTGAGTGTTTACTTGGCAGCTGAGTGTTGATAAAATGTTGGCCTTGGTGTGGTTCTGGGCCCGGCGACAGCGAGAAGTGAGGAGCAGGTGACGGTCCTTAAACCGTACCCGGTCCTAGGTTTTCTGCCCGGTGTTTGCTCCCTCAGCCCAGAAGCCTGGCTCTCAGGGCCTGTGTTTATGTGGAGCCCGGCTCAGGGTCACTCGGGCTGAGTGGCATCCAGTTGGTGTGGGTCCCACAGCCAGAGTCCCACTGCCAAGACAGCTTAGGAGCCGCCGACAGGAAAGAAAAGGAACAAAAAGAGAAAATAATTTAGCAAGAGCAGCCTCAAGTCACAGATGTTGCCAGGGTGCTGAGCTGATAGGAGCCTTGTCTACTTGTGGGAAATTAAAATCAGTCTCTAGTCCAGTCGAAATAATCTTCAGACTGTCTGAAACCCATGGACGGAAGCACGGATGTGTAGATGCTTTTTTCAGATTGCGAGAACAGGAGAGCAGACAGTGCAGGGGTAAAGCAAGAGCCAACTCTATAGAGACCAGAGCCCCTCTTCTCAGAGAGGCAGAATTAATAATAATAGTAACTACTAGTACAAGTATCGTTAGTACAATGACAGAGCATTGAACAACCCCCCACTAAGCTGTTTGCTTACTTGGGCAGGTGTCCACCCTTCCTGTCTCCCTTAGGGTTTGCTGCAGCCAGGTGGCAAATGCTAGATTCATGCCCCGCTGACACCAAAAAGAAAGAAGCAAATTATATCAAGTTTATAGCCTGAATAATCCACTAGGACAATAATAGGAATATAGACATTTACGCAAAAATTCAACCATCACACAGAAGGACAGTCTTTCTCTGATGGCCCTTCTCCCTGAAACCTAAGGGAGTGAGGAGCTCTGAGTGTTGAGAAACCCATGTTTTCCTCCCGGCTATGCCGTGAATTGTCAGCATGGCCTTGAGCATGGTCCTGACCTTCTCATGTCCCCTTGGGTCCAGGAAGGGGCTGCTGTCTGCTGTGCGCGCCTGAACAGGAGACACCAAGGCCACGCTCACACCCTCTGAGAAGGACAGAGTGCCCCCCAGAAGCAAGCTCTGTGGGATGCTGCTGCTGTGTCTTTTGCAACAAAGCACATTGTCATCATTCAGAGTTATAGACATAGATCCTTAGAGGAGTAGGAACTGGAGTAGGCGGGGTGGGAAGTAAAAAGTCAAGTGGAAAAGGACAGGAAAGTTGCTTTTCCTTTATTCTCTGTTTTTCATTACACACCCCCCCCCAATCACACTAGTGTCAGTTTCACAGATCGAGAACCCCGTATGCTGGGACACAGCCATCCCTGTATCGTCAGGATACATGTCATTGGAGACTCATTCAGAAAAATTCTTCCCAGACCGACCAGTGACCGACTCAACAGGGCAGCCATAAGAGGCAAAGTGGAACCATAAGTCAGGCAGAGGGGGCAGGACGCTGGAACTGGCATAGTGGACATGACGAAGCCCAGCCCAGACCCCACTCAATGAAGGACACACAGCCCCAGTGGCAGGCAGAGCTGTCAGCCCCTTCTCAGGTGAGCTCTGTGCAGAAGGAGCTTGACCAGGGTGGCCCACAGGCAATGCCAGATCAGGAGGGGATATAAAAGCCCGGCCTTTGTCCATTTTTGCTGCCAAGCTGCACATAGTGTTGGCTGAAGCTGTCATGCCTGCATCACAATGAACTTCTCCCTCTTCCCATTCATGCTTTCCTTCTCCTCCTCCCACTGGTTTTGGCCTCTTGATAACCATCCTATACTCTAAACTCCACCTCTGAATCTGCTCTGAACCTGTAACAATGAGGAAATAGAATAGGTGGAATTCTCCGAGACAGAAAATGAAAAGGGCAAGGAACAGACCTGCCTTCTTTTGAGCTGTCATCGCTGTTCCTTGCCTGGGTTTCTGCTGTGGCCAGACCCTGGAGCTCAGTGGAAAGGATGCAGGAGTTGGGGTTCCATCCTCACTGTCACTCACTGCAGTGTGACCTTGGACTGATTGACCTCTCAGAGCCTGTTTACCCACTAGCAAATGGGGAGAGAAATGCTCTTATCTGGGAGTTGATAGGGTCTATTTGTCAGGGTCTATTATGATGTGAATATGGATGAGAATATGCAGGGAAAACCATAAAACTCCATCTGCTAGTGACCATTTCTCTCCCCTCCAACCTGAGCTCAGAAATCCAGTAGCAGCTTGAAGTCCATAGCCTAAGGGAGAGTTTTCACCCTGCCCTTCCATCCCCAGGATGGTAGGGAGATGGCAGGGAACATTAGGGGCTGAGATGAACAGGAGAGGGGAACACGCAGTCTCATTAAATTCTGTGCCAGAGGTCACACTGAGTACTTGCTATAGGCCAGGGATCATGCCAGTCCCTCATGGTGCTCAGTGGGGGTCATGGACATGAACTACAGAAACCCACAAACAGATAAAAACTTCCCACAGGAAATGAGCTATGCAAGAGAAGCCGCAGATGGCATCCCTGAGGAAGTGACTCTTGAACCCAGAGATAAATGATGGGTAGGAGTTATGCTGACAAAGAAGGGAGAGAGGGTGATCCCTAAAGCTAAGAAAATGCAAGTGCACAGGAGACCTCCCCTCCCCGTGTGGAGGGGAGCAGTGAGCACAGAGCCTGGGAGGGGAAGCTGGAGAAGCTGGGAGTGGGTTGTGGGACCTATCTAGAGAGGCGGGTGAGGACCAGATGGGGCAGTTCCTGGCAGGTGAGTTAAAGACTGTTATCTTCACCCTAAGTGCAGTGGGAAGCCACAGGCTGGCTTCATGTAGGGCGTTCAGATCATCATCCTGGTTGCACAGAGAAGGACAGGTGGGAGGGAGGACAGAGTGGTTATGTTAGTGACAGCTAGCATTGATTGATTACTAGGTGACTGGCACACTTATCAGTATTTAAATGAGGCAGGCACCTAATGAAACAGGGATCATCAGGACCCTCATTTTAACTATGAAGAAATTAAAACACAGAACAAGTAAATAGGATTCCAACCAAGTTATCTGGCTGTGAAGCTCCACATTTAACTACACAAAATGAGACAATGGGTAGACCAGATGGATGGTGATTTCAGTCATTTTAATTGGTTATTAGCAATGGAGCTGAGAAGTGGATACATTTTGAAGACATGTAAGAGGTCCAATGACAAGATGGAATTCAGTTATAGGTTGGTTGTAGGGATGTCGGGGAGATGGTCTCATGGACAGTGCTGGGGTGGAAGTCAGGGGTACCACTCACGGAAATGGAAGAGAGCCAGGGTTGTGGTGTTTTGGGGCTGAGACAGGAGGCAGGGGACAGCATAAGTCCACTCGGACCTGCAGAGCACTGAGCTGCCTTAGTGACATATTAGGTAGTACTGGATTCTTGTAGAAAGACATGCTCTCTCAAGACAGCAGCTCCCACTGCTTGGTTCTGACCCATCTGTCATACTCATTGATTTAACATAATCTAGCTAGTGTGCACACAGGGGATGGGGCCACTACCTCCCTGAAAGTCCCTTCTGGAGGCAGGTGAGTCCCCCACCCCTCCTTGGCTGGAAATCAGCAACTAACCGTCCATCTAACATGAAAGTGTCTACTATGCAGTGAAAATGCAGAAGTGTGTGATGGGGGGTAGCGGGTAAGAGTTAGATTTTGAGACAGAGTCTGTATTAGTTTTCTCATGCTGCTATAACAACAGAAATTTATTGTTACATGGTTATGGAGGCTGGAAGTCCCAGTCAAGATGCCTTGTGGTTGGTGTGCAGTAAGGACTCTCCTTCTGGCTTGCAGTCGGCTGCCTTCGCCACGTGTCCTCACCTGGACTCTTCTCAGGACTGCCCACGTGAATTGGGAAGGGGGTGACACATTTCACTGCCTAACAGACGCCAAGCCCTATCTGTTATGAGTTGTGAGACTCCATCCTTGCACAGTTCATCCATCTTTCTAAATATTTTTCTGCCTGTAAAGTGTGGTTACGGAGAAGATGCAATGATATCGTATCTGAGAGACCTAGACAAGCCCAGAGCTGGACAGGTAGTCACCAAGAGATGGTAGAAATTACTCTCCAGAGGCCATCAGAGCCCATAATCTCTCTTCACACTCGGATCCCCGGGATCATCAGGCCCCCACTCCCACTTGCTCCTGGCCTTACTCTCCTGATCCTGTGGCCTCTCTTGCAAGAATAGTGGCCATGCGCCCTGAGGATGCCCTGAGCTACTGGCCCAGAGAGGAATGCTCAGCATCCCACAGATGTTTTGTCCATATTCTGCCTCAACAGTGTTTGCCATTTGCTTCCTTCAAAGGAAGCCCCACCTCCGGAGTTTGCTTGGTGAGAGCAGGAGGTGAGGGCAGAGGAAAAGGAGTTTATGTGAAGAGAGTCTCAGACACTGAAAGGTCATTTTTCACGGGACTAATGGATGAAGTGATTCCCTCGGCTGTGAGGCCCTCTCCTTCCTCGCCGCTGGTTCCTGGGTGAAGGGTCAGCCCGTCTGTGACCCTGAGTTTTCCTGGAGAAGGAGCCCCTATGTGGGTTTTGCCACCAGTCTCAGAGGTGGCGGGACCCATGTGCGGTGGCCTTCACGGGGTAAGGAGACAGGTGGCTGGGTCACACGTTTTATCGCTCCAGAACACTAGAGACTTGAGAGTAGGATAGGAAATGGGGCAGCTGAGACCCCAATGCCAAGGTCTGATGGCTTGAAGGAAAGAGGGATTCCCAGAGACCCCCTGGGAGGGAAAAGTCTCTGCTTATGAAACCTTGGGAGGCACAAGGTGTGAGGGCAGGATTTTGTGGGGGAGGAAGACCCCTGCAGACAAGGCTCCCTCGTCTGGGCTGTCTGAGCCACCAGCAACCCTCAAAGAAGAGCACAGTGTCCTTGCTGAGACGCCCCAAGTTTCTATCACTGTTGGCATTTGAAACAAGTAGCTGTAGCTGTGTGTGTGTGCTTGTGAAAAGCGTGCGTGAAGCACAGGCTGCTATGCATGTTAATGTGTTCCAAGCCTCACACTCCTGCTGGGGTAGCTCCGTGTGAAAGCCCAGGCAATTCTGGCCACAGCGTACACCCCTGGACCTTGAATTGATCTCCCTTCCAATCTCCCTGTACACAAGCCTCAGACTGATAAAGGAGCAGCGCATGACTGACTTTCAATGAACTGGTCTAGACCTTCCCGGACTCCGTGCACCCAAACCGCTTCCTCCCTGCCTGCAGCATGCACAGGGTCCCGGCACTGGAAGTCCTTTGTATTTCTTAAATATGCTCCCTTGGGATAAAAATGTCAGTGTTGGATAACTACTGCAACAGGGTAACAGTATGAAAGGTGCTTTCATGTTGGGTATCAATTCCCTAAAAATATAAATAAAAATCGGGCTCATATCTCAAAAAGAAAGAAAGAAGGGAAGAAAAGAAGAAGTAGCTAAGTTTCACAGGATTGTCACTATCTGGACATAAGTGGGAAGAAAAATTCATGAGCACAGTTTTTTTTTTAAATAGTATTTTAAAAAGAAAAGGAAAAAACACGAAACTTACACTTTCTGTGTCCTGGGAGAAAGAGGAAAGAGAGAAGACAAGCCGTGCACCTGACCCCTTGCTACCCTCTCTCCAGATGGGAGGGTCTCACACGTCTGGAAACTCCCAGGCTGGGGCTCCGTCAGGCACCCCGACGTCCCCGTTTCCTGGAATCTGCTAAAAGAAAATGGCAAACCAGCCAAGATATTTGCCTGAGGTTTGTTAAGAAAACACAGTCTCAGTGCGGGTTGTTTTCTGAGAGGAGGGTCAGAGAGATGTGGTTTGAGTAAGAAAATTGCTCGCGGACAGCTATGGAAATAATGAGTCTTTTCACTGCCCTGCATGTCTCTGGCTGTGGTTACCGGCGGCAACGTGGAGCAGTGTTTGCAGAGTACCTGGGGACCGCGGGCAGGGCGGACAGGCCGGGGAGAAGGCCGGAGACGGGCCGGGAAAACATCGCTCCGTGTGGGTTACCAGGGCAGCCCCACCACCAGGGCGTGGCGTAGGTACTTCAGGGGAAGGTGGGGAGGCTCTGGTTTCTGGAGCCTGGCTGGACGTCCAAATGAAACAGGAGAAGCCGCTTTATCTGATCTGTCATCCACACTCCCCGGGAAGAACGCCGTTCACATCTCTGACGTCTACCCAGAGCGAACCTCAAAGCACTTATTTTCATGCTCTTTTTTAAGGACATGTCAACCAAAGTCTAAACTGTTCCACTTGACCTTGAAGATGGTTTCAGGCAGTTAAATTCCGTGGTATAAAAGCATAAACCGTTTCTGTAGCTCTGAACCAACCAAATAAATAATGGGAATGATTCTAAAAGGCAGAGAGTCGTAGCTGTTTGACCATCAGAATTAGTTTTTTTCTCTCTGACGTATCTTTGCATTAACCCTCTGTGGTGTCACGTGTCTGTCATGCTCTATCATTTTGGGAGATCATGTTACATTTGCTTTTACATTTTGGGTTAGACTCAAAAATCTGCCGAACCACTTTCACTAATCAGCGGAGATCATGGGGCTCAAACAGCGAGGACGAGTCCCCCCTACGCAGTCACTCTTCCCACACTTCCCGCATTCCCTGAGCCCGTCCACATTTACTCCGTAGCTGCGGGATGCCTGGTGCCGGGCCAGGCGTGGGCACGGCGGGATGAGCCGGACCCCAGCCCCGAAAACAAAGGGCTCTCTGGCCACACAGTAACATCTGTAACACCACGGGAAGCCAGAGGAGGGGGCGGATAGTTCCCACGAACGAACGTCCCCAGAGAGGGAGAGGATTGATGTTGGGCCTGGGAGGATGGGGGAGACTTTGGCAGGAAGAAATAACGGGCTAAGGAGCTCTGGGTAGATGACTGTCCCAGTACAAGCAAACTGGGGACGCCAGAAATCCGGACAACCGAGTGGCTGAAACGGCAGTTGTCTGCCAGATGAGGAATGGAGTGATGGGTGATTAGTGTCAAATGCAGAACATGGAGAGTCTTCAGGAGATAGGGGTTTGGGCTTTTTTTTTTTTTAATATAGCAGCTGGAGACAGAGAATGTGTGGTTGGGGCAGAAAAAAATAAGGGGCCTGGGAGAAAGTTCAGTCTGGGGTCGGTATGGATACTGGACTAAGGAGGCGGGTTAGACAAGGGTAAGAGACAGGGGAAGCAGATCCATGCAGGAGTCCGAGACAGCAGTCGTGGGTGCCAGAATGGGGGCTTGCTGGGCAGGGGGGTGGAGAGAAGAGGGGGCTCTCTGAGGAAGGCGCGTTGGACCAAGCTTCTGGGCTTCGTCCTGGTCCTGCGCTGGGCAGCTGTGTGACCAAGATGTGATCCCTCTGGCCACCAGTTCCTCCAGAGTGAGGGGAAGGGCTGGGGGAATCCAAGGTCCTGGACACAGCCATCGGAGGGAACAGCTGGACCAGTCTGGAAAAGAGAAACTCAGAGCGGGAGGTGCCCCTGGGGATGGTGGTCCTCAGACGTTGGTGTGCCTCAGAATGACCTGGGGGCTTTGTCAGGAGGTGGGTCAAGAGCCCAGAGCCCACGCCCAGAAATTCAGATGCCGTCTGGGGCTGCCTTTGGCGCTGCCGACTTTGGGAACCCTAACCTCGCATCTGGAGTGTCATCTGACCCTCTCAGACTGGAGGAATGTGAAGCCCAGCCTAAAGGGGGCACCTCCCACCTGCCCCACCATCCAGTGTGGGGACCCCCAGCAAGGGGGCTGCCACCTCCACGTCTCTCCTTACCACTTGGTCTCTGCCTTGGCCCAGCCCCATGACTTGCTGAGAACCTGCTGAACTCAAAGGGTCCCCAAGAGCCAGATGTGAAGCCGCAGAATTCAGAGGAGCTGGTCTGATGTGATGCCGGGGCTGGCCCCTCCGTGCCACCAGCAGCTGCGTTGGCCAGGACTCGCCTCAGTCAGCAGCCCCCTTTGGGTCCTCCGGAGAGCAAGGCGGGCTCCGCCAGCCCACCCCCCCTTTATCCTTTGACACCCACGTGTGCCTTGTGGTCCACACCTCCCCCAGCATTGGCATCAGGGAGCTCGTTGGAAATGCAGAACCTCAGGCTTACACCAGACTGTTACTTCAAGTGTGCACGGTAACAAGACTCCAGAGGACTTTGTGTGCGCACACTTAACTCGGAGGCGTTCTGGTCCCTGCCTCCTCAGCCACCGACACACAGTCCTCACACCCAGGGTAAAGAGGGAAGGGAGCCCTGGCCGGGTGGCTGGTAGGAGTGTCGTTCATGCACCAAAGCTCGCTGGTTTGATCCCCGGTAGGGGCACATTCGGGAGGCAGCTGATCACCGAGTCTCTCCTGTGGGTGTTTCTCTCTCGCTCTCTCTTAAATCAATGATCATGTCCTCGGGTTAGGATTAAAGAAAAAGAAGAAGGAAGGGTGGGGAGGGAGTAAGAACCACTAGCACTGGCCTGCTAGCTTCAGTCCGCACACCTTTCCTTCTCATTTTCCTGTTGGCACGTGAAAGCTTTGGTGATGTAAAGCAGGACCGGAGGGTGGCGGATTTAGGAACCTTGAAATAAAAGCTCTTCTGTTTGCCTTTCACTTCCCTAGAAGGGAGGCTCATTCCCTGTTTCTACTGGAGACGTTAAGTTGAGTGGATTACCGACAGGTCACCGTCACCGCCACTCTGAGCAGGAAGCGCACTAATCCCGGAGCTGGCCTGCGGCGGCCAACAGAAACCCCGGTTAATCGGATTGGCTTCCACCTTGAAGAGCAAAGCAAATTCTAACAAAACAACCAAGCACCTGGGCTTGATCCTCTTCTCGTCTGTTTCTGCGACCTGGGACGCAGGTGGCTCGGGCCGGCCCAGACACCTCCGCGGCCCCAGGCGGCGGGCACGGCGGGCAGCGCGGGCGGAGCACCGGGCTCAGGGCCCCCAGCTCTGCGCCCAGGCAAGCTGCGTCCGGGCTCCGAGCCTGGCTCTCCTGGCCTGTGCCCGGGGGTTAAGAACCACGGTACCTGCTCAGCTGTGGAGGGGATCAGGAGCTCGTGGGAGTGCTCACCTGGTAGCTAGTCACAGAAACGAGTTTCCTTTCCGAACCCCTGCCTACAGCTGTGGTCGTCCAGGCAGAAGGGGCCCAGGGGAGCAAAGCTCTGATGTCGGCCAGCGACCGGGCTCCCTAACACCGGCAGAGCGGGCTGTGTTCCCCACCGTGGGGGGATCCCCGGAAAGGTTTTCCCTGCCCTGAAGCAATAATACAAACCGAATAGGCGCCTAAAGACTGGAGGGGAGCCTTGAGTAAGAGAAGCCGCCGTATTAGCCGGTTCTTCTAGGAAACCCTAGCGCCATCTCTTGGACGAGAGTGGTGTTGACTCGGGTCCCTGGAAGGTTTGGCCGGTCCCCTCCCTCCTCTCCACACGCCTTGCACGTTAGAACCCCAGGCTTCTCCCCGGAAACACGCGCTGAATTACTTCTCTATACAGTTCTTGCATATCTCTTTTCCCTCCTCTGCCGCCCGAACCTTTCTTCCCCTCTGGGTTCGCTGGGTCTGTGACCGCTATCTCCACGTTTCTGCCCTGGTTTCTAAAAATTCAACTTGATCCAAACTTGCAAAGAACTAGTTCTGTAAGAGGATTACGGTGATCAGGGATCACAAGCGCCTCCCTCCAGCCCCCTGAGCCCCGGCAGGGACACAGCCCTTCACATCCCGGACTCTGCGGCCAGACAGCTCACGGCCAGGTCCCCCCTCCACCCAGCCCTTTAGGCATGTGACCTTGGGTCTTTTATGTAACTTCTCTGTGCCTTGGTTTCCTCAACCGTGAAAACTTGGCTGATTGCTGAAACCACCTGGAGGCTGTTGTCCCATTAAATGAGTCAATACCCAGAGCACTGAGAACAGGTCCGTGGCGTATTACGAGGCACGTGTGTGCCACTGCTGGCTTTCGGTGGCGGTTCTCTCCCGCAGCACTTACCGCAGTGGCACGTGACCGCAGTGGCACGTGACCGCACTTGGCTCTCGAGTCCCCCCACCAGGCCGGCGTCTCCGAGTGTGTGCAGTGGAAGCAGGTGGGGTCTGGGCCACACTGGGAAGCGCACGCTGCCCACAGGCAGACGCAGTGGTTGGGAGGTAGGTGCTCCACCGGGCCCCATTCTTAGATCCACTGACTCAACCGGACGCCCAGGGGCGGTGACTTCCCGCACCCCCACCTGTGTGGAGCCCAGCACCTGGCTCCGTTGGAAGTGCTCGGCTCATGGTTTTCTCCCCCAGCTCCTTCAATATATGGGTTTTGAACGAACAAACGACAGACCAACCGGATATTATGTTAAAATAACAGGACAATTTCAAGGCCACTGACCATCTGAGGCTTCTCTCCTCCTCCGTCACTTCATCCCTTTAGAATACAGGTGTGTGCATTTTCCCTGTTTTTATAAACTCAATCTGAAAAGGAGATGAAATTAAACACGGGTTTCTCATAACACAAATGTGAGGGAAGACCCCCCCCAAACCAAAATTTATTTATAAAAATTGTGTACTTATTCTTACCTGTTTAAATTTCAGTCACCTGCAAAGTGTTCTCCATTTGATGCAACACACCTCTCGAGACTTCTTTCCACTTCTCAAAAACCATCTTTGAACTCATCAATGTTGATGCCTTTTAGTGCTTCTGCTGTTTTGTTGTTGTTGTTGTTTGTTTCACCTCTTCCATATTGGCAAAATGTTTCCCTCCGAAAACTTTTCTTATCTGGGGAAACAAAAAAGAAATCACTCAGGGCAAGATCAGGTGAACAGGGAGGGTGGGCACGGGAGTTATGCTGTTTTTTAGTCAATAACTGCTGAACACTCACTGTGGTGTAGACCGGTGTGCTCACAAATCACCCATCATGGAATGGGCAAGTGCTTGAAAGAGTTTTTTTTAAAAGATTCACTGCAGCTAAACGCAACCTCTCACAACAATGCCAGCTGGTGCACTGATCCAGATGGGTTCCTAGAACACTACTACTGGGGGAAGCCTGTACTACAAGGGGCCTGCCCTCCAGAAGAGAATTCCATTTGGGGGAGGGTTCCCCCTCGTATATGGAAACAGGTTACAGGTGAGCGTGATGGGGATTCTGGCCCTGAATATGATGATGCTTTATTACAAAGGAATGACTCTCCCTGTGGCATCAACTATGAAACACGGAAACTTGTTCTTTAAGCAGAGGGACAGCTGACTGAGAAAAGAGAAAGCCAAACCACCCTTCACAGCGTGTAATGCTGTTGAGGCACCAACACGCCACCCTTTGTGAAGGGCTGGCATGCAGTTACAATGGGGGCACGATCTGTGAGCTCTTTCCAAGCACCTGCAAGGGAAACACTTCTCTGTTTTTATTTGGAAATGTGCCTGCAGCCCTCAGTGAACAACCCTGGCCAGCTTCCTCTTCCCGTGGCACCCGACTCCTCCATCCTGTGACCCAGTAGAACACAGGGCTCACGTGCATGAGGACAATGCACCCAAGAGGGGCCGGCCTGGGCCCTGGAAGTCATGGCTGGGGCAGAATCTCCAGGGGCTCTGGTTCCATTGACTGTAATCTCCCCGCTACTGAGCCCCCCAGGGCCACCAGTAGATCAGCTGACCTTAAGGTTCCAGCCCTGGCTCTTCTCAGGGGGACTGCCTCCAGACTTTTCCCCATCAGTATGAACTGAAAGGACATTAGAGCTTCGACACTGAAGCTCACAAGACTTAGACGCACACACACACACACACACACACACACACAGATATTCACAAAGTGTGTGTTCACAGGTTTAATCCCAGCTTTACAGCACACAGGAGACGACTGAGCAACTGGCTTCTAGCTCTTTCCAGAGAGATGAGTGATGTCTTTACACAAAATTTTCCAAGCTGAGAAGGGAGGTGATGAGCTAGGAATTGGGTCTGGGTTCCCAGCAGAAGTTGCTGTCAGTGTGTGCAGCTCTGGCGCCACCTGGTGGAAAGATGGGGTTGTCCCAGTGCTTGACAGCCAGCCCCTCACCTCCTGCCTGGCCCAGAATTCTTCCCAACCAGCCCTTCTTAAGGCTTGGTAACCGAATGGTGTGTTCTAGAAATACTTTTAACATTGTACCTTCTTTGGGGGGCCTTCTCCAGGAAGATGGGGGAACAACTCAGTCAATACGAGTTGAAAATATGTTTCAAAGGGATCAGAGCTCTGAGATTGCAAGTCACAAAACACACACTCACAAGAACAGACACAGACAAACAACAGACACGTGGCTCTCACACACACAGACACACACACTCAGGGACATACACATATACACACAAACATGCACACTCAGAGACACAGGCACACACATGCAGGGACACACACACCAGAACATTAAAAAAGACAAGCGTGTGCCCAGTTTCTATCCCCAGTTCTCTCCAGCCCTGCCCAGGCTCCTGGGGGCAGCCTGCCTGCTGCACACTGGCTTCTCCGAATCCCACCACCTTCCAGAGTGGGAGGGAAGCATCCAAAATGATGATTCCTCAGGTCTTCAGAAGCTGCCTTATCAAGGTCCTGCCTCTGGTCAAAAAACAAACAAACAAACCAACAACAACAACACCACCAACAACAAAAAACCCTCTCCTCTGCAACCACTGATAAGGATGCAGGTCTGGCGTCCCAGGAGAGGGAACAATGGGACAAGCCAGGGTCTTCCGGAGGGAGACAGCATGGTTGACAGTTTACACTCACATTCTCTGCCTTTATCAGGGTGAGGTCAGAAGGTCCTGGGTCAACCACTCCCACCCCACCCCACCCGCCCTCCTGGGGGGCTGCTGGCCCTCCAAGCTGCAAAGACATTCCTGGTGAGGGCTGGTGACTCACTGGGCTGATGGCGACTTGGAGGCTCCGTGTCTCTTCCCCAGACAGGGCACACAAAAGCGAGGAATGACACTCTGCCCTTCATGACACACGAGGGAGATCCTGCAGGGAGCTCATGTGAAGTGACAGGAGACCAGGGAGAGAGGATTCAGAGAAGATGAAGGGACACTGTACAAACCACAAACCCAAAGCGCCAGCTGTCTACAAGTCCTGACATCTGCGGGGAAGGCAAGGGGTGCCTGTCCTGCAGGAAACCTCAGTTTTCAGGCTCAGGTGCGAATCTTGCCCAAGCTGTGTGACCTTGGGCATGCCACTTAACCTCTCTGAGCCCCAGCTTCCTCATCCACAAAAAGAGGATCTCTTACGCAGCTTCCAGCCACCATATGAATAATCGTGTGTTTGCCCATCCTGGGATGGTTGCCCACCCTATGAATCCTACTGTTAATGCAGCTTCCTCTGAGAGCTAGAATGGCACAGTGACTAATCACAGAAGCTTTGAATCAGACTCTGGTTCAAATCCTGTCCCTGCTGCTTCACAGCCACGTGAGCTTGGATAAAATGATTTTAACCAATGTTCAGTCTTTTTTAAGTGAATAAACGGAACCTCTGTTAATGTTTTCTTCTTCAGTACAGTAAGGCAGCTTTACTGTGAGCATGGACCAGACAGTGTGGGCTTAAAATCCAGTGACCACCCCATAGTGCCACTTTGAAAAACTCTGCGCCACATGAAGGCAAATGCAGGGAGGTACAGATAGCCGCAGAGTCTCAGGTTTACAAAATAGGATGAGAGCGGCAATTTCTTCAAAGGAGAACTGTCGCATTAACCAATCTGACACAGGTTCTATGGCGAAGTTGGAACCATTATTCCCCGCTCTGGCACGTTTCCACAGGGAGCGCCTTTCAGCAGGGACTCTCGCTCTCCCCACCCTTTCCGCTCTTCTCCACAGGAAGAGGCGGGGCTTACCTTGCCGGAAACCATCTCCCTGTCCGCTTCATGGTCACCCTCTCTGCAAAAAGGTGGTCAGCCCTTGTGCCGCACCCCTTCTGCTGGCTTCTTCGACTATCCTGGCTTTCTAGTAAAGACACTGCCAGATCGCTCGCTGCCCTCTAGCCCAAATTCCTCCTTACATACTTAACCTCCACCCCAGCCCCTCCTTAGCTTCCTCAGTGGACAGCCAGCCCTGGCTCCTGCCTCCGATGCCTGCGCAGGGGTGGAAGTGGGAGTCTGGAGCTGGGTGAGGCTCCCGGGGGCCGCCTGACTCTTCCAGCTGAGCCATGTCTAATGCTGCGCAGACTGTGACCAACCACCCCAAGACACCGCTTTTGTGGAGGCGTGCTGCGGTGTGCTGGGTGTGGGGGGCCTTCCTCCCAAGTGAGAAAAAGTGGGGCCGACGGACAGGATGCGTGTCCGCCTCCCCGCAGCGTGGGCTGCAGTCACTCTGGAGACCCAAAGTCGCAGGAGAAGGGAGCGTGAGGGATTCTAGTGCCTGCATCACGTTTAGCTCCCGAGGACGAAGTGAGGCCGCTCGGGAGGCAGCTTCCAAGCTGTCGTCATTTCAGACGCTTTTCCCTGACCTTCCCTGTGTGTGTGCATGACATTTCATCATTTTGCAGAACCCAGATGGCACAGAACTGAGAACGACCTAAATAGCCAAGAAGCCCGCCCCACCCCCAACTTCCGGGTGATGCTAAATAGCGGGCGAGTGGTCACGTGGTCCCCGTGAGCACCCCCGCAGGCAGGGCAGGGGTTGGCCTTTCCGTGTGGTACTTCTCTGATTTCAGGTTCCTTTTTGAGTTTGGCCCAAGGGCGTCCCTGTTGAGTCCAGTTACCTTTCTCTTGTTCATTCGTCCACAGGGGAAGACGTTTACTGGTAGCTTACTGTTGCCATGCGCCAGGGGCGTCCTGAACTGAGGGACCAGACCTGTCATCTCGCTCCCAGTGTAGCAGCGGACAGCCCTTCCGCTGCTCCTCCACGGCGGGGTCTGGGTTCCCTCACCCTCCTCGTCTCCAGCTGGCCTGTATCCCTCTGCACGTGTGTGTGCAGAACTGATGCTGGAAGCAGCTCCACGCAGAAGGGAGAAGTCCTCTTTCATGATCTGTTTTACAAAAAATGCAACCTACGTTTGAGTGGTCATGTCCCGCCACCCCATGTGATGTCAGCATGAGGCAAAATAGTTTCAGAATAGAAACTTGAGAGTTGGTCCTGGGGTAAGCATCGGTTCACCTGGGTGAGCTAAGCAGCTTGTTTAACCTGAGTGTCGGGATTTTCCATTTTTAATTTGTTTCAGGAGGAAGATTGCAAGGAGCAATGAGACAGCACGTTGAAGTGTTCAGCAGCGTTGGCCCCTTCGCTCACCAGCTGCTGGACATTCCGTGTCTCTGTCCCAACCCTGACCTGCTTGGCGCAGGTGCTGTGCTCAGCAGCCCTGCTCCCAGGCGTTTTGAACGTGATGCAAATCCCAGCATCAGTAAGTGCCAGTGAGTTTGTTAAACTTGGCCCACCCCTTCACCTGCTCTCTGGGACCCTGAACTTGTCGCATAACCTGTTGTCCTCTCCGCCCACAGCAGCTGGAGTTGTCTTAAGGTACCATCCAGGCCCTCACCTAGGACAGTGTGCATAAGTAAGGTCAAGGGCAGTGACCTGGAATCTGTCCCCAGGACCGTCCTCTTAGGTGGGTTAGTACTCTTGGCTGTGTCCACCCAACCAGTCATGACTGTGTAGAATCTCAAAACTGGTTTATGAAGTCCTCTCAAAATGAAATTCTGGCTACCATTTTGTACTATTTTCTTTAGGGAACATGAAACATGAAAAATGAACTTTAAAAAAAATCAAGTTCTTACATTTAACATGCTTCCTGCTTAAGTCTGTAATTCAACTTGTTCTGGAACAAATCGTAACCAAGTAATATGATGTCTTGCCTCACCAAAATAATATTTTGTAAAAAAATGTTTATGAGAAAATGAATGAAGCTTTTTTGCTTAATAAAATTAGTTCAAAATAAAAGTGTAAGTTAGAAGAGTCTGCATATTTATTTCCATATAGAACTAACTTGGGCTGGCTTTTCCATAAAGTCGAAAGAAAATACCACTGAAAAGCTGGCATTAGCTTTACATTTTCAACATAAAGCTTTGCGAATTCATCAGAGAAAGAGCATCGGACTTATTCAAAGAAGTCCACACTGCTCCTGAGAGAGGGCGTCTTGGAGCACAGGGCTTCAGGGGTGCAGAGCTTAGAAAATGCTGGAAGATACACGTATCCAGGGTGTGTGAGCAGAATTCTAATACAGCCCCAAGATTTCTGTTCCCTGGTGGACACGCCCTACAAAATCTTTCCTACTGTATCAGGAGTGAAACCGTGAACACGAGGAATCCTGACTCCCTCGATTAGGCTATTGTCTGTGGTAAGAGTAAGTTTCCAGATGTAATTAAGGCCCTAATAAGTTGACTTGGAATTAATTTTAAAAAAGAGAGATTAGCCTGGGTGGGCCTGGTTTAATCAGGAGAACCCCTCTAAGAAGTCAGAGTCACAGTGAGAGGGCGTCTCCTGCTGGCCTTGAAGGAGCCACTGCCTTGCTGAGGAGAGGGCCAGGTGGCGAGGACCCCAGGTGGCCTCTGTGGGCTGACAGCCAGGGAGGAAATGAGACCTCAGCCCTGCAATCGCAAGGAACCGACTTCTGCCAACAACCAGTGAGCTTAGGACAGGGTCCCTGCTTCAGATGAGCCCACAGTGCCGGCTGCTCCCTGGGTTTCTGCCTCGTGAGACCCTGCGCAGGGGACACAGGGACGTGGTGCCTGGACTCCTGACCCACAGACGCTGTGAGAGAGCAGATGTGTGCTGTCCGTGGTCATTTGTCACTCGGCAGTAGATAATTAGTTCACATGGGGCCCGTTAACAGTCGGGAGGAGAGCTGCCCAGAGGAAGGGCAGCCCAGGATGGCGCGTCCGGAGGAAACGGGCTTGACCTCGTGGGCAGACTCCGTGCAGCCACAGAGACAAGCTCTGTGGGGCGGAGATGTCACACTGAACGTTCCGCAGCTGGACACAGATCATCTCTCCGTCCACGGCAGTGGTCGTCCAACCTCGCCAGGCACCGGAATCACCTGAAGGCTGTTGGAACCGATGGCCGGGCTAGGACTGGCGGCTGAGTCCCTGCCTCGGGTCTGGGGCAGGGTTCACGAATACGCAGCTCTAACAAGTCCCCAGGCGAGGCTGGTGCTGCTGGTCCGGGGACCGCACTTTGAGAACCACTGCTCTGTGATAGGGAAAGAGGCCTTCGTTTCCCGTAACATTTGATCTCTGTATCCAGCCTTTCCCTCATTTGACATGAAAACGTTTTAAGGAAGTTTTTAAACAAGATAAAGAGAAGGAACAGAACCTGACAGGCCTTTGAGTGGTCTAATCAGTCATCTGAGAACATCTGTCACATGGAGTGATGGGAGACTGGTTCCGCCAGGTCTTTGAACTACGCTGTCCTGTGTCCACCGTTAAAGGCCCATTTGGGGGCCTGCGGGGCGTCCCTGCTATTTCTCTTTGCCATCACATTCCCAGCTCCGGAGCGTCAGCTGTCTGTCCTGCACCTGTCTCCTGAACACGTCCCTCCGGGGCCCCGTTCCCAGGGGGCAGTGCGGAGAGGGGCTTCGGGGAAGCAGTGAGCTAACTGCATCAGTCCCGACCTACGGTCTCACCCTGAACCCCGTGGAGATGTGGCCAGGGCATCGCGCTGGGAGCCAGAATGAACTTTTGGCGGAGCCTTGCGAACATGCAAGGTTCCAGGAAGTACCCGGAAGACTGCTGGAGACGAGGAGAGGGGTCACGTGTCCTGCTGGCAGAAGTGAGGCTGCGCAGGGTTTGCGAGCACACACGGGGCGAGCAGAGGTGCGGAAGGAGCAGAGAGAGAAAGGGGCGAGGAGCATGAATTGGAGAGTGCTTTGAAACTGGATTACGACAGGAGCAGAGGCTTACCTTTCTTCTGCAACACCATTTCAGAATGATTTATTTGGGAGGACTCAGCATTACCATCTCCAAAATCACCATGCGTGTTGGAGAGCTCGCCGATCGTCTGGAGAGGGTGGGGGTGCTGGGGAACCTAACCGAAAACACCTGGCACAGCCGAACACGACCGTCTTGTCTTGTTTCCATTATTTCCCTCGTGATACAACCTTGAAAGAGCGGGGCTGAGTGAGGAGCCGAGTACGTTTGTGTTTCTGCGCAGAGCCGTGCCTTGACTTTGCATCCCCAAATAAAAGTGACTGATCTTTTCCATTAGAGCAGCGCCGCTCACCCCAGCTGCCCGCTTTGATGCTTTTATTTATTTATCTTCCCCCCAAGAAATAGAAGCACTTTGGGGGCCTTTCCCCAGCTGCTGGGAAATGATTGATGGGAGGGCTCCTCTTAACCCAAGTAACGCAGCGCCTGAAGCTTTGGGCACTGGACGGCACCACCGTGACAGACCACTGCCACTAGAGCCATCGCACCGAGGTCTGGCGACTGCACTGAATCCCAGCCAGAGGATGACACGGTGCAGAACCAGCCCCACACCAGCTGTGAAACGGGCCCCCTCAGAAACTGACTCGGGCTGGTCAGGTTTGCCCCGTCTCGCAAGGGTTTGTGTTCTGCCTCTGAAACTGCCGTCACCTTGGCCGAGGTTGGCAGCACTGGTGACACGCACGAGAGGAAAGGCGTCAAGAGAATACCCAGTGTCTGGTAATACGTCGGGCCCGGGGCTGGTGACTTGCACACCACGGCAGCCAGATGAGCCTGGGGCGGGCAGATCAAGGCCCCAGGCTACCTGGCGAGATCCTCGGAGAGAGACGGCAAGTGGAAAATTTAGAGGCTGCCCCTGGTTTCTTCAAAGGGAGGAGTCACAGCTATCATGACGCTTTATTTGTCGACGATCATGCAGTCTGCATGAAGAGCTGTGGTCTGTTCATTCCACAAATGTTTTGTGATCACAGGAGGAAGGGTGCTCAGCGTCCCAGGACTAATCCGGAATGTCTCCATGACAACCTAGGCATTAGAGGCCTCTTTCCATTCTGGGCATGAAAAAGGAGGCCTCGGGGGAGACCTTTGGTCCCTCTGCTCCAGAAGGGACTAGGAATAAGAGAGGGGACTAGGAATAAAAGAGAGGGGACAAGGGCGACCTAGAGAGGCCAGTGATGCTGTCTGGGTGCCAGACACCCTATCTGCT
Source organism: Trachops cirrhosus (assembly GCA_028533065.1). NCBI lineage: Eukaryota > Metazoa > Chordata > Mammalia > Chiroptera > Phyllostomidae > Trachops > Trachops cirrhosus. The sequence continues at coordinate 187,965,750 of CM052539.1, read as the reverse complement.
TGCCTCTCGCTTCCTCAAGCTCCTGGACCTAATAACATTGTAACAAAACCCACAACCTGCAGCACAGGTCTCTCTTACGCAACTTTAGTCGCTAAAAAAAGTGCAAATGCAGACTCCTGTGTAAATCTGATCTGCCATGCTAGGCCAAGCTTATTTTATTACATACATTCTGCATTCTAAGAACTAATAACTTCATATTGTAAACATTAAGCATACAGAGTTAAATTTCAAGGCCACATTATAGCATCGATTGTCTCTTTTGTCATGTATCTTTGGCTGGCCGAGATCAACTCGTAGTGTATAAATGCATAAGTTATATAATTATTATATAAAAAGGGGAAAAAAACACATGGACTTGTATACTTCACTCTGACAAACGCACAGCGTTCGCGACTCGAAAGGAGCACTGGAGCCCGCCTCGCCCAGGGGCCCGGGGGACGTCGGCGTGGCAGCCGAGATGGCTTCTCTCACCTGACCCCGTGGAGAACACAGCCCCCACGAGAGCATGCTGTCCTGAATGATCACTGTAGATAGCAGTCAATTCCAGTTACAATTTTCTTTTGACAAACAAACAACAACAAAAAAAGAGATGCACGTTTCTGTGTCTGAATTCCACCACTTCGCCTCCCTCCTTCCACTGCGCCCTCCCTGCAACACTGGGTTTGGTGCGGGACTGACGGCACCCAACCTCAAGTCTCCCAGACACCTTCTCCACAGTCCCCGCACGGCCCTAAGTCCAGCCCGCACTGCTCGAGGAGGAGCTTCCGGCCCTGGCCCGCCTCCTCCTGCTCGGCTTCCTCCTACGCTGCCTCCTCCTCCTGCACATCCTCCAGCCCTCTGTCCCCAGCCACATGCTCTCCCTGCACGTTCTCAGTCCACCACCGCTCCGCCCCGTTCCTGGAATCCTGGAAAGGAGTTGGAAACTCTGGGTCATCTTCACAGTTGGAGAGAGCTGACCGCCCCCCATCGAATGGAATGGATCTGATTTCACCAGAAACAGCAAACGCCGACGAGTTCCGTATCAACGTCTGTTGCACAGTCTCTTTTTTTTCCTTTTCTTCCTTTTTCTTCTTGTGATATGTTTCTATTTTTAAATACAGGTAGTCTTCCTTAAAATGGCGTTATGAACAGTAGGGTAGGTCAAGACTGTGTTATCTGTATTGCTTTAGTTCAATCCTGGTCGGCATTATTAGCAGGATCCCAAACTCTACTCTAAAGTGTATACACTTTCTACGACCACTCTCTTCGGCACTTTGTCCTAGGACGTCATGCTTCTACTTACAATGTCTTTTACAAGGTTGGTCCACAGATTATATGTCCATATACGTTACATATTTAGCATCCTCTTTACTTCTGTAGTAATACTTCGGCAACTCCCTCCCGCTAAGAGTCTTTGGATTTCGTCCCCGGCTTCCTTCCCCAGCCCCACCAATCCCTCTCAGTCCTCCTGAGGCACTTTTTGATTCCTCTTCTCCGGTCGAGTCTGTGGCTATTTACTGGTGATCGTGTGTTGTTGGGAAGGGCCTCTCTCAGGTCTCTAGTAGTAAGTGCCCAGGTGAGAAGGCATGTGGCTGGCGGGAAGCCTAGTGTTAGGGTATAGACCTCCAGTGGGCGAATTCCAGTATGGGTTTGGGGCAGCGAAAAAACTGGACGACGTCACAGGGAGGGCCGGAGGGTGGGGCGCCACAAAGTTCATCTTCTGCGGGTGGGCGTGATAGGAGCCCATGTACGGCAGGTCCGAGGGGTACTTGTAGAGAGCTGACTCGGGAGGGTGGGGCTGGAGGGCCTGGGCGATCCCATGGAAGTCGAACTTGTAGGCGTAGCGCTTCCCGTGGACTTTGGTCATGATGTTTTTGTCATAGTAGTAGCGGAGGGCCCGACTGAGTTTATCGTAGTTCATGTTGGGTTTGCTTTTCCGCTCCCCCCAGCGCCGGGCCACCTCGTCGGGATCCGTCATCTTGAATTCCCCGTTGGTGCCCTCCCAGGTGATGCAGTTGGAGTTTGAGCTGTCGGACAGGAGCTCCAGGAGAAACTGCCAAAGCTGGATCTGTCCGCTCCCTAAAGAGGACAGACAGGAAACACAAGACCAGTGAGGACAGGTTCCACAGAAAGGCGTTCTTCCCTCCGTCGCAGAGGTGGGTGCTGCAGGTGCACCCAGGCCCCTTTCCCAGGCCTGTGCCCCTGTCCCCAGGTGTGTGCCCCAAATGCAGGGGCCTCCCTGTTCTCCAGATCACTGCCCGTGGGTGGACAGGGTCTGCCACCTCCACCCCAGCAGCCCATGGCCAGAGGCACACACAAAGGGTCCCGGGGACGGGGGCCCCCTTGCCTCGGGGAGGGGCCAAGTGTGTGACACTGTCCATGCTCCAGACTCAAGCAGGGGCCCAGCTAAGGCCCCAGCGTCCTCAGCTTACCCTGCCCTGTCCTGCTTCCTCATGCCCTCTCTCCCTTCATTAGTCATACGCACCATATCCTTATCCCAAACTCTGCATCCAGGGGACCTGACCTGGGACGATGATCCTTGGTGAGTGACCATCAGGCGGGTTGATAGACCCAAGTCCTTTATCAAAAGCAGAGACCTCTTACGGGGCCAAGCCTGGTGGGTGCCAACCCATTTCTGACTGCCCTAGAGGAGCAGCCAGGTCAATGTGTTTTGGGGGCGGGAGGGCTTATTTTTCCTCTTTTTGTGAAGCAGAATGTGTCATTATGTCGATGGCAATAATGACTTCACACCATTTATATTGGCTAGGTCAAGTGAAATAATAAAAGTCAGGTTTAGGAAATGAACTTCTAAAGAGTTTATGGAAAAAAGAGAGAATGGAAGTAAACACCGTTATTTCTAACATAACATTTTGCTGGCACTCAGAAAGCCATTCTGTCAAAACTTTTCCTAGAACAGAATTAACCCACTCAAAATGAGGAAGTTTAGAAAAAAGTTGGCTCTCTGTCAACCCAGATCGTCCATTTCCAGTATTCGGGCAGACGCAGCCCCAGCGGAAATCCACGCGCTGGGCCCCCTCGCGGCAATGCCCACTGGGTTCAGAAGCGTTTCTGGCGGGAAGAGCATGCAAGTCCAGGAGATCTGGTTTGACTGCGTGGGCAGCGTCAGGGCGTCCCCGGCCCCACTGGGGGCATCCAGATGCAGCTTTTATGTCCCATTAGATTCAGAGACAGATCTGGACACATCCTTCTAGCCACTGAGTCACAGAACTTCAGGATGACGCGTGGCCCCCTAAAGGAGGGACGCACATGAATAGTGACGGTGATACTGAGTCCTGGGACAGGCACGGATGCTTGGAAAATGGGAAAGAAGCGGTTCCTTCCTCCTAAACTCCAGCTGCAGCGCTGCCTCGGGCTCATGACCAAAACATGACCGTTTATTATACTATCAGTAAGACTCAATAGACATGATCAGGTGACTAAAGTCACTTTAACTGGCAACCGTTCCGGGAATAGATGTGATGTAAGAATCGATCGTAAATTTGTTTTCACTCAGCCTGTCTCACTCAGCCCCAGATATACACTGTCTGCCCCACACATCCCCATTTCCACGCTAGCTCTGTGGAAGTGGACGTGAGTCCGTCCATATGATCACATCGTGAGAAAGGTCAGCCTTTGCCGACTGCGTTCTGGAAGGTTATCATTGTCAATCGAGCAACACATTTGAAAGGCATTAGCAGCTTGTAGTTCATCACAATGGGAGCCTTTGCTTCTTCGGGACAACATGTTCAAACTGTTCTCAATCAAGTGTTCCTGCCCCCAACGTTGCATTAATATGCATTAACAGCACAAAGAATGGTATGAGAAAGGCATATGGTTCTGATATATACATTGTAACCAAAGGATTAATATTTGAAAAAAATTCCATATACGACCTGGGAATAGGAGAAAACATGGATTTTTGATTTATGGGTCTAACATATGCTTCCATATAAACAGGGAATTGTCTGAAAGTGCATATTCACTGTCAGCCTCCTCCCACAAAGAGAGCAATTCCACACATTCCCTGTGAACACACAGACTTCCCCCAGCAGCCAAAATGCCTGGTGTCTGCTCACGTTCTGGCGCTGTCCCTCAGGAGTCTGTCCTTCGGAAACGTGTGAGACAGGGACCCAGGGGACCGGAGCGGCCCCCCACCCCTGCTGCTTCCGAAGCACCAGGGAGTCGGGGACCCCAATCCCTGGCTGGAAAGTCAAAGCTCACGGGGACGGAGGAGGATTTACTCCCTGTTCTACCCTAAATTAGCCTTTAAGACGTGGGGCCCAGGCCTCTGAGCATTTCCAGGGTCATCGGGAGTAAGAGAGCTGTAAACGAAATCCACCAGCTTCCAAACCTGAGACACAACTGTAGTGCCAACGCGATGAATGTTGGTAAGAGGGAACGTCGTGTCCAGTTCACGCGTCGTTAAATCGACCACGCATCGCAAAACCCGCTGCGCTCGAAGTGCGCACCAGGCTTCACCCCCGGGCAGGGATTCTCGAGGACGCGCCGTGGTTGCCGAGAAATCACAGTCGACGGTGAATTAAAAATCACTCATGGCCGCAATTCCAAAAGCCATCTATTCTAGTCTTTCACTGTCAAAGCAATAACGTTTCCCGTGCCATAAAAATGCGTTTTAGAGTGCCGGACAGGGGTTCCAAGACAGGAACGCCTATGGTTTCGGAAGCCAAAGACTGACTTGGGGCTCACTGGCCAAACCTGCCAGCAAAAGGAGAAGCTCTTGTAAGACACGGCCCTCTCCCCACACCAGCACCCCACCTGCACCTCGTGAATCAAACACCTGTCACACCTGTTTTCTCCCTCTCCTGTGACAACATCCTTAACACCGGGGAGGAGCAGGTACTGGAGTCCTACTTTTGTCCAGGGCAGGACTGGGCGGTGGGGGGACAAGGACACAGGCGGCCCACCCACAGGAGAGCCTGGTGGGATGAGCGGCACCGGGCTCAGAAGAGGACGAAAGGCGATCCTTGTATTTTTCAGAGGAAAGCAGTCTCCTAACTCGATGGAGAGAAGAGAAACATGGGAGGAGAGAGGTGCAGACAGAGCACGAGAGGGTAAAACGTCTGAGCAGTGTAGCAACCACAGACCAGAGCAGAGCAGGGAGTGAGTCGGCAGTGTGGGCACGCAGGACTTTCCCTGAGCAGGACCCTGTGGGGCAGCTGACGGAGGGGCCCAGCAGGCGCCAGGTGGCAGTCGTTTGGGGCCACTCTCTACCACAGCTGGGGCACCGCAGAAGAACCACGCGAACGTCGAGGCGGCAGGCACGGCCCAGGGAAGGCGCAGCCCGGGCTCAGCGGGGCTCAGAAAGGACTTCTTGGAGGCGCCACTTTGGTGTCAGCGCTGCCTGGCTGAATCCTGGCTCTGCCACTTGGGGACCTTGGGCAGTTCACCCAGCTCTCTGTGCCTCGGTGTCGTCATCTGCAAAACCGGGTGACCCTAACAGTACCGTCTCCCAGGGTCACTGTGAGGATGAACTCGGGAGGCAAATATTCTTATCATGAGAGCTTTGGGCTGAAAAGCCCAGCTTATAGACAGATGCGCCCCTTGCCTGGAGCCTGGAGGTGCCCACAGAAAGCTTGCAGCGTGCCAGGCACTGTTCTGAACACTCTCTGTGAGCTTGTGTCACCGTCCCTTCAAGGATCACGTGATCGCCCAGGGCAGCGATAAGACCGGAGCCCAGAGAGGTAGGGGGACGAAGGCTGGCTGAGGCCAGCCCCAGGCTGTGACCCTGAATCTCCGCACAAACTTGCCCCCGGGCCTGGTTTGTGCCCACAGTGCCCTGAAGTCCTTCCCAGGCTGTCCCCTCCCTGGGCCTGGAGCCTGTAAGTTCCCAGTGGTGGACTGGACTCTCCCACCTCCTAACAGACGCGGGAACACTCCTGAACCGGGTCTCTGGTTCTGCACGGAGCCTGATGCAGGTGGACGCCCACCATGAGAAAGGAGCTGGCTGTCACCAAGGCCGCTGAGCCTCACACGACAAAGCTCTCTGGTGGGAAGGCAGTCTCGGTTCACTCAAGGAGCGAAACTCTCGGCCGGCCGGAAGGGACGTGGAGGAGCTGTGTGACCCACGACACAGCAACACAGGGACACAAGCGCTCAGCAGGGGAGATACAGCCAAAGAGCACACCGAGTGCGTACCTGGGATGGAGACGCAGAGACGCCGCTGTCACCTGCGCATTCCCGCCGGGTGACACCATCTTTCTACTGAAAATGCTGCAAGAGTCTGCGCCGTGCGGAGAGCCCAGGCAGCCGTGCAGGTGAGGAAGGATTTATTTGCAGAGAACGGAATGACAGACTCAAACAGGAAGCAGCGTTAACAGGAAGAGGAAAGACACAGTGGCGTCGGGGGAAGGGCCACAGGAGCACAGCCCAGACGGCGGGAGGAGTGAGGGGTGGGGGGAGAGGGGCCGGTTCCGACAAGATGAGTGAAATACGCCTTTCTATTCAGATCAGAACCTGGCCGCCGCCATCCATCCCCAGGCCCACTGAGGAAGGTTTCCTGGGTAGGAGGGCGGCCCCTCGCTCCGGACAGGAGAGGCCACTGACCTAGTAGGTGCCCAGGCCTGCAACGGTCTGCAGTCTCCTCCTGGCTCTGTCCTGGCGGAGACTCCACCTACCGCGGGTACCCCAGCGACCGGGCACTATGTGCCTCTGTGAAAGCTGATGCTCCACTGAGGGGCCAGCCTCTCTCTGTGGCCCCACGGTCCCCCCAGCCACACCTTGGAGCTGTGACAGCACGGGCGTGGACATCAATTTCATTTAGCCAGCTTGTGTGAGCGGAGAAGCCGGGGTGGTCTTGTTTGGCACCCCTGACCTTGGACCCTGCCTGTGCAGCTCAACAGCTGTCCGACCATGCAGTAGCCCTTCCTCTGCCTTCTCTTGCTTCCCACTCACCAAGCCCTCTCCTCCCCCCACCCCCGGGCTGCACAGGGCAGTTTAGGGGAAGAACAGGAGAACAGACTTTGCACACAGAGAGGGCAGGTTCAAGTCTGGCCTCCCTTCTCATGGGCTGTGTGACCCGGGAAAGGTCACCTAACTTCTCTGGACCTCGAGATCCTCTTACGTAGGGTGCAGATAATGACGTCCCAGGGCTGCGAGGAGATGGGGCCACAGCTGCAGGCGCTGGCCCGAGCGCACAGGGGGTGGAGCTATTAGAACGTTCTCTCGCATTATTGCAGGAACCTTCATGCTCAGAGCTCTCTGGCTCCCGTCTCTTCCTCGTTCTAACCTCTCCCGCACGCTGCTGCCGGATCGCTCTTCCCAAAGCATGGCTGATCATAACCATCTCAAAACACGGCCACCCTCCTTCCCTGAAGGGCTACGGAGATGGTTGCAAATGGAAGTGGACCACAGGCATGAGGAGGGACCAGAGACCCAGGAGGCGGGCCCCCCACGTGGATGCTCACACGCAAGGAAAGAGCCCGCGGCCCCCTGGCTTGGACAGTGTTGGAATTACCCGTGTCCACTTCCGCATTGGAATGTACACTCTTTGAGGGTCAGATGATACCTCATTGCCCTCGCACTTATTTATTCCACAAATAATTACGAGCACCTGCTCTCGGCCCTGAGTCGGGGAGAGCAGTAAACAGAACAGTCTCTTCTAACTGCTCAGATGCGTAAAGAATCTTTGTGGAATGAGTTAACCTGAACTAAAATATAACGCCAAACATAGTAGTGTCTCCATAGTAGTGTTTCACGTTCTCAGGTGTACGTCCCCTTGAGAGGGCGTTTGCCGACTGCACCTGAATTTCCCACCTCCAACCCCCTCCTGGCCTTGTGTTCAGGAAATACACATTCCAGCTTGTACGTGCAAGACGCCCGTGACGTCTTGGCACTTGAACTTGCTGTGGAGGATGCGCAGCCTGTGCTGTGAATCTCCGCAGCACAGCTGGTCCGATCTGAATGTAAGCAACAAACAATGTGGTCGGCACTGAAATGTGATGCCAGGTGACAGTCCTTGGCAAGGCACAGGTTACCAATGGGCCAGTTGTGAATCTGTGCTTTCTTCTAGCATCTAAGTTGAGAAACAGACAATTCACGGAAGATAATCCTAAACTGGAAAACGTATGGTTGTAATTAGCATTCTCCTTTCTTAAAATATAATGTAACTGCTTGTGTAATAGGCTGGCTTGTGCCCCTCCCCAAATCTGCATGTTGGAGTCCTCAGCTCCCCCAGAGCCTCAGACTGTGACCTTATTTGGACGTGAGGTCTTTACAGAGGCGACTGAGTTAAAGCGAGGCCATCGGAGACCCGACTCCAATAGGACTGGTGTTGTTAGGACAAGGTGACTTCAGACAAAGAGACCCACAGAGAAGACAAGGAGACACAGCAGAAGGTGGCCGTCTGCAAGCCAAGGACTGAGGTCTGGAACAGGCCCTCCATTCATGGCCCTCGGAAGACGCCACCCCACTAACACCTTGATTTTGGACTTCATGCTCCAAACTGTGACCCGGGACGCGTCTGTTGTCTGAGCCTCCCCCACCCAGCGGTGGTACTTTGTTCTAGCAACCCCAGGAGACACATGTCGTTTGGAAAAGGTAAGGACACTCTTTGCTGAGCCTCAGATCTTAATGTATCACCTGACCCATTTTTCCCCCCTTGGGCCAGTGACCCAGTGACAGCTAACCCCAAAATCTGTTCGCTGCCACCCAGGTACCTCTGCCAGAGCAAAGCCACCAGCAGCACCTCACCTGGATTCGCGAGGCGGCTACTCGTCGGCCCCAGGATCTGGTAAGGATCTGCGGCGAAAAGAGAAGAAGTCAAGTCCCAGGGACGGGGTCGTGACTTGGTGAGGTGTACCTGCAGGCCCGGTGGCCACTCTCGTGCTTCCAGATCCCACAGCTGAGAATGCCCCCACGCCAGCGTCACCGAGCCCCACTTCCTGTCTCAGATGTCGCGTGGCATCTGGGAGAAGTTTCTTGCTCAGGGCCTCCTCGTTTGTCAGAGCTCAGATTTGGCCTGGGGTCCCCAACACCCAGCCCCACATGCTCTCCACCCCAGGCCACAGACAGGGCACACGGGTGGGAAGCCCCCAGTCGGCCTGGCGCTGAGCGGGCCATGCTGGTGGCGCCACCGACAGTGTCAACCTCCCACTGCGCCTCCGGGTGGAGTTTGGGCCGCTGTTGGCGCTGCGGTGCCTGGCCTGCCAGGTGAAATTAAAAGAGTCCGGGGGTCAGAGGGCAGCCGCAGCAGCCCGTGGGCACGCGGAATGCGTCCTTCCACGTTTACTGTGTAGGTGCTGGAGATGTTTCATCAAAGTCTCCAGCCGTCCTAGTTGCGTAGGCTGATACTTGGGTCCCCGTTTTGTACACAAAGTAGTTTTTGTAAAGGGGACACAGTGACACGTTCCATGTAGAAAAGGACGCATTTTACAAGTACGCTAGGAAACCTGCTTCCCCCCGAGGGCCCCTGAGATGTTCCCCGAAACGTACCCAACTGAGGCCGCGGGTCTTCAGTTTTGGGCGCCGTGGACGGGGACAGCTGAGCGGCTGAAAGCACACAAATGCAGGGCAATTAGCTGTGAGCTGGGTTTGGCCGCTGGTCTTCGATGTCCTGCCATCATTCCAGCGACCGTCTTAGGGGCATAATGTGGGCTTCCTCTTACAATAAGGAGCACCTTGCAAAGTGTACTTTTAAATTTCTTAAAAAATTTATTTGTACCCCACTAAAAAAATAGAATTTGAAAGGGTTTACAAAACAGATGAAAACGGGTTACAGTTTAAAATAAATAAAAGGGAAACTATCAGGGAAATGAAATAAAGCAAGAGACACTTTAAACATGGCCAAGGTTAGGAAATCGCTCGTGTTGAGTCTGTGCCCAAACATGCCATGACACACGTGTGCGTGTGCATGTATGTGAGTGTGTGTGCATGTGCGTGTTGAAATCTGGGTGGGCCAGAAAGTTCGTTTGTTTTTTTCTGTACAAGGGCTCTAGTAGTGCATAGCTGTCTTTAACTTCATTCGAAACAATTTTGTCAGACTGTGTTGTGACAGCTGTCGTATCAGTGTGCATTTAAGAAAAACATCAAAATTGGTGAATTTTTGTGCAGCCACTTTAATATTGAAGATGGAAGAAAATACACAACATTTTTGGCATCTGAAATGCAAAAAAAGACTTGTGCAGTGTATGGAGAAGGTGCTGTGACTGATAAACGTGCCAAAAGTGGTTGGTGAAGTTTCGTGCTGGAGAGTTCTTTCTGGACAATGCTCCGCAGTCCAGAAGACCAGATGAAAACGACAGCGATCGAATCGAGACGGTAACTGAGAGCAGTCAACGTTCTACCACGCGGAGACAAGCGACACACTCCAAGTATCCGAATCAATAAAGTTACTGGTGGGCGTGAAAAATGTGTCTTTTATTTTACAGAAAAAACTAAACAGGCTTTTTGGCCAAGCTCGTCCATGGCATTAGTCATCTCTCCTCTTACGTACGGAAGTGGGTGTGTCCCCAAAGGAGAAAGAATCATTGCATTTAAAGACTAGTTGTGCTTTTGTGGCCAATAGGACAGTCACTTGCCGTGTTGAAAGGGCACAGATGAGCTACAGAAAACATTGTTTACTCCACCAAGAGTCACCCACTCTCCTGTGACACGGAGGTTCAAGGCCACAGGAGCCAACACTGTACCTTTCGACTGAGGGGCGGGGTGGCCGTGACCGGTCCAGGCTGATCTCCTGGGTGGTTCATAAGGTAAATCTGTAAAGACAAGTACATTCACTAAAAGATCAATAATGTAATTTTATAGTACTTTTTTGTTTTGTGTTTAGTTGAATAAATATTGGGCAAGAAAATCCCAGAACCCAAAGAAATTTTCCACCTGGATTCCACTAGATCTGGGTTTGGTTTACGAATTATAATTTTGTGTATTTTGTTGATGTAACACTTTCACTGGTTGGCCTGAAAACCCCCATGGACAGGCTCTCTCAGAGCTTCTGACTCTTCCAAGCGACCTCCAGCAACCACAGGGCATGGCCGTACTGGAAGTTTCTTCCAATCTAACACGTCCTGCATCCAAATGGGACCGACCTATCTCCACCCCTTTTTGATCTTCACGACCCAACCAAAACAGAGCCCGCCCTCTGACCAATCCAACCAAAACAGAGCCCGCCCTCTGACCAATCACCATTCTTGTTTGAGGGCTGCGTCTCAATCCACCAAATGATGTTCACGTTCCCTTTTCTTCCTTACAAACGTGCACCCTCCTCTTATCCGTATTTTCCAGCTGTCACTCTCAGCCACCCCTCACTCTCTATCATCTCATCCATTTGCATTAAATCCATCTTAACTGTCTTCTTATTTTTCTGTGGACATGTCTACACTCTTTCTTCTTCTCTAAATGAATTTAGAATTTCTCTAAAATATATCACATGAAATAAATTGCAAGGCCAAGGTAGTAGTGTGCCCACCACACGTTAGCAATGAGCGTGAGAGCTTAAGTGGAGGCCACTAATTTCTCCGTATTGGTCATGCGTTACCTCGTGTCCCGTGAATCTTTATGCACTTTGCATATGCAAATTTAATAACTACTTCTACATCCTCAATGCAAGTTCTGTTAATGGTTATGAAGGCTCTAAGTCATTTCAGGTTTCTTTCAAAAATATAATACATTCCAGGAACGTTATTACACATGCTCAAACTGTGTGGGCATAAAGCTGTTTCGACCTGCTGAACCATTTCAAAACTACATCTTCTGGGATCGGAGGGTCTCAGTCCGATGCTGTGTGTCATCCTGGACCAACTGAAAGAGCCCCAGCTGGACATTTCAGTGCGTATCTGCGGCCAGACGCCTGCAGATGGCTACGAAATCTCACCTGGACGGCAGCTCGGTGTACTTTGTTTGGAGCCTGTCTTTAAACAGACCATTTAAACCTTATTTAAAATTGTAAATTTGGTGGGTCAACCTTCAAAAAGCTGAACTATGTTGCAGAAGATGTGTCTCTTCCTATTTTCACATCCCAAAGAGAAGAGCGGTGAAATGCAACGTGAAATTCGACACAGAGTAGCTGTAATGTATTTGGTCTGCTTGGCTGCACGTGTCTCCACTGGCGTGTATGGCTGGTGAAACCCTCCCCTCCGGAGCTTTGGTTGAGCTAGATGTTTTTTCTTTTTGAACTCTGCTGTGGCTCACCACAACCAGTCGGCTGGCGCTCTCACATTTTCGGACCGCCAGCCGTTCCCACCCAGCTCCTCAAAGTCTCGCTTTTTTGGTGTCGGGGCTGCACATGGGCATTAAATTGGCGGCCGCTATCGATTTACAAGGCGATTTCAACTTAAGTCTCCGGGAGCACTCTGCATACAGATTCTCACCCAGCTGCATTTTGTCTGAAGAACGGCTAGCCAGAGTTTCAGTTTGAGGACTGTCTCAGAACCAAAATAACCTACCAGCAAGGCGATCGCAACAGCATCTAGCCCCGTCCTGGAGCAGGCACGCGCACCAGCCAGGGGCTTCTGCTGACCACGCGAGAAAGCAAGACCACACAGAATCACGCCCCAGCCCTTTGCTTCTCAAAGCGTGGTCCACAGACCAGCAATACTGGCAACAATTGGGAGCTTGTCGGGGATGCAGACTCTTGCATTTTTACGAGATCCCAGGTGACCTGGGTGCACACTGGCATTTGAGAAAGCCTGTTCTAGACATTCCCATCTCTCTCTTCTAGAACGCTGTGTTGCCACAGACCATGGTTTCAGAAACACTCCTGAGTGTGTTGACACCAATAAATAAATGTGTGTAAAGAGTTCTAGACCGAACGGTTTCCCCTCAGATATAAGAACACTAGTGGAATTAATAGCGCGTGTCAGCAGGTTAGTCGGCTACTATTTTAAACATAAAAAACAGTAGTGCTCATGAAATGTGACTAGAAAGAAACTAAACTCCAAACTGCTAATAGAAAAACATTTTGAAACTATTTTTTTTTCCATAAAATCCTTTGTAGGGTATACAACCAAGCCCGTCGTCCCTTGAAAGTAAGTCGGGACCCGAGCAACAGCGAGGCTGAGACTTAGCCAAGAATCTCAGGTGCTCCCATGGACAGTGCCCAGCATGCTCAGCACATACTGCCACGGGAGAGAGCGAGCTCTGGTTTCCTCCACGGAAGTCCGGGCCGGTGCTTCCTTCTCAGCTGCGGGTCCCATGCCGTGGGCACCGAGCCCCGTCCCGTGGGATGGGACGTGGGAAGCGCTGAACTCGGCCTTGCGGAGATGAGACGCGACCAGCGTTGGCCTCGTCAGCAGCTTCAGCCCTCAAAGCAGGGGTGGATTCTGCTGGACTCATTACTGCTCCAGGTACCTTTGCTATTCGTCCCTTACCGACAGCAGATCAGAGGACTTCTAATAAGGATGTATTTTACACTTAATTCTTAGTGGCCATTCCAATACACTTTCCACTTCTCTTCAACCTTGATCTTCAAGGTCATTAATGCAAACCCTTGGCAGAAGGTCCTGCTTTGGGGAAGGCACATTTCTGGCATTGATCCAGCTGGGTGTTTTTTTCCCCTGTAAAGCCTGTGTGTAAGAACTGAACTTTCTAAAAGCCATTTCACAGGCAGCTTAGGGTCACATAGAAGTAAGCACATGCCATGATCTGAACCCATAACCATGAAGCTACACATAGGCGGGGTTGATTGGTGTTGGTTCTCCCACGTCCGCACCTCTGTCAATTCACTGGGGGCTGGATCAATCGGTTCCTGGTTCTGAAGGGGTTTCCTCCCCCCACCTACCTCTCCCTGGATATCAAGTAATCAATACAATGCCCTCTCGGCCCTTCCTGCAGAGTTCATTTCACCAAGTTTCATATTCTCCGTTCTCGAGCTTACTGAAGAACAGCCCTCTAGCCCTCTTGACGGCCACCTGCCTACTTTATTTTCGAAAGGGCCAGAACCTGGCTTGTGGGAGTCATGCTCATTCTGCAGGACCGTCCCACATTACAAAGCTCCTCCGAGGTCTTGAGCTGGACTGGACTGTAAAGAATGAGGCTTGCTGGCTCTCGATGAACTTAGATGCCAATGGCAAAGACAGAAGGACCAAGTGCTGCTGCCCAGGACCCATCTATAAACACCAGTTTAACGGGAGGAAGACTGAGTCAACCCTAATGGTGTGGCTCAGTGGACTGACTGCAGGCCTGGGAACCAAAGGGTCACTGGTTCGATTCCCAGTCAGGGCACATGCCTGGATTGCGGGCCAGGTCACCAGTAAGGGGTGTGTGAGAGGCAACCACACATTGATGATTCTTTCCCTCGCTTTCTCCCTGCTTTTCCGTCTCTCTATAAAAATAAATATATAAAATTTTTAAAAATAAAAAAGTCAGATCTGACTTAAAAAAAAAAGAGTCAACCCTAAGACAAGTAGGTCCTTCTTTCATTTTCCTCCGTATCTTCCAAAATCCTCCATCAGAGAATGGAGATGCGGGGACATTTCATATTCCGTTCATGTCGAAGTTTGCAGATCTCCGGTTACATTATAGGTACAGAAGAGCAAATAATGCGTGCTTAGCCTTTGCTAAGATACAGCTTCACAGACCATCTGACAGAGGGGAAAGTGTCGCCACACTGTCTGGCTCTGGCTGGTGATGCTGAACACCCTCGGCTGGGGCTGCAATGGAGGAGAAATTCAGAATTCCAAGAAACCCTTGAAGAGCAGCCGCTGGAAGTGGAAGTCAAGGCTGCACTTGCAGGCTCACCTCTCTATTCTCTTCTGATAACTACCCAGATGGGTACCACGATGCGTGGGTTGCCATGGTGAATGAGGAGGGGAGGCTGCAGTTACAGAACATCCGCCTAGGCACACACCAGAGCTTTCACATGCACTGCTCCTAAGAGGCCAGGCGGGGTGGGACATCCTGAGATCAGAAATCAGCTTGCAAGTTTTGAGGAGTCAGAACTGTCTCTATTTATGCCACCTAAGACCTTTGAGGGGCCATGATCCCCAAGGCATGTGCTCAGCAAAGGAGGAGGGTGCTTACGAGGGAGATGGGGAAAGGTTTCTGACAGCTATAACTGACAACTTGAGAAACACACGGAACACCTTAAAATAATGATCACAGAAACAGAATGTAAAGTGATATGCCTGTGTGCTAACACTCTGTGAGAGGAGAGGAGAGACTGCTCTGAATGCTAATTTATAACAAAGGGACCAGGGTGCATTCTGAATCAGGAACATTTGGGAAGAGTTCATAGGACAAGCAGAGGAAGGGAAGGGATGAGCATGAACAAAGGGGTAAAGTGTCCATATGTGGTTGTCTGTAAGGTCTCTACAGCAGTCTTGGCCAATTATGGGGTGAAACTGAAATGACACAGTGACTTGACAGGGTAAGCAGCAAGGGGACTCTGGAATACGGGATCCATCTGGGAAGTCCGACCACAGCAAGGTCGATGGGGGGCAGCAGCCCGGGGGTGGGTTGCTTGGGGCAGAAAGGAAAGGGGGGTGGCTGGGAAGCAGGACTGGGCAGGATGACACAGGCGGGCGAAGGAGTGCTCTGTGTGCGTGGAGGTGGGAGTAGGGAACAGGAGTGGACTTGGAGATCACGACACAGCCAACTGAGAATGCAAGGGAACAGACACTCGAGTCTCTACCCCCAAAGGGTTCAAGGACCTCTCCCAAAGAGTCAGGAGTCAGCTTTTCGGAAAGCAGAAAGATGCCCACCGACCACAGGGGTGCAGTCAGAGGCCCAGAGACTCCCTCTCCCCAGGGACTAGTTAGGCCTTGGGCATCAGCTTGGCAGCGCCCACAGCCCCTGAGCCATCACGGCGCTCTCCACGGACACTACTACTGGCTGCCCCACTCACAAGACCCTTCCTGCAACCCGATGCCTACAAATAATTCTCTTCTCTGAGGTCCAGTCCCCGAATCTGGCGCACAGCGAGGTGTTCTCTGCTCGTTCGGTCTGGTTGCAATTCTTTTCAGCTCAGATGCCACGATTTGTACCTCCTCTCATAACTGCAGGAGCTGTCATCGAAATAGGTGCTTTTTGACACAGAGAGAGTCTCAGAAACATACTTTGCTGGTAATGGAAATATGGAAGTGTGATCTCAAATGACGGGCACAAGGCAGAGCACCCTCAGCGCCGCTGGAGGGGCATTTGAATCTGCCGCCCTGACCTTTCCCTTGGCTGAAGCACAGGGAGGGTGACCCAGCCGTCACCCTCCTGGCCACTCCTCAGACCTGGCCGGGCCGGAACTTCCAAATCCACCAGTTCCCCAAATATGAAAAAAACTAGTCCCAGGATCCACTGTTCTATCTGTGCAGCAACAAGCAGGCACCAGGCCGCTCTGACCTCTGGGCTGGACCAGCTCCTCTGGCCAGCACTGTGGTCTTTCCATACAGCTCAACACCAGCTCACAATCCCTGGCTTTCGTAACTCTGTCCGAGGTCTCCGTGAGATAGCTTCAAACAAACCAACCAGCTCTGACCAACTGTTTTACAGGGAGCGTTGACTTACTTATTTTTTTTAAAGTAAGGATGGAAGTGTTTTTAAATGCTTACAAAATCGTTGTGATTTTCCCACTCTCCCTAAGTGTTCCCAAGGATGCACTAGCCAGCGGTAAACTCAGAACTCTCCAGAGCTACAGGAACACAGGCCTCAGTACTTTCCGTGCTCAGCACACGGGGCGGTTTCCGGAGGGCCAGTCTGCTTTACTCTGGACCCTGGGTCTTGCCCAAGATTAAGTGGCCTGCACAGCCCCTCACAGGACGGAGCTAAGGGAGCCCTCTGGCTGAGCCTTCCCACCATGTTCCTTGGGAAAAGGGGAGCAAGCGCCTTCCCTGATGTTAAGGGGAACATCGCCAGTCTGAACCCCCTGGGGTGGCCCCAGGCCAGTGCCCAGCGAGAACAATGCCAAGGAGCTTCGGACTCGTTCGTTCTCCTTAGCTCACGCCCCCAGTCTTTCTCACTGGAAGGAAACAGTAGCTGTGAACTTAGTGCCTCCTACCAACTCCAGCTAAGATGTGCGGAGCCAGACATGAGACTGAGGGCCAAGGGCAACAGCCTGAGTCTGAGAAGACACGCGTTCTGGATCCGCGTGTGAACGTGGAAAAACCATCCTGCCGCCCTGAGTCACGGTTTGCGCAGCTGTGGGGCTGGTGCGACAGCAGTCAATCAGCACTATGGGCTACATGTCGCTGGTTTTACAGGAGTTCCTCTCGCTCTGCACTGTTCCCCTGAGGAGCAATATTCACACGTCTGTCCTTCAATTAACTCAAAAGTGGGTGGGCTCCTGGTTGCTAGGCACCCAGGAGGCTGTCTCTGCCCGTCCACCTGCCCCGCAGCCAGCTAAGGGGCTGATCCGCTGTGACTGACAGGGGGCTACACGGGGCTGTGAGTGTGCGCTTTGAATGGACCGGCCTCCCTGACTGGGCTCCAAACCACGGGGACTTGTTCGGGACTCGCTCCCGATCTCAGAGGGGCTCTCTCTCGGTGCCACGTGACTTAGGCCACGGATCTCTCGGGCCCTCCTGGGATGTCTCTCACTGCACACAGCGCACAGGGGCATTTTCGTACCTGGCCTAGTTGTAATTCTTTGCGTAGTTTCAGGATAGACTGAAGTATTGGGGAAAATAAAAGCTGCACCCCCTGCGGACAAAAGGAAAGACAGAACAAGTGAAGGTCTTCCGCCGTGGTCGTCGTGGCCCCTCTCAGCAACGGTGCCCGCCTGCTCTGCCCTGCGACGAGAAGGGAGGGACCTGCTGGGACCCCGGTTCCGGGGGCAGAGGACAGCACTGCGTCGGGGGCAGATTCCGAAGATGGAAGCAGACTCAAGCCTGCTGAGCCCCTTTGCTTAGCAGGGGTCCTGGCTTTGGGTTTCAGGGCTCCTTGCTGAAGCTCGTTCTGGTGTCCCCACCGCACGCCCAGCAGTCTTCGTTTATTACGTAAGCCTATGGTGCGTGTTTTAATTTTGAAATTGCCCCCTCCCCTCCCAAAATAAAAACCCTGTAGAACGTTTTACAGAGCCCTTGGAAAGTAGTACCGAAGAACTATAGGTACTTTGTCGAAGAATATTCGGATCTTATTAAAAATTAATCCACATCTCCATTCAAATGAATGTTTCCCCTTTCTGTCTCTCACTCAACACGCACACATTAGCAGAAAACGTTCCCTTTTTTTAGCTCAGTCCTTTTGGGGGTGGTTGTCCTGGTCTTTGATTGCTTCTGTGTTTAACAATAACAAAAATAATGAAATCAGAGACTTCTAGAAACTTTCACTCACTGTTTTTTTAAATGACCGTGAAATTATCTGACAATACGTATAGCACAAAGGTGTTTCCTAAGAGGGGGAAATTACTTTATCTAAGTTATTTGTTATTTCTGGCCACAAGGCCATTACTAGGCTAATGAGTATAACTGACATTGAAAAAGGATCCTACCCACTCAAAGCACTTTTTTTTTTAAACTTTAGATTAAAAGCACGATGTTCTGAATGCTGAGGACCAAGATCAAGTAGCAACTTCACTGCAGTACTCAAACCTGGGCTCGCGTGATACATTTTAACATAAAATGGCAAATATGTGGCCCACGGCTGTGTTGCTGTGGAGGGCTGACCATGCGCTGGCTCGCTTGCTCACAGTGGGTAACCTGAGGCTCGCTGGCCCCTGATGGCTGTATCCCCCGCCTGGGTGGGGCAGAGGGTCTGTGCGAGCTGAGAAGTGGGGGAGCAGCCTGTGGCCACGCGTGTGTAGGTGTGCAGCTGTCTGCCGCAGGACGGAGGAAACAGAGGCCGGCCACAGGCACATTCGGCCGAGGGAAGCTCAGCCTCTACTCTGAGCCCCTGCTAGGAGAGGAGGGTGGGAGGTTAGCCCGGATGAAGCACTATGTTATGCTCTACGAGGCTCAGGCAAAAAATAAACAATCAAATAAAATGTAGACTCCGTGGTTAGAGAGAGAAGAGCAGGTATCCGGTTAGTAACTCAGTTCACACCCTCCACAATGATAACACCATTTCCCCCTCAACGTACGCTCGCGGAAAGTACCAACATTCCCGCCGCCTGCCTTTCGCCAGCATGCGAAGTCTGCGCCAGAAGATTAAGGTCAAGACAAGTGGCCTAAAACTCTACCCACAAGGAAAATATAAAAGTCCTGCTTGTCCTAGTCAACGCTCCTTGAAGAGTAAAAATGAAGGATAAGGAGGAGGCAGAGGGAGAAGGAGAAGAAGAAAAAGAAGAATGCTAAGGGCCCCTCTCCATCGAACATGCTCTTAGCGTCTACAGTCAGCACAGTGCGCATTTGGGGGCTAACAGGAGCAGGTTGGAATCCAGCAAGTGAGAGCTAAGGCTGCAGCGGAAGGCCGCTCCTGCGCATCTCCTGGTTAAAAGTTCTTGCTTGTCAAGGAAAGCGGGAGTGCGCAGAAACCAAAGGGCGCCCCCTGCCTCTTGGCCGTGGTACCTCTAGCACAGAGCCTCCTACCTGTCAAAACCCCTCAAGCGTCCGCCTGTGCCTTCTGCCTTCCTGATGCACTGACCGACCCACGCTCCACCTTTACAGCATGCCACGTGTGGGCGGGGCCCTACGCTGGTCCTGGGGGAAGGGGCAGGGCCAGCATTACCTGTGTTTCTAGCATGCATTAGCCGTGGAGAGTTTTGTAAGGCTTTATCAACATCATCTGAAGTCAAATGTGGAAGAGGAGCTACAAAACAAAACAGCAACATCAAAATGAAAAAAAAAAGAGAGAGAGAATTACCTTCCTTAAAAAAAAAAGAAAGAAGAAAGAAAACACCCCCCAACCCCCCTAACATCACGGGCTGCGTGGAAATCTCTCCATGACTCTGCCACTTGTTAGCGTGTTAAAACCTAGAGGGGCGCCCACGTGTGACTCAGGGAGTGCGTGGTGGGGACGCCAGGCAAAGCATTGGCACCAGAGCTCCCAGCACCCGACGGTCACACCGTGTCCCCCACCCCCCGCCGGACCATGCTTGCTGTCTGGCAAACGGCAGCATGCAGCAGCCTCGGTGGGTTCATGCCTCTAAGTGCCACTGTGCCGTTCCCGCCCGGCAAGGCTGGGTCGCGTCTCCTGAGACCAGGTGAAGATGCCCCTCGTTACGTGTTCACGTGGGGCCCTGGTTTAGCTTTAGGGAAGGTGAACCCCTACTCCCCATCCTGTGGGAGCCTTTCCATTGTCTCTAGGGCCTTTGGGGCACCAGGGAGACAGAATAACATGTGACCAGGTAAAGCCTCCTTTCCCTTTGACCTGCTCGTCCCCCCAGGGGGCCCTGGGGGAGGCAGCTGGAGGCTCAGGTGACTTTCTGGCTTCTTGTGGTGGTGCTGCCTACTTCGCAGGTGTGTTCACTAGGCCATCGCCTGCAAAGCACTCGGCTCTCTCAGACCCAGAGTGGGGGCCAGGGTAGGGCGGAAGGGCACCGTTGACGGAGCCCCGTGCCTCTCAGGCCGACGAGAACCTCGGCGGCCGTGACCTCGGTCCTGAGTGGGGACCACCTTACTCTCTCTGAGGTAGTGGAGGTGGGAGAGAAGGATGTCGGCGTTGTAGCTGGGGGTGAGCCTCTGGAAGTCGTCTTTGGTCATCTTGCACAGCTCCTTGCCATCGATGTTCTGGAAGAGTAAGACGTCCACGTCTGGGAGGCCGTATTCTTTCACCGCCCACTCCAGCCACTGGCGCACGTGGTCCGTGCTCCACAGCGTGGGATCTGAAAGGGGAGGGGAACAGACCAGGTCAACTCCGGGAGACCAGTGTCTAGGGCAGAGGCAGGTCTCCGCTGGGCTTCCCACCACCCACAGCTCCTGCGGCTGCGCCTGGGGCGGGTCACAGCGCGAGTCTGCCCTTGGAGCGAACTGCTCTGTGGGTTCAGGCTTCCTCACCCGACCTGCCCCTCTGCAGCTCAAGTACTCGGATTTTCTGTAGAGATGGGGGCCGGGTATTCTTTTTTCCATTTATTTTCATTTTAATTTATTCACTTAAAATCAATGCATAAGATGGAAAATTTCCTTAGAAAACCACTGGTATCTTTATATGAAATCGTGAGTTAGCAACATGTATCAGGCAGATACTAATGACAGATTCCAAAAAATCCAAACCGGTATTTATACAAAGTACTGAAGAATACTGGCCACAGAACTGGGAAGAAAATGTAGGTTTAGTAAACCCAAACCCCAGCCCCGGCTGGGATTTATGTTTCTGAGAGGGCGCTGTCAGTTACCCGCCTTTCCTGCAGAGAACTTGGTTCTGCAACTAACTCACACCTGCAGGGACAGGGCTGGCCGGGGACGTGCATTCCACAGCTGTGGCGCCCAGGCGCCCACAGGATGCAGGCGGTGTCATCACGCTCCACCGCCGGGGCAGGGAGGGGACCCTGGGAGGGCCAGGAGGGCAGGGCCCTGGGGAGAAGGTGCAGGCCGTGCCCAAGAGAGTCGCCAACAGCCTGGGGGCTGGGCACGCAGGGCGTTCCCTGGCAGATGGGCTCCTCCCTCAGGCCCCTGCGTTCTGAGACACCTGGGCGGGAGCGGGAGCCCGGCGCTGGGAGCCCGGCGCCCGCCAGCTGGCTGTGGCTGCCCGAGGCTGCTTCTGTTTTCTGTCTGTTTCACACGTAAAGTGAAAGTCCTGACCTCGGTCTGCAGACCGGCCCGCAGGGGTCAGGCGGGTCAGGATGTTCCGACCACAGGGAGTGACAAATCCTGGCGTGGGAATCAATCACCCCTTTAAATCACTTTTTAGCTCATCAAACCCGCTTGGTGTTGCTCGAGTCTCAGGCTCACGAGTGGGACGTGTCGTGTGCTGCCCAAATGGAGTTTAAGTTCACAGAAGGGAACAGCGGGGGGTGGCGAGACACCGGCAGGCACAGCCCTGCAGCTCTCCTCCTTCCCTCCCCTCTGTCACTCGTCCCCTTCTCCTTCATGCCTTTTCTTAAATTAAGTGTGTGCGGCGACGCTGGTTACGAACATTATTTAAGTTTCAGATGTACAACTGTACGATGCATCGCCTGTACGTTCTACCAAGCCCCACCACCGACGTCCCGTCTCCTCCTGTCACCGTGCACCTGACCCCCTGGACCCTCCTCTTCCTCCCGTCACCCGCTCTGGTAACCACCACACTGCTGTCCGAGTCTGCGAGTCCGTTTGTTTGTTTGTCGGCTGCTTCTGTTTTATATTCCACATGAGTGAAATCACATGGCTCTTGTTCCTTTTTTTTTTTTTCCACAGAAAGAAACCATTCCAAACCCAGAACCACCTGCCGCATCGCACGCCCGCCTGTGCGCCGCGGACCGACCGCTGCAGTGGGGGCTGGCGCCGCGCCCACACGGGCTTGCGTATTTTTACCACATCAGCTGGATACTCTGTTTTGTGTCCTCACAGTTAACACGAGTGTGTCCGGTTTGCTGTGGCACTCAGCACTGCGCTTTCAAGATGTGTCCCAGTTCGTGCACGGAGGTACAGCCACCATTTAAGCAGCTCTTGGGCACTCCCCATAGGAACGCGTCCGATTTGCTGACTGGCGGACACCCCCAGGTCTACCCCCGGTGCACACGTGGAGGAACCCCCACGGGTCCGCAGCCTGGGGTCCACGCTGGAGTCACAGGGAGATGGGAACGCTGCTGCTGCTGGGCTCAGCCGTGGACGTGAGCAGCCCAGACACGAGGGCTGTGAAACGCTCCCCGGTAATTCTGACGCACAGCCCAGGTTCCCGCCCCCTACTCCGGGGCCTCCCTACTCAGAGGCTCAGGGGCACCCCCATAACCTGGGAGCTAACGGGAAATGCAGAGTCTCGGGCGCCACCCCAGACCTGCAGAATCAGGGCCCGCACTGTCACACGCTCCTCAGATGACCCACGTGCACACCAAGCTCCGGAAGGTCTGGCCCAGGGCGTGTACCTGGGTGTGCGCCTGCCGGCTCCCAGGGCCGCACACCATCAGCTTTACCAGCTGTACTGGATTTCAACCTCCAGTCCAGCACGCACACCCTGACCAGCAGCCAGCGCGCGGCATCTGGAGACCGAGGAGGAGCCTGGCTCCCCACACAGACGAGAGCGTCGGCACAAACTCCAAGGGCAGCGCGGACGGGAAGGCGTGCCTGCCCTTCTGTGACTCCCCCACGTGGGGACACTTTGTTAGTCTGAAAACCAGTGTGGGCACGAAGTTTGGCCTTCTCCTGCTCAGTGGAGTTCCGGTGGTGCCAGGTCAGGGCTCTGCTTCCCGGGACAAAACGTTCAAAACCCCAGACTCTTCTCACGGGTCTTTTTACTACTTTTCCCCTCACGACAATCATGACCGTGGCAGGTGGCCTCGGACGCCCTCCCTTCAGGCCGTCCCTGCCCTCGGCTCTGGGCAGAGGGGACAGCTGCAGCCTCGCAGATGGAGCCTCCTGCCGGCCGTCCCCACGGCGCCCCTCTGGGCTCCAGCACGAGGCCCCAGCCCGCTCTGCTTCTCCCTGCTTTGTGTCACTTCGCCCTTCACCCCCGGGGGGACCATGTCCTGGTGGACTGCGGCCCAGAAATCCGTTCTTCCCGGGAATACATTCTCTCCTCTTAGTGGCAGAGCCGGGCGTTGTGAGGAGGATACAGAACAGCTCCCCGAAGGTCATCGGGTTCGTGTTAAAGTGGTAAACGGACACCGTAGGGGGACAGACCCCAAAAGCCCAGTCTGTCGCCCCCTCTGTCTGTCCGTGTGCCTCTTCTCCAGCTTCCCTCCCCGAGCCAGGCTGCCACTGCTCATTCCAGTGTCCTTTACGAAAATCACGTGCTGGACCCTGGGGACCGATTCCTCCATCGGTTTTGTCCGTGTCTCTAAAACTCGTGGAGCAGCTGGTGAGTTCGCCGGAGCTGCCGGCGAGAGAAGCATTCGGCAACACATCTCAAATGGCTTCTTAAAAAAAAAAAAGATGCATAATGTCTGAACTGAAAACCCCACTTCTAGAAGTTTATCCTAAGGAAATAATAAAGGATGTGGGAAATGACTTATTTTCAAGGATGTTGTTTCTCACGGGACAGCACTGGAAACACCCGAAAAGTCCAGCAAAAACGGAGCTGCGGTGCATTCAGGACTGTGCCGGGGACGTTTGGAAACCTTAACACTCGCACTGCTGAGTGTACTGCTGACGTGAACAGATGTCCACAGCAGAGTGAATGTGGAAAGCCTGAAACCCCATGGCAGAACCGTTCCATTCTGCAAAGCGACACAAAGACACCCAGGGGAAGCCCGTGGGAGGGGCGCGCAGGCGAGTGCCACGGGCGTTTCTGCGGAAAAGGTGTTGGAGATTTTCAGGGGTTTTTTCCTTTTTTACTAAACTATAGCTTCTATTTTTTTTCCAAACAAAAAGCAGATAACATTTAGGTTAAAATTTATTTACAAGAAGTGTCTTTTCTGTGTTTCCAAACCAAAATAAGGTCTCACAGAGGATTGAATACACATGTATATGTACACTTACTAGTTACAGTGTTTTTGTGAAATTTCCTTCTCGGTATAAAGCTGTAGTCTCACTTTCCTACACAGTCTGTTAATGGGAATGCCTTCTTTGGGAAGGAGAGGGTCTCACAAAGCCGGGTGTTTCTGGGTCCGCCCGGGCTTTGGTCCCCACGCCCCTGCCCTGTAGATTCATGAGCCACAACTACGCAGAGGAGACAGGACCGCTCGAGGGGGTGAATGAGGATGCTCGTTCCCGACCCGCCCACCGGCCCTTGTCCCCGGGCTGCTCTGCAGGCACCAGAACCAAGAACAGTTCGCAAGGGGCAGGCCCCCACTCCTCAGCGTGGAGCAGCTGGCCCTGAGTTCCACGGTCCCTACTGTCCTCCCAGTCCCTCCCCCACCCCTCTGTCCATGGCCACACACCATCGGCTGCCACCCCCTGAGCCGACACCCCGCGCCTATGCCCACGGCATCCCTTGCTTCTTCCTCCTCTTCCCTTCACCTAGACTCACCCTCTCCTTTGGGGGTCTGTCCCCCTTTGCTCTTGAGCTGGAAGGACCTACAGTGAGCCTCTGGGCAGGGCAGTGGTAGCAAGACCAGAGGCCCAGGCCTCGCTCCATCACAGCCCCCCTAAGCTCCACCCCCTCCCTGGGCCAGGCACGGGGGCCGCGGCTGTGAACGGAGGGTTTTAGGGCTCAGGTCAATGTCTTGGGGCTCAGCTCATCCTTCAGCTCCACAGAGAGCCCCGCAGTCTCTAGGTCTCCTCTCAGACCCCTGGTACGTCAGCCAAGCTTGCTTATGTCCCCCTGCCCTCACAGAGGGGAGCTCCCGAGGCCCCCCAAGACCCCACAGGCCTCGCTTCCCTGGCCCACACTCTGCAGGGAACAAGATGGAGCCCCAGCGTAGCATCACCCTTGCCCAGGCTCAGACGTGGCAATCACACCGTCTGCCTCCCGGTAGCAGTGAGACGGGGAACCTGTCACCCAACCTCACGACTTATGGCTGAGCCCAGCTTCCCTTCACACGGAGAATCAAGACTCTGATAGGAAAAGAACTGAGCTGAATTCAGCTCAGTGAGAGTTACCGAGCACCTCCCACGTGCACCAGTACTACAGGATTCAGAGGCGGCTGAGGAGAAGACAAGGGGGGAGCCTGCCCAGGGAGGCAGCTTCGAGCACCGGCCGTGAAACAGAGTGAGACCTGAGTCTCCACGCAGGACGTGCGTGTGCAGAGAGGGCCCCGCAGACCCCAGCCAGGGGAAAAGGAGGAGGTTTCGCCAGGGGCGTGTGGCATGAGGCTGCACCAATGAAAAGGACTGTCACCGGAGGCAGGAAAGAAGCCCTTCAGTCTGGGGGAACAGCTGGAGCCCAGCTTCACCCCCACAGAGGCGTGGGGTACCCGATGTGCTGAGGGAGACGTGAGAAAGTGGGCCTGGCCGCGGTGGGGGGTGTACGAGGGCTCCCCACCGCAGACGTATGGGGATGGAGACAGAAGTTGAGGTCCGACCAAGGGGGGCCTTCAGGATCTTGCTAAGAAGGCTGGACTTTACGGTCAAGGAATTTCAGAGTCATTGACAATATACGAGGAATCAAAGAATGCTTTAAATGGCATCAGGCACCACAAACGTGGTGAGAAAATAAAGGGCTTCACTGGGAGCCAGAATACCCGGATTTGGGTCTGACTGAACCATTCACTAGATGTCAATGTTCACCTCTCCAGAGCGCGTTTTCCTTGCTGGCGGGTAATTAAGTGGTGAGCCGTTAGGGAAATAGAAACGTAAATGAGATACTGTATGTGAAAGCACTTTGCCAGCATAACGCATTGCAGAGAAACAGCACATCCACACGCTGGGCTCTGCGATGCAGACTCGGCTAAAAGGAAATAAACAATCTATTATCACAGGGCAGCCTCTGCCTTTTAAACGCAGAAGTCAGATTTATCACTTTATTTTAAGAAGCGTTTGGAGGTGCTTCTGTCAGATGAATCATGAGCCCCTGCCGGGAAGTCGGTCTGTTTTCAGCCCTGCGGTCCAATTGTTCTGAAAACCTCTGTGTCATCATTCCACGCTCGTGGACGTCCACGTGGCAAACCCCCAGGTACAGGGGAAGGGGAAGAAGCCATCTCTCCACGAAGCCTCTGATTTGTACCTTAGATTGCATGGTTAATAGCCAAGAGTTTTAGGAAGGCTATGCCAGTAAGTGAGAATTTAAAAAATAAATAAGAGCACAGCACAGAGTTTCTGGAGTTGCACTATTCAGTGTACAAGGGGGCTACGGAGGGTGGGGGGTACCCGGCCACTGAACTCTGACCTCGTAGAGTTCTGCTGTTGCCAGGAAGATATGAATTAGATATTTAAATTAGCTGAAGGACACTGCATGGCTGAAGGAGCGCTGTAAACCTTCACGGAACAAAAGCCCTTATACAGGCCCATGCCTGGTCTCAGAGACTCCTCAAGGGGAAGGGATGATGGAGAGCTTGAACAACTGGGCTGGTGATGATACGGGCCCTGGGTGTCATTTTCCCTGAACATGATCACCGAAAAGTACTGGCTTCCGGACAGAGAAAGCACCCTCGATAATGAAAAAACAAACACCTTAAAATAAAACGTGTCTCGAAGACACACCGCCACCCTGTGGGGTCTTTGTCTGTAAAACCGGGAGCCTGGTAAGTCTGCCAATCTGCTGTCCCAGACACTCAGAGGTCTGCAAAAATTTCCCATTTCGTCTCTGCCTGGGGGCGGGCTGCACATTTGGAAGGCAGGCCCCGCAGAGAGAACCGGCTCGGATTTGAGCGTTAGCCCACCAGGGATCGAAACGTGGTCTCTTTCCAGCCCATCCTCAAGGCTGCTCCTGTAAGCCTAGGTTTCCACACTTATGGGTGGGAGTGTTACCATTCCGATCATTATCGATCTCTAATTTCATTGCACTTTGGCCCATGAATGAGGTCACACGACACTGCTTATCGTTGACGTAGGCGGTTTCTTTTTCGGTGTCCTATTGTAAGGTCAGTTTCTGCAAACGCATCTTGAGTGTTTAAAAAACTACAGTGTCTTTAACTGTTGGACACAGGTTTCTGTAAATAACCACTGGATCAAGATTGGTAACGTATATATAATTTTCATGTGATTGATTTATCAATTACCAAGGAAGGCAAATTAAAACCTCTCACTAATGTGGATTTGTCCACTTCTCCTTCTGGTTCTTTATGGATTGTGAGGCTATGTGATTAGGCGCATGCAAGTCGCTCACTGTTCCGCATTTTCATGAATGTAATCTTTTTTCATCATGTGATTATCCTCAATTATCTCCAGTAATGATTTCTATTTCCACGACTGTCAGCTCTGTTTTGATTAGAACTTGACTAGTGTGTCTCACTCCGTCTGCTCGCTGTTACACATTTTTGTGAACAGCACACAACAGACTTTACGGTGTTTTTAAGAAATCCTTTGCTCTCTGTCTCTAGTAGCAAGTTTGCTCTACTTATATTTATTGCTACTGATTTATCTGGTTTCCGTACTTCATCTTGTGCTTTCCACTCACCTTGCTTTGTCTGTTCTTTATTTCTCCTTTCCAAATGTCTAAATAGATTGATCTACTTTTCTTCATTTCTTTTTTTTTTTCCCCTCCAGTGGCTTGGCTGTTTAACATTCTGGCTCTATTTCTTTACTTGTTAATCTTGAAACAAAATACATGTAATCATCCAATACATCCTTTTCCCCCATAATGCAAGGAATGTAGAAATCTTGAACCCCTGTCACCATCCCTAATCACGCACAATCATGGGGTCCAGGGTTTTTATTCTGCCTTCTTACTGTGCTCCCCAGCGAGGAGGCCAGGGCGGTCCTGTCACTGCCATCTCTCTCCAGCCTGCCCTGTACTAACCCGTTTCACTGCTCTCGCTTCCTTCTGCCACTCACTCCTTTCCTCTAGGATCCGTTTGCTTCCCCTGTTGATTAAACCTTTTGTTGCTTCCTGAACTGGGAGTAAGTTAGCAACAAACTCTCTGTCTTTGAAAGAATCTTTATTTCACCCTCGATTTACACAATGGATTAGACTGCACTCTAATAAACTTGCTTCCTTTGCATTCTTGTGAGGTTTATTTTACTCACCTAAAGGCTTTACTCTGAGGAACCCGCCGGCTTCACGTAGCTACTAAACGGGTCTCTGGTAGGCAATAAAAAGGTTAGGAGCCCAGAAGGGAGCTAGAATTGCATCCGTTTCTCCCAGGTCACCGGGGATTTTCTTCTACCGCCCTCTGTGCTCTGCTTTGTCGCTGGAGAGGGCGCTGCCCTGAGAACTGCCATTATTTTCAGAAAGCCTGTCCTTTCTCTTTAGTTGGCTTGACCGTCCTTGGTCTTTGCTCTTCTGCGGTCTTACCAGAGTGTGATTGCTGTGGACCGGTTCTTATTTTTCCTCCCCTGACTGGCGCTTCCCCTGTGTGGACAATGGTCTTGCTCATCCATTCTGGAAAAGTCAGCTTTCATCTCTTCAAATATTTCATCTCTCTCGTTATCGATTTCCTCCTTTCTGGAATTTCTATCAGATGGGCACAGGACATTATCACGAGCCCTTCCTACTCAACATTTTCTCGTATTTTCCATCTCTTTTCTCACTGTGCTGCTCTCCGAGAACAGTATCAACTCTTTAATTCCCTCTTCAGCTTTTTCAAATCAACTGTTTCACTCATCTGAGTTTCTGATAATTTTTGAACATTTTTGTGTTTCTAGGAGTCCTGTTTCTCCTTCAAAATTATTTGCTCGTTTCCATATTGCCTTGTTTCTCTTCTTTTTTGCTTCCTTTTTCTATGTATCTCATCATTTTAAAATCTATTTACTTAATATTCTCTATCCTATACTTCAATTATCCAACGTTCTTGAGAGTTGAATCATGTCAAGTGTTGTTTTTGCTGAATCTTGGTCTAGGGAGACCATTTCCTCCTATTTTTGTGTTTGTTACAGAGGCATCTTCCGGTCTTTATCTGTAAGGAACGTGGAAGGCTTGGAGAGAAGACACGTCTCCAGGAAGATTCTGTACGTCCTTCCGTCAGGTGTCCAAGGTGATCATGAGCCATGGCGCTTTGCTGTGGTTCATTTCTCAGCCCGGGGATTGCTCGAACTCACGGCCGGGTGCACATTGTGTCTAAGGGCTGGGGAGGGACTCGGGCTCAACTCCTTGCTGTGTGCAAGGCCAAGACCTCATCTCCTGCCCTTAAGTGACCTTTAAACCCCAATCTCGGTATGACTCGGGCACTGGCCCCACCCATGCCACCGAAGATGCCCAGGCACCAGAGTGAGAACAGGCTGCTCTGTTCTCAGCACCCTCCTTGTTTTCTGTCTCTAAGGAATTAATTTCTTCCCAGTTTGGCTTTGCATGAACAGGATGTTGGAGTCTATGCAGCATTTCCAGGTGCTCTGCACGGAGAACATCTCTGGTTCCTTCTAAGTTCAGTATTTCACTAGAACCAAGAGCCTTTTCTGCACATTTTTTACCTATTACTTTAGAACTTTTCTACTTTCCAAGCAGTCACCAACCTAGGTCAAGTTATACTCTATTCTGCTCATTTACTAATTAATCGATTATTAGTAACGAACTGCAATGTGCAAGACCCTACAAGAGTCAACAACTCTGAGGAAGTGTGCCTCAGAGAAATAGGCTTGAGAAACGACCATTCCATTGTGTATTCCATTTACAAAGGACATGACGAAGTTACATTCGGTGGGCCCCACACAGGTCTGGGACGTTCCGACGCACCGCAGTGTTTTCCTGGAGGGGGCCATTCTCCGCCCTTGCTGTGTGATTACCCAGGTTTCGGATTTTGTTTTTCTTCATCTGTTTTTCGCCTGTTGCCGGCCCTTAGTTGTTTGTGGACAGCCCTGCTTGTGCGCATCCTGTTCTCGATGCTGAGTGACTTGCTCCACTTCAAAGCTGGTCCCTGCAGAGTCTTCTTTCTCTGCCCCTGAAATGGTGGCATTCCCGGAGTTTTGTCCTCAGTCCTCCCCCAGCCTCAATCCGGAGGTAACCCTGGATGTCCTATCGCCTGCTGACGTGCATGCTCCATCGATAGATTCTGAGGTCTGCCGGAACTGAGCTCAGTGGCTTAAAGCGACAGACAGGTATTGTCTCACAGTTCGGGGGGCTGAACATCTGAGATCCAGGTGCTGGCAGAGCCGCGCTCTCTCTGAGACTTTGGGTAGGGTCCGGCCCACCTCTCCCGGCTGCCAGTGGTGACGCCCGTCCTCGGCTCCCCTGGCCTCACAGCCTCGTTCCCCGCCCCGCACCCCCCATCTCTTCCTCTGTTGTCCCACAGCCGTCTCCCTGTGTGTTCACATCATTTAGCCCATGTGTGTCTGCGTCCAGATTTCCCTTTGGAAATGGACATTCGTCACTTTATGAAACCCACCCTAATGACCTCATCTTGACTTGATTAACTCTGAATATACTCTAGTTCCAAATAAGGTCATGTTCAGAGGCACTGGGGGGCAGGGCTGCACACGTCTTTTTGTGGGGGCACCGTTCTACGCGTGCCGTGTGCCTGTGCCTGCCCATCCCGCTCTGGCGCCCAGGGCTCTGTCCCTCTGTCCCCAGCACCTAAGCAAACAGGAAGGAAGAGCAGCGATGGTTTGAGGAATTCTCACACCCCAGGCACTGTTAGTGACCCTCGCGTGTGTTGTCTTATTGAGTCCATTCAGCACCGTATACAGTAGGTGTCACTGCCATCCTTATTTTGGTGGCAAGGAAATAAAGAACAGTGCGACTCAGTGACTCCCCAGATCCCAGAGGTAGAAAACAGCAGCGTTTAGAGCTCAAGGGTGTGATTCCTGACAAAGGACGCTCACCCTGAGCTCCCGATGGGCCGTTGGGCTGTGCTGTGGGTCTCGCAGGTTCCTTAAACGCACAGTGAACCAAAATCACCTATCTTAAATTTTTTTCTACATTCATCAACATCCACCCGGCCAGTCATGCTCGTTCTAAGCTCCTTTCAGTTCCACTCTTCTCTCTGGTTTTTAAGCAAAGCAGACAAACCACTGCCATCACAGAGACGTAAAGGTGCTGAGCAACACGGAGACCGTTTTGAACATCTCACCCACCCCCTCCTTGTTTCCTTCAGTGCCCTTGGAAAAGGCCACTGCGGCGTCTCTGCAACAATGCCACAGTCTCGTTCCACCACCCCACCGCCCTGCGTCCTTCGCTAGGTGCTTCTGAGGGTCTAGAGCAGGGATAGGAACCCAGACTCCGGGGGCGGACAGACCGGGGTCAGAGCCCTGGCTCGCCAGTGGCTGGGACGTCTCGTGCTCAGCACCCCGAGGTTTAGTTTCTCCACCTGTAGAGTGAACAAGTGGTGCCTAAGAGACAGGGGTCGTGGGGGTTAAGTGAGGCAGCACCTGTGTCACGCGCGCAGACGGCCAGGTGCTGACAACGGCGTGCACTCGGACGGGAGCTGCCGCCCTATAGTTTCGGTTTGCGGGACTTCGGTCACACATCAGCCCCCGAAGAGTCTCCGCAATCGCTGTTCAGCTGATAGTTTAAAACTACAACCAACACTGACGTTAGGATTTAAGTTTTAGCTGATTTGCTTGTTTAAGTACTTAAGTTACATTGAAGGAATTTAACCAGCAGCTTTTAGAAACACGAACTATAAGGCAGACAGAGTGGGAGGGATCCTCGGGAGTGTTCAGTGGCACGACAAAGGACAATAGGGAAATGTGGAGTTTCTGACGTCAGATTCTTTCAACGTAAACGCGCAAGGCCTGGGAGCGGCTCTGCTCTTACCCGCCTGCGCACGTGTCCCTGGGAAACCCGGGGCACCTCTGGAGGGCTCGCTTTCCTCAGGTGTAAAGGTAGAGGCTCCCGAAGTCTCTGTCAACCTGACCGGGTCAGGAAGCCAGATGTGTAGTACACATTATCTCTGGGTGTTTCTGTGAGGGTGTTTCCAGAAGAGATTAGCATTTAAACTGGTAGCCCGAGAAAGCAGAGGGCCCTCGCCTCTGTGGGTGGGGGTCCCGGGGTCCCCTGGGGGCCTGAGGAGAACAACAAAGTGGAGGAGGAGAGGACTGGAGCTGTCTGCCATCCATCCTCTGCTGGCTTCCACGCCTTGGGACTCGGGCTGAGCTCTGCACTATCGGCTCTCCTGACTGTGGTTTGCAGATGGCAGATTGTGGGTTTGCAGACTCCTCGGCCTCCCTAACCACACGGGGCAATTCCCCGTAATAGGTAGATAGAGAGACAATAGATATTTTGTGTGTGTGTGTATGTTTCTGTGTATAAATATATATACATATATAAAGAGGGGGGGGAGAGAGACTGGCTTTGCTTCTGTAAAGAACCCTGACTAATATGCAAAGTTGAGCAAAGACCATCAAGAATCTTGCAACTCCAGCTCCTGTGATTCTGGGATTCCCACTAACTAAATCTGGGTTACCATTAGCTCAGTAAATACCCATTTACAGACTTTTGCCTGCTACTTTGTCTGGTGACTAAGAGTGCAAAGGGCGAGATCACCAACCCACGAAGCTTATAATGATCTAAGGGAATAGACAGGCTTGCAAATCACCAACTCTACCAGGATGAGAACACGAGGTGCTGGCCGCCCAGGCGTGGTCAGGAGGGGTACTCTTCTGTGACTTGTCGGTCGTCGTGGTCGAAGCCCAGCCTGGAGGCGCCACAGGCAGGCAGGGTCCTGGGGAAGTGACGCTGGCCCTCTGTCTGGGTGGGGACTCGAGACCCTGGCCGCACAATTGCCGGACAGCAAAGGCTCGCACTGGGCGCCAGGTGTCAGTCGGCACCGAGAGCTTCTCTTCTGCAACCCGCTCTCTTCGTGGAGGATGTGACAGGCTGGCGAAATGCGGTGTCGCAACTGTGGCAGGAAGACGGTCACGTCCCCAGCCTCGGTGGGACCCGAGCGCCAAGTCCAGGGATTCATTCTTCTCTGAGAAGACCGTGGCCTTCCCTGCGGCACTTCCGTGTGAAAACAGGAATCACTCCCCCGGTGACGCTTTAGTGCGGCTGCCAGGAAGCTGACCGCCGCGCTGGAAGCTTAGCTGCGGCGTCGTGGCCAAGCTGCGGTCAGAGCGGCTGCATCCTCCCTTCACGTGACCGTGGC